>VZDJ01007749.1:41203967-41261920 GCA_008694505.1 Cyanoderma ruficeps
TTTTTTTAAATTTCCGCGTGTGTTTGTGGAGAAGTGAAAGGCAGTTACGCGCCCGCGCACGCTCCTGCCGACGGGCGAGTCCCCCGCAGGTCACCGGGCCGGGACGACCCGCGCGGACCGGGCGCACACGCGCGCACACACGCACGCGCGCGCTCTTCCCACAGGGAAAGGAGCGCGGCCGCGTTACGTGGATCTCACTGCGGTAACTCCAATCAGTGACAAACTAATTTGCTAAGAGCGCGCAACGGCGCAACTCACAATGCTCGGAGATTTAAAAAAAGGAAAAAAAAACCAAACAAAAAAACCAAACCAACGGGTTAAAGAGAAGGAAAAAAAAAGGCCCCGTGAAAAATAATGGACGTTATCCCCCGGGAGCTCCCCGGGTCCGGCACTCCGGTTACAAAATCCAATCCCCCGCCCCCGTCCGTCCCGAGCTGCTTGTCCTCCGGGCCCTGCGTCTCTCCGACGCTGTTTCAAAGTGGTGGGGGAAAATATTAACTGGGTCTGAGTACAACCTAATTTCGGCAGCGAAAGCCACACTCCGGTGCCTCCAGCCCCAACGGGGCCGCGCATTGTGCACGGCTCACCCTCGCTACGGAGGCAGCGAGGGGCAAAACTGGCCCAGAAGAGAACGGGGGGGGGGGGGGGGGGGGGGGGGTTTCTTNGACAAAAAAAGAAGGGGGGGGGGGAGAGAAAAAAAGTGAATTATAAAGAAACTAAGAGCCCGACACGAGCGACGCGGAGGCATGAGCCATCATTAACCGAGCGCGGGGAGTTACCTGGGTCCTGCTGATGGCCTGCCCGGTGTTCCCGGGGCTCATCGCCGGGTGGTTCCTTTGTTGTGCCGCTGCCCAGGCCGGGTTCGCCGCTCCGTACTGGGCGCCCATGTCCTTGCCCATGCCCATGCCCGCCGCTGCCTGCTGGCTTCCCGGGGCGGCCGCCGCTGCCTGGGGCTGGGGCTGCGGCGGGGCGCTGGGGCTGCTGTAGTCGGGGTAGCTGCTGCCGTAGCTCCGCATCATGGGGCTGGGGGACGTGAGCAGCTGGTTCAAGGTAGGGGTAGCCCCGGACGGGTGCTGGTTCTGCCCGGAGAACCGCGCAAAGCCGCCGGCCGCCGCCGCCGCGCCGGCACCAGCCTTGCCGAGGCCGGCTCCGCCGCCGGGGCCCATCATCATGCCGCCGCCGGGCTGCCTCGGGGAGCTCAGCACCCCGTAGCCCGCCGCGGAGCCCCCGTAGCCGCCGCCTGCCCCGGCGGCCGCCGCCGCCACGGCTCCCGCGCCGCCGCCGCCGCCGCCCGCGCCGCCGCCGCTGGGGCCGCGGCCGTAGCCCGGGTAGTGGTTGTACTGGCTGTTGGGGTACCCTTCGTGGGAGTTCTGCAGGGGGTCCATGCTGTTGGGGGCCGCCGTGGGGTGCATTATCCCCATCCCGGGGCTTTGTTGTCCGCCATGTTGATCAAAGCAAGGCCCGGCGCGGCTCGCCGTAGCGCTGCTGGCAGGGGCAGGGGCAGGGTTGCCATAATAGCTATTGAACTCCGAGACACCCACCGCGGAGGGGCCGCCGCCGCCTCCCCCGCTCCCGCCGCCGCCGCCGAGGCCGCCGCCGCCGCTCCCAGCGCTCGGGGGCGGCTGCTGGGGCTGCTGCTGTCCGCCCAGGGGTCCCAAGCCGGGGTGGTCGTAGCGGCCGCCGATGGGCTCGCCCATCTTGCCGGGCATCTCCTCCTCGTCGGCGCCTTTATTCAGCATTTGCTGCGGCTGCTGGGGGGGCTCGGCCTGAGCGCCCAAAACACTGTCTTTTCCTCCATGTTGCTGCTGCTCCATGTCTGCACTGGGCTGAGCAGCGCCGCCACCGCCACCGCCGTTGTTGTTGCTGCCGCTGCCGCCGCCGCCGCCGCCGCCGAGGCTGCTGTTGTTATTCTGCACAGGATGGTGCTGAGGCGGCGGCTGCTGCGGCGGCGGCGGCGGGAATTGATTTAGCTGCTGCTGTAGTGCATGGTGGTGGTGGTGCGGGTGGTGGGCATGGTGGTGGTGGGCATGGTGATGCAGGTGGTGGGCATGGTGGTGGTGGGGCGGCGCGGCGGGGTGATCGCCTCCGACGCTCTTCAGCTTGTGGTTGGGGAGCAGCCCCGTCTCCATAGCCGAGCCCGGGTTGGAGGAGGAGGAGGAGGAGGAAGAAGACGAAGAAGATGAAGATAACTCCGAGGAGCTTCCACCTTCCTTCAGAGCAGGCTCCGAGGAGGAGCCGCCACCGCCGCCGCTGGCGTTGTTGTTGTTACCGGCGGCAGCGGCGGGAGCCGCGTTATTGGCCATGTTCGGCGGCTCGCTGCGGTGGTGGTGGTGGAGATGGTGATCTAAATTATTCACGCTGCTGCCGCCGGCCGGACTCCCCTCGCCGACCCCCAGCGCGGGGCCCGGCCCGGGAGTCCCGGCCCCCCCCGGGCCTCTCTCTGGGCCCAGGCCGCCCGGCAGGCTCGGGGCTTTGCCCTTGCTGTTGTTTGCACTCGCCGGAGCCGCTGCGACTTGCGCGGCCATGATCATCGCAACATTGCGAGTCCGGAGAAATTGGTGCTGATAATAGTAATTACCAAAAAAAAATTATAAAACCACCAAAATTGAAAAAAAAAAAAAAGGCGAAACAAAAAAATCTACTCCCACCGTGAAAAAAGGGGGGCGAGCAGAGAGGTGGGGGGAAGGAGAGGAGAGGGGCAGAAGGAGAAGCGGCCGGGGCAGGGACTTGACTGAGCCCAGAGTATCCCCTGCGGACCGCTCCGCACGCACCGAGTTACAGCGATTTCCCTCCCCGAGTCCGTGGTTGAGGTTAGAAATGGTAAGAACGCCTTACGGTCCGTGCCCGTTCCTGCTGTGTGATTTCATGTTGAAAGTTTTTTTGTTCAGGTTTAAATGAAACTTTTTTTTTTCTCCTCCTTTCCTCCCTAACCCGGATATGGGTAAACACACGTCTGCCGGAGCCGCGCTGGCCCAGCATGGCATGAGCGAGCGAGCGAGCCAGAGCCGGCAGCCATCGCCCCCTCCGCCCCGATCGCTCCCGCGCACCCGCAAAACGCGGACTGGACTCCACGCTGGACTTGCTCGGGCTCCCGCTCCCCTCCCTGCTCTCCCGGCAGCGCGGCGGGATGGGGGGGCGCGGCCCCCGCGGGTCCCCCCGCTCCCAGCGGGGTCCCGCCCGTGTGCACGCCGGGGGTCGCGGCCTGCGCGGAGCACCGAACCCGCCGGGGCTGCTCCGAGCCAGGGGTCGAGGCGGGCCCCGACGGGCGCCTCGGGCCGCCGAACGCCGCTGGGGCGGGGCGGGGAGCGGGATTGTCCTCGGTGCTGCGGGGCCGAGGGTGCCGCCGGCGGCGCTGCCCCGCGCGGGCCGGTTCGGCGGGAGCGAGGCGAGGGGCCGCCATGCGCTCCAGCTGTGCCGGAGCAGATGGATCGGTCAAACTTTCGGGGGCCGCACGCTGCCCCCCAGCCCCGTGTGCCGTGCTCAGCAGCCGCCTCGTGTTCCGAGGGCAGGGACACGTTTGCTCATGTGACAGAGAAATTAGATTTGTTTTGGATTTTGTTTTCCCCCCAGCCACCCGCCCCCTGAAGATTTATACTGTACGTGAAGACGGTTATAAAATTTAACCTAAAATTCTGCAGCGGTAGCATCTTTGCAGTTGTCCACATTGTCCAGCTGTCTCCAAATTCTAACGGTCATTTGCACTGATGATGCTTTTATATATAGAGCCGTTTTCAATATGTTCTGTGTACTTATTTGCAGTTCAACAGGAGTTGATCAAAGAGCGAGAGACATTTTTGGTCTCATAATTGTTTCCCCAAACAATATAATTTCCAGTATGCACAAGACACTCATGAAAACATATTAACGCAAACCCCAAAATATGTAATCTGAGTAACTCTTGCTCCAAATGGAAAGTTGCTACTGACCTACATTTTTGAACCAGAACAGTTTGAAGGTTTTGTTATAACTATCTTAATACAAGTGATACCCTAGTATAACGAAAGGTAATAGTCACACATTACGTTCAACTAATGAAAGCATTTGGGAGATGAAATACTTGGCTATGAATACAGCAAACTGGGATATTAGCGAATGTTTTCAATACAGCAAGGATCTAAACCACGGTGTTTTAAATTAATATATTTATACACTCTGTTAAAGGCAAGCACATTTTCAAATTTCAAAACGGATAAATAGGAGATTCAATCATAATGGTAGAGAAAAGTGCAGCATATCAAGAAAGATGCTGTCACGAGTAAGTAGGCTTTTTTGAATTCACTGTGAAAACATTAAAGGAGCAGAAGCTTCATGCTCTAATGTTGAGTTACATGCAAAGATTATTGATAGATGTGTGAGCAGTGTGATTCCAGTGTCTATTAATTTTAGTTCTGTCTGAAAAGTCAGAAATATTATGATTTGCATTGTGGAGTTAGTTTTGAAAAGTCTCAGTGCTCGTGAAGTACATCTTGCTAATACTTCTCTTTTACAGTTGGGGGATTTGGTTTTTTTGGTTGGTTGGTGGCTTTGTGTGGGTTTTTTTGGTATCCTTTGCAAGGGCAAAAATGTTATATGGCTACACATATATATAAACACAGAGCAGGAAAAAAAAATGGTGAGTAATTCTAGCGGGGGGAATCAGGTGCATACCCAAGGGTCATTACAGTCTGTAACAACAACAAATTGCAATTCTATGCAAACTGCTAGAAAGGGATATATCATCTTTGTAGGAGAGAGAATAACAGAACCGTAAGATGAATTCATGCCAAATCATTCATCAGCTTTTGCCAAGAGAATACTACATCTTTGTTAGTGAGCCTTTTTGACATTATCTCCTGGATTTTCTTCTTTTCTATATTCAAATGCACGCTAATTATACACATTAAACCACCTAAGTTGATTCTTAAAGTCTTTCATATGCAAATAAAAATATAGATGTCTCCTTGTGTATATTTCTTTACATGTGTACTTTAACATAAAATATAAAATCAATTAAGCACTTATACTTTGAGACATTTATATTTGAGCAAAAATACATATATCGATGATCTGCTAAGATGTGCTGATAGAGCCTGGGCTGCAGATCGCAATACTTCCTGACACACTCCACAACTCTTTCCAGTCGGGAAAATAACCCGCCAAAGTTTAACACAGATTTTGAAACGTTTTCCCTTGGAAAAGGGGGAAAAAAAGGATGAGGCTTTAAACTGAAGAGTTCGTACCACTAACTCCTTTTCCTCCCATTTGTTTCAGCAACTCGGCTGCAAGATTGGAACTAAGAGGCTATAAAATTGAGGCCCTCAGCACAATGAAATCAGTCTGCTATAAAAGGCAACACATGCCAGTTTTTCCTCCCCAATGGCAGATGCCACACCCTAAAGCAGACAGAAGGCACTGCAGTCTGTGCAAGGGAAGCACAACACAAAGCAACAACGATGGTTCAATTTTTTAGATCGCAAATAATGTTGAAATTCCTTTTGCCATCTTTGCTCAGATGATGAGTGGTAGTGTTTGTTAAATTCAAATGCTCCTTTCCAAAAGCTCTCATTGTATGCATGAATTATGAATTTATTATAATATAATGTAAAAAAGCTCTAATTGCCGTGCATATTATCTGCTGCAAAGTGATTGCATTGATATCTGATATCGCAAGTACGCAGTTTCAACTTTAGTTCTATTTTCATTGTTCCTTCAATTTAATTATTTTCTATAAACCAATGTTGTCCAAGTGTAGTTTCTTTCTCTTGATTTTTCCTGATAAATTATAAACTCTGGTGCTCTAGGATCCCTCTTCAAAATAAACAACCTAATTTTCTAAACCTACTGTTGGTAATTTGTTTACAGCATTGGCTACAACATGTATACAGACCCCCTAGGCCACCTGTCTGTAGTTCAACCCCATGAAAGTTACTGCCTTTCCCAGCAGTATAGCAGCCGTCCTTCCGTTTGGCCTTCCAAGTCATACAAAGAGTAACACTGAAGAGACAGGTGGAGGAAAACCGCAATATTTTAACATCTACGAGATGTTATGTTACAGGTATTGGGAAAAAGATTCAAAATTTTTTTGGTAAAAATCCAGTCCGAGGTTCAAGAGCCTGCTGGATTTGACATGGGTGCACACAGGAGTCTGAAAAATCTCTTTGTACAAAAGAGGAAGCTTTTCATTGGGATCTTGTTGTGCTTTATGGTTAAATCCACTGTGCAATTTAATGAAACTGTTGTCAAATTCACTGTAATTCTCAATTTCCTTCTTTTAGATTTGCATTAGATTTAATGAGAAAAAAAGAGAGAAGTATGTGGGCTTTTATTAAATTACCACTTCTATTACTAGTTAAACATCCAATCGAAATCATTCTGAAGTCAGTGCAAATCTTTTAATTTATTTCAATAAGGCATAAATCAGATCGGAGAAAAGTAGGCAGCCGGCTCAGAGCTGCTTCAGCTTGGTATCTGGAACTATAGTAATGGAATTTTGCTTTAAAAGATCCCTTATGTGGTCAACATATAAATATAACACAGTGGCGTTTTCTTTATTGTGTAACATTTACATTTCAGTCACAAATGTAAAAAGTAAACTAGTGTCATAAACATCTAGGTGATAAGCCAGAATCTGTTGGGTGTAAAGCCTACAGGTAAGTGTAAAAATTTTATTTTAGCTGGACAAAATGAACTTTGAAAAAAAAGTGGTTTATGCCAACAGATCATGCCCTAAAACATGTAGAGACTGACACATTGTACTATTTAATTAAAATCCAATCTTTAGCAGCCATTAATCCTGGCCAATTTAATCAATTTCTTCAGGCAATGTGTAAACAAAAGGACTTTAGAACATCACCATCTCCATCTCGAGAATGTCATACATGATTTTAGTATGAAAATGCAACATGCTAGAGTTAGACCACTTGAACAGACTGTTAAAATACCTCAATTTTACAAATGTGAATAATCCATTTAAGTCAATAAGATCACTTGCTTCCCTAAAGTTAAGCCCTGATTAAGTGCTTCTGCGGACCGAAGCCTCTGTGAAAAAACAGCTCTTGTGTCTGTACGTTGGTGAGATAGGGGCCCAACCAATTTTCTGTATCAAAAAAAAATCTTGCATTTGGCAGTAATAGGAGGGATTGTTGATTTTGGGGTTCACCCACCAGTGAAATCTAAGCCTTTAAACTGAATTATACTGATATTTCTGGATCCTATGCCATTGTTTGAGAATGTCATTGTATTTTGAAGAAATTTAGAAAAAGGCTGGCCTTCCTTTGATAAATAATTTATGGTCACATTTTTTATAAATTAGAAAAGTTAAACAAGAGTCATTATAACAGTAATCATAGAGTTCTCTGCCAAGTTTCTCTCCCATTCTCCTGCCTTTTACATATCTTTTCTTTTCTGATGTGCAAGAGATACATGGGAAACCAAAAGAAGTCCTTGCTGCTAGTTGCACACTGATTGGATGTCCTTCCTATTGTCAGCTGTAGCCTGCTGGGCTGACTGATACACTGAAGGAACAGTCAAACTGACAGTACGCAGCTTTCACTCTCATAAAATAAATGAGATTGGTACCTTAGCTGTAAACATGCTGGATGTTCCAAGAAAAATAAAAAGCCTTAAGTTTTCTTTCCTAAACTTTTCCCACTCTATAGTCTTTTCTTTTATATATCACAGTTTTTATCAATTGCTGTTTTTACAAAGAGATTACTGTGGCCTCCATGGCTTAACCAAGGAAAATATTTTTCTGTAGGATACTTTTATGTATAGACAGAAATGCATGGATTTTAATACAAGATGGCACAGTATTGTCCCTTTGCAAGCTGAATTTTTTCTATTACTATAGTGTATATGTAATTCTGAATTTTTATAAGTGTGCCAAATTATGATTTTGCTGTATATGCTCTATTTCTGATTCATTTTTGTAGTATTTTACCATTTACAATCTCAAATACAGCATCTCTGAGTCTTGCTGGAGACCCACCTTTTCTGTAATAGCCTGCAATTCTCTCTTTCCCTCACATTATCTTGATTCCCCACTCTTTCACACGTGCATACACATCTGCTCGCTGGATAATCCCAAATTCCTGCAGCCCAACTTGCAGCTGCCTTAGCCTCCTGAAGTACAGCCATGCTGTATCACTCATACATATCACTCACACTATAATCCTGCCCTCCAAGTTCCAACAAAGTTCACCCCAGTGCCAATTTTCTTCAGCTCCTTTGCACAAGGGACGCAAAGTGAATGTTCTTGGGGATGAAAAGGAAGAGCTGCAAAGCCTCAAAGAGGGTGAGGGAGATGAGAGGTGGAAGAGGTCACATGAAATTATCCTGAGCCTTCTCCATCCCGACTTGGTTCATTTTGTGCTTTCTCAAGGGAGCAACTTCTTGGTTTGAGAGCTGTTGCTTTGATACATCTACCCTTAAAGTACTCCTGTACACTGAGAAGTCCAGTTGCTCCCACTTCACCATCAAGGAAAAGAGGGAGGAATGCCATGACTGCATGAACACGTCTTTCAGCTGCAGCTCCAGGAGCTCCAGGTGAATGCCACAGCCACCTGGTATGGACCTTGGGGGTGCTGATGCAATGGTCTGCACAGATGCATGACATGCCAGCAACCCAAGGAGGGAGAGAAAGGAAACTTATTTTTATCCAGATCCTTGCACTGACTCACCCAACGGCCCAAACAGTAGAGCTGGCATAACAGGAAGGGGGAAGAGAAGGGGCAGAGCACACAAGGCCGTTACCCACTTCTTTCTGTTTGACCAAAGAGGAGGTTTGGTGGCAGAGGGAGATAATCGGGTCTGCTTGGCCAACAGTACTGCTGAAAGAAAATTATGTCACAAGATTATAAACAGGTGCTCTTTTCACCAGCTGAGCCAGTGGAAAAAAAAATACTATCCCCATTTTTTGTCGGCATCACCCTGTCAGATATTAATGATCCTCACATCTGCTGATACAGTTGTTCTTACGTATGTTCCCCCACCTTGAACTATCTGCATTAACTGAGACCCATTTGCCTGAATAAGATTAGGATAAAGTGAGCCAACCGATCTGAGGAGACAGTGGACTCCAGCGGAGACACAATAAACAGCTGGCAGGTGGTAGTAACCTCTTCAATAAACACGATGTACTTTTGATGTACTGAGGGACTCCATCCATTTAGGCCCTAAATATTAGTCATGGTGATATAGAGACAGTCACATGTCAGTAAAGACCATTTATCCATTCTTTACCTGTCTGGCTGGAGTAGTAAAAACTTCAAGGTGTGGGATTTGCCATCTTTATTTCTTTATTAATTTCTTATTATATTCTTTCTATTTCTGCATCAGTGGGAAGTACACTTATGAAGCGTATGCTGAACTATATTTACATCTGCAGGGCCCCAGGTTTGTATTGCAGCTGCTGGTCCATCATCGTTGCTTACACAGTGATTCAATAGAGTCTGTAAGCTGTGAAAGTGAGCTTGCAATTCTTGCAAGGGAATGCTCCTTGCACAGGATGCAGCTGAAATGCCTGCAATCTCTAGATTCACTCTGAGAGGTTGGTTTGGATGAAGTTGCTCCACACATCAGCTGAAGAAGGGGCAGCCGTGGCTTTGTTCCCAGGGAGCCAGCAGAGGAGAAAGCTGTGCTCCTGAGGGCTGCAGTAGCTGTGGGTTAGACGCGCAGTCCCCATGGACGCGCTGAGCTGGCTCCTGTCCTCTGCAAACAGGACGTCACCACCAACTGCCGCTCGGGTACCTCACTTTCACATCCTCTCTGCCATGACATGCCTGATTGCCAAAGCCACAATCAAATCCTCATTATGAGGGCGAAGCATTTCTTTAGAAGAGCATCCCTCACAGATGGCCACCTGCTTCAAATAAGCTAAGAGCTCAACTAGACTAAGAGGAGGGTTTTTTTAATATCCTGGATGCAAACTACTTCTATGCAGTTCTAAAAGATCTCAAAATGCTACTAGTCTAGGGTGTGATCCTAGAAATGCTTACTAATTCATGTAGTCCTTGCTCCTGTTAAGTCATGAAACTTAGTGACAGACAAGAGAATCTACCATGTGATGAGGACTGGATTGCTAAAAACATCTGTTTCTTCTTGCTTAAATATAAAAAGTAATGTTATTAAAATTAGAAAGACCATTTTATTAATCCAAAATATCATCTAGTTATTTAACAAAGACTTAACAATGTGAGTCATCTGCATTAACAAATCCATATGCTATAGTCAGAGGCAGGAAAGACTCAGGGACTGACAATAGTCTTGCTTTTTATGCTAATTATTTTTTTTCTGTTTGTTTTTCATTCCAAACAAACCATCCCTAATATTTTATCTCACTTGGTGAATTTTAGGAAAATTGTAAGTGGAGAGAAAAAATCTAGGGTTTCTCTCTTTCTTAAAAAAGTAATATACAAATGCTATTAAGATTTTTCTAATCTATTCAGCAAACTTCATAACAAAATTAAATGTGTGTATATCTTTTTGCTGTGTTACAACTGGTTTCTTCTCATTCAAATGATTGGACAAATGTGGTTTTCATTTGACCACATTTAAATTCAAATTGCCACACCGTTCTGTGCTGGGTGTAAACTTACTATGCACGTGTCCAAGAAGAAAGGACCATAATTTGGGAACCACTATCCGTGGTGATTCTCACCATCTAGAAATCAGGGACTGCACTCATTCTGGGAAAGGTTGCATAATGTAAAATCATGACAGATGCCTTGGGGTTTTTTCTCTTCATTGAATGGCAGGTACCACTGAGAGGGAATTTTCAAAGTGCCTTGTGACAGAGGAATCAAAGTTCAGCAAGAGCAAAGTGAGGCCAGTACTAAATGTTTTTCTGATTTAATTTTAATACATATAATTTTTATGCAGGGATCTTGTTTGCACAGCTCAATGGAGTAATGTATTTGAAGAGCACTGCTGATTAATTAGGTTGGTTTGGTATGAATGAATTAGGTGATCTCCATTTTATGTATGTTTCAAAGTTCACTCTTGTGACCTCCAGTGCTCCATCCTGTTCAAAAGACTTGTTGCTAACTTTACTTGGGCAGGAAAGGGAATCATAAAAATCAAGCCTCTTGAGTATGGTGGGTTCTGTTACAGTTGTGTAAATCCAGCTCATTACTCAGCTAAGGGGAACTGACTTTCTAGGTGGATTTTGAAAACAGTCGGATCATGAGTAGGAAGGTGTGGAAACTGCAGGTTTTATGACCAGACCTGAACCCAAGTTCTCTGTTCCTAGGATGGAGTCTATACCAGCTTTAAACATAATCTGCCTCTTTTTCTAACTATATTGCGTGTTTTGCTCCTATTTTCTCTAAAGACTGCAGAAACAACTGACTTAATTTATTTGGAATATTTATCTCAACCCATCAGTTAAAACAAATTCACATTTCCCTTAGAAATACAACAAAGGTGGAACATGCTAGACTTTGCTTTTTTGCTTCTTTACTTCCAGTTCAGGAGTTCCTTTATTCAGTCTGATGTTAAATCTACTTGTATTAGAGAATCCTTTTTATCTGAGCAAATCTTATTCCTTAGCAATGAATCTCAGAACATTGTGGGGTGATTGTATAAAGCCATTGCTTTTTCTTTATTGCTCACTAAAGAAACATTTATGATTAAATGGGAAAGGGAACTATCTCATTCTCCTGAGCTGGAGATATTGGACTCAATAATGTCCTTCATACGTGTATGCTCTATTTCAGCTAACCTGTTAGAATTGCAATATAAAATTGTAAATCAATGGCATCAAGCACCTGTGAAGATGAGTAAGATTGCAAGTCATTTCTCAGATAGATTTGGAGAAACAGCTCCCAGCCAAGAACTCTTTTACATGTTCTGCAGGGTCTGTCCTAAATTACTCCAATAAAGTCACTTGTTATACATCATATTGAGAAAATTTCCAGCTGTCTGATGTTAAGTACTCAGAAACACTATACATAGGGACACTTGGACTTTGAGGTATGTGACGTAAAACTGCATGTTAATAAAAACTGAGTTACAGGCTATTCAGCTGGTTATTTGCAGAGCTAAATATTCAGAATCTTCTTCAATAATGAAAGTGGGTCCTTAGGAATTTGTTAGAATCTGTTCTGTTTAGCTAAAACTGCAGAAAATGCATTATTTCTATACAAGGCGTTCCTTTATTGATTACTTTTGTGCTGGCAGGAATAGTTAAACCCAGCTACTCATAAACACTTTATAGGCTAGAAAGAATGAAAGTAAGGAGGAATTTTGTTTGTTTTTCTTGTCTTTCTGTAATCACAATGGTATCTCTTTTTAAGCTTGTCATCTTCTGCTTGGCTGATTCTCTTGTAAGGGCTTTAATAACATGAATTTAATATGAAGTATACCTTTGTACCTACAAATATATATCAGTCAAAACCCTTACTTTCTGCATTCTGGAAAAAATTTACTAAGGTTTATATATGTGAAATATCCCCAGACCTTACAAAAGCAGAGCTGTTAGTGCCCCGGCATGCTTTTTACCTCCACAGAGCTTGGAGATCAGTGCAATGTAAAACTTGGCGTGGCAGACAGGAAATATAAAATACAAATACACACCACCCAACTGACTTCAGGCTCACTCACAGAACTGACAGTAACCACTGAGTGCACACTATCACAAGGGTGTTCTCCCTCTCCCTGCAGAGGACACTGAAGGGGGGAAGGATACGTCTTAGTGTGTCAACCTGGTGGTTTATGCTGCTCTGTGAGGAGACTGATGGCACGTCTGCTGCTGGAAAAGGGATTAGAATGTTACCTAGAAGAATGCAAATAAAAGGAGTCAAAGAATGATCAAAGAATGGATCACAGAGAAGAGAAAATCCAAGGAGAGGCACCTGTACAGATGATGGCATCACAAAGGTCAAAACATCTTCTTGGGGCTTGGGATTCAAAAACATGAAGCAAAAGCTGTAATGTAGAAAGGAAAATGGTGACTTCTTCACTTCATGTCTTTGACTTAAAAAATGGTTTCTAGAAGATGCTTGCTCATTTATGAATCATGAGGCTTAATTACATAAAATTGCCTGACCTGTGTTATACCTCAGGTTATGTTACCTAAAGGTATCTTCTGACCTTAAATTTTATGAATCTGCATAAAGTAGCTGTAAGGAAAGAACAGCAGAATATGATGTTGTTTCACTGATTTGAATTACAACATGCATTAGCATCTTCATTTGCATTTACTGTCTTAAGAGTAACTGTACTGAATGCAGTTGTGTGATGGAGTTGTCACTGTGAGTCAAAAAGAGGTGAACATGTGTTCTGAATGACCAAGATCACATTTACGGGACTGATGTCTACCAGCATAGCTCTAAAGAGATGCCAGCCCTGACAGGCATAGCTGTGTCAACAGAAGCCTCTGGTAGAGACACAGTTGTACCAGCAAAATGGTATTTTTGCCAACAATATTTTATGTCGGCGCTGGGAGATGGTTTTATTCTACTAGCAGACAGTATCCATGCTAAACTGCTTAGATTTTAGTATTCACAGCAAAATACTCCCCTCAGTGAGCCCTAAACCAATCAATTTTGTTGGTGCTGCCAAAGAAAGGGCATACAACTGGCCCTGGCAACTATCAGCTTTGTGCCACACATGACAGCATTTAATAAAAGGAGAGTGCAGAGAGACTTTCAGGAGAAGTCCAGGCTAAATCTGTTAGCCAAATGGTTATGTCAGGGAGGAGTGTGAAAAGATCAGACCGAACAAAGTCAGAATACAATGATTAACAAGTAAGTTCTTTTTCAAAAATAGTTTCTCTCATTTGAAGCAAAGGTTTAACAATACTGGCAAAAGTGATACTGGAATGAATTGTGCTGACCCCGTGGTGTTTTGTAATTACAAGTATACTGGAAAATTCTTTGTGGTGTAAACTAGCTCTCAGAAAAGACTCTAGGGGAAAGGGTGAAGGGTGATAACAGTTAGCACTTCATTCAGGAGCAGGGAATGAGGAGGGAACATCACTGCTTAGGTCTGTAAGTGTAGGCCAGATGCACCAGCCTGATCAGACTGGTGAGCAATTCTCAAGCCTTGCCTATGAACGGTGTGGGTGTTACTCTGTTTTACTCTTTATTTAGCTGTGCTCACAGCCTCCATTTCCAGGGAGTTCCTAGGATGTAGGTGTGCACGGCTTAAGGACCAGCCTGGCACGTTCAGTCTCTACTGAGCTGGTGCTCAAAAGTGCAGTTCTTTTTCACTGTTCAAATCTAGGGGCTCTATAATTTGGAAGGGCATGACCACTAATCAACCTTTACTCTACTTTAATAAAGTTGTGTGACATTCTTTCCCTTAATTCTTTTTTTTTTTTTCCTTTTTATCCTAAATAAACTTCTTGAAGCCTTTCAGTACTGTGGTGCAGTTTTTTCTCTGTGGCTAGTTCGGCAGCTTCAGCTTAGCGATGGCTTTCCTGCTCAAAGAAGGTTTATACAACTCACTGGTTGTATGTTAGAGCTTTCATTGCATCTGCACCGCTCACACCTGAGCCCTTCTCCTCACTGAGGAACAGGACTCAAAGCCTGAACCTCAGGGCATTCAGAAACAATTTGAAGGCGATTGTGGACATGATTGTTGGGAATGTGTTTTTAAGTAAGGTGAGCTAAGGGTGAGAGTTTTGGGGAAGCAAATTTCCCTGGCTGCTGTGACTGCTTCTTCTGTCTTCCTCTTGAGTTGTTGTGCCATTTGTGCCTCATGGTGCTGTTCACAGTGCTCACCCACTACAGGGATTTTCTCATTTCCAGCACCGAAGTTCTGACTCTTCTCTCACTCGTCCCACCATCACCCCCGTTGTCTGTCCCCCACTGCAGCAGCTGCCAGCCTCACGTGCGTGCAGACATCCCACGCAGGGCTCTGTGGTGCTTTGTTTCACTCCTCCTCTCGAGGAAACTTGAAGGACTGGCAGTGAGGCAGGAAGGTGAGGGATCTGGGACGGGTGTAGGCACATCTCAGAGCAGGCATGGCTAGAAGCCGAGAGAAGCAAACAACTAGAGAAAAGATTGTAATCTCCGCTCCAAGGTTGTGCCTTGTGCCTCAGAAAGGCTGGCGCTGGCACACAGGAGGTCTGGAGAACACTGAAGTGGCCCATTCCTCTCCATGAGGTGTACAAGCAGCACAAGGAGACAAACAGCTGGGAACCTGTGGATTAGTGAACTGCTCTCTGCAGTTACTGCGCGTTCTTGCTTGCCCTTTCCAAGGAATTTGGGCTCACACAGGCAAGGGAGAAGGGTTCAGCTGCCCGTGGAGGTGGGAGCAGCGCAGATCCAAATTTGCTCCTGTGGAAGGGCTGGTGCGGAGCCAGCCGTGACGGGGTGACGTGGCCCTGCAGCTCGGTGTGACCCGCGCGGCTGGCCGCTGCCCTTCTGCTCCCAGCCCAGGCATGGGAGATGCTGCCCAGCTTGGTTCGGTCTGGCCGCTGGAGACATGAGCAAAGTGAGGGACCACCTGCTGCCCTGAGGCAGAGAGGATCACACACCCAGCGGGAAGCCCAGTGGGACTCAGTCAGGTCCGAAATTTTGGCACAGTTGTGGGAGACGCTTGGCAGGGCTGTGCTGGGTGACTCCTTGGGCAAGAGGCCTTCGGCTTGGAGTATGAGCACTGTGTGGCCTTTGCTGAACCACTGTGACAGTGACTGGTTTGGGGACATTCACAAGGGTCCCTTTTGGACATGGAAGCGCTGCTTGGCGAGAGCTGTGTTTGCTTTTGCTGGCACCGAGAGGGAGACTTATAAAGCAAACCTACTAACAAAAGAGCCACAATGGCTGAAACAGCAAATTCAAATATCACTTATCACTCATGTCTTGCAAACTTGCTGCACAAAAAATGTTATTTTAGCACAAAGACTTTGGGAGTGTGAACAACACAGATCCCAATTTGTCGCAATAACACTTAATATGTGAGGAAGTATTTATATGACACCCTAAACTGAGTGGATAAATAAAGCACATATCTTTAAATCGATTCAATCCGGCTCGGTGCCGCTAAGGGCCCCGGCCCTGGTGCTGCTCGGGATGATCCCGGGAGCGGGTTGGGAACACCGGGAGCCGCGGGCGCGGACCGGGCCCGGGCCCTGCTCCGCCCGGCGCCACCTCGCGGCCGCCCGCCCGCCGCGCGCCCGGTGCCTGCCGGGAGCGGCCGCCATGTCGCGCAGCGCGGGCTGTGGGCCGGGCGGGCCGGGCCCCTGCGCACACAGAGCTGCCTCTCTGCAGCCGGACGGGACCGGAGTTGGGGTGCCCGTCTTCTTCTTGTGTTCTTAGTGTGTTGTGCCAGGTCATCCGCGCAGTGGTGGCACTGGAGCTGCGGTGCCATGTGCCACCTGCTGAGCTGGTGACACTGCCTGCCAGGGTTGTTGTTTTGGGGCAACATTTTCCCTCGTGGCTGTGCATCCCTTTCTTGCTCTACCCAGAAGTGAGATACCACCATTTAAGTTCCCTGTGTTGGAACTTGGCATGCCCGTTGTCTGTAGAGAAAACGCTTGAGGTAGTAGGAGTTGCTATAAATCACGGTTTCCTTGAAGGCGCATAAATGGAAAAAACCCAGGAAAATACTTAAAACTTTTATTTGGGGTACAAAGAGCACAGAAGTTAAATTGTTAAAGGGTTACAAATACCAATGGAAAATCAATAGAGGGATTAAACAGGAGTACTGGTTTTATCACACCCTGAATTCCCATTCTATAGATACAGAGCAAGAGCCTTACTAATCTGTAATAAAATTCTCAGGGCTGTGGTGTATCTTTGCTCCATTCCCCATTTGGCAGGCATTAAGTCTGTTTTGTGATGGAGGTTCTGGGAGCAGGAAAGGAGGAAGCTGTGATTCCTCTGCTCCACCGGGCAGTATTGTGTGCTGCCAATGTCCTATGAAGTTGTAGTTGCCACAGCCTTGACAGGCAATGTTATAGCAAGCTGGTGTTCTGCATTCTTTTGAGAACTTAATTACATTGAATTTTTTTTTAATTAAAATAAGTTTCTTTAAGTATATTGACAAGGCTAGAAATATTACTGAAGTATACCCTTCAATGAGTGAAATGCTAGAAAATCCAGACAGCCATTGTTTGTTTTTCAGTCCCATTATTAGGATAATATTTGACTGGGGAAAGGGTCTGACATCTGTTTTTGTAATTCCTTGGGTTTTCAATACTACCTGACACCGTACCTGAACTGTAGTTTCTCTGGGTGTGGACAGGAGTGTCATGCACAATCCAAGTGGCGCAAGGCTCCTGGACACATGATGTATAGTATCTTCCCTCATGGGATGCAAAAATCCTTCCAGTGTTCAGACCTCTGAAGCCTGGAGCCATTGCATGTGATGGACACCTCTCTCGAACCACCAGGACTCACACTTCTGTTTTTGCTTTGTTCCAGTCACTTACTGCCCACATGCTGTTCCTTCCCTCCAGGAGGATGCTGACCCCTGAAATAATAGATTTGCTCAGGTGTTTTTTCTCTTCTACATTGGACCTCACAGGTAAAGTTTAACTGAGAAGACAAAGTGGGCTTAGTGGTCTTGCATGGTCCTGTGTACATACATCTACATGTGTGGATAAACCAAGACTCCTGAGTATCTCATTCTCCAACAGAAAATGATGTTTTGTTTAATGTCTTAGAAATTTCCTATGTTTATAGAATGGGTTTATACTACTCTGAGCACAGAACAGGTCTTTCTCTCTTGGGTTTTATAAAACGTGCTCATAGAGAGAGGGCCAGAGAGAAAATCAATGATTGGAGACACTATATACTGATTTACAGAAAGATTAGGGATAACAATATTACAACCAACATGGATATTTATGCATTGTGTTTGTACTGTCTTTGTACCTGCATTTCATCCATAAGCTTACATCACATCAGAAATTCCTGAGCATTCAAAAATACTACATAAATGTTACATAAATGATAATGGGTGGAAAGATTTTGATTAATATAATTGCCTTCTTGAATGTGTATCAAACTGCAGTTGTAGAGAATGGAAGGATAACTGTGTGGAATTCAAGCTTTTTCTCCTTTGTAAAAGCAAGAGTAACTGGAAAGATGGTGCAAGTTTTAAAATTCAGATGGCTCAAGTGCCTTACTCTAGGAGCTGGAGGAAAGAACATCTTAGCTGGACTGCTACCGCTTACACATATAAAAATAGCACAAAGACTGTGTATACTTCATGTGTCTTGCACTGTGAATACAAGTTTGATGGTTTATGCCACGTCCAAAACAAAAAGAGATCCAGTACCTTCCTGTCTAGCAAAAGGTTTACTTGAGAGGGGCAAAAGCTCAACTGAAATCAAGACATGTTGTTTCCCCTACTCTAATTCAGCTGAAAGAGTATCAATTCCCAGCTAAAATTTTCGAGACAATTAAAAAGGGATCCTTCAGTAAAACTGGATTTTTTTACAGATACAGTATGTGAGGAGGAATATTTGCCCCAACATTTTCTTTCTCCAGTGTAATTTTTATGTGGCTATCATGTAGATAACAGCAGGGAGTTCCACTTAAGGAGATCCTTAATGGATTTAACTAATGGTTTCTTTGTGATGCTTTCAGACAGTTCTCCTGTAATGTGGATCCTCTAAATATTTAAATCCACCATTGAAGCATTTAATAGGAAGAAAGTCTCCTACCATTAGAATAAAGAAAAGGCTTTCAGCTGGAAGCAATACCAAAACAAAATCTGATTTGTACAACTGCATCAAGAATCCAAGCCCACTTACTCTGATACAACAAGGACCTAGGGTGCCAGGTAAACAACAAGCAGTCATTTGTATATTCAGACAATTTCTGTCCTTTGCTGTTTCTCTACATGCTCCATATTTTTGAGGACTGTTTGTAGTGATTATTGGTTTGAGTGATCAATTAAGCTGATAAAATAATACTACTACTTACTGTTGGAACAGGGAAACTGCCTAACCCAGTGACTTGTGGAATCTTGAAAATAGTGGATAGGTTAACCTAGGATGCTTCTCCTTGTTTTGAGTCTTCTGACACTGTTTCAAAGTCATCGTTCTTACTGTTCCATCCATTATCCTCCTTTTCTATTCTTCTTACAAGTGGAGCCTAATGTTTTTCGAGTTCCATAAAATATTTGAGCTGGAAGGAAAAACCTTTTAGAAATCTTTAGAAATCTACTTACTGTATTGTCAACACCCAATTTTTTTCTCTCCTGTCGCTTGCTTGGGAAGAACAGTCACTTCAGAAACTAACACTGGTCTTTAAGCTGTCTGCTTAGTGCTGGGTTTTACCATGTTTCCCTTGCAAAAAGAACAAAATCTACTGTTTTCAATCTAGATTGTTTCTGAAAATGATAAATAATAGAAAAATAAAGGCTCCCTGTAGCTTGCGTTCAGCCGAACAAAACCACAGGGCTGCAGTTGCCCCACAGCTGCTTTGTGGTGTATAAAATACATCCCTATCTTTTGAATACATAAGACTCCTTGACAAATAAAAACTTTCAGCTAAATAAATCTGTTTATTTTGTTCTGCACCGTTTGGGCAGGGACATTTATTTCTGCAGATGATTTTAATAAATTTATAGGAATTTTCTGCAATCACTTGACAATCTGTACTGTCTAAATCCACTTGTAACCGGTTCAGTATCTAGCCCTCAAATATAGACACTTCTAAAATTTCTGGTACTTCTGTGATACAATTAATTTCTGCATTTCTGTCACTTGGTATTGTTACACATACAAGCATGCAGAGCCATTCTGAATTCTTGTGTGCACAACCATGGTATAAATAATACACAATATAAGCAGTAAAGTTTCTCACTTGCTATGAAAGCTGGCCATGCAGAAAGGGCACACTGGACCAAGTTGACCTGAAGGCCACCCTCATATGGCTCTAATGGGGAGGTTCTCTGAGAAAACGAGCAGGCCCACTTAGATTTTCCTTCTTGTTGCGTCTCAGCACCGTTAGCAATAATGCAGAGCTATCAGCATGTTCCTCTCACGCTTGTACTTTATGTTGCATGGATACACTCAAAGGCTGGAATTAAGGTTTTCTTGCTATCCTACCCGCTGCCAGAAATGGAGTGCCTGTTTTTAAACCAGGTCCCGGATTCTTTGCTACGCTGTATCTCCTGCAGTTATGTAAGCCAAAGACAGTCAACAGAAAATGGCTATTGGATAGTAACATCTATGTAAATCAGTGAACTGGTAGCATTTTGTATCCTCTTGCAGAGCAGAATATGCCTACCAAATCAAAAGTGAGGTGAAATTTATTTTGGGCGAAGGAAAGCAGTAATGGGTTAGTACATGGAAACTGCTGTTACTTAGATCCACTCAAAACTTTTTTTAATCTAGGTGCCTGTGTAGGTTATTAGGTATGTTAAGTATGTTATGTGTATGTGCTCTTGCAGCCCCAAAAGCCCAGTCTATCCAAAGCTGTGTGGCCAGCAGGTCAAGGAAGGTGATTCTATCCCTCTCCTCTGCTCTGGTGAGACCCCACTCAGAGTGCTGCATCCAGCTCTAGGGTCCTCAGCACAGGAATGACATTGACCTCTTGGAGTGTGTCCAAAGGAGGGCCACAAATATGATGAGGGGACTGGAGCACTTCTCCTATGAAGACAAGGGTGAGAGAATTGGGCTCTTCTCAGAAGAGAAGGCTGTGGGGAGGCCATAGAGCAACCTTCCAGTACTTAAAGGCGGGGCTTTAAAAGAGCTGGAGAGGGACTTTTTACAAGGGCATGTAGTGATAGGACAATGGGAAATGGATTCAAGCTGAAAGAGATAGGGTTAGATAAGACATTAAGAAAAAAGATCTTTATTGTGAGGGTGCTAAGGCATTGGAACAGGTTGCCCAGAGATGTGGATGCATCATTCTTGGAAGTGCTCCAGGCCAGGCTGTATGGGACTGAGCAGCCTGGTCTAGTTGAAAGGTGTCTCTGTCCATGGCAGGGGGTTAGTTTAGGGAACTAAATAGACTTTAAGGCCCCTCCCAAACCATTCTATGATTCCACAATTTGCATGGCGGTTAAAAAGCAGAGAATGCAAGTGTTGAATTCATGATAAAGGGCACTTCACAGAATCAGAGAATGGGTCAGGTTAGAAGGGACCACAGTGGGTCACCTGGTCCAACCTCCCTACTGAAGCCGGGTTATCCTAGACCGTATGGCGCAGAATTGTGTCCAGATGGTTCTTGGATATCTTCAGTCAGGAAGACTCCACAACCTCTCTGGGTGACCTCTTCCTGTGCATGCTCCCCCACACAGTAAAGAAGTTCTTCCTCACATTCAGGTGGAACTTCCTGTGCATCAGTTTTTGTCTGTTGCCTCTTGTCCTATTGCTTGGCACCACGAAGAGCAGCCTGGATCCATCCTCTTCACACCCTCCCTGCAGATATTTAGGGACATTGTTGAGGTCCCTTCAGTCATCTCTTAGGCACCTAACGCCTCTTTTTGTGCCTTTATGCCTGTGGAAACTCCCATTCTTACCTAATTTATTTATGTATTTACTTTTTAAGGTGTTGCCTATTTAATCCATGAGAGCAAAGAAAAGATATAGTACTAGTCTGAATTGGTACAGGAGCAAATGCCTCCAAAAATAGTGTGATTTTTTTTTAGAGAGGCCCATCTGTGAATTGCTGCTTTGTGCTGACCCACAATTTATGCAGCTTTTGCCCAAATCTATCAGACGAAGCTCTTAAAATGGCTTAAAAATAGTTTGTAAGTGTTAGAGGCATTCAGTCAAATTAGTCACTTAGTCAAATCATCCTTTCAACTGGTGCTTTCAGCAAATGGTTAAAACATCATTTGAGGAAGGACCAGGTGTATGATCTAATGCCTGAAAGCAGCTCATGCTCAATGACATAATCCTAAGAATAAATGTATTGTAAGTGTATGGCCAAACACAAGAGAATATCTGTCATCAAGTAGCTAGAAGTGCCACATGGTTTTTGTATCACTGTGCTGGAGCCACTGAGTGCTGTGCAGCACTTTCAGCTCTTCTGAGAAAAATACCACATACTGCTTCAGCACTCCCTGGATCCAGGGCAGATGCTTTTAAGAAATCTTTAGCTGGCAGAAGTAAAATCTTGCTGCGTGTCTCTTCTTTTAGATGGAAGAAATGAAGACTCACAGAATTTTACCTGTACAGCTTTTAGCGGTGTATTTTGAATGGGCTGTGGGACAGTGCCTTGCCATGTTGTGGCAGCACAGCGAAACAGCCAGAGGACACCAGGAGTCCTGTGTACAAGAACCAAAGTCTGGGTCCAGTGGTGCACATGATATGAGGCTGATCACTTGGCCTCTTTAAGGCCTGTTTCTACTAGTGTATCAGGATAATGCACCTTATAGACATTTGGAAGAAAAAACTTGGAAGAAAGGAACTATACTACTGCTACTACTACATTGACTATTATAGCTGCAGCTGTGCTTTCAGAACCACAATCAATAATACATCACTCATTTAAAGATTATTCTAGATTTCTCCAAAAATACCTCTTGGGCTAGCCCTCATTCCTCACCTTTCCATTTTTCTTCACTGTAAATGCATATAGTTCTGTCATTATTGTGTTTACAGGTAATTTTTAACTGGGCTCATTGTCCCTATCTTCATGCTTTTTCTTGCTAATCAGAGGTTGTGCTAGAGTTCCTTGCTTGTTGATTTTTTTTTTCCTGGAGAATGGTGTGTTTCCATTTACTGTTTAAAAACTAGCACTTAAATGGAGTGTTAAATCACTTCTGGAAACTGGGCCTAAAATAAACGGTTATACTCTATGAAAAACCGCATCAACCTCTTGACCCTGCTCTTGCCTCTTTCCAGAGGCATGTTAGGAACAGCTGTGTATACAAATTGAATGTACTCTCTATCTTCAAACCCTTTACTAGGACCCATCCTAGTCTTTGAGTGCTCGTTGCAACTCTATCATAGTTCAAATCTATCCTCTCCTCCTAAATCTGCAACTACCTTCTCATCTTTCCTCTCTGTTTCCTGGCTCTCCTGCAGCTCTTACCATTACAATCTGCAGGTGCTCCCCCTTCCCCCCCACCTCTCTTGTGTGTCACTTCCAAAGCACTCTGAATTTCACTGGTGAGCCTTCTGAGTTCAACTGAATTGCTGTTAGCTTCCCAAATAGTTAAAAGAATAAAAGTAATTACATCATTGTATTAAAATCAGGGAATTAAACATTGGACAGTGATGAACCAGAGTCAGCATGGATTTTGCCATTTCTGGGGAGGAGGAGCTTTATGGTCTTCATTTTGCACAACTGTTGGGCAATGACACTTTATAAAAACAGTAAAGAGACTTAATTTTTCAGCATGGGAAACAGAAAGGGAAGACAATGATCTGCAATAAATTGGAAATAAGAATACAGGGTAGAACTTCTTTTGTGGCTGTGGTAGCAGTAGTGAATATGTGTATACAAGAGAATCATTCAGCAATCACCTCCTCTGGCAGCAGGTGATGACTGAGATTTTTGTTGCTCCTGGGTACCAGGTCTAGTGTACCAACAAAGGACTGGAAAGCCTGTTCTTGCACCAGCCAGACCCAAATTCTCAACCTAGTTTCTGGATAAATGGGAGACCAAAAAGAAGGGGGTAGGAATTCTTCTAAAGTCTTTCTTTCTGGAAGGGAAGAAAAATGTGAAGAAGTGAATCCTCACAGCAGCAGGTAGAGACAAGTCTTTCCTCTTCTGTGCTAATTCAGCAGTTGGATCCATGCCTGGGATGTTCACTGGGGAACCTTTCTTGTAGTCTCCTGCTCTGGGGGGTGGCAGTCCCACAGCCTGTTTTGACATTCAGGAATAAAGGCACTGATGAAAGAAAGCTCTCCATGGCTTAAACAGGGAGGCAGGGGTAAGAAAAGAGATCATTCATACAGTCTTTATTTCTCTTGATGTGGAACTTGTATCCTGGTGCATTTCTGTGTGTATGTCCCCTGATATCAGTGGAATTAGTGTCAAGGGAGGAACAGCAGCATGTCCCACAGGCATGGTCGCAAGGCAAGGAAGAGATCTCCCGGGGCGTCCTGAATTTACGAAGGCAGTGGAATAGTAGATCTGAAAGTGAATACTAAGTGTGAAGTGGGGGCTGGGATATTTCAGCTCATTAGTGATTGTTAAAAGTAACTATTACTCTGTAAGTGTAAATACTATTGAGTATGCTGTGCTTAGAATGAGGTTGAGCAAGACACTTCTTCACAACCCAGTTATTATGCATGGTCATCTACAATCATTGCTTTTTACACTGTGGCTTTCAAATTGTGTGAAAAACACTTTATACTCCTCTGTGTGTCTAAGTTGATTTCACACAGTCCAGCCCAAGCTGCCATGTGCAATTATTTAGTGATTATTCTATGTGCCTTTCTAATGTAAGACTCTTTGAGCAATGGCAGATATGTAATTGATTGCTCTTTTTGTAAAGTATCAGCTTCAGCCAGTAATCAATTTATTATCAAATGTTTCTTGGAATGAGCAGCTTTCTCCCTGACAGTAATCTCATTGGTTGTGACAAGATATGATCAGGTGACAATGAGACCTTCTCAATAACACTACAGTAAATCACACTCAATAAGAATAAAGAGTCCTGAGTAAAAACAATTCCATTTTCTATTAACAAAGCCCTTGGCAATTGGCAGACAGTGCCACAATGGCAATACTACAGACACTGCTGGAGAAGTGAGAGATTGTTGTCCAAAACAGAAAAAGTTGGTGGGAAGCTCAGTTTAAGTGAGCTTTCTACATATGTTCATTTTTCACTGCTAGATCTGACAATCTTTTTGGGGTGAGTGTGTCCCATTTTAAAGCTTCTCTCCCTTTGAGGTTCTGGAACTATTGGATAAAACTTAATCCCTAGTATGTGGTAAGGCAGCTATATCCAATTTACCTCCATGGTGATACACTTCAAGATAATGTACTTAAACAATTACGCACTGAGGTACATATTTTTTATCTCGACATTTATATCTTAGAGTTAGCATTGCATTTATTTATTTTATTACTGTTGTGTCTCTTGGACAAAAAGTAATCTTGTGGCAGGAAGATCTGTCGCCGTTCCAGTGTTTTCAAAAGGGAAACAGTTCCATATTCAGCTTTCTGCTTCCCGCGCTGACATCTCTCATTCTCTTTGCAGACAGTTTCAGAGAGATGCTTTGAGAAGTCATTTTAGTGTGGGCTGAAGAGATTTCTAACTCTCTCTGAACTGTCCCATAAAAGTCTCTGAAAACAGCTGAGAATCTTAAAAATCATTAAGCACAGTGGCTTAAGAAGATACATGATCTCTAGTCTGTAGTATAAGAACTGTACTTTGCGTGACTGAAGCTTTTAACGTCTCTTTCCCTGATGAATATGATCCTTGGAAGCTGCAAACACATGGCTGTACTGTGTCCAAGACATGATGTCATTGTCCTCAAGACTGGGTGCTTCTCAACTGTGTTTGGTCAAGTGCAGTACTGTTCAATTGACATCAGTCTTTGTGTGCTGATTTGAAATTAATTAATTTGTCACAAATGCCAGTGGACTCTAAGATAACCTCCATCTTGGCTGGCCCTGAGTGTTCAGATGACGTGAAATAAATTCTAGTATTGAGAACTTCCATATTTTGATCAGTTATGGTAATCTTGACCAATTTAGTGTTCATTCTGATATTTTAAGTCTCTCAGTCATCAAGTATTATTTCTTCTGGTAAAACCACTGAAGAACAAAGGACAAATTGTGAATATCTTCACTGCCTACAGTGAGTAGCCTATATTTTGCCATGGATAGGCATGAATGGCTATTTAGGACACCAGAGAAACCTGAGACAGAACCATACTATATTTTCCTCCACTAGCTCCCAGCTAACAAATAAATTCAGGAAAGAAAATGTCCTTCATGTATCAGTTCTTTAAATAAACCATCCTGCTCAGATCAGCTACTTTCTCAAACCTTAGACACTTCTGTGAAATAAAATGCACAATATTATTTTTAACTGAAGAAAAATTATTTTCATTTGCATTTCTGCAGACTTGAGTTGACTGAAAAATTTTTCCTGAGATTTAAAACAAGTTGCCTTTGGCCACAAAGTATGAATGAGAGTTGTAATCCAAAGGTGATATTTTCAGCAAGATCTTATCAAACACAGGGTTGAAATTATTTTTTTTTCCTCATCTTATCTGTTACCAATGCATGATAGGTCTTCCTTTCATCCTCTGTATGATACCTCCCACAATTGCATCCAAATCCATGATTAAATTTCTGATTGCTAATTAATGCAAGTTATTATTTACTGTTATTATTAAGTAAGGGCAGGGCTGCCTTCATCTGTCTGGAGGGTCTGCCATTATATCTGCTCTGTGTATTACCGCTACAGTGGAACTGAATATGCTTCAGCCTCATACAGATGCACTGTGTCAGAAAACATCTGCTAGCTGCTGATTTTATGCATATTACAGAGACTTTATGTACTGTTAAATGGACCACTTCTTCATTCCAAACCATAATTTTCCATGTGGCATCATTTGATCTGTTCTCACTCCAACATTTGGTTTGATCAACTCATTTCTTCCTACCCAATATGTTTGTTGTTACCTCCTCCATAGCTGCGTGTGTCCTCTCTGTGAATGGAGATTACTACAGTGCTCCTGTCACAATAATATGGTGGTAGGGCAAAACGTGTCATTTTAATTAATGCATTTTATTTCCATTAGCTTCTTTCATCACTGAGCTTGAGTCAGGTTTGATTACGCCAACTTCTACCTGGCTACATAGTAGCACTCCATGATCCAATGCAGTGCAGTTTTTCAGAAGTACCAAGGACACCTAACTGGCTACTAGGTTTAGAACTTAAATGCAGCTAATGAGGAAAAGCATGTCCTCCACACAGAACTTTGCCCTGCCTGTACACTGAACTTCCAAATAGATGAGTCAGAGGGGAAGCTTATTCGGGTCACTGCCCTTTGGGGACACGTCCATTTCAGCCCTGCTATTACCCCCCTGGGAGTCGAGCTGCAGGGCCCTGGCAGCAGAGGCTGCAGGAGGCAGAAGCAGGAAAGGGCTAAAAAGGGGATCATTCTCTTCGGAGATGGGGCATGCTTTGCTATAAATTGTTTTGCTTTGGTTTTCTTGTGATGTTTAAATTTATATCACCTACTCTTGATATAACCCCCTGATTAAACTTGAAATTACAGTGGAGGAAGTTACCTTGTAGATCCAGGCTGCTCAGGATTGCTCTGCACGGGCTGTGGATTGACGAGTCTTTGCCTGTCTATTCCTAACAGTTCTTGAAACAACAGATCTCTTCTGTACCTGTTGAGTCACAACCTGAGATTAGTACAGCTCTAATTACAACAGAGAAAACAGTACTTTGCTAACCTTTGGTTGTGGTGACATTTCTAGAGGCTATAAGGAAAAAGATGTAAAATTTGAATGACACCTACCAATCATTTCTGATACATGTAAGTAGCAGGAGGCAGGCACATACTGCAGGGGAAACATTTTTGCCAATCAAACATGACACAGTCCTTCTTGGCATGCATGGAACTTCATTGCTACATTACAGAATAATAACACACACACACCCCCAACAGAGATTTTGCATGTTTAGTGATTCTGACAAGTTCGAATAAATATGGTGTATTATTATTAAATAATAATGCACATGTAGGTAGCTCTTTTAATGTTCAAAGCACTTTATAAATGCTAGCTTGTTAACTAATCCTTGCAACATCCTTGTGAGGTGCAGAATTATTGCCCAAATCTACTGGACCAATTTCCAGTAACTTTTTAACAATACACTGAAGTCTGATATACAATGTGTGTCCCTATATTTTTGGAATATCTGGAATATATTTCTGGAATACATAATAAATGTATCTAAAATAAATGATTTCTTCCATGAAAGCAAAGTAGAGTAGATATATTTCTCATGTGTCTATAAGTCTCTTCCAATTAATTTTCTCAAAAAATATATAATTTAATTGTGCTTGAGGTAACAGTCAGGGAACTCAGCAGTGATGTTTGTGGGGGTACTGGCAGTGATGTTTGTGGGGGTACTGGTGGGCACTATGCTGATTTTTATGGGTGAGTGAAAAAGGCTTGTTCCTATCATGGATATTTTGCAGTCCAAGAATATGTTAAGAGATAACAGATGAATACAACAAAGAGACAGAGACATCTCGAGGTTACAGTGGGAGGATTGCAATTACTGTAAGAAGTGGTGGTCACAGCACACCAGCTGTTTAACCATTCTCAGCTAATTTTTTAGTCATCACAACAGTGAGAGTAAGAACTATTTGAAGGAGGATGGCAAAATGACTAGGCAGACTTCTGTAATGTCTCCTTCACATGCAGATATAAAGACATGAGGAAAATACCTTCATAAAAAATGGGAGGAAAGCATTTCACCTTTTTAAAAAATGAGGTGAGAGCTAAGGATTCTGATTCACTATATGAAATCATGAAGGATGAGAAGGGATAAGCCCTCAAGATAAATACTGAAGTGAATTTGAGTCTGAAGTGAAAGGCAAGGTAGAGGCATGCAGTGACAGTGAAGTGAGGTGACAGGAGTGAAGTGCCAAGACGGAAGATGACGGGTGTGTTTTGATAGAGCTGTTTGGTAGAAGCTGTTGCAGTTCTAAGGCTGTAAGAGCATCTGTTTTTCAAACTACAGTGAAAGCCCCGTGTTTCTTGGCTGTTCTACAGGAGGCTGTGAGAAGTCTTCTGACCCTTACTTTGTGTGGCCTCCATGACGTGGACACCGGTTCTGTGCTTTTTAGCCATTTCAGTCCTGTGCAAGAGTCTTGCACTCTTGCTTGGTGTTCAGCTAAAACACTCCCTGTGTTTGATATGTGCCTGAAGACTCAGCTGAGACACAGGGAAGGAGTGAAGATTTACATACCACATTCGTCTCTCATCAATGTGGTCTCCATTCTTCACTGCTCATGGTAAAACCTTCTCCACACATCTCTCCTGAGGCTACAGATCCTTTGCTATACTGCCATTCCAGCCCTTTCAGACTGCCTGGCATGGTAGTTGCACATATTCCCACGGCATACCAAGGTGTAATATAAACATATACAAACCCATTTTAAACAGGAAACAGCCTTGTTGTGGTAGCACTGAAGTCTGTGCAGTTTAATCTATCCTTTGAAAAAGGCACTAACCCTAATTTGTGTATTATTTCCAGTATAAGCACGTGGGTTTTGATCGAGCAATTAATGTACTTAATGTGAGTCTTTGCATTGCCTGCAACGGGCTTTGGATTGGAACCATAATCCGGATGCCTCACATCTATATACGTCCTTAATTAAAAATTTCAAAATTGCTGTTGCATAATGAGGATCCCAAACCTCCTGTGAAGCATTTATAGCTAAGCCAGTGGAAAAAAAAATGCACTGGGTATCTTGCTATCACAGTCAACGTGAAGCAGAGCACTTCTCTATATTGAGTATTGAGACAGGTGAATTATCCGTTCACTGAGAACACTAAGTCCTGACTTTTGCACATTTGTAATTTATAAACAAAGCTGCTTTATGGTAATTTAGCTACATTACACACATACATACATATATATATACACAAACACTCTCAGAAAGTTATGATCAGCTTTAAAAACAGGCTTAGAACAAACATAATAAATAAACCTTAAATATACCAACTGCTTCTGTTGTTTCAATTCCTGTTTTCTGTATTCATTCAGTTTGCCAGGCATATTTTAAAAAATATAATAGATTGCTATACCTTTTTACCAAGAAGAGATACATCCTGTAGCAGCTGTCCATCATTAGCCACAGAATCATTTTACAATGACCTATATGAAAAAACTGAAGCAGGCCTCAATCATATCCCCTCTCTTGTGCAGTAAAAGCAGTCATTCAAGATTTTAACTAATTTAATTTTTTTTCAGCAGGAAATACCAGTCTGGTCTCATAGCAAGTGCTCTGACTTAGATTCATATGACCTGCTTTCTATTCCTGGCTCTGGCTCTGAGTGACCTTATGAAAGTCATTTTTATCTACTATTGTTTTTAAATGGACAGAATGGTTTCCTAGAAGAATGGGTCAAGCATAGGCACTTTTTTTTTCCATTATACCACCTCAAAAACCTATCCCTGAAGAAGATACACACCTACACATAAAAATGCCAATCAAGGGTTTGCCTCAAATAAGATGCTCTGCCTCTCTCCTTCCTGCTTTCTCTCTTTTGTTCTTTATAGCATGAGGAAGTCAGAGTGGAGTGCCTAAATAATGTTATTTAAAAATACATAACTTGAGAAGACTAATTACATATACACATCTCTGCTGCAGTAGGCTGAGGTGATTTCTGAAAGCAAATACCACATGGACAAAAGTGAGCTTCTCAAAATATTTATGGTCTTACTGTACTGCTACACCCAATACATGATAAGTGTTTATTGGAAAACTGCCTTCCCCTTTAGCAGTATAACTGTCAGACAGCAGTTCATACACAGCAACACAAAGTCATAACTTGGGAGATAATCTTTCATATGTTACGAACAATATGCTTTGAAATCCTACATTTAAAAGGGTTTAACAACACACAATACCCCAAACTATCAAATAAGCAGTAAAAGTAACATGCAAAGCCAGACACAAAACCAGAATGAAAAAGATTTTTTATTATTCTCCTCTGTATTACCATAAATGACATGCTTTATTTAATTTTACAGTGCCCCTGGACAAATCATCAAATACTTTAATAACTACACAAACATTAATATTTAAATACAAGAGATCCCCTCAGTTACTGAATAATCATAACTCTGGATTGATAGGGTACTAAATGGAAAAATCTTGTTTAGACAGTTGTAAGGGGGGGGAGGGTGTTTAATGAAACAAGTTTGATGGTCTTGTCATCATAAAACTGATAGATATTTGGCACAATTTATATCTTTGCTAAAAAGAAGTTTGAGAAATGGAACAATTGTGGTGAAGATTAATTTTCCCTTCTTCTGCTGTGAGAGCATAGTCTTTAGGTCATTAGCAGGAATGTGTGACATAGATTGCACTTTACCCATGCAAGCTCCATGCTGACTCTTGGAAAACGCACTTGTTAAATAGCTGTGACTTCTATACTTGTGAAATGGGCTGCCCAGCTATCATCACAGTTATCTGGACTCATTTTATGAGAGTGAGGAATATAGATGGTAAAAGAGACAGCATACAGAGGTCTGGCTGTCAGTGTTTGTTAGGCCTGACCACCCATTCTACCCACTGTCCTTAGAGGGATTATTTTAATACAAATTTTGTCTTGTTGCTTCAGCCACTCTACTGTTAAATGTTCAACCTAATAACAGAAGTTTGAATACTAAACCACAACAAGAACAGTGAACTGGAAGATATTTTTAATCCCTCCAGCACCACCAAAAACCCCAACAGACAAAACAAATCAAAACAAAAACAAAACCAAACAAAAAACCCAAACAAAAACAAAACAAAAAGACTGAAAGACTTCTCAGTCAAAGTCACTCACATAAATGCCTGAACCAGAAGCCTGAGATTTGACTAGATTTTCAGGTCTCCAGATTTGGGACTATGTTCATGCGTGTATACCATGTGTCACTGAGCACAGATGACACTAAGCTAATGAAAATACCTGATCATTGCTGGACATACACTTGGTTTTTATTTGTATCAACTCATGCTCTGCTTGGGTGCCACAGCTTTTGTAGCTAAATGAAATACTTATGGACTGGGGGGTGGGCTGTGTTTCCTTATCAATCCCTTATATTTGGCTTCATGCCTCTTTCCAGGAGAGTCTGTCTCTGCAATGTACCTTAACATTTTCTTTTCTATTTTGGAGGGTTGCCTCAGACAGCTCTGCAATTTTCAGTTCCTTTTTCTTTTGTGGAGCACTTTCTCCATGGAGCACTTCAGCTCCATGGAGATAATATAGTTCTAGCTGTATTGTGTTTCTTGGCCCCTTCTCAACTGGGAAATACCCCTTTGAGGGAAATTCAGGTGAGAACATGAATATGTTCACATTCTAGCTTTGCAGGAGCAGAGGGGAGGAAGTGTCACAGAGACATAAGGTCCCTGAATAATAGGACATGGGCTGGCAGACCTGGGAAAGTAATACCATTAGAGTATTCCTCCAGATGTGGACAGCTGACAAACTTTAATGATGAAGGCTGTATCCAAGCCAGTTATGAAGAAGTAATTAAATATCTTGCTTAATTTAATAAAGGAAGTATAGAAGAATCCAAAGCTGTCTATAAATCACCTACCCACTACCCTGCCAAGCTTCTAGAGTGGCAGGAAAGGTGAGCAAAAGAAAAGACAATAGGGCAAAACTAAAGGACTAAGACCAGTGAAAGTTTCTGTGCTAGGAAAGAATGGCTTTTATCACCACATCTTAATGAAAACAAAAATACTATGGAAACTCCAAAGCTATGGGCCTGGAATCTGAGCAAAGAAGGTTAAAACAGCATAGGAAGTTAGCACAATTGCTGCTGCTTAGACCTGAGCAAATCTTTAAATAAGTAATTAATTCTCTCTGTCTTGACTTTATATGCTTAATTTATCATTCAGTTCTTGCAACTTCATTTATTTTTCCTTTTCCTTGTTATAAGGCAGCAATAAAACAAGAAGTTGGAATTGAGTTCTTGATATTAAGAAAAGGGCTGATTAGTCTCTGAGACTAACTCTGGGCTTGGGCTGCCTCCACCTCTGCTGCTGCAGTAGTAATGCATGCTCCCTTGAGAGGACAGATTTAGTCACTGAGCGCAACCTCTTTTTCAGGAGAAGAAAATGTAAAGAGACAGCAGTTTCTAGCAATAAAATAAAACCCAAAATACCATAAAGCATTTCTCCCCCAGTCATTTCTTTCTCCTTCATTTCAGCTTTTCTTGAAATGGACAACTCATGCCCATTGATGAGATTTTGAGCTGTTCATGATTATTTGTAGTGCTTGAGAGAAAAGCTGATTTTGCACTTACATGTGTACAACAGAAAATATTTTCTCCTTTTTACTTCACTCCAAAACTCTACCTGAAACATGCTGAGAAACTAGAAATACATTCCTACAGATTAATCTCATTTGAAGACAATTGAAACACTGGTGAGGAATGAAATTCTACGAAACCATATTACTTTATGATAAAATTGTGAATTCAATGTACTGGAATGAGTAATTGAACTCTCCAAATTGCACTGTGATTTTCCCCAGTATGTGCAGGGGTGTCTATATTTTTGTACTGCCATAGGAAAGCTACTGTACAAGGATATTTTAGTGAAGTCTTTCAGTTTACTGGTGACAAGTTTTTTGAGATGCATATACCTTTTCCTCACTGCCAAGCATCTTCTTTGAAAGGTATCTTTGAAGTCCTGTGATTTGAGGGTTAGAGTGCCTTTTGCATATCACTTAACCATTCTGATTGCTTCCTCTTCCTTGACAAAAACACAGATAAGCAACTATTTTGTGAAACTATATTTTGAATATCTGAAGTAATTTCTAGAGATGGACATAGTCCCAAGGTGTACTGGAAGCTTGAATTAATCCTAGAAATCATAAACGCAAATGCTGGAGAAGTCTTCTGTTCACCAGTAACACAGCTCACAACTGAAACTATTATTTTTTCAGCCTTCTGTGAAACAGAAGTACAGATGGTTATCTATGTGCATAACATCAGTGATGCCCAAAGCAAAGAGATTACAAATACTTTATAGAGTTGTTATCACCAAATAAGTATTCAGGAGAATACAGAAAGGCAGAAAGTCACCTTAAACCTACAGAAGATGGTCATGGAACTCTGTTTATCACTCTATTGTCTGTTGCCATAACCTCTCAAGAATTATTGTTGATAATGCACAGATGATTGTTTTATTGTTCTAGAGCAGATTTCTTTTACCTTTTTTTTTTCTTTTTTTTCCTTTTTTTCCCCTTTTCTCTAGAGCAAGCTGAATTTTGTTTAGGATGCCACTTTACACTGATGATATTTAGCTTTGCAAATGAAATTAATTGTGGGAAGCTATCTTACACAAACTGAATGCATGGTCAAAGAGTTTGTAAAAAAGTTCCTGTGAAGATCAAAACTATTTGGCATATGCAGTGGTTAAAACCTTATCTCTATAATGGTTCCATGATAAATAAATGGCCTCATGGATCTTCCAGGAGGGATTCACACTAACATGCTGTGCTTAGCCAGGATACCTTTCCAACTCTATTTGTAAGGGGGGGCTCTCTCCTGTGAAAATCTGTGATTTTGCAGATGACAGTAACCAAAGTTACCATTTTTGTTTCACAGGAGGAAGGAATTTCATGAAGATGATTGGCTGCTGAAGTCTGAAGAGATCAATCAGTTCACACATTTGTTTCACTGTAAGACCAGGGTCCAACACCTTTCAGGCTAAAAGAACATCTTTGGACAACCCTGTGGATGCCTATATCAGGTTGAATAGCTCCAACACACTCTGTTCTTACAGCAGTCTCTCTGTAAACTGCTGCAGTCCTTCAGTTCTTGTGCTGCTGTTTTTTGCCCTGTCTGGCATAAACTTTTAACAACACTTAAGTATTTTGCTGAGATGTGGTTTGTCTTGTGTTCCTAAACTGATTTTAGCATTATCTTTTACTAAGCTAGGTCTATGTGTTTTCAAATTAATATAGAATGTAAATTCCTTTTCTGTACTACTGCATTTCAGCATATCATGCCAAGAAGGTGCATGTCAGTAAATCCCAGAGATACAGTCTGGAGTACTGTCTCCAGGACAAAAGAAAATATATTTATTTAGAAACAGAGAAATATTTTCTGGATTTAAGTGCCAGCTGAACTGAAATTGATGCTGTCGGTTTCATGAGGTAGCTCTCATTCAAGTATGACAAGAAGTCGTCACCTTGGTCACACAGAGTGCCACCAGGCTTCAAGAGACCTGCATCACTTTGGAAATATAACTCTATCCAATAGTTTTCATTCTTGATGAATTCTTTCTTGCATCTCTTGCTGGAATAGGCTAAAAATTAATGTGTTTCACTGGTGGATGTGATTACCCTGATCCGTCTGACACATGATGACTTTCATCTGTTTTAAAAGCTGCTGTAAACATGCAGGCAAAGCAGTGGTGTAGATGAACACAGAAAATAATCAAATCATCTGGTTTTGATGAAAGTGTGTAAAACTCCAAAGTACACTTAAAAAAACATGAATCAAAAGTTATTGAAAATATAAAGCAGCTTGTCCTCAGCAAATTCATGATTTACACCAGATTTAAAAGCACCATAATACACTTGGGTCAGCTTGAGAAAGTTGGTTTTGAATGTCTGGAATAATATGTAAGGTGCAGAAAAACAGTGCATTTGCAGCAAATCTGTTCTGATGGAAAGTGGTAATAATGAGGCCTCAGATCTTTGAGCTCCTGGTGGCATGAGAAGCATCCTAGGGACTTAGAGATCAACAGAAGGATGGCAAATTTTCCAAGACAGGTAACATGGATGCATCTGAAAATCTCATTGTGAATGCTGATATTTGTTACAGGGGGAAAATCCTCCTCAAGCTAGGTATCTGCTAGGGCTGTAGAGAAACTACATGAATGAAGGAATTTCTACGTTCATTTTTAGGGACTTTAGCTCTTAAAGGCAAGACAAGCCTGTAAATATCGCTGGGATGGGACTTTGTCGTGCACTCTGAACCAATTATAAAGGTGACTTTTATATGGACATAAGAGTACAAGAAGCACCAGGTGACTCAGATCTCGCTGCTCCACTGACCTGTCTTAGGTGGTGGCCGTTACCAGATAGCTCAAAGGAAGGTGTCAAAGCTGAAGGATTTTCTGTTTAGGACTGGATTAAAACAAGAAGGGAGGTTTAATTCACTTTGTAGAGCTGTTATTATCTCTATGGTATTTCTGGATAGTTTAGTCTCAATGCTAAACCTGATAAATTCTTGGCATCAATCAGGGACTTCAGAAGCAAAAGGCTTCCCCTAGATAATTACTGGTTACGTGACACCATTCCCTCCCTGACTTTGAATTTCTCACCTTTGAACTTCACTGCATGTCATTTTTTCTTGCATCACGATATAGGGAGAACAGAAATTCCTGACCTACTTTTTTATTCTATTCATAACTTTGTATCATATTATCCTTTCCCCTCTTATTTGTCTAATTACTTAATTAAGAACTCCTCCATCTACTCAGTTTCTCATCAGCTCCTACTTAAAACCACAGCACTTTTTTTTTTAATGTGACTAAATTGTATGGTACAGACAGGACCAGGAGAAACTGAGATGCCCATAGCTCTTTGTGGGAGCTGAGAACTGTTTCTATGACACAATTATTTTGTCGTGTCTACGTATCTAATAATGGTATGTTGAGTCCAAGTCCTTGCTGGTCCCAGGTCTACAAGATGTCCAAGTCCTGTTCTGAGCTGCTACTTCTTCACAAAAGCTGCTACTTCTTCACACAGTCTGCAATTATATCATGTCATAGGGCAGACCAAGAAGGGAAGAATTCTGTGCCTTCTTGTATGACTTCGTACAGAAGCACCAGATGCAACCAATCCATGACAAAATAATGGAAGGCCATCGACCATCTAATACAAAGTAAGATCTCTCCAAATGCCTTTTTCGTGTTGTTGGCAGTTTGTCTTTTTTTTTTTCTTCTTTTTCCTAAAACAAAGAAAAGAGCACATTTGGAAGAAAAATTTTCTCTATAAGCCAAAATGTCTTTCCTGTGTCCTAAACACTTATCTAACAGGAATGAAGTAATGACACTAAACTTCTGTTTGTTCAAGATAAAAATCACAAATGCATGGCTAGAACACTGGTTTTCAGATGGCCCATACAGTGGAGCTTGGCTACTCTGAGCCTTACTGTATTCCCAGTTATGTGGTGCTGAAGCAGAAGTGCTGAGCACTGAAGATTCAAGGCAGTGCAGCAGAGAACAGAATTAGGCCTTCATGAAATCTTAATGCACTGTGAAGCTTTCCAGCTCACATACATACCCCGGTGAGACTGGGAAAAGCCTAGTTCAAAAACTGTCTAGCAATGAGAGGATATGGTTCAGTTCTGCTGTGATCTAATGAAAGTTGAACCAAGCTTCTTAGAAGTCTCATAGGATTTTTACCTCAGTTGTTATAGACAGGTATGTAGATGGGATACCTAAGTTGAACAAAAGAGGGGGAAGAGAAAGGTCTGGAATTAATTAAATATCTCTCTTGGAATAGCCTCATAAAACTCTTACCTGATTAAAGTCTCTAAAAACAAGGAAAAAATGCCTGCCTACTAAAAAGCTAAAAATAAAGTTAAATAAAAGATGTTTTAAAGATAGCACCAAACAAGTGAGAGAATTCCATGAGCTTTTGGCTTAGTGGGCTGACAGCCTTTTCTAAATGGCAAAAGCTTGAAGGTTCAGTTTTAGGACAGGTTGTTAGTTGCCCAAATAGACTGAGTGCTCCCAGAGGCTGTTTGAGTGTGTGGTTAAGGGCTTGCTGCTCAGACAGGCTATACAGAACCACTCAAAAGACCCTGCAAGCTCTGCCAGATCCTTCTGATTTATTTATATGAATAAGCCACCAGGCCCAGACTAAGCTCTTTAGACACTACTCATTTGTAGCTGGTTCTGCACATTACTCTTTTCTTACAACCACCAAACAAATTAATATTAGCACAGATATGCAATACTGTTGCTTTTCTTAAAAGATGAGCATTCAGTGTTGAGAAGGCTTTGGAACATAACCTTAGAAAACTGGGGCCCAGACCTGAAGGCTTTTAAGAAACGAACAGTCCTGAGTCTGGATGATATTGTTGGCTGTGAAATACAAAACTGACCATGTGATTACAATAAGATTGAATTTCTTGATTTAATCTCTTCATGGTGGACATGATGGGGAGGGAGTACACTATAGTTTCCATGTAATGACCACATTGTAAAGGGTGGAGCACAGATGAATTGGGCTTGGGCCACTGGCTGCTCCAGGAACTCCTTACTGATGTGCAAAAAGGATGGGGCGTGTTTGACAATCAGTTTTTAGTGCTTTGAAGTTAACCATTACTTGTAGTCATACTGCATATATTTCTGTCGGCAGTGGGCAGGTAATGAAGTACAAGTGTGTCAGGTTTCTCTGTCTCCCATATGCATTCTCTCTCCTTTGGTGTGAGTGGAAGTGAAGCAAAAGTAGTAATGAGATGAACTAATTTCCTCAATAGGCTTGAATTCAACTTCCTATATTAATCCAACATCCAAGTTGCTTTGCCTTCACTGTTACTTTAACTTAATTTGGCTAACTCTGGCTTGTTCAAGAAGATAGGTACACAACTTCTTTTTAATCGACTGTGACATGCACTGCTACTCTATTTCCTTAAACCTCAGTTTGGTTGCTTACCACCTGGTAAGCAACCATGAATAGGGTTTGTTATGGATATTTGGTCCTGCTATTATTATTTTTCCAGTGACAAAAAGAGACCGACCACACCTGACTTCCCAAGTACCAATACAAACTGACAGTCAACTGGCTGGACAAAGGAGACAAAGGAAAGCTTTTTCACAGGCTTTTTTTGTGAGTTAGCCCACTTTNTTTTTGTTATTGGCAATAGTAGATATTGGCTGCCAGCCACACTGGCTCCCAGTTGGCCTTGAGAAGACCTGGCCTCCAGGGCCATTTCCTCCTTTGAAAGGACAAATATATTTCTACCTTGTGTGAGTCTTGAGTGGAACTGATCACCCTGTTTTTTCTGAGCTGGATAAGGATGATGCTTGATCAGATAGGTTTTGCAGAGCTCTGAGTCAGCAAATCCTCAGCAGCTGAGTGTTCTGTGGCAGGACCAGGAACCAAGAATTAAATACAGCAAGTAGGAAGACAGATATCTCAGGAGATGAGCAGTCATTTCTTCTCTGAAAGTGGCACGGTATCCAAGGAGGGTAACCTAGGAGGGATTTTGTCGTGCCTCCACATACACTGAGCAAGGTGACATGAGAAGCTGATGAGAAGCTGAGCAGCATATTGTGGTGAGAAATGTCACCTCAGGATGAGTGTGACAGTGGCAAAGAGGTATGCACAGAGTGCATGTTAGAGTGCAATGATTAGAGTGGAGACTACCCTTGAAGAAGGACTGACCCACCACCATATGTCCAGCTCTCTCTTCTCTGTGATGGTGCTCAAAGGAGTAACTGGAAGAGGTTGCTTTAAACTAGCCAGTGAATGCTATACCATGCACTTGCTGTTCTAGGAGAGCCAGACATGCATTATTTTCTGAGTAGTAGTGCCACAGGTCACTTCCCAATTGTTAGTGTTCTCCAGCTGCTCTCATTTCACAGGCTCTTCTATGAAATTGCTCCAGTAAGGCAGTAGACCTGCAGATGCCCTTAGCCTTTGGAAGAGGCATCTACAATATATGATTTTTTTTAGCTTCCTTCTGCTTCCTTGCCTTGTTATCCCTGGATTCTGTGTCTACCTCTTTCTTGGTCCTGTCTCTCTACCAATCGCTTTAGCCAAAATGCTCAGAATTGTCAGTGAAAACCCTCTGCTTATATGCTGAACATCTCTGCATGAGCAGACCTCATTATCATGTGGCAAGAGGTCATTTACATATGCAAATCAGGTTAATGAGAGCAGAACTGTAAAGGGCTTCATTCCAGAGGCATTTGCATATCTAGCTTTAGAAATATTTGAGTGCTCTGCCCCTAGCTGTGCAACCAGGACACAGAAGCCCTGGCAGTATGTCTTCAGTGGCGATTATATCCACAGACAGCTGCCATCCTGGTTTGCAACAGCCTCTATCCGAGGTACTGGCTGGTTTGAACACAGAGGGTAGTTGTGTAATGTGCGCTTCTGCACCAGACTACTAAGAAGCAGTTAAGCCTTGGCCCTTATTGGGACAACATGTGGGTTTCTGACAGGTAGATATATGCATTTCAGTATGAAGAATACAATTTCCTACGGTGCTGTCACTAACGCACGCCCGGTGTATGATGAATGAGGAAAACAATGCAGTTGCCAGGCATGGCTCTCTAAGAAGAACACACTGTGTGTGACACAGCACCTTGCAAAATACTGATCACGTTTACTCTGTAACTAACTGGGCCTTTGGCCCCCAGAGTACAAGGAGGGATCTCTTTTGGATGTTTGTAAATTACCCATGAGAGAGCTCACATTCCCTCCTCTGCCACAGACAGAATAGGCTGCCCCTGGTCCCTCTCTCAGACAGGTTCTGGGCAAGCACGTTAGGTGCCTTCTGACTGTCTAATTGTGAAGCAGATTTCCACAAAGCATTCCTTAGAAGAAGCATCTTTTGCTGAACCTTTTTTTCCAGCTGTTTTGTTTTCAGGAATATGAATGTTTTTTCACTGTAAAGCTTTCTCAGGTATTCCTCTCTGCCAGTGACTTCTGTGCCTGGTTCCAGGGAGAAAAAGCAATTACGTCACAATTTCTGAGAAAAGTTACTGATTTTCCTTTGCTCCTGCCCAGTCCTTCTGAGTAAGCTAAGCATGTTTCTGGCACATCTCAATGACTAATATAAGAAAAGACATTCCTTCTTGCAAGAGGTATTTCTCCGCCTTGACACACAGGACTACAACCTATACAGCTGCCAGGCAAATGCCAGGTGGGCAGCCTCAGAGTCAGCTTGGTGCACAGTTATGGTGATGACCCTGTATGTACTAGGCTGGAATGAGCTGGGATCTTTGCCAGCTCTCCAGAGCACAGGATCCAAAGTGAAATGCCCCATTTAGGCCCTCATTTTATCTCCACCTCCACTTATTCTTAGGGACATGCAGATCACAGAGAATAATTTACAATAATTCAAATAATAGTGTTCAACTGTTCAACAGTATGTCCAGCCCCAGATTTTCTCTCATTTGGCCTTGCACTTCTAACTCTACTGACTTAGTGTGGGTCCAGCTCCACTGCAGTGACTCCTTGGAGTGCTTCCTGTATTGCAACACTTTGCCTGTAGCTATTCTCAACAGCTCTAGTGTGACAGACAAGATTAATTACCTGTACCTATAGGAGCAGGAGTAGCTCTTACACCTTTGTGGAGCCTGGGACTGAGCTGCTTTCTCCCTCTCAGCTGATGGCTATCACAGAAGGCACTCTGTCCATATACCATACACAAACACTTTGACATTTGCCTGCTTTATGACACATCAGTGGATGGACACCACCACCTAATAAACCAGCTGCTTTTTGCATGGAGTTGGTCTGCAGACTGAAGACGAGATTCTCACACTCATCATGACACACAAATTTACCAGTGTGCCTGAAAGTCTGGATACCCCTTAAAGCCTGTGCCATGTACACATCCCGTGTGCTCACATGTCAGAGGTACAGCCTGCAGCTGAGCAACCTCTCTTACTGATAGCACAGCTGGATGTGGTCATGACTTCATCTCTGATGGCTCACAGCTATGAGAATCCCCTCTTGTTTAAGAGCACTCTGGACTGAGCAGTCAGCATCCCTGCTGTGACCCCAGACTGTCACCTTTGGAAGCTGATCTTGCAGAAAAGCATTCCATCGTTTCAGAGTAGAATTGTCCTCCTCTGTTCAACAAACTGTGCCACACAGGTTCACTAAGAGAAGACAAAAGCAAAATGCAAATTGGTAAAATAAATACCTGTGGGGCTAATGAAAGTTGATGTCTTTTTTCCATGTTTGAATCCTACTTTTCAACTATGAAAATTCAAATTTAAGTAGCTCAAACTTACTGTCTTTGTTGTTTCTGGAGGTGTGTCTTTGTTTCACTGAATATTCCTTTTCCATTACGCTCACGTTTAAAGCTTCTCACACAGAATACAATTTACCTTCTTGTGTAACGTGAGATCAGAAGCCAGAGATTGTTTAGTAAACGATGGCTTAGGAGGTGTTCTGTTTTACATAAGCAATAGCCTAAAAGCAGCCAAACCAGAAGGGCAAAGAAAATGTAATCATTTCTAGGAAAAGGGAGCAGCCCTCTCATTATCATTCATTTGTTGGAAATATATATGGATTTTTTTAGGTATTAATAATAAACAGTTTTTCACTGGATCACTTTTCAGGTTGATAACATATCTTCCATATTTCGCTTAAAATGCAGCCCTCCCTATCTTAAGAGCACTGAGCTGATTTTATTGCCAATTCTGAAAGGTGTTAACAGGAGTAAATCTCCCCTCAAATTACTGCTGTTGTTCCCTTGCCCTGAGCCAAATTCACTGCTAAGCACCTCTGACCACACAGCCCATATAAATGTAAATAATAGAGGAAGTGCCCCACGTTTGCCCATTCTCACAGAATTAGAAAAAAAACCTTACAAAAATCTATGTTACCGTAGTTTTTGATATATAAACGTATATATTTGGTTATAGCTTACTTCTTCATACCACATGCTCAATATTCAGCAGAAAGACAAAAGTCAGATATGCAGATGCCAAAAAAAGTGCGTAACATCCAGAGGTAAAAAAAGAGGGAGAGGGAAACGAAAGCCATTTGGTGGTGTCAGTTTTCACTGTGCATTACATTGTGGGAGAGCTTTTGAACTCTGGTATGGAGGAGCTTTATTAGAAACCCATTCTCCTCAGACCTCTGGAGGCCTAGTCCTATACATGAGCAAGCCAGGTGCCAAAAAGAAATGGGGAAACTCATACAGAAGTGTGTTTCTAGTGTTTGAGCCAAACACTGTGAACTACAGCAAGCAGGATTGCTATCAAAGAGCTTAAAAATTCCTGCAAGAAATTAAAGTCGTTTCTTACTTTTTTCCATCTCCTATATCAATTTCCCCTATTTTATTTTTCACTTTAACATCTCCCTTGTTTTTGCAACTCCTGTGATATACTGTTTATTTTCTTTCTTCATCTTTTGCTCTTCTGATGTCACCTCTTTCTCCTTCCTAATTCTCACCTCATTATAGACCTTCTCTGTGTCCTGTTCTCCTGTTCTCCTTATTTACCTCCTTTCCTTGCTCATTCTTATTTATCTCCTTGCTCTCTCTGACTTAGAGTGGCGTAAGTTCATGTAAAAATTTAACAATATAACTATGATGAACTTCAGACAAAAAAAGTGAAGCAGCAAATGACTTTGTATTATATTAGCTGGAATTAGAAAGCATTCTTACAGAATTCCAGCTCAACAGAAGTGCTATCACTTATGTATCTGGAGAGCTGGGAGTTTAATTTCATTTCCAGTGCTGCACTTTGCTTAGTCTTTGCTGATAGACTGACAAAGCAACCTGGTTGAAAATGAAATGATTTCAACAACTGTGAAATACTGCATGACATAACGGCCACCATAAAGCCATCATTCTCTATGTTTACATCGGTACTGATTCTTAACAGCATGCTGTTAGCTCAGCATAAAGCTCAGCTGCTCTGAAACAATTCAGGTACAAGGACAACTCTTTTACAGCCAATCATGCTCTGTCCCTATAAAGAATTATTATATCAATCTAAACTGGCATGTAAGTTAATGCTCACCCCTCAGCAGCTTAAATTTACATTGCAACCCACAGACTTATTCATCTCCCACTGCTGAGAATCATAACCCCAGGATCACTACATGCACATCCACGCTATCCAACAATCAATGGCTGTTACAGCATTATACCTATTATCAAATCCAGTTGCTTGTCAATTAACCCAATACGACATCTGCATGAAGGATTTAAATAAGGAACATCATATTATGCTGTGTGATCGATAAAGTGAAAATGCAGGCACTGACAAGGCTTACCGTTTGGCCTGATACCACAGCATCCATCTCTCTGAATGGAAGTTATTTATGCTCCCACTGAATTATGGCTTGTATTCAAATATTGGCAAAGATGCAATGTACAAAAAGTGTAACATCTGCAGTATGCTGTGGTTGGCTACAGCTCTTGGGACTCTCTTAAAAGAGTAATTTCTCCTTCAGGAGCACAGTTCTCAGTCCAGGAGTTAGGAGTGGATCCTTTTCATCTCAGACAAAAAGGTGCTACTGAAAAAAATTACCAGAGGAACAGATGTGTTCTTCAGCACACACATGTACAGTGGAAAGAACATCTTTCATAGTGCTGGCTAAACAAAAACTTCATTAATTAGAAAGAATCCTGACTTCCATAAAGTAAAAAAAGGTTCAGCCTTTTTTTCCATTAGGAAAAGCAAATGAGCTGATGAGGATAATGAAATGCATCACATTGACAAATGAGTTCACTCTGGACACTGGAACAGAATTAAGCTCCTTTATAATTTAAAATAACAAAACTGCTGTCAGTACAGTGAGATGCCCCATATACAATCAGTATGAGCACATGGAACCGTCCTCCCAGTTAATTTGGCAGCAGTGGCATTGGTTTCTCAAGTTGGAAAGACATCTCCTGCTCTTGAACAAACTGGCGATTTGCAAGTTGTGAGTGAGAAAATAAAGAAATCTATCCTGTTGTAGGGCAGCAAGCAAGTGATATAAAGTACACTTAAAGGGTTCCTGTTATATTTAGCTCGAAATTTAGGCTCTATGTCAAATAACTTCTTACCAACTTGTGATAAAAGTGTTTCCATTACGAAATATTCCAGTGGAAACAATTTGGTTATAGATAGATAAACTTCAGTAGTACCTGTGGAACAAACCTGTGGCATGGTGCTGCTACAGAAGCCAGGTGTGATGCATATTAGAGGAAAGAGAAGCTGTCTAGTGTCCATTGCTCAACTCAAAAGAAACTCAGAAAAGAAACATAGGTGGACGCCTAACATTTGGGAAATGCATATCTACACAGGCATTGTAAAAAACACACTACTTTTGAACCTAGTGTTATTTCAGTCTACAGGCTGACTATAGATATCAGTGCCCACATCCACTGCCACTGCAGGCAGTGAAAGCTCTTCTATTGATTTTAATACCACAGGCTATAAAGTTCCACAAAAATTTTTCCTTCTACCTCAGTCTCTCCCACAAAATAATGTTTGGCTCATGAAGTTTTTACTCCCACTCTTCTGAGCGCATTATTTCAAACTCTTGATACTTCACATGTGAATGCATAACATAAGCCCTATCAAAACATACAGAGACAACTTTCAAGTCACTCCTGAACATTACAAAAATTCATGAGCTCCCTAAATTTGAGAATTTGGCTTGGTACAGCAGGACAGTAAACCAAAATGTCTGTCTCTAAACTCCCTAGGTCCACAGGCATATCCAAGTGTGAGGCCTCTTAGGAAACTCATATCTTCAGGAAACGGGCAACCTAAAGACCAAAGTGCTTTTTTTGGCTCTGCTTCAACAAGTGAGAACACAACTGTGATTTTGGATTTATAAAAATTTGTCTGATTTAATGGCACAGGGCCTTTCTGAAACAGAAGTTGAAATGACCTCTCTCCCTTTTGCAATACTTTTATTAAGTTCACAGGACTACATGTAGTCCTCCACTCTTGTTTAGAGCTCAGATGGTTTTGTACACACTAAGGATGTATTTGATTGAATATTGACTTACGTGTTTTGCAACATACTTATTCCTGGAGCAGATGTAGCCTGTGAGAAACGAGGCTGCCATGGAAAACTGGAAGACTCACAAGGATTGTAGGCTGCATCTTTTAAAAGTGTTGCCATGGTTGCAATGGAGCGAACCGACTTCCTCTGGTTCTGCCACAGAACCTGGAGCCCTTGATGAGGTGGATTTTGCAGCCAGCCAAACAAAGGGACATAAAGGAGTGGGAAACAGGAATGTAACTACAGAGAGATTCGCTAGTCAATGGACAGGTGCCCCAAACTATGATGCTGACAATGCAGCCCCTTGAGAAAGGATGACCTCTACTCCTCAAACCATGTGGCAAATATCTTCTGATAGATGAAGAGTACTTGTATGAGTGTGTGTGTGGGTGGGAAGTGTTAGCCTGACCATGACAAGGTCAGGAGTCAAAACTGTTAAGAGACAGCTGAATGTTCTCAGGGTAAAATGTAGTAAGGGAAAATTTGCTTAATTGGTATGGAAAGACATAAGAGGATGATTGTCAATGACGGAAAATAAGATAAGACGAAGTAAACTTTCTATAAACAATCATCTCTTCCTCTTGGTAGAGTCTGTATGAATATGTCTGAGAAAAAAGACTGAAAAACTCTTGAAGATCTCTCCCATGGCAAACTGTGAAAAGCTATGGCATGCTATACACATCTAGAGAAAATGGCATCTCTGTCCTAGTACCACACAGCCTTCTACTGAGATACTAGCCTGTAAAAATCATAAATGACAGAAATCATTTTTACAGAAATCATCCAGACAAAAACATATACTCAGCTGCCAAAACTGCAGTCCCTCAAAGCAAGGGGGGATAAGAGTAAGTACACACCTTGGTTTTGCAGAGAGAATCACCATGACTCTGTAAGTGTAAACAGCGTAAGCAGTAGGTAATAATGCTTGTTTGTCTCACCTTAAAATATAGTGGAGAGATCTGAGCCAAGAAACAGGTGGTTGTGTAAGCTCTTTTTATCCATGTCTTATATTAAGTATTGCCAGACTATAAAGAATCAGGGACACAAGTATCAAGAGAGCCAAAATAAAACAATACCGATGATGGTCATAATAACACATTTATGTTTCCTTTCCTTTTGGTTCAGAGCTGCTACAACACACAATGTAAGTTTCTGCTGCAAATAAGAGGACCAGAAGCAGACATTTTCCTTTAAGATGAAAGCCAAAATTCTTACTTGACTTGCATAACTGGAACTTTACAGAATTTCTACCACAGAACATCAGTTCACCAAACAATCATGAGAGCTGACAACACTGTATTACAAAAACTGCATTTAGGAAACAAGCAAAAATTGTGCACTGGTGTAAATCACAGCTACACCTTGTTCAAAAAGAGCCACATGCTCAATGTCAAAAATGGGCAGAACTCCAAGTAAGATGTGTACTTGTCAATTAGTGGATGAAATTTAATCTGTAAGGGAAGAAACATATTGCACATGGAAGAAGATAGCTCAGGGAGGGGTAATATCCACACACACAAAAAAATCTCCCATTTCATTGAAATTCCCAAAGAGGTAATGGCGAGTGAGAGCAGTGCCTATCAATGGACAGCTTTCGTTTGGCTCACGTGGAATGATGTTGGCAGAACATACCCAGGTCTTACCTCTGCTGAACTGACAGGCTGGTTCGTGCAGGATCCCAGCCTGAGCAGGCTCAGGCGAGTTTCATGGCATTTAGGGGAACATTTGTGTGCACTTTAGGAAAGGAGCTCAAGGCTGCCAAGAGCAGACACTGCCTCAGCCCCCACTCCCGAGTGAGGGTCTGTGGGATATCTAAAGTGGGGGGCCGTGGGGTACCATGGCTCTTCATATCCAGCACTCCTGAGGCAGCACGGCCTGTGCCCATCTGGAGAAAACTGAGAGGGGACCTCATTAATGTGTAAAAATATCTACAGGTGGGGGGGAGGTGTCCAAGAAACTGAAGCCAGGCTATTGTTGTTGGTGCCAACCACTAGGACACAGGGAGTAATGGGCAGAAACTGACGCACAGAAGTTTCACATAAATGTGAGGAAACTTCATTACTGTGTGGGTGACGGAGCACTGGAACAGATTGCCCAGAGAGGTTGTGGAGTTTTCCTCACTGGAGATGTTCAAGAACCATCCGGACACAATCCTGTGCCCTGTGCTCTAGGATGACCCAGCTTAGGCAGGGAGGCTGGAGCAGATGACCTGCTGTGGTCCCTTCCAACCTTACCTATTATGTGATTCTGTGATCCTTTATGCAGCAGAAAAATTGATTTCTCTGTTGCTGTTTTACACTTCCTTGGCAATTCGTATCAAACCGACACAGATTTTTTACTTTAGAGATGCTGAAGACAGGTGAGGTGAGCAGACACGGCCCGCCGGGGAGGCTGCGGGAGCCCCGTGACGGGCTCGGCTGGAAAGGCCTCAGCTGCGACCCCGCCGTGACTTTCGGAAGTTGGACCCGGCGGTGGGACGCTACGAGCCGCCCTTGACCCCACGGAGGAGCGCTCTCGGCCGAACCTACGCCTCCTCCTGCCGCCACCGAGGCAGCCGAAGGTGAGCCCTCACCCCCCGCCGCTCCGGAGCTCCAGGCCGGGTTTTCCGGGGCCCGCGCTCCCCGCGGCAGAGCGAAGCGCGGCCGGGGCGCGGCGGTGCCTGCGCCGGGCCGGGCTCGGGAGGGGGCAGGGAGCGCCCAGCGGGAGCCGGGGCACGGCCACGGTGTCCTCGGCCCGCGTCCCCCGCGGGAGCGAGCGGCATGCCGGGGTCGGAGCCGGCTCCCCGCGCTGGGCCCGGGGCAGTTCCGCCCCTCCCGCCGCTGCTGGCGGCCGCGGGGCTCGGGCTCTCAGGCTCCTGGCGGAGCGACCCGGAGCCGCTCCCGGGTCCCGCGGGCTGTTCCCGCATATTGTTTCCCTGAGAAGTGGCGGGAGGCGGGGGGTGGGAAGGGGGATCTGCCTGCAGTTGCTCCACGTGCATCAATAGTTGTCAGTAACATCAAACTGACGTCATCCTCGGGTAAAAAGATCTCTCTTTTGTTCTCGTTCCCTCCCACCACTTCTTTCCCCCCAGCCCCCCTCCCCCCCCGCTTTAAAATCAAAAGCCAGAACATTTGCAAAAAATAAAAATAATAACTCCTCCTCTCCCCCACGTTAATTGCAATGCAAAGGGAGATGTTCCATTACGGATCCTGCCTGGGCTGTGCTGGGCTCTAATGAATGCGCCGAGCCTTTGATCTGGGTGAGTCAGTTGGGTTCAGTTGTGCCGGAAGGTTAGTTGCACATCCTGGCTGATCTGAAATTCGATCAGCAGAGGGGGCAAAGAAAAAGAAAAGCATTTTAATGGGAATCAATAGAGGATCATAGGGTCCTTGAAGGAAATAGGTGTTGATTAAAGATGTGTGGGTTTTGTTCGGTCCCCCCCCTACCATGTACACGACTTGTTTAAAAATAAATAAACACCAAAAGCAGCCCGGCAGAAACGAGGGAGGGCAAGCTGGAAAACAGCTTTCCCAATCACCCATGTGTTTCTGTTCCAGGGAGGCAGTCACCAGACCGAGAGTTTGTGCAATGCTTCAAGCTACAGCGCGCAAATTTAAAGCAGTAGGCTCCAAAGGGTAGCTCCGGTTCTCACTGCACTGCATTTCTGTGCCTGAGCTGTTTACTAGTGCATTATTAAATAAGCCCAAAACACTCGCCCCTCTTCCCCCAAGCCAACTTGTTTTTTCTCCCTCCCATTTCACCTCCCCCCCTTTTCTGCCTGCTACCGAGCCACAGGGATTCGAGATACCCGACATGAAGATGCAGACCTGTTTTGTTGCAGTCACAGGTTTCAAAGCTAAACTTTCTAGGCACGTTTTCCACTGTTCAGGAAATACTGAGCTGGAAGGTTCCGTAGTTGCCTGACTTTACGTGGAAAAGAGGGAATTACAATTGTGTTGAACATTTTTTCACTCAGAAGGAGGTGAGTCAACTTCCTAAACAAAGGCTTAAATCACCCACCCTGCATAGTGCAATAAAATCCGGACTCTCTTCCATTCATGTGTTCGTGTACACAGGCACCTGCAAAAAATGGGGATTGCAATTGAAGAGCTGGGAGAAGCTGCTGGTGGAAGGCTGAACATCCCTGGCATGATTATATGCCGGCTGTCATCATAGAAACGGGGCATTGCTGTGCATGGCAGTCCTGTTTTTATCCAAATGGGAAACCTTCCCATCAGTTCAAGTTTCCTGTTGAGTTGCCATTTCTTCTGGTTTTATGTTCTGGCATGGTTCTCCCTACCTGCTGCTAAAGACGTCCAGACAATTCAGAACTGTTGTTATTAATGGCGTTGCAGTGGTGTGTCTAAGTCCCATGTAGAGCATGAATTTATGCAGGTAGTCATTAACAGGCAGCTTTTCAAATGGGGACACAGAGTGGGAGGAAGGACCTCCCAGATGGAAGGCCAAAGAGGTTTCCTGCCTCCCAGGTAAACACAGGCCATGCTGTCTCACCATGTGGTGTTGGAACATCCTTATCAACATCTGAATTGCAGATGCAGAGATGATTTCCATTCTGAATAAGAAATAGAAAATACTTGTTCTATCTTTATAGTTTTTGCCTAGTGTTTGTTTGAACTAAAAATGTTTTGGGGGACACTTTAGGATATTCTGACAAATACTCATTATAATTTGTCTCCAATTTTTATATATATATGTGTGTATTAGTCAATGTTTATTTCAGTGATCTTTGAAGAAAACTGGTGGAAAGGCAGTGTTAGATAACATGACCACTTGAGGATGACCGTTTCATAATAGTATGAGGGTTTCTTCTATGAGATATAATTAATTTTAAAATTATGATGACAACGATAATAAATTCTCTATTTGCTGCAGAACAAAGTGCAATAGAAAATGGGATATGACAAGTGCCATTGCCACTCACTATCCTGTGAACACATGGAAGACAATGGAAGGTCAACTGCCTAAATTAGGTATATTCCTCTTTTAGGTTTATGCTCATGGAAGGTACCAGATTTAACAGCCTAGGAGAATGAAGGGCTTCTTTTATTGTCAGAACTGGTACAATAATGGGATCTTTCCCACACCTTACCTTACTCGTCACTGCCTCAAACCATTTTTCAGAATAGACCACAATTACACCCAGAACCTGCACAGACTTGTGTTCTTAAATTTATTTGTAGAGCTAAGTCATTAGTACTAAGAGGCTGTGGAGACCTGAGAGGCTGTGGAGGTTGAGCTATCTGCTGAGAATGCTAAGAAAGTTGTGAATTATTCAATTTTTATGTGAATACTTATGAAATACCACTGGAACATTTCAAATAAGCCAACATTCAGCAGATTACCTGCATCCATTCTGGCCTAGATTTGATCTATGAATGAATGGCTCTCAAGCCCTCAAAAATGCCCTGGGCAATCCTGTTCTATTATCTCCACCATTGTTTTTCCATCCAGATACCACAGGGATGAGCACAATCAGCAGAGAAAATGAAAATCAAATTGCCTACCAAGAGCTGACCATATGGGGCAGCTGGTTGCTGCTTCCCAACCCCCTGCCTGATGTCTCTTCCCTGCCTCCGATGATGTGCTACTGAGTGCTAGTCACCCCTTCCAAATCTGTTTTTATGCTGCAGACAAACAAATTTCCTCAGGTTTTATATTTTCTGAGAATGCATCCTCTTTTCCCTCCAGTTTTCTTGTTTCTCTGCAGACTAAAACTGTTTGTTTGATGTTCCCCCCCTCTGCTCCCCACCCCGCCCCCCTCCCCGCTACTTCTGCTCCTTTGAATATGAACACTGGGCCTAGAAATAAGGAAAAGAGTCCAAGAGGAAAATGTGTCTCGCTGAGACTTGCCAGATATCCAAGTTGCATGTGGAGAGACAGAGTTTCAGCTCATGTGTCTGGCTTGGACAGCAGCATAGACCATTAAACATCCTGTTGTCTGTCTTGCACTGTCCAGACAGCACAGCTCTTCACACTGACACCTGGAGGGACTGGGGGGGGACAGGGGGTGTGGAGTAGTTGGGGTTACTGCCATGTTGAGCTGAGATAGATCTGGTGGGTTGTTGGTGGTTTCTGTGCCCAGGGATGCATTTTGTGCTGCACCACAAGAATGAGGACACTGGGAGGAGGAGAGGTGTCTGCAATCAAATGCTATCACCTGTCATGTAGAGGAGCACAGTGCAGGTTTCCTTCTGCCAGCTTGTCCCTTTAGAATGTCTGGTCCTTGGTTTCTGCAGGGTTCTAAAAAAGTGATGCGTGGTAAGTTTTTTTTTTTGGGTTTTATTTTTTCATTTATTTGTTTCATGGCAGTTCACACAGCCCAGTAAAAACTGGATCCCACTGGGCTTGGCACTGTGTAAACTGTGGTACTGCGTCCTGCCACCCGAGGAATTTGCACTCTAAATAGGCAAGGCCAACAAGGGGAGACAGAGACATACAGGAAAAAAACCCAACCAACTACGGGGAAAAAAAAAAATCCCCACGTGTTGACTTACAGGCTGTCTGTTTTTTGACAGTTCCAAAAGAGGGTACAGTTTAAAATACCTGTGTTGCTAGATAAAAACATTCTCATCCCCCAGGCAGATTAACAAAAATTAACAGAAAAAGTGCCGAGGTGTGTCTGCCACAGTACCTTAACACATTTCTCTGTGCTTCATTGTTCTCAGTCATTGTTCTCAGATCGTGGAGCACACAGATTGTGTAATACCTCTATTCTGGGACACCTAGGTTAGCACAGTTACTCTCAGCGGGGTGAAGGAGGAACTCTGCGGTAGCTTTAGCTGAAAGTGTTTTACTTCTTGTGGTTTGTGTCCTGACTTTCAGTAATCCTGAGAATTTGAGGACATGTATACATTTATCAGTCTGACAGTTTTGAAAATGCAAGTGTTCTAAATGTTAATAATTTTTTTTTTTTACTGTATGTGTTTGATCTGTAATTTATTTTGTACAATAAAAATTTTTTTACAGCACTTACCATAAAGGCACCACCTCATTCTACTGACTGTTGATAGGAGATAGATGATAGCAGCGTGTGCTTCCATGCAAAAAAANAAAAAAAAAAAAAAAAAAAAAAAGGAAAAAAGTAAACCTGCTATTACATTAATAGCATCCTGTGACAGGGTCATAAAGAGTTTGTGCATTGGCTCAGCGCCTCTTTGCCCGGAGTATCAAGGCTCCTGGTTTCTCCTGTGCTTTGCTGGGGAAGCCGTGGAGAGACAGAAGAGCAATTCCAGATTCTGTGCTGCGAATGCTTTTCTTTCCCACCGGCTGGCTACATCCATGCGTGCAGAGCTTTTGATTAGATCTGCTGTTTTGCCTATGGCAATCTTCACTGCAAACGTCCTTCGTCTATACATCATTTGAGCATCTATACATGATAAGATTGCCAGCTTTTATTACAGTAAAAACAGGAGCTTTCTTCTCAATAAGCTTTGCTCCTTCCTCAGCTCTCCAACCACCCCTAGGGGAAGTGAAAAGGACAGGAGAACTTTGAAAAACCTTTCACCTCTTTGTTCTCCTTGGAAGAATGTGGGGAAGAGTTTTTGTAAAATCCAAGGTAGACGTTCATAAAAGGAGACTTGCCTGGGTGGCACAAAAGTGGGAAACTTGGTAAAGTAGGTACATGTAAATACACACAAATTATTTAATTGATAAACTCACATTTTTTCTCTTCAAGGAAAATTATATCCATGTATTTCTTAGCTTACATCTCACTTTCAGTCTTTGTTTCCCCTGTTACTTTTAACACCAGGGTCTCGGAGCATTACAATGCCTTTCAGCATTAAAAGCTTCCTTTTTCACTGTGAATAGATTTGTACTGCAACTAGGCAAGTTCTAGTATATTACATGAGAATGAATAAAGATATTAGCGTACAGAAAATGTGAAAAGAGAAAGGCAGTAGACATGAATAAGCAAATAAGTAACTTAATCACATTTTCCTTTGAATGTACAAAATACACTGAGGATCACATCGCTAAAAAAACTATGTCTGCTGAAAAAGAAGTGGGTTTTGTATAAAAACAGATCACGCATCTGCTTGTCTCTGAGTACTTTGAATAGTCAATGTATGCAGTCACTTTGCTTTTACTCTACAATTAGACTTTGGACTAGGACAGAGGTATATGTGATATGCATTTCCTTGAAAAATACTGTGTGTGTAGGAAATAAACTCTTAGGCCAGGTAGTTCAGCTTCCTGTGAGTGCATAATTGTTCACTTTGGTTTGCCATTGAGTGCTTTACCTGCTCAAGTTTCAAATGCTTTGTTTGGTGGGACTTCATCATTCATTTTCCGTTTGAAAATTACCTGCTAGACTGAATCATGTGGTTTCTGAGACATTCTCTGATATTTTGTCAAAATTTTGTTCTTCTTCAGTTTCATCCCATTACATTTAGCTGTACCATTGCATGTTAGCATCCAAGAAATTCCTTTCCATTCTCTCTGCTCATCACTCACATATTTCTAGACAGTGGTTGTTTTGCCCCTATATTGTAGTTTAACCTGACAGGCAGCTAAATACCAGACAGCTGTTCACTCATTCCCACTCTCCCAGCAGGATGGGGAAGAGAATTTGAAAAAAAAAGTCAAAATCTTGGGTTTACATAAAGACAGTTTAATAGGACAGAAAGGGATGGAAAAATAATATTAATATTAATAATAGAATTAGAACATACAGGTGATGCACAATGCAGTTGCTCACTGTGCACTGAGCGATGCCCTGCCAGTTCCCGAGCAGTGGCCTTGCAGGTATTTTTCCCCCTAGTTTATGTGCTAAGCGTGGCAACATATGGTTTGGAATATCCTTTTGGCCAGTTGGGGTCAGCTGTCCTGGCTGCAACCCTTCCCAACTTCTTGTGTTAGAAGACAACACCCTACTTACTTGTTGGCAGGGCAAAATGAGAAGGAAGAGTCCTTGACCACTGTTTAGCAACAACTGAAACACCAGTGTGTTGCCAACATGATTGTCCTAAATCCAAAACACAGGACTACTCCAGGTATAGGTAAGAAAATTAACTCTATCCCAGCTAATACCAGGATAACTTGTTACCTAGATTAATAAATTAAGCCCTTTCCTTGTCTAATCAGTTTTGTTGCTCTTCTCTGAAGTGCTTTCCAGCATACCAGCATCCTTCTGTTTTGGAGGTGTCTCAAAGTGGATGCAGTGTTCTACAGAAATATTCCCAGATGCATAGACAATAATTTTCCTCTTCTGACATTATTCTGTTGCACATGCAGCCCAAAATTGCATCGGTCTTTTAAAATTATGTATCTCCTTGAGAACTCATATTCAATTTGTTGTTCACTGTCACACATAGATATCTTGCCGTGCAGATGCTTTCCAGGTTTTGCTTTCTCATGGACTCTTCATGTTTGTGATTATTTTCCCTCAGTATATCAGTCTACATTCTTCCACATTGAATCTCATTTTATTACCTGTTACATTACATATCTAACCTTGTTAGTTTCCATTTATACTATTGCTATCCTCTCTGACATTTGCAAGCCTCCTGGTTTATTGTCATTTATGAATTTCATTAATGTGCTATTTACCTCGTTTTCCAGATCATTAATTGAGATATTAAATAAGAACATACCAAAAACACCCCTGCAGCAAACCGGCTCACTACCTCACCTCCCATCATTACCTGCTGCTTACACTCCTTCGACCACCTTTTCCATCCAGGTCACAGGACTCAGATTCAAGTCAATTTCAATTAGATTTTTCTAAGAGATTCATTGCAGTTTTTAAAGTGTTTATAGGATTTAGCTCCCTGACCTTTTCTCCTTTTCCTTCGTTGCACAGGTGGGACTGATTCTCCTTCCCTATGTTTCCGTAGATAGCAATAATGAATTAGACAGGGATATGGGGGAGGGGGGGGAAGGCTTGAATGGCTGCCTTTGACTGATTAAACCAGAATGCAAAATTGTCTCTAGTCTTTGTATTTTAGTTTTTATTTATGCACTTTAAAGTTGTCATAATGTTTCTTTTGTTGTATTCTGATGGGTGATATTTTGTTGCTTTTCTCACACTTATATTTGTGAAAAAACACTCATATTTCCCTTATTTACTTTGGTCATCTGTTAAACACTTGATTTTATGATGATGTGCTTCTCTTTTCTCTGCAGACTTCATGTAGCTTTGAACATCAGAAACTGGCTGTCTCTATTATGTAGATAAAATAAACCGTGTGAATCAGTTAATTTTTATTTTCATAATTTTTGTGATGAAAGATCACACAGTACAGAGTGTTCTTAAAACTGCTTCTAAACTAATTTTCTCCTCACCTCTCCTTCAAGCAGCATGACTGAAAGCCCACTGGAGTGGGAAGAGAGCCACTCACTTCAGTGAGCTTGGGGTCAGTTCCTTAAGCCTCCTGCACTCTCCTGGTGCAATGCAACACCGAGATAGAGAGGCTTAATGGCCACTTCTGAGATGTTTTCTGTGTGTACTGCAACTGGTGCGATCTCCCTAGCAGGCATGGTCCCAGGTGCTGCTCTCTATTTCAGTGGAGCAGCTGGCCAAAACAGATGTGTGTTACCATCAAGTGATTTGGAGAAGCAGCTTTTTGCTGTTATCTAAGGGTTGGTGTCAAAACTGTGCTGCCGTAGTAATGTTCTAAAAGCTTCGTGGTTCAGTAATGCCATTGTGAATTTATCACTTACTGATTGCCTGTAAACATCATTTAATGGTCAGACAGGTTTTGGCAGCAAGGGTTGTGGAGAGGAGGGAAGTGTAAGAGGCAGGAATAATGAGAAATCCTGTGAAAAATGTTTTTCCTCTTGTTTCCTTCCCTGGATCTGCTTTTTGTCTGATGAGTGATGGAGAAATTAGCCACAGAAAAGAATGCCTCATATAGAGACAAGGCACCCTAAAAATTCCAGCATCTCCTGAGGTTTCCCCAAATTCCTTCTACCGTCTTCTCAGCTTTCTCACTGCTGCTGCTTTTCCTTTCTTTTCTGTTCTTAGCTACTCTTTCTTGTCCCTTTGCTTTTATTGCCATGACCCTGCGGTGTCCTTATATCAGAAGAAAGCCTTCTGCAACTGGCTTTTAGTAAAGGTAGCCTGTGATTCCAAAAATTGTATTTTGAATTAACAGAAGAGTAAGTATGAATCTGCAGTTAGGACCATAACCTGATAGAAAAATGAATTATACTTGGAGAAATTATTGTGGCACTGTCTGTGGAGTCAGGCATACCTAAATATCTTGGAGAAAATAATTTCTTGGCTTGGAAGAGACAAGATTCGGTTACTCATGTTTGCTTTGGAGTTGCTGAATTTTCTGAAATGGATCTCAGTCACCAGCATTAATAGAAGAAGCAAATCTGTGACTTACTTTTTATCGAGTGGTATGAAAGGTTCCATAATGACACTGCACATTTACAGTTTTGAGGGAAGGAAGCTATGAGGTCTAGTAACATATTTATGATGTGTGCTGATTTCTGGTTTTGTCTATATGTATAAGATCCTGGTCTGATCTTAAAGAATGTACTTGTCACAGTTTCCCCGTCTGGAAACTCAGATAACCGTACTCTCTGTCTCTCTCCAGGACTATGGAAGACCTAGAGCTAGGCAGATTTTCTGACATGAAGCTATGGAAATAAATAATACTGCCATTATTCTTGTTGAATGCCTTTGAACACTGTCTATCTCTCATAATTCTGCCAGTGACATCTGATTTAACAGCTGCTGAATGTCCACTGCTTGTGTTGAGTTCAGCTGGAGCTGAGGGGCTGAGCACTGATCTAATTCACAACCAGGCAGTGGAAAGGCATCCAGAATTCTTTTTCTGCTATGCTGCTCCACAGGCATACATCATGCAATCCAATATTTTTATCTCCTCAGCTTTTTAAAAGCTAATAACTGTACAAGCTCTAAACAAAAATGTGGACTGTGGCCCTTAAAAATGTTTGTTTTAAAGTATTTTTTTTTTCATTAAACTAAATGCCTATATTTTGGGTGAGATGTGGAATAATGTTAGAGTCCAATGGGAGGATAGCATGAAGGAGGAAGGGGTGAAAGTGATAGCTTGGTCACTGAGTGGTAAATCTCTACTAATCTTCAAAGCAAGATATAACTCAGGATTTTTCTTCTGTTTCTTTCCAAGCGAAGGCCATTGTGTTTCCATCCTTGGCTGTGTCAGCAGTGATAGCCCTTTTTTCCAGCATTGATTGTTGACTTCCCCTGACACCATATCACAACCCATTAGTGCTGAAAACTGACAAGCCCAGCTGCAACAGCAAAATGGCAAGTTTAAAAGAAAATATACAAGGGACAGGCACAGAATGCTATTAGTATGAAAAAGTGGTTGTTTTTTGTCTTACCTCTGTAAAGGTCAAGAATGCAAACATTTTTTCTCTTGCTAACAACAACTTGTGTATATTTTGAACTAACAAAGCCATTCTCTCTTTCTCTCTGTTTTTTTGTGGATTTTTTTTTTTTTAATTCAACCTGTAATGTGGGTTTTACAAAAGCAACCATGTTGAAGTGAGTGAAAAAGGTTCCTTCCTTTAGGAAGCTCACAGAGAGCATTTTGCTTATACATATGTATGGAGTATGAGTTTTTTTGTAAGGTAGAGACATTTCAGAGAAATTAATGGCTCAGCAGTTTCTGGGTACTGAGATCCCATCATCAAGCTTTTGTGTTGTCTGAAAAATGGAACCTACCTTTCTTTCTTTCTTTCTTTCTT
>VZDJ01007749.1:41262534-41324169 GCA_008694505.1 Cyanoderma ruficeps
TCTCTTTCTTTGTCTCTTTTTTTATCTTTTCTTCGGGAGTTGTATAGTGGTGTCAGCACTCTGGAAGATAGACTAACAGTAATGGCAAAAGTTCCTTCTGATTGTATGGGTGATTTCCCAGGGGAAGAAAGCAACAGCCTTCATTGTCCCAGTGCTGTGTACTTACAGAGATAATGGGGCTTGAGCAAGGGCAGGTAACTCTTCAGAACCTTAGTGCCAAGGTCCCCGTTTGATATCAGTTGAAAGGCAGAGTGTACTCTTTGCTCTGTCAAAGCCCAGGGGAGATTGGAACACAAGTAGAGCCCAACAGTTCTCCTGGCACCCAAATTTGTTGCCAATTACTATGTAGCAGCAGCAGCAAAGGAGCAACAGTGATGGAAAACTAGTGAAATACATTAAAATTTTTTTGTCTTTTGAGGAACAGCCTAGACTAGAGGTGTCAGTTTCAAGAGGAGGAGGCTCAGGGGAGACCTCATCACTCTCTATGGTACCCTAGGAGAAGGTTGTAGCCAGATCAGGGCCGGTCTCTCCTGTCGTGCCTGCAGTGAGATAGCTGGAGGAAATGGCCTTAAACTGAAGCAGGGGAGGTTCAGATTAGATATTAGACAATTTTTTTTCACCATTAGGATGTTCAGGGATTGGGATAGGTTGCCCAGGGACATGGTGGAGTCTCCATCCCTGGAAGTGTTCAAGAGACATCTGGATCTGGCACTGGATGATGTGGTTTAGGAGTTGTAGTGGAAGTGCTGAGTGCTTGGCTGGACTGGGAGATCTTGAAGGTCACTTCCAACCTTGATCATTCTATGATTCTATGAAAATAATAATAACAAAAGAAAACATGAAGACTGGAGGTCAAATTAAGTAAAAAAATCCGAAATTCATTTGGAATCCTGTAGAGCAGTGAGGATACAAAAGAACTTGGGTTAACACGGTAATGAATTTGTTTTTGAACAGCTGGGATTATTTAGACTTGTCCATAGCAAATTGATAGCTATGGACACAAAGGACATTAATCCCAAGTAATCTATTCTGACAATTCTCTTATCACAAACACGAGCTCTTTCAAACTTGTACCTTCGGACATTCATGTGGCAGTATCTGGTTGATCCCCCATTTTGATAGAATATTGCAAAGCAATGGTTTCTGCCCCAAAGTGCTTGCAGAAAAAAAACCCTACTCATCAAATAAAGGAATTGATACTCAATTTTATGAGTGGAAAGCTAAGTCTTACAAACCAAGTGACCTATCCAAGGTTATACTGTGCACGTCTCCTGAAGACTGATTGCTATGTGATAAAGTATGGATTTACAAGGTCCAGCCTATTCCGTTAGATTTCTGGGTGATTCTCTAAGCATATATTAAAATGCTCTTGTATGATATAGCTCAAAGTGAAGCGTGTGGGTAGAGAGTGACCACATCAGAATGTACAATCAGGGCAGAGTAGCTAAAACTGAGTTGGTTGATATCCTGCTTTCTCATCTTTCTAATTTATTCAAGCCATGGGTTAGTGACTGAGGATGAGCTGAGCTTCATTCCCTCTTTTTTCATTGCTAGAGAACTAGTCTGCATTTGAGGCTTCCTTGTTTTTCCTTTCTCTTCTGCTTGCTTGACCAATCCAAGAACTTCATAAAGATCTCAGACACATTTATGAAATTTTGTTTTAATGCATTGGGATTGAGGTCTAGTTTATCTTCACATGGTAGCCACAGTTTTAATTGTGGATCAGATTCCAGAGGGATGCTTCCCTAAGTTTATTTTTATGGATTGGGACAGGCATAAAGTGTAATGCAAATTCATCTTATGTTGAATATAAAGTTATAGTCATGAGGAAGCTTTATTTTGGAAATCCTAATCTAATAATTCATGGGCGGCCTTTTCCAAATAACCAAAATTTTTGTAAATGCTCAAGTATCCAAAAATGTAACTTCCTCTTTATTTACACTGAAGCCAGGACAGCAGTAATAAATCAGGCTTCAAACATCCTTGGAGTAGTTAATTCTCGCAAAGAAAGAAAAAAGCATAACTTCAAGTAGTTAAAACAGGGGAAGACAAATGAAGGCATGATTACACTGAGTTAGTACTTGTCTGCTTAATGCACCTAGCTAATCCAGTTGTCTGGGTCTGAATACAGAACCTGCTGCTAATTTTTCCTATATGAATAGCAAAGTTTACTTCATGACTTTGGACACAGATGACCTAATTTCTGAGATTTTATATTAATACTCAGCCATCCCTTGTCAACTTTATAAAGCAAATATGGGTCTAGTGGCAGAAGAGCATGTAAGGAAGGCTTCCCATCATTAGGGTTAGGCTGAAAGGCATTTCTCTGTGTTCTTCAAGGCTCTGTATTTTCACTGAAGTTGTTCATGTCTCCGTGGGTCAGTCCAAAAACAATATTTAGTGAGATTTCATCTGTCAGGTTAACCATTAGTTTAAACTGTTGCAAAGCTACCATGGTTAACTTTAATAAAAAATAAGAGACAAAGCCAGACAAAATGGAGAATAAATTAATCCTTATGTGTAAATGTGTAAACCAATGCTTATAGAAGAGTATCTGTCTGTGTTATACGTGATGGTTCATTTTGGGTTGGTCTTGACTATAACTGTGCATGGCACTGAGACCTGGTCATAGGGGCAGAGTTTATGCATTTACAGGAAAATAGGTAAATGCAGGTGGAACTTGACTTGTGCAGTGCTTGGCTCCCTCATCTTCTGGGCATCTCTGTGAAAAGCCTGCCATGCAGTTTGCCAGCTGTCGATAACCCTGAGCAGTCTCAGTCAGCCGTACTCCACTTTGACAGGTATCTAAAATCTCAGTTATCTGAGCTGCTCTGTTCTGTGCACTCCTTTTGTGCCTTCTGAGATACCATGGGAGAGAGTAACAGTGCAGACTAAGTGATCCACACTGTTTCAGATATTGAAAGGAAACTGGATATCATGGAAGTTGTTGCTGGAAGTGTACTGTTTCTCTTTAATCAGTCCTCCCAGTGCTAAAATAGACAGTAAATGAGGAAACAAAATATCTGTGTCTGCGAAAAGCATCTGGAACTGTGCTGTACTTAGCTTTTCTTAAGACTGTTAACGAGGGCTATCACTTTAAAGGGTGCTTTAAAACTCACTCTTTAGCTTTAATAAGGATTTTCAGAACTTCCTTAGGCAGCAGACATTTTAAGTGTAAGGCAAAACAATGTAAGGTGATCATTTATTTAATTCAGTTTCAAGTCTCCCAACCTCCTTTTCCCCAAATGCAGAGTGGGTATCCCTCAACCCACTAATCATGTCTGGTATTTTTTTTCAGTGCTGTCTGGGCAGATGGGCCATGTGGGACACGACTACCTTTGTGAGTGGGACTACATTTGGAGCGAAAAAAGTCTTTCTGTTCTTTTAAGGAATTTCTCTCCTCCAGAAATTACCTGGAGTAATGTTAGCAGCCAGAAGTAGTGCTAGCATGAAGGAGGGAAACTAGATTCCTGGAAAATCTTGCAAAGCATTTAACATGCTGAATTCTTTGGATGATAGGTATCATCTCTCAGAATAAACTGGACTCTGATTCAGGTACTGAATTAAATGAATGTTTTTTAAAATCAGCTCAGCATTCTGAACCTTATTGGAAACCTGTCTCTTATTTTGGTGTGTGAGATTTGAGCTCTTTTGAGGCTGTCTCAGAGTAACCTGAAGAACTCTAAGACTTGACTTCTTCAGTCCTTTCATGGTTTTCAAGAATTTTGCTATGAAAAGTCTCCCTTGGAATTGTCTGCTTTTCTGCTTAGGATACAAATTTTTCCTCTTAATATCAGTGATATATACAAATGCGTAGCAGAGGTTATATGTGGAGGTATTTGGTCTCTGAAGGAGAAAGGCAGCTTATAGGTGTGATGGGGTGAGCAGCACCAGCTGATGTGGGAGGGAGTGAAGTCATGTTCCCTTTGAGAAGAGCAGCCCTTGAGGGTGCTCGCACTTCCTCACTGAGTGTGCCAAGCTGGCAGGCAGTGACAGAATAGAGACACCTCAAGTAGCTTTTAAGCAGTTATTTTGGTTGCAAGAAGTAGTCTGGTTGTGACAATTCAGAGCTCAGTAAAAACAGCTGATTTATTTGGCAGCCCAGCTCCTGTGTCTTGATGATACCCTAGAACATACTCCTTGCCTGCGGAGATCTAGGATTCTTGTTTCCCTTCTCCTTTGAAGAACCGGGATTTGGCCACTTTTGTGCAAGACAGTTACTTCTGTAGTAGTGAGCTGTTAGTTAGTTTTTTTATATCATGTTTGGGCAACTAAATAATTAGCCTGCTTTGGAAAATGCTGAGTCTACAACGGCTCGCAGTGAAGTGAAGAGAATTACACACTACTCAGCAATCTGGAAAACGAGACCTATTACTTATTAAATATGGAGCTGAGAGGAGAATTTATGATGTTCATTTTTTAAAATTTGAAGCTGCATAAGCTACAGCTTAAATTAAGACTCTACACATACAAAGTTGCTAAAGGTCTAGTAAATGACTAGTAATTCTTTCTATAAGTGATGATCAGTTGGTTACAATGTCCAACAAGTTTGGGGTTTATTTTAATATCTCCTAAAATTACTTATACACATATGTGTACTTTTAATGTACCTTTGACCTCTGTAACCTGAAAGTATTGTTCTTTTGTCAATTTAATATCTCCAGAACATTATGCGTGGTCATGATGTATTTGTGGAAGGGATTCTTTGGTTGAAATGTCTGCTGGCTTAAGTCAGCTGCAGCTGACTTCAACCCAGCACAAGAATCTCTGTTTGGGGACCCAAAGAATGGGACACTGTAGTCTTGTGGGCAGCTTAACCAGGCAGGGAGTGGAAGCAGGTTCTCTGAATAGCCTTCCTTTGTCCACCATCATGAAATCAAAAAGCAAATCTTTTGAAAAACATCAGTCAGTAATTCCCCTGGGGCTTTCCTAAACTCATCCATCATGGGGAAAATCTAATTTTCCTTCTTTCTCTATTGTACTCCAAGAAGCCTTGTGACCAGTTAGGTCATTTTAGCTTTAAACATTAACTTCGATAAGACATTTTCAATTAGTAGAGTCTTTTCAAATATTAGACCATAATCTTAAACTCATGCCCTAGGAATAATGATGCATTCTTTTTGTTAAATGTTAATGATTTTTGAGTGAAAAGTATTTTGTTTATGATACCACTGTTGAATAATAATAATAACTAGTGTTGATGTTGTAACAGATTTTTTTTAATGGTCTAGGAGGCGTCCACCAGAGAGTTGACTTGAAACTGCTTTACTCTGGTAAGGTTCACTTCTACCTGTATTTATATGTTAATAAAGTGTCAGGCCTAGTGTTTTGGTTAGGCTATATCCCAGTTACACCCAACTATTAAAATGCCCATTTATTAATTCATTAATTTCATGACTCCTTCCAAAATGTTCTACAAAGCTATTTTGCCAATCCTGTTTACATAAATTCCCCACTGTACTTTGCATTTTTATTAAATAGCATTGGTGTTTGAAATAGCTTGTAAATTGACAGGATACAAATTAGTGGAAAAGCAGACATTAAAGAGTCAGTGATGTCTCTGGGTAAGCTTTGAAAAACATTCTATTTAGAACCACTTGTATGGATGTATCATTTATTTTTCTGCTTTCCCCTTCCTACATTTGTTATAACTAGGGAAATTTGCATGAAAATTGGTGGTGGGTTTATTTCAATGTTTACCTGTTTTGACTGTTTATTTTACATGTATCTGCTGTTTTAATGCTTGTCTTGTGACATCACTGTTCATTGCCAGGGGAATGGCAGTGATGTCACAGAAACGATGGTTTGTAGGACTGAATGCTTCTTGAGACTCTGAGTGATTATAGAACCCTTTTTTCTCTTGGGCCACCAGTTGTTGCTAGATGGTGGCTGTCATTCACATGTGGCGTCAAAAGCCATCGTGTCATGGCCAGTGCTTTTGCCTATGTGTCACCAAATGGCCACTCTGGACAACTTCACTGCAGAAAACCAAGCCTTTCTGATCACAGGAGACCATGTTTCCTTGTAATTCTTACTCAGGACACAGATTTAATTGAGGATTAGGACTCCACTGGAGTTTGTCTTGTGTTTTCTGTATCATATCTATTCTTTGTCTAAATAGTCACCTCTGTCTCTCTTAATTCAAATCCAAAACCTTCCAGAAAATGAGACTCCTCTAGTCCAGTTTGGGCAGTGTGGGAAACTATGGCTCCATGTCAAAGAATTAGCAGTAATGAGATTAATCATAAACATCTTTCTTGTGTACATGGGTTTATATGAATGACAAGTGACAGAAACCGAACGGTACAAGAAGAAAAGATCTATCTAAATACAGAATATTTTTCAAAATGTTCCTGGAGTTATTGGAAGCTCCTTGAAAACACCACAAGTCTTTTCCAGTAGTAGATGGGCCACGAGAGAGGCAGCCTTTGTGAAACCAACTTCCCCTAATATATTCAGACAATGGATCTGTTATATCTGTTGTATTGCTGGGCAGAAAATGGAAAGACAGTGAGCGCTCCTTTCACTTTTTTTTCCCTTCACGCTCAAAATTGTCTCCCACACCTCGAATCTCCTACTGAACATGACCTACAGGTCAAGCTGCAATCCCTCACTTCCAGCAAGCAGGAGGTGGCTGGGTTGCTCCTTTAGCAGCCCATGCTGGTAGTAGCACACCACCGCTCGCCCTGCGGGGCTTCTTACAGAGCGACTCGAGCTGCTCTGGCCTGTCTCCGACGACTGGGTTTGTCATTTCTGTCAGTCTGTGGCACATACACACACGCACAGCAGCTGCCAGTGGCCTCGGGGGCCTGGGATCCTCTTTTCTGTGAGCTCAATTCTGCTGCACACCGGCTGGCTACATTGCAGTAGGCTACATTGCAGGCTATTACCTGCAATAGGCTCTGACCTCTTTCTGAGCCTCTTAAAACGCCCTGCCATGGAGTGCCAATGGCACACAGACATTTGCCCTGTTTGCTGGTGTCTCTCCCCTGCTTTCAAATTACCTCTTTAAAGTTCATTTGGTATCAGTGGCTTGAGTTTTTGTTCTTTTTTGAATGGTGGTGGTTGTCTTTGATATCAGGATTTTAATTTTTTTTACTCTGAAGGAAATAAAGATGCACTTGTCCGTTTTAGGTACATTTGAATAATTGCTAAAAATAAAATGAAAAAATCAGGGCTCTACTCTGCAAAGTAGTTTTCAATCCCCTGAAGAGTAACATGGCTCTTTCTGACTCCACACAGGCAGACAGGCCTAATTCAGCTGTCTGTTGCATGGTATGTTTAAGTGGTTTTGTAAAACAGTGTTCCCTAAATGTTGACAGTTTAATGGATTTCATTAGTGACTGCCTACTGGCTGAGGGCTCAAACCTGCCCCCACCAGGGTTAGCTCAGATGAGTTCAGACATGGCTGTGTGGAGGACCACCCTCATCCTGTCAGAGCTGCTCCAAGAGCTACATCTGGAGACCTAAAACAGGAGCAGGCATCTTCTGTGCTTCCAAATCCACAGCACAGTGTGGGCTATGGGTGGTGGGTGCACATAGTCATGTGTCCTTCTCACATGTTAGAAATGTCTCCAATGATGTGTGGGTCTTCTCAGGGTCTCTTTCCAGACTGCCATGCAGGTGAACTGCCTCACTTCACTCTCTTGGGGAATGAAGGAGTGTCCATACTATGCCAAAATATACTTGTGCTGCATCCCCTGTGCCTGTGAGACCTGTAGCTGCAAAGAACATCTGGAGGCCCTCCAAGTCCAATTTCCATTAGCAAATAATGTTCATGATTTTGTTCCAGTCATTGCCTGTGAAGTTGAATAACATATGAAAGATAGCTTCATCAAGGTAAGTAATAGCTGAATTGAGTCTCTCTCTCTACACTCTGTGAGGTCAGAGAAAACTTGACTGCTTTGTCTGGAGTGTGTTGGAGGAACACTTTGAAGGGGAAAGCATTAAAACTAACAACATGAAATCTTGGAATAGACTATAATTTTATTCCTTTTTCTGAACAAAACAAATAAAAATAGAGTCCTAAGAAGCCATGAGTGTAACTGAGAGGTGTAACTGAGAGCCCATTTTAATCAAGTCCTTGCATGTTAAGCTGTTCCCAAACTGAATTGAAGAAAACACTCCAAAACTAGCAGAAGTAACTTTTTTCTGGCATGTTGAAAATCTGAAGCATGACAATTAGCTGTAACAATTACAGATTGAAGGCAAGTGATATAGTTAAAAATTAATTCCAGCATCGATTCCATGATGTCTAATGATTTCCTCAGATTTCTTTATTTGGGGGAAGGTCTGCAAACCCCTGTGTTTTGTGTCTGTCCAAAGACAGTTTCTCCCCTGCCCATCCTGAGAAGAACTGTGTGATGTGTCTGTATCTGGATTAGGCACTAGGGAAGAATGGTGCAAACTGCCTGTTGCTTCAGCATTATGAGCATCAGGACTGCAGCTCAGCTGTGCCTCATGATGTAGTAAGCAATTTCCCTCTCAGGTTTTAGGTCCAGATCTGTTCCCATGCCCAGTCCAGCTGGATGGCCCTCACACTTCTCAGACGATTTAGGTCAAGTTCATTCTTGTGTCTCTGCTCCCATGTGAGTGCTGTGCTCTGGAGTAGGGGAGAGAAGGCACCTAAGGGAGAGGCAGCCTCTCCATATGCAGCATCCTCTTTGCCTGGCAGCTTAATCTCTCCTGCAGCCTTCCTGGGCCCGCTGATGGTGCAGGTGAGGTGTTCATTCATTCTGTAGCCAAGCTGACTATAGAGCCTTTTGGGACCCTTTTTACTATTACCTCCATATCTAATGCACTTTTTTTCTCTCTTTGTTCTCCAGTAGCAGCTTTTGCTATTTTTCAGCCATGGTTTTCTGTTGAGTGTAGGCATGAGCAGTGAGACATATAAGCAGGTCTTTCATACTCCAGTAGAGGTCAGATACCTACCTACAGTAAAGGAGCTAATTCATTACAGCATGATAGATTATAACAGCTTATTTGGAGCCCTATTATATAAATCACTTAAATGTGTATTTACATAACATTCCTATTAATTACCACAAAGACTGTAATGACTGTGAGCTGTTCTAGTTTATCTTGTAAATATGTATTTAAGCAATTCTGTTGCAGGTAATATTTAATCAATAGACCGTAACAGATCATTAATCATGCCAAACCTTTGTGTAAAAGTGAAATTCTACTGGTGGAATGTAATGGATCCGCTGGAATATCACATAACGTATTGCACTACTCATATGAAAACTCTACAGTGCCACCAATGATACATGTTAAGAGCCTTAACGTGACCTCCTCTATGATAGGTCTCTGTATTGACACATGGGCACATACTTTTCTTGAGGTAAAGAAGTCAGGAAGTTACTTGGCAGTGATTCTTTTGGACACTTGCAAGGAGCTGTAAAGACAAGCTCTACGGGGATGCATCTACCATATGTTTTCTTGGCACTGGGTAAAAAGCTACTGGGTAAAAAAGTAAAAAGTGACTGGGTAAAAACATCTATGTAAAGTGCTTATATGTGTGCCAGCTATCTGTTGTGTCTGAGCACCACACAAGAGTATTCTGCAGCACCAGTGACGGCAATGGCTCTGGAAGGAAGAGAAACATTACTCTCATCCTTACTTTGGAAGTGGAGAAAATACAGAGACAGACCATGCAGAACACTCAGGACACAGACCTGTAACAGAGGGGTCCCTGCACTACTGCCATGAAGCAGATGACCATCAATTTACTTGAATGAAGGCAGGTAATGCTGCTGCTTTTATGGAAACTTAAGGCATTATCTCAGTGAAAACACATGTATGTTCAGGAGCTAGTGTTTAAGTGGTAGTATTTTGGTGGTCTTCAGTAAACTCTTCCAAGAACAGCTGCAAAAAATTGAGGTCATCATCAGGGACCCATATTTTAAAATACTTGATGCACACAGCAAATAGAAATAAAAAGTAAAAACCTAAAGCATTTTAAAGAGCACCAGTAAAAGTCCTAAGAGTTTTGTTTCCTTCATACAGTACAGAAGGCAAGTCATGTCATCAGAAAGAAGAGAACTTGAGAACAAAATTTTGCTTACTTTACCTGTGCCAGCAGCCCAACTTGATTTTAAACAGACTGCTTGGGAGAGGGAGGTGAGCAGGATTTTCTGCAGGACTGAATTACCAAGTATTGTAACTGCGCCACTGCGAATCCACATGATGTAGTGCATGCAGGCTTGCCAAGCTGTCCTGGGAAGCTGGCCTCGAGCTCTAGCTGAAGTCATAGCTAACAGCTAAGAGCCAAATTGTGGTCATGTGAGTTGGTCACTGGCATCATGCAGGACCAGTGCACAGTTAAGGTGCACCATGTTGGTGCCCAGACTGGAATGCAATTCTAGAAACTCTTTGTCCTATGTGATAAGCGTGCCATGAAGTTTGGGCTGAACAACAGGAGGACTCATGGCTGAAATAGTAAGAAAGTCTTAGTTCAGGACCATAATGTATTGGTAAAGCTTTACAGGAAGTCTGTAAAGCTGACTCTGGCCAACTCCACCGATCTCTTGTTTTCATAAGCATTAAATTCACTTAATTTTTAAAAGGGCTTTTATTAATGGTTTCTTTGGAGATTTTGCAATCTGTTGTCTAATGCAAGCTTTGATTAAGTTAAAAAAAATCTCTGTAATAACAATTCTCCTGTGTAATAACTAATCAATATATGCTAATTGTTTGCCAAATATCTTTCTTACAGAGAAATGGTTATGAAGTTAGGTGTCTGCCAAAAAGAAACAAAAATCCCCCAGCAAACAAAACAAAAAAAACCCCACCTTCAAAACCCTTCTTTAATTCCTTAGTCAGTATTTGTATCTAGTATTTGTATCTGTAAAAGATTAGCCAGTTTTTTACTTTTGAAAATTAGCATAGAAATTTTATTAGCTGGCATGAATATTCAATTCAAATTATTTTTTACAGCTAAGTTATAAACCTGTAGAAAACATGGGAGGCCAACTCAACTCTGAATATAGCAGTGAAGCTGAGTGCTGCTGTAATAAAGTAATCTATTAAAAGGTTATCTTTCATATAAGATTGCTTTCCTTAAGCATCTAAGCATATAAACAACATCTGAAATGCACTTGTAATTATACACACATCAGAAAAGATTTTAAATTGCCTTCTTTGTCCACACTTATAAAAATATCTCAGTCACTCTGTGATCTTATTTTACCTATGCCCCTTAAACCTTGTAAAGCAAAACGGGAGAAGCAATCGCCCATCAGAGAATTGCTCATAGGTGAACTTTGGCTATCTCTAGTGGCGTTAATTTTGCTCTCTGTGAACTGCACTTGACACCCTTGTAAGGTCTGGAGAATTCTTTCCATCTCTGACTGGACTACATGACTATTTGCTACTAATTTGTGCATTGAAGATGATGCACTGGGAAAAAAATACAGTTAATTTAGTCTCTGAAGAACAGCTTTATGGCTAAATCCTGCAACTTTCTGGGAAAGAGTGCGCTTCACCTTTCCAGTCAGCACCAGTGAAATCATCAGTGTGGTTGCATGACTGGGAATGGAAGGAGCGGGTACAACAGCAAGGCAGGAAACATGCTGCTTTAACCATACCAACTTCATTTGTGTTTGAACTCCAGCTGCCTTTTTCATGATTGCTGACCATACTAATGAACCTAAATGCCCTGCAACACTGTTGCTGTCATCTTTCCATATACTGCAGGAATATATTGTACATAACACAGTAAGAAACATATATAACAAAGTCTATAACCTATGTGCTTCTGGTGTGCTGTTTGGTTTCTGCACCAGACCCCAAGACCAGCAAAACAGTTTCTGTCAGGCCCATACAGCAAAGGCACAATGGCTTGAACAATACTAAGATTTTCACACAAAAAGGTGGTGGGAATACTGTTAAAAAGTTGTTATGCCTCATTGCCTTGTTAGAGATCTGATCTTGCTTTCCTACTCAGGCAAAAATACCTTTGATTTTAAGCCCTTGTAGAAATTCCTTTTAAAAATTTTCAGCTGACTCCACCTGGCAGCTAGGTTTACGAAGGAACATTTTTATCTGTCTCCAGTCTTCTGGGGCTACTGGTTATTTGGTGAAGAGCATTTGAGCTAATGGAGCTCACTTGAATTCCCCTTAGGAATAAGATTCTTTCCTGAATAAGGACTGCGGGATCAGTTATTAGCTGTTCTGCTGAATAAACTGAATACCCATGGAGCTTTTTAGCTTCTCCTTTGTGAAACCCATGGCTTTTAGAAAGGTCTGTGATGGTTCTGGTGATTTTTATTGTGATAATACTCCTAAATGCTCAGGCACAGCTGAGAGCAGTACTAATATTCACCACATGCTACCTACAAAATTGCTATGGTGGAAGCATGGGGTCCTTGCCCTGAGCACTTTGTAGTGTCAGGGTTTTCAAGATGATTCGTTGCAGAGTTCCACTTGCTGGATTTTATTTCTAAAATTGTCTTATTTCCAAATGTTAATTCTCACAATGGAATATCAGTTATAAATGCATGTGTTACTGGGGCGTTTTATCATACTTAAGAAGACTTCATAGCATCTCCCTCGGCAGTTTGATTAAATGAAAGTATTAGTTTCCTCCTCTGGAAGGGAGAAAGCTGTGCAGTTTGGGTCTAGCTGTAGCAAACTGCTGAAAAAACTTATATAGAATTTAATGGAAAAATCTGGCAGGTTTAAGGGAAAAATGTCATCTCTACCACACAACCCTCTGGGATGATTTAAAACCAGATGAGAAGAGACTAACATAATTTCATACCTCTGTATTTTAGAAGCAATTTCTTAAAATCTGAATATTGTCAGTTCTGTGAAATTTTTACCAGTATTGAGTCAAAAAGACCTTTCTATAATACTTTTGGGTTTAACACTTCCCAGATCAAGGTTGGAGGCAAGAGTGATGAAAGGTGGAAGGATATGGGGAATCTGTTGCAATGGTGTATTCCTCTGTTGTATCTCAGACAGGAAGCATGATCATGCACAAAGCATTTCTGGGGTGGAAAACGTGTCTCCTGAGCTCTCTCCACTCCCAGAGGCTGGGTGGAAGAAATGCCTTTTCAATGTTAAGGGAGGTGGATGTGGGGGACTCTCTGTCATTACTTTAGGTTGAGACTTGCTCTACTCAAGCCACACCTGTACGGTAGGTGAGACTGGATAAGATGGTCAGGGTGGTCCTTTTTTGGCCTTCATGGTACAGGAAAATCCTGCAAACTATTTGCATAGAACAGTGTCAGCAGGTATGCTTTCATTTCTTAAGGCATTGTGAAAATTGTATAAAATCATTTGCTGACTTACAAATGATGAAAGTATTAGGCCCGTCTTCTACTGTGCTGATACAATAGAGGAATTAATTTTAAAAAAGTAATTCTGGTAGGTAAGCTGAAAGAGCACTAGAAAGTGCGTGCTATTTCAGACAGCACAGGAAAGTCACTAATTGCTCTAAACTAACTTCACTGAAGTGCGGAGCAAGGGTACAGATAACACAAAAATGTATTAGTTGCTTTTGTTGCAATATAAAAGACTGCAGCAAGGGATTAGGGTTTTTTTCTGTTCAGCAAAGGAGGGGACTGTGCTTCTCACACACTCCTTTTGCTGTAGTTCAGAAATCTCAAGGTACAAGAATTTGGCAGTGTCAGCAGTGTAGTTTGACATCACACGGAGTGGCACAGCGCTGCCCCACAGAATGGTGTCCCAACGCCCTTTCAAGGCTGCCGCTTGCGAGCACGATGTACACTGGGAACATTTTTATGGGAACATTCAGGCAAACAAACACAGATGGCTGCAATTGCCCTCCCCCTTCCCCGGTGGGTAATCGGCACTAGTATTGAATTACATAATTATTTGGGGTAATACTATATTATCAGGTCAGGCAAGTTCTCTTCGCGAAGGTTCACCTGGTAAGTACTGCATGGTGATAGATGAGTTTTGTGTTACCTCACATTGCTTGGGACTGGCGCCAACCAAATCACCTCCTGACTTGTGTACCAGGTAGTCAGTCACACCCAGGCTATCTAAAGCTGTGCTTGCCCGGGCCAGTCTTCTATGAAAACAGCTGGGAATCATGCCATATCAGCCGTGTTCCCGCGAAACGGCAGATGAAAGCGACTAGGAAAGCTCAGCCGCGCTTTGAGTACGCGATGGTACTTCTGGCACTAGCAGGGAAAAAAGAGCGAGGGCCAGGAGGAGGCTGGGAGCCGAGCGGGCGAGCCTGCAGAGCAGCCGCGGTCACAGCACAGCGGTTGGCTTTCAGCTGGGGCAGGGGAGGAATGTGGGATGGTTCCCACAGCATCTCCCGGCTTCGGAAACCTCTCCCCTTCCAGCACCGCGTGCGCCGCGCTGGCTCCGAGGGTAAGGTCGGATGTTTGCTTGAGAAACAGCTGTGGTGGTTTAACAAGTTACTGCTTGATCAGCTATTTGTTCCTGCTCCCCTCTGCTGAGGTGCAGTAACCGAATCCGTGGGCTCTTTCAGGCTGCTGCAGGGTGGAGGGAAACAGGCTTTGCTTCAAGTGTTTGCAGGTACGGGCAGCTGCCGTGTCTGAGTCGTGGGGGCAGAGATAAAGAGTTAAGGGGCAGCAACTTTTTAAGCAGAGACAGCTGTCTCCTAAACGAATGTCTGACTGTGCCATAAAAGACACTCAACACCATTAAACATTGGGCTGTCAGCAATAATTACAGAATGTGTTCACACTGTTTAAAAAAGCAAAAACTACAGAGAGGAAGAGAAGTGACATGAAAATTCAAATGTGAAGAAACTAAATAACTACACTTGGAAAAATAAAGTGTTGCTTATGTGACTAGAGAGTGTTGTTTCAGAAAACCACAACTTCGGAGCAAATTTTGCCAGTGAATCTTTCACGTAGGAAGTGGGAGTGATGAAGAGAAGAAATTCTTGGCCCTTTTGCAGTTGGCCCCTTTCTTTCTCTCTCTTGGTCTTGAAAGGTAGGCAATCTCCACTGCAGTTTTTTAATGCTGATAGTTTAATGTTCATGAATGTAAATATAGCCTCACCTGTCCACTTCAGTGCACATATTAGAAATTGCAAGGTACACCTGAACAGTGAAAGCTAAGGAGTCTGAAGTCCATCAGTATATCTTCTAGTCAGTGAGGGAACACCTGCCATAAAGGAGTCACACTTTAGATGTGTTTTTTGTACCTATGGCCATCCCAAATAATGTCTCCAAGGGCTCCCAGTCAAAATAAATGTGGGTTCTTGAGTGGTTTGTGCTAGATGCTTGTTTTCATTTAATGAGTTTCTTCATCCTTGTCATTTTGCCCCGAATGTGTAACTGCATCAATAGGAAGGTGTGATTGTAAGGCACTTGCAGTGGACACAGGAGGGGGTGTACTGCTGCAAATGTATACCATTTAAATGATTAGGTTTAAAACTGCTTCTGTCTCTCCAAAAACAGTTCTAGTGCTCTACAGCATTCTAGTTCAGATAATAGTAAAAAAAAATCCCCCACATACCCAAATGTGTGCAAAATATTATGGAAAGGCTATTCATATCCTTTGGTTTTCTTGCTTAAGTAGAAGCACTTAGAAGCACTTTTTGAGCATTGAATTCTTGTGTTTCTGTCAACCTTCTGTGAAGCCATTTGGAATCCTTTTGTGGCTGTGTATCTTGCCCAGCACCCTGGTGTTGGCACCTCTGTCAGTGGCTGACACGTTCCAGCTGGTTTTTAACACATTCACATGTACTTCAAGCAGACAACAGATACTCACTTTGGCTGCACTGTGCCAGGTGCCAGCACCAGGTATCCACTCTCTCTGTACAGAACACACCTGGAGCAGAGCAGCCATGCATTGGCAGGACTGGCAGTGCAAGCTGTTACGAATGCTTCTGGCATTAAACCCTACGTGGGTACCCGCCTATGCCTGCCAGTGCCCTGCAGCCTCACATCATATCTTGCAAATAGTGTGCAGACTCTCTGAAGACTCTCTCAGAAGGACTCTTGGCTTCCCCTTTGTGCAGCAGCAAGGATTTGGGAACAATTTCTTACTGCACTTTGGAGCAGGATGTCTTCACTGGGCAATATGACTGACGGCTTCATGCAAATAGTCTAGAAAGTGGTAAATCAGTTCATTAACCCATTCAAAAAATTAATACATTACACAGGGAGTTGAACAAAACTTGGCAAAACTATAAGCTCTGCCTATATCCTTTTTGCACATGAGGAACTGCTGAGTGACAAAGTAAGCAACCTTCACTCTGCCCTTAGGTAGATACAATATCCGTGGTCCTTACCAGAATCTGCAGCACAAGCCTTACTTAGTAAGTTAGCACTTTTTGTGCATAGGATGTCTAGCTGCAGGAAGATTTTGCTTTATGAAACTGGAGCATCATGTAAAAGTAGGTTGATCTTCCTGACCTAATAACACAGGTCCTGGAACGGAGGGTTACGTAGGGTCAGTCCTCCTGGTAGTTCCAGCCAGAACAGAGAGTTACAAGAGGTAAAATCTGTTATTAATTCTCAAGCATTTCATCTGCTTTCTTCTGTGTTAATGCATCACAGGAAAACCCGTGTTTCGCAAACGCCATCATAATTTTCTTATGTAGGGTGGCTGGTTAAAATGTGGACCTGGAAAAGCACAATACCCCTTTAGTGCTTGGTAGGCTCCTCTGCTAGCACTGGCGGTAAAGGATATGGCTTTCCTGCTGACTTCAGCGAGAGGTAGGGCTGTTGGAACAGTTTTCCCTGGCTGTGCTTTAGTCATATGCGTTTCCACACACGGCAGGGTTAAAAGATTCACTGCCCTTCCTGACTCTGCTTCACCCCAGTGTTTGAGAGCAGTGGTGGGGGGCAGCGAGGGAAAAAGGAAGACATTAATACACAACGAGGAGCTGAAACCAAAAGGCCAGCCCGTGCTGCATGTTCCCACTTCTCGGCAACTGTGAGTCACACGCGTTAAACACATTTGTGCGGCGGTTGTGTGAGTTGTCCCTAGAATGCTTCAAACTTTTTATAGCTGCTCCCACTTGCTGCAGTGTCACCTGCTGGTGAGATCAAAGCACTCAATAGCACGCTCCCCCGCTCCCTGCTCAACAAAGTCACCGGAGCCCTTGAAAACTCCTACAGATGTTTCCTCTCTGAAGACAAAAGGATATTTTTCTCCCCTCCCTTCCTCCTTCACACCAAAGAACAAATCCTATGCCTGGCTGAGTTTGTACCACCTCAGATTAATTGGCACTAATGCAAATGTTCGTGGCTGTGTGTGGGATGTTGCTGAGAGCATAATGGTTGTCGTATTTGCTTGCATGTGGTTACTCCACTTCAGCTGTGTAATTCATTGCTTTATAAAGTGCCTTACAATGCGCTACAGCACAGGAAGCTAATCATATGCTGTGGCAGACAATACAGCAGAGATTCAGAGTTACTGCAGGTCTCTTAAGGCCTGTGCCCTGAAGTCCCCAGTCCTTTTTCATCAAAAGTCCCCCTCGAATGAGTGTCTATTTTGCCACCTGGAACAAACTCTTAGAACTGCGAGAATGTCTGGAGCTTTTCTGCTGGCTCCTCGTGGGATTCCCTTTCATTCCTTTTCAGTCTAATTCCTCTTCCTTTCACTCCCACCCTGAGTTTCTCTCCCTCTTTTTAGGCATCTTATTGGCAGGGTACTCCAGGCATAGCAGTATGAAGGTTGTACAAGAGTTTCCATTCTTAGAGGGTTATTTTGAGTTGCTTATGTTTTTGGCTGCAATTTTAAGCATTTGATATCAAGCCCAGAAGCAATTTTTTAATTGGAAAGTGTAAGCTGAGATAGGTACCAGAACAAAGATCTCTTAAAAAACAATACTTCCAACTGCATAATTTTAATAGTTCTCATAGATGTGGGGATGGATTGGTGTTTGGTTCTGCAGTATCTTTCACCTCTTCTTGTTCCCTTGAATGTTACTGACTGGTAGTCACAGGGTGTTTTTTTGTGAAAGCGGACTCTGCTCTCTAAGTACCAAGTCATGCTGCTACCAAGTTCTTATCTCTAGCTTCCTCTAGAGAGGAAATATCTCTCTCTCTCTTTGAGAAATAAAGCATGGATGAAGAAAGGTGAGTTCCTCTGCTAGACAGTGACAATTTAAAAGCCAGCATAGAAGGAAGCAGTGAATTTGCCCAGTTGGTTGCACAAGTTTTTGCCTTGGTCTAGTTTGCTGGCCTAGTAGAAGCTGAACCATGTAGAAGTTCATAATTCAATTTGTTTTCTAAAAATGCACAAAATTCTATTAGAAACCCTACATGACAAGACTATCAAATTGCAAACACTCAAAGACTAAGGAAATGACAAAATTGAGCTTGCCTACCCAGCCTTAATTCTGTTTCCTCGCTTGTATAGTTACAATAAAGTTTAATTAGATTGTCGCATATTATTTTGGGGAGCTGCTGGAGCTGGTCTCCCGCCTCATTCATTTTGCATGCTAATGCAGTGCAAGGCAGCTTTTCTTGAAACTCTGAGGGCCGGAGTTTCTCACTTACTGCAGGGGCTGTGTGATGTGTCATAAATAAGATTGGTGTTCATAGAAGGCAGGAGCTGTGAGTGTAGAATGATAATGGAGATTTTGGATAGTGACAGAGTAACCACTTACTCCTTCACTCTGCCAGCCAGTCACTTCTGTTCCAGTCCCTCCAGTCCACCGCTGAGCACACCAAACTGATACTGCCATACTGGCCGCCTCCCCAGCAAACTTACACATTCCCATGCTCCAGTTTCCTGGGAACCATTCAGGAGAAGATGTCAGGATGTTATGTGCCCTAATTCAGAGACCAATCCTGAGGGACATACTGACCCTCTTACGTGTCCTGTGGCAAATTACTGCTGTGGGAATGGCAACGGCTCCACATCTCACTGGGCCTTTTGCCTTAAAAATTAGAATCTTGCTTGTGTGGTTATTCATAGAGAAGTTTCTTCGTAGATAAGGACAACTTCTCTTTTCATTCTCAGGCAGTGGTAAACATGGAAATCCATTTCTTGCAATAGAGCTAATTCATGTTCAGGCAGTCATTACTGTTCCCAACAAATGAAAGGTTTGTGACCAGTTATTTGAGGGGTCAACTATCTGTCTTCCCTGTTTGTATTTAAGGGTGGCCATTCCACTTCTGATAAAGATTATGTGTTTCCCCTCAGATTTTTTTTTCTGTTTGTTTCTGATTGGTTATAAGTGCTGGAGCGAGTTTTCCTTTTAGCTACAAATGCTACTCTTTTAAATTGAAGTGCATGACAGTGGAACTTAAGTGTAATAACAAACGGCAGTCTCTGCTCCTGTAAGTTCGTTTCCCTCTTTCCCATGTTCTTCTGCAACTGTAGCAAAATGCTGAATAGTTTTAGTATTTCATCTTCAGAAAGCTAGGAAATATAGCCAAGGACACTGAGCCACACTGAAATGAGAAAGGGCTCCCAGAGCACTGAGAAATGTTCCAGTTCTTTTAGGTTCAACCAGCCCTTTTCTGTTTGTTGCTTCAACTTATGTAAATTATTAGAGTTCAAGTAGATTTAATATTTATCATCCAAGACAGGAAGGGTCAGCCCTCCTTTCTTCTACATTCCTTCTACTGGAGAAGTGTAATTTCAGTAAAATGTCAGCATTTGTGATTTAAATACATTTCAGCAAGAAGCCTTGCAAATTGTTATTTCTGCTGTCTCTCCCCCAAAAGTGTCTCTAATTTTTTCTCTCTATAGTAGTAGGATCTAAGGCGTGAAGCAAGATGACTACAGTCGCTACATAACAAGGTTTAAAATCTGTTTTCTTTTTTAAAGCTCTTAAGGTTCTTCAGAGTCTTTGGACAAATTGCTGAATAAAGTACATCATATTAGTGATGATGATCTGTGAGTGTCCAGCAGGATCCCTCCATGAGATCTCCTTTTTAAGATTCTCATCTCTAGATGAAATAATTTACTTGTTCATTATTATTTGGAGATGTCACTGTTCGCACTGAAAGGATGTTTACACCCCATTGTGCTCCACATTGAGCATCATGAATTCCTATGATCTCTCATTATTTCAGGAATAAATAAGAACAATTAGGAACTTATAAAGCTAGGTGTGATGTCAATATAAGAACCAGTCTTAAACCTTGACTTGATTTGCTTCCAGAAAACCAAACCTTGGACTCTCGTGGGACATGATGGATTGTCATGCTAACATTTTCTGGTAGCAACATCAGTTCCTACAGAATATAGACTTTCATTAGAGAACCACCCTATGCAGTTACAGATATTGTAGTCTTCATGGAGCAGGTGCAGCATGACTACCCGCTGTCAATTAGTGTTTTGAAAAGCAATTCTATGCTATTCTACCCGTTTTCCAGGCCCCATCTCCTCAGAATCACCAGGTGCTTGATTTCCTTTATCTCCATTTGTCAGGTTTTAGGGTATGTAGTGTGTTCTGGATATCCATGCATCCATCCAGAGCTTTTTGATGACGTCCTTTGACTGCTCTCACATGCTTTTGTTGTGCAGGCTTTGTCCTGCTGTTGATTCCTCTTAGTCCTGGCATCACAGAGGACTGTAGGACCTTTCCTGACCACCTTTCTTCATTCTTGGTTTCTCATGGGTTAGTCCCAGATGGACAGGTCCTCTAGGTCTCTTAATTTACATTTACTCTGGGACAGCAGAAGTTCACCCTTCAGTACCTAAAAAGGGTCTATGAGAGAGCTGGTGAGATTTTTTTTACAAGGGCATGTAGTGATATAGCAAAGGGGAATGGCTTAAAACTGGAAGAGGGTAGGTTTAAGTTACATGTTAAGAAGAAATTCTTTACTGTGGAATTGGTGAGGCAGTGGAACAGGTTGTTCAGGAAAGTTGTGGATGCCCCACATCCACAACTGAAGTGTTCAAGGCCAGGCAGGATGGGGCTTTGAGCAACCGGAACTAGTGAGTGGCACATTTTTGTCACATTCACTCTATCTCATTCCTTTGAAATGTGGTGCATAACCTGTAGTCTGTCCCCTCATGCTGGGCCTTGCAGGCAGCTACTGGAGAGTGAAAGAAGGGGTCTTCAAGAACATTTAGCGTGATGAAGGAGGTTGTCACAAAAGAAGAGGCCCCAATGGTAAACAGAGTGACAGACAAATCTTGCAGGTGGTCATGCTAGATGTTCTACCAGTTATGATCTAACACTATGGCCTTCTCACCCATTGGATGATTTGCTAAGCAAGAGGATTGGTGAAATGCTGTGCATGGAGAGACAAGAAATCTGAGATGTCTGTCCAACCCAGCATCATTTTGACTCTTGTGGAAAGATGGTGGTAGACTGGAAAATTTCACGTTTCTTCCTTGCATTCACTTCTTTAAAACAGCACATTAGGGCCTTATTTTAAAAAAAAAAAAAAAAAAAAGGATTCAAAAATCCCTTTAGTTCCCTCACTGTTTTTTGTTTTCTGAAGACTTCTGTATTTTCATTTTACTTGGACACTTCAGCTTCTCTCAGCCATTTTGCTGTCAGTTTGGAGCCCCTCTCTGCTTCTCCCACAAAGGTCCATTGCTGTCATGTTTGTGTTTCTAGGTCTGCAGAGAAAGCCATTACCTTAAAGTACAAAGCAAGCAAATGTTTTCTTCTGCTAGACTTCATACTGTAAGGAAACTCCAGAGAATGCAAAGAAATAAATATGACTGCATGTGTGCATTTGTCTGTGTGTGATCAGTCACAGCTTGCTGACTGAAGGCTGTGCATGAGGGAGAACTGGCTGCACTCAGTGTCACAGCTGGGCTGGCCAACTTGTGCCTGCAGGGGCAACACAAGGGGAAGAATTAAAATCAATTGCTGGCAACATCTTATACTTCCTTTTTAACCCGCTGCAGCTGGGGAAGCTGGGGAAGGGAGCCAGTGAGTAGAATGAGGAGATGCACACAGACAAACTGCAGGGTGCAGAAGGAAACAGAGTTTGGGAAGGGAAGGCTTCAGTTAAGGGTTGAGGAAAGCAGCAAAGGTTATAGGTTTGTTCCTGGCTGGAGTTGGACATTGAGAATACTGCTGTCATGATCAATGGAGAAGAGCAGTCTTCTGTCTCTTCCTAAGTGTTGTTTGGAGAAAGTGAAGGGGATGCAGAAAGGCACAGCATGATGGGGAGGAGGCACTGGTAATAGGAGAGGAGCTGGGAATAACATGATGCTTTGAGGCAGCCGAAGATGAGCTGTTTTGCAAGCTGGCTGCTCTAGTACAGTGAGACGGAGGGAAGAGTTGTCAGCAGTTGATGTACGTGGCTCATTCAAAAGCTTGATTGTGCTCTTCATTTTGTTTACCAGTACAAGTGGTCCAAAACACTTCTCTCTTAAGACTGCACTCATTTGAGCTGTAAGAAAAGAAAGAATAAAACCAGTCACATGAAAACTTTGAGTTGCAATGTATCTATCCAATGGCTAAAAAAAATGTACTGCAAATTTTAGTAATGAATTTATGAAGAGTATGCAGTTTATGGTTACAAAACAGTTCCCCTTTCTCCCCTTTCCTTCACATTTTCCCCTTAAAATAATGTATGTGATCATTATGGATATCTATTAAATAAAGGGTAACCCTTTGCTTATTACTGGCAGGGGAATACAGCCATTCCACCTGAGGAACCCTTAGGTGGGTACTGTTCTTGTTGCACCAAATGCAAAATGTTACTTTGACTGCAAATTAACTGGTATCACCAAACACTTAAGTTTCCATGTTGAGCATCAGTGTCCTCCAGGGCCAGGTAATTTTTCCACTAAACTACGTGTGCAGGGCTGGGTAGACAGTGGAAGTTTGCACAGCTGATGTAGTGGTTAAAACACCCCCCACACTCAAAGTACAATCTGAGTTTAATTCACTCATTAGATGATGTGTGTGAGCACAGACTCTAAAAGTCCTGTAGGTTAGATGTTATGCATATCTGACCTGAGAAGTTAACCAAAGTTCAGGGTACTGCTGCTCTTTTGCTAGAAGAGATGGATGAGGCAATCAGGTGGTCTGAGTGAAATCTTGTATTATGACAAAGAATGCATGAGGAACTGCTCCCTTGAACCCGTGGGGAATCTGACAGAAGATAATCTTTTTACACACAGGGTCAGGTCTCTCTGCCCCAGCCCCTGCTCATCCAGATACTTATTCTTCTCCATTTTGTCACAATAGTGACAAGGTCTTTTTTTTTTGTCTTCTTCCTCAGCTTTTCTGCTCTTGCTGTTTCTGTCACGCACAAACCCTCACAATATAATTGCCTGCAAAACCTCTCTGTCCACATGTGTCTTTGTTTTGGGAGATGGCACGTAGTTATGTTTGGGGTGGAGATCATTATTGTTTCAAACATCTGGCTTCGTAAAGAACCTTAATGGTTTCTCTGAAATTATTCTGAATGAAAGCATGAAGTGTTACGCCCATCATCTTCCACTAGCTTTTACTCAGCTCGTAGCAAAAAAAAAATGACTGGAAGCCACATAACCTGTCAGGCTGCATATTAAAGATGTCAGGAGAGGACTGTTAAGCCTCCCTACTTGGAGGAGGATGTGTGTTGACTGACCTATACAGCAAGTTTTGTTGCAGTGTTGGAAAGGCAAAGGGCAAGAATTTTCTTGTCTTTCAAAAGGGAGTAGACTGCTTAGATGGAGGAGCAAAGGGACGTTTCCCTCAAGGCAATGGCACGGATTGTCCTGAAAGGGATGTGTTGCTGTGACCTTGACTGCACCCCTCCCTGACAGCCAGCTGTGGGCGCAGAGATTGTAGGATGTGGTCAGTGCCGTTCCTCCAGATCCACAGAGGTTTCAGGCAGGATCATAGCTCATGGTGGCTTGACCTCTCCCTGTGCACCATGGGGTCATGTGTAAATCAAATTCTTTGCCCTGACAAGTGATGATTTTGTGTGGTGTGGATCAATATATGTCCTGGAAGAGCAACTTTGAAATACATATCTCTTTAATGTGTGTGCAGATGGGGAATTATATCATGTAAATGCTAATTTACACACATTGGAGACACAAGTGAGTAGTTAGTTCATCCCCCGACACCAGGGGAGAGTCCTGGATAAAGAGTGCATGAGCCATTAAAAAGATATAACACTTAACCTTAGCTGGTGGTGCATGTGAGAATGACACCGTTACTGCTTTGGTGGTGGTGGAAGAACAAGATGTTTAGTGGTGCTTCTGTTTTTGATACAGTGCTCACAGGGTGTGAGTGTCAAGGACCTTGTACCTCAGACATGGAAGCCCTTTTAGTGGTTGGAAATGAAAGAAGAGGAAACGTAGAAAAGCTGCTGTGATTATGGTTGACTAAACTGTGATAGAAGATGATCTGCTTGTGGGCTGCCATAGCCCTGCTTCTTATTTCCTTGCTGTGAGGCAGTGGCATGCTCCCCTGCAGAGCCTTAATTTCTGGTTGTTTGCATGGAGGGTCTTAATGGTTTCTGGCAAGTTGTTCCTTCCAAAGTGAAACTGACTGAGCCGGTGGAAAGAGAGCTGTTCAGCTACATGCTGCAGAAATGCATTATACATGACATCATACAGCAAGGTTCCTGATGGGAAACAAGCAGAAGTGGGGCTCCATTAATAGGAAAAATGGGTAACAATATAGTTTTATAGGCCCCCATCATCCCTGGGTCTTACAGAATGTTGTAGAGGGAGGCATTAGGTAAAATTAGATAATATGATGCAAGAGTTATGGCCATTTCATAAGCAGAAGGTTGTCTAAGAGTTAAGGCACTGTTTTCAAAACCTTTCGTGATGCTTAGCTTAGTATGTTCTTTAATATTAATGTTTTGTTATCTGGATAGGACTGGAAAATAAGTGTGTGTGAAAATAGAATATTGTCCAGGCTATCAACCAAGCACGTCAGCAACATGGGGTAGTATGGGGTTTGCCATTGGCATTGTGTACCCCACCCTCTTTTTCTGTAAAAGCTAAAATTAGCTCCTCTACTGCTGCTGTTGACGGCATGGAAGACCTGAATTGACCAAAAACAGGCTGCAGTCACAATAAATTTAGTCCCCAAGTGTGGCAACTGCATTTGAGATGAAAAATATTGTAGCGTAAATGATACCTTTATCACTTCAATGTGAGGAACGAGTACACTACAGTCAAAGAGAATACAGCAGTTTTAGCCTCTTCTCACTGCTGGCCTAAATGTAAATAGGGCATCACCAATATAGACACCACTTCTGATTTTGTCAAATCACTTGATATAAACATTGATTCAGCCATGGCTGAACATATAATACCTTCCCTCAGACATTTTCCTGTGGTGTGGAGTTACTGGCTGTGTTGCAATTCAAGTGAGCCATACACTTATGAATGTCCAAGTGTTCATGTGTGTCCCTGTGTTAAACTCTTTGTGCATCAGGTTTATCAATCTAGTGGTCTTCTCAAAAGAATCACCTCAGCAGATAAAGCAAATTGAAAAAGCACCCTCAGCTTTTCAATAATTGAACATTAGTTTTCCTATTTAAATTAATCTTCAATTGTGTTTTGTTTTGTCCATAGTACAACAGAGACAAATTCTGCAATTAAACCAGAATAGTTCATTACAGATGACACTAAGAATTGAACAGAGACATTGCGAAATATCTCTTCTTCTTTACAGCAAGTGTGCATGATTGTTAGAAGGTTATACTGGATATAAAAAGACACATTAGAGTAAAGGAAGCTCATGAATCCATAATCTGGGTGATGGGAAAATGTTGCTGGCAGGAACAAAGGGCAGTTTACAGTCCCAAACTCTAATGAGTGACGGTAAGGAACAGAAACTGAAAAAGAAGCTCGCAAACCTTTGACAGTACTATAGATTTGGCTGAGATATTAGGCCAAGAGTTACAGGGACATTTAATCTTATGTCTGAGTCCCCAAAAAGTTGAGGAATATTTATTGTTAGTGCTCTTATATCTAAACTTCACCTCAGTATTTCTGAACCCTTTCCCAGCAATTAATATCTGAGAGTGGGACCACATTAATTTTTCAACCTAGAAGTATGTGGTACCTTTGTTCTAATACACATAACATCCATACAGCTGGAAAGACATGAGAGCCAAAACCACTACCATATGGATGGGAGATAGAGTATTTTTGTGGTCAAGGGTTAAAATACCTTTCCCACTAAAGCTAAAATTCAACATTCAGGCTGCATTTACATTAAGAAATAAAACATAGAGTTCTTTCTGCAATTTAAAGTTAACACTTCTCTTGTTCTGTCCTTCTGTGAACTTTCAGAAATTACCCCACTAATACCCCAGTAAGAAGAAGGAAAGAAGTAACCTATGTATTTTGCTCAAAGTTTGAAGTGCCTACATTACAAAAAACCACCAAAACCCAAACCCCAAACCAAAACAAAAAACTCACCCACCCACCTAAACAACCAAAAAAAAGGCAGGAAGCGATTACATCAGCAAAAATGCCAGTTTGGGTAACATTTTCACAAGTGCCCAGCTGGGATACCAGAAGCCCAGTAACAGCTCCCCTGCTTTTGAAGGTGCGATGTTTTGCATCAGTCTGTCCTCAAGGTATTCCGCTGTGATGTGAGCTGCAGCTGCGTAGTGCAAATGAAGTCCTGTGTAATTTATTTCTTTCCTCCTAGTAACAGCTGCAACCCCAGATTTACCCACTATTACTTTTCCCCCCCTAAGACACAGAGCTTTTTAATGCACTGCTGTGCAAATACTTTCACTGGGAATGTCAGGGAAGCAATTTTGACCTTGGCCACCATCTTGGGGGATATGGGCAAGTTACCTCTCTTGCATTTGTGCAGCTCTCTTTAAGGGAAATTGCGGTTATTTGCTACTCAAAGATGTAATAAGGTGTAACTTGTGTATGCCTGGGTAAATATTTGGAGAGAAAAGGCTTCATGTAAGTATAATTTTAAAAATATTATTATATTGACCTTTGGAACAACTGAAATATGGTGAATTTGGTATAAAGTAAAATGAAAAATTAGAGCAGTAATTCACTGCTATGGCTTTCTGCTGGTTCAGTACTTAGTGGAGAGAAGACTCAGCCTTAGAATCTTACTATTGTAGACTTGAATTTTAAACAGGTTTCAAAAGAAAGTCTGGTGGTAGAATTTTCTGATCTGCTTTATGCGTTTACCCTTGTGTACAACTAATTGCAGATTTTGGAATTCCTGATCTTGACCCAGAGTTTTGCAGTGGCAAATCTCAAAAGTGCTACACAAAGTTCATGGCTCTTGTTCTGCAGATCAAGCAACTTCTTGGCTTTAAATGCAGACAGTCACTTGGGAATTCAGGCAGTGATGGCTAGGGAGAGAGCTCCAGATTCCTGAATCCCAGAGGAACTCTACCCAGGAGACTGTTTTGCCCCTCTGAACAGGAACTGGAAGAACTCCCCAATTAGCATTTGCCTGAGCCCTGCTTCTTGCTCTTTTTCGACTTTCTTACAAGTGTTAATTTTGCTAACATTGTTCAATGATATCTTAAAAATATCTTCAGCACTGGAGGCATTTTTCCCTTCACTGTTTTGTTGTTTTTTTCAAGCACTTGCAATGAGTCCTTTTCTTCCTGAGATAACAGCCTCACTGAGGTCTAGTAGTTCAATTCCTAAATATTATATCCCTTTAAAAAAACACACCAAAAAGAATATGAAATGCCTCATATAAAACAATATTTTGGAATATAAAGAAGCTTGCTTGGATTAGTATTCCATAATAACATGATTATTTCTCTCAAAACCAGTGCTACTCATGTTGTTTCCTGTTTGAAATATCCTGCTTTGCATTTTTTTAAAATTTATGAAATAATTGGTTTTGCACAACAATCTACAGCAAAATTATTCAGAGACCCTTGTGCATTTCTGCCTGATCTGCTACATTTCCTCTCTCCAAAAGAAAAAAGACCTTGGATGTTTTAAATATGGCACTCGGCATCCTTCAACAGACAAACTTAAAAATTAGCTCTGATGCGATACAACTAAAATGCTGATGGTTCAATTTTTAGCTTTTCAGGGCTGATGATAGCTGAAATAAACCAGTTACACAACTGGAGCTTCTTTCAGGAACACATTTAAGTGCATGCTTAGGTTTGGACATATATGTAAGGTCTGAGATTTTTAATATTTTCCCAAATTAGATCTTTGTTTTCCTGGGGGTGTGTATACAAGAGGTATCCCTCAGCAATATAGGTATTTCTATGAGCACTGGCAGGGCAAAAGGAATGCGAATCCAAAGTTTAGGGGGAGAGCCTCTCACTTCCAATTTCTTGAGGTTTTGCCTTAAGCATAACTTTGCTTCAGGTTTGAATCCTCTTCACTCTGGCTTTCTCTTGTTTGATTTGGAAGATGTAGCTATGTATTTCCTTAAGTCCTGATTAATGTGGAGAAACATTCTTTTCATGCTTGTAAAAAACAGACGCATCCCAGCCAGGCCCAGAACATATGTGACTGGTTCCATCCTCTTTACAACATATTGCTGTGTGAAATAAGGAACATGCGACAATCATCACTTTCCAGTCTCCGGACTGTGATGCCAGATAGAAGGCACCCATCCATTTTTTTTTCCCCCTCATCCTTTTTATAGTCCTTACTCTCCCATACTGATTAAATTTGAATAGCCATTTTATTGCCAATTCTGTTAGCTATGATCATGCCTTATTATTCTATTAAATGAAGTTAAATGTGAGTAGGAGAATCAAGCCCTTTCCTTGCCAGTTGCTGGCTCACCATGGTTCACCATTCCCTTTCTTCTATTGTTGGTAATAAATAAGACATGCAATTCTTTAATTTCATTCACTTCTGATCTTGAGGTTTGATGGTGTTGACATTCTAAGAATCCAGAATGAATTAGTCATTTTGTGGTGCCAAAGCTCACTGTGCATAGGAGAGTGCTACTAGTGATGTGAAAATAAGAATACCACAACAAACCAGGCAGTAAATTTTTTATGCCTTTTTTTGGAAGCTTTTTCTAATTGTTGTTGTTTAAGTATAAGGTGGTATATTGACTGTAAGTGGTCATATCCCTGACTGCACAGAAGAATGGACTCAGCTGTTCTTACGTGAAAGAATCTCTCTAGAAAAATTCACACTTTTTCCGTTTAGTTTTGTTTTTCCTGTTTCTCCTTGTTCAAACAGAACAACACTTTAAAAAGCTTTGGACACACAGCTGGATGTACATAAAAACCACACCTGATTTCCATTTTTAATTTACCTTTATCAATCATATTGTTATTTGAACACATAGTTGTTCAGTTTACATATGCACATATAGAGCTCTAGTTCTGTACCTTTAAAATAAACAGGAGCTTTGCCATTAAATTTGGGGAGTATCAGATAAAATCCTGTATGTACAGATTAGACATCCAGATTCTCGTGTCTTTCGTGTCCAGTGATCTTGAAAATACAGACTCAATTTGGACACGTTGGGCAGCTGGATGCATTATCCAGTATTTGTCCCTGAGCAAGCAGTCATTCTCTTACTCCAGGAGAAAATGTCTAAATCTGGCTCAACGACAAAAAAGAAATAAAGAAATTTTTACCTTTCTTCTCTTGGTTCAAACCAAGAATGAGTGAATTAATTTAGTGACCAAGTAAAATACATTGAAAGTTGAGAGAATTTAGGTTTGCATTATAGGTATAGGATGTGACTTTGAAGAGTCTGTTTTTTATTTCCCTCTCTTTCTTCCTGATTTATTTACTGACTCCCAGGCAAACTTGTTTGCCATGTGGTGCAAATTGAATTGAAACTGCTGAATTTCTCTAACTGCTTAGGGTACCTACTGTCAGAAAATCTGCACAAGTTTTAGAATTAGCAGACACAAAATGTTTATCTCACTTGTTAGCTTGGTAAAAGCCCACTGACTTTCTGAAATCACGGCAGCAAGCTGTAAATGATGTGTGAAATGAAAAGGCTTTGCTCACCCAGCGAAGACAGAGCAAACATTGAGGAAGCTGTGCCATTGGACTGGGCTTGGTGGAAAGGAGGGAAACAGCTGTGATACAAGAAGAATTAAGCCCAGAATATACCGGCAAAGAGAGAAAATAAATCAAGTTTGATGTGATTTTCCTATGCAGGGTTTTTTTTCTGTTCTGTCTTGCTCTGTTTCTTTTTCGTATAGAGACTGCAAAGCTGAGTGGTTCTGGTTTGTGTGACTTGCATGAAGTTCTAAATTTGAAGTGATCATTGATTTGTGCATTATGTTCCAGTATGTTCTACTGCAACAGGCATTCTGTTTTGTTTCTGTCCACGTCTACGTGTTTTACGGGGAAACAGCTTTAGCAGGGAGTCTGTGATAGAAAACTGACTTGTAAAATGAGTGCCAGTTCAAGGGCAGAATCATCCATCTTTTCTGCCTTCACCCTTCTGATGATCTGGGAAGGAAAGGGAAGCACATGGGGGTTAGAAAATTGAATGACACACTTAGAGGTTAGACAGAGGCATAGATTTTAAAGAGTTCACCCTTGCAGGGGAATCAGATGCTGAATCTGTTCTGGCCATCACCATGCTAATGGGAAAAGAAGGAGAAAGGAATAAGTTGAGAACCATAGGATCTCCTCACCAGTGGGTGCTAGTGGGTGCCAGCAGGGAACACACATCCCTGGCTCTCCCCAAGTTTGCTCTGTTTGCACACCATCTGCCATCCCTACCCCCATAGTTGTTGGCTTAACCCCATTAAACACAGGTTCCTGTGCATGCTGGAATGAGTAGACACAGACCATTATGTGACTGCTCAGTTTGAACATTGAATCAGGGGAATATGAATATATAACTTGGGTGGTAGCTGGGGATTGATGTTGTGCAAGTGTGCTAGCACAGCTGCTAGATGGGATCTAGCTTGCACTGTCCAGATCCAAGTGTGAGGAGAGCAGGTGTGTGGTTGTCCGCCCATGTAAATCTACTTGAAATACTGCATTGCCACAGAGTATTAGATTTAAACCCCATTGTGCAAAGATGCTAAATACCTATCCTTGTCCCAGGATCCAGGCTTTGAAATAGAGATTTTTGTTATAACAACTTCTATTTCCAAAAAGCCAAGATGCTCTGTTGCGACAGTTCCTAACAGTACAGTTTACAATTTTTTTTTGCTGTATTTTGGCTTGTTCCTGTAAAATACTGTGACAGATGGAGCATCATCTGTCAACAATTCCTATCTGACACAGAGTAGAAATTATTTCTGTGATGAAATCATTGATCTTGTATCTTTACATTTAGGAGCAAGGAGGATCTTATACTCAACTGAATAAAATCAAAAACAGTGTGGTTTAGGATCCAAGAGGGATTTTACTCTAGGAAGACCCTTAGTGAGTGGAGGTGGAAAAGATTTTAGTCTTGGCAGACACAGCTACATAAAAGTTAATTTATCATAGCTGTCTTATTGCTTTCTATGATATGTTAACACTAGTATGGAGCACTAGCATGGATTTATCCACTATTTATCCACTAATCTTTCATGTGTGTTTTTCAGGCAAATAAGAAGTAAGGGAAATTCAGATTTTCTTTTGTTTGTTTATTTGTTTGGTTTTTGGTTGGGTTTTTTTTGGTTTTTTGGTTTTTTGTGAGTTTTTGGGGTTTTTGGGGGTTTTTTTTTTGTNTTTTTGGTTTTTTTTGGTTTTTTGTTTTTTGTTTTTTGTTTTTTGTTTAGTGAATTCTCTTTGCTGGGAGCCAACGTACTTCTCTGTGTAAGATCTGAGAGCAAGGGGAGAGCTTGACTAGCCAGACTTGCAGTCAGAAGAATCATGGGAGACAAAGGCATCATGAAAAACAATTAACAAAAAAGATTTGGTTTTCCAAGACTTTACTAGCACAGATATGGATGTGGTACTAATGTGGCCTAATGTGGCAGTAATTATAGTGTTTATGCCTTCTTATTAGTTCTTAATCCCGGGATGCCTTCTCGTTTTAATGACCAGTGGCCTTTATTGCTGATTTGCTACATCATTTGCAAATACTCTTGATTTAAGTAGTCATGCTGGAGAAACAAGGAAGGGTTAAGATGAAATGATAAGAAGGAAAGAAATTTGAAGATGTGGCTCTTACCAGTGATGGTCCTTGTGCCTAAATGTGCCTCCTTAGATTGACCCTAATACTGGAGAGGAAAGCTGATCTGTGTACAGGTGAATGCAGCCAACGTCAGGCAGCAGGTAAAATGTCATGTTGGTACTATCCTGAAACTGTTAGGAAGGTGAGTGGGAAGTCTGTTCTCCATGATTTTCTGTTCCATTAAAGCTACTCTGCCCAGTACTTGTAAGAAGTGACAATTCTTATCCCTTCAGCAAATAGTGATGGGTTTGGTGCTTCTTGGGATTATCCCCAAAGAAAATATGCCACGTGAACATCTTCAACCTTGAGCTAAAGCACCTATAAACCTAGATCTGGAAATTTTGACATCATGGATTTCTTAGGGCATTTCTTAATATGGCTTTTTGCTGTGCGAGGAAAACAAATAAATTGTTCACTTTTCTCTGCTTCTTGTTTAAACTGGAAGTACACAAGCTTTTTACTTTGTCCTGAAAAACAGTCCAGCCACATTTGTGGACAGTGGTTTGAACTGATCCTTATTTTTTTCTGAACCTGCCTGTCCATTCCCAACAGTGAAAGGGAATCACTGTTCATTAGGTGATTAAGAAAAGTTTAGAGTGGCTTGGAACAGCACAGAGGTGGATTTTCTTGCCAGAGAGTCTATTAGTAAATGCTTTTATGGGACTCTTCACTCTTCTAGAATGAGTAACTCATGCATTCACAGTCTTGCAAAGCAATCATCTGTGAATTGTACGTGAAGAAATGTAGGGGAGGCATGTGTGGTGTGTGTTCCAATGGGACTATTCCCTAGCCACCACTTGCTTTGGAAATTGTATTAAAAAGTACAATTGTTGGTCATTAGGGTTAGCCTTGCAAAGCAGGCATGACAGCATTAGCAGGAAATGCTTCCTTGATTTCAATTATAATGCATAAATTATATTCTTCTTCTGTCTTATCCGTGCAACATTCAACAACAGCATTTTCATCTCGGTCTGGGGAATAGAATTTTGCACATGGTATAACTTCCATTGCCTTAAATATGGCCTCCCCAATTTTATCACTGAGCACTCAAAATCTTCATTATTACAGTTCAGCCAGCAGAAATTAGTTGTATTTAGATCCCAGTAGGCCATAAGAGCAAGCAGCGTTGAGATTTGGCTTCCATTTAGCCTCGGGAAGCAGTCTTACAGCTTGACGATTGAATTACAAGAAGTACTTGTATCCCTCTGCCAACAGTAGAGTAAAAACCAGAGCTGTCCTGGGGTGTGAGAAGCAGGGAAGGGGAAAGATGGGACTCATTCCTTCCTATAAGACTGAATTATCTATGGGAAAATCCAGTTCCTCTGATTTGCTTTCATCTGGCAAAACCCTTGCATGAAAAAGTGGTTGAGATAATTACACAGTGGAGGTCACTTCATTATTTACAGTGGTTTATTCATGAAGTGTAAGTATGTAGCTCATCTCTTTGTCCACACATGTGAGGCTTTATCTGCCTTTATCTGAAACATTTGTGGGGTTTCTCTGACTGGTTTGGGTAGCAAGAGCTGTGAAGCATCCTGAAACATGGGTTTCAACCCTGCAAATCTGCACGTAAGGACTCTGGTGGCCTTGTATGGCCCTCTTGTGCTGTTGAAAAGTCACTTCTCCTAATACCTGAAGTAGTGACTTCTCCCTTTACTATCCTACCTCCTGTTATGGTCCAAAACCAGCTCACCAGTATTAATGAACATGAACTCTTCAGCCTGTCAACTTACTGTGTAAAATCAATACTTCTACCTTTTGTATGGAAACAATTCTCTGTGTGTGTTTGCATTAGATTGTGCTGCCTCTATGTTTAGCACATATCTGCTTGGTAAATATATCTCAGTTGAAGTGCTTGTGTGCATGAAAAGAGGAGTTTCTTGATGTTGTCTCTGCAGAAGACTAAAATTGTAGCTCCAGGAAAGGATGTGAAGGGTTCAAAATGACAAGAAAAATGGATCTGATGTTGAAAAAATACAAGTCTGTGAGTTTTATTCCAAAAAAGAAAACTACTTGTCACTTACAGATCTTCTATTCATATATTTTATCCACATCATTAATTGAAATTCCTCTTAGTCAGTTCTTTCCCTCTCCTCAGCAAAAGCAGCAAATTTTTCCAGTTTTCCAAATTTGTTCCTGAACTTTTTAAAACTTTCACATGCATTACAGAAATGGCTAATCCAGACAAAACCATTGCCTGCTTTTCTGTTTTCATTTTTTCACAATTTCAGCATTAGAGGACATGCACTTAGAACTAGTGAAACATTAAATTAACACTAGAAGCCTTTCACAGTGGAGCACTGACTTCAAATAATTTTACACTCTGGTCTGAGCAAAAGTTGTTGTCAAGTATAAATACTTAGGAGTTCATATAATGAGTTAACCTACTTGTTAACTGAGATATTAAAAGCAAATATTCCTGGTGATTGTAACCTAATAGAAAGACAGAAAACTTAATTGTGCCATGCCATCTAACAGGTACAGCCCAATAACCAGAAAGTCAAGGATTATTATGACTGAAACATTTTAATGCTAAAATAACCAAAACTGGCTTTTTATCACTGTTCTTCATGGGCAGGCAGCCCTATTTGAATTGGTTTTGTCTCCAAGTTTCTTTCTGAATGTCCTCTTGCTACAGAAAAGAAGGAAATTTGTGCTGTGTCCTAGGAACATGTTAACTACTGTACAAAGTTCTAGACCTTGTCAAGCTGGAAGAAAAAAAAAATCAGTATTTTGCATTCATAAAGCACCTTCTGTTTGTCTCAGCTCACAGTGAAAATGTGAACTCTGAATTAAGAATTAGCACTATCATTATACCCAGCCTACTGATGGGTAAACTAAGGGAGAAAATACTGCGAAATTATGAACTTGGCTAGGAACAAAATCTAGGAATAAGAAAAAATCTTCAGCACTGACAAGACCAGAAATGTTTCCCATTGCCCTTTCTACTGTATCAATTGAATATATAAGAACGTGGCATTTTCCTTCCATTAACAATTTCTGGTGTGGTAGACAGACAAATGAGTAACATGTGTGTCATAAAACAAGTTCAGATTTTATTTTTTTAACATAAAAATGTAGTTTACCCCTAATTCTTCATGTCAGGATTTGAGGACTGGGAATCGATTTTGTCGATCCCCAGTCTGCACAAATCCTTTCTCATATGTGCAAAACTCTTGGGGGCTTCTCCTTATCACCACTTTCTCGCTGATGTTCCTTCAAGCTGACACTTGATGGCTACAATTGGTGTGGCAGAGAGTGGAGTAATTCTACATTATGTGCTACTATTTACAGGACACTGGGGATATTTGCACTTGAATGTTGTGCATGTGCCTACAGCTAATAAGCAAGAGTTTGGCTCTGAGAGGTCTTACTGGCTTTCACTACCAGTGACCATAAATAATGGTCACTGATGCAGAGCATCCAACAATTTGCTCATCTGTTTTCTTTTATTGCCATCGTTGTATTTTCCATTCTGGCAATGAAGAAAAATTTTGTGATTTCCATTGCTCCTTGTTATTCTGGGAACAGAGCATTACAGAGCAAACACACACTGGAGAGCACAGGGCAGAGGTACCCCCAAACCCACCACCCACCCTTGGATACAAGGGAGAGTAAACCTGGCAATGCTAGAGCCGCATTTTGCCTGGAATTGAGGTGACATGCTGTTCTTCACTTTTTGAACTTTTTCTCCTCTAGTATTGGTTTAGCTAAAACCTGTAAACAAGGTAGTGTATCTTACAAAAGAAGGCTCTGGCTATCTTAAAACTCATGTGGACTGCTGAAATGTTGCTCTGTATCTGTCAGAAGTGGGACTGTATTGCTTATTCACTTCACCCATCCTCTTGAAGCCTCATTCCTAAAACAGCAATACTTCTCTTCTGTATTTCCTAACATTGCAGCATTATTCTAAGTTTCATAATCTCTCCTATCATCACAGTCATACAGAATTCATGTGCTTTTACCCGCCATGCACAGAATGGAAGACCTGGAATGAAAATGTAATTAAATCATATGCAAATAAAAAATGCTGCAGCTGACTTCATAAGAAAGAGACTGTCATATCAAATACCATATTGTATTTGATTTCAATATTAACTGATAGGATTAGCAGAGATGAAATTTACCTTAGAAAGGTGAGCCTGCCTAGAGTTACTGGTGAAAGGATTTCAGTGCTTTTGCAGCTTTTGCACCCAGGAGTTTTTTGCTCCTAAGCTTGCTGCAAAAAAAGGCCGTTTTGTGGCAACTGAAGGTTTTGCTGCCTGGGTGGTGCTGTATTTCCATCCAGCCTGGCCAAGGGGCGACCAGATGTCTGAGTGTGGCTGAGGGGACAGATCAGCCTGCTGCGTGCAGCAATGCCAGGGTAGGGCTGAGCTGTTTGCTCCTGCTCCTAGGTGGGCTTAGAGGTGGGCAGCCTGGGGAGATTGTGCCCCAGAAACTGGCTGCTGCCCAGGCGCTCTGGCTGCAGTCACTGGGCTGTGTACACTGTTGGAATTTTAGGGCATCCTTTTCTTGCACCAGTGCTGGACTCTGGATAAAGAACTGGGGAGGCAAGAGGAGGTCCTTTGCTGGACCTGGTGGGTTGGAGTAAAGGAGGCACAAATTGCCTTTCCTCTCTGTGTTGTGCTTGTGGAGCAGTTAGGCAGTTCTTGTGTTGTCTCTGCCTTTCACAAGGCCCTGAGAGCTCTCACATGGCTTATCAGTGCCTTGCATCTCACATATGGATCTGTGCACTGTGATGTTCCGGGCTTTCCTCCTCCTGTGGGAGTGCTGAGCCTGGCCCTGTGGTGCAGGGACCTCTCAGCCAGTGCCATCTCCTGGTGCTGCTGCATCCCAGCCCCTATGCCTTGGCTCAGGGCTCTTCTGACCTGCTGCCTTCATAAACACTTCAATGGCTTGGCCTTTGGTGTGAAGTGCCTTGGGAGCCCAGTATGAAAGGTGCTATAGAAATGTAGTTTTGATTTAATTTGGTTTGATTTACAGTTTGGAAAATGAAAATCTTTCTGCAAAGCTAAGACCCCTGTACAGTTTATCCAGCTTGCTTCTGCTGCTTGCAAAGCTGCTTGCATTCCCTTTTGGATCACTGGGGATTTCCTTGACACATTTACACTCCTGTTCTCAATAACTTCATACCCAGTCTCACGCTGACACTTTCTCTCTTTCTCTCCCTTTTTATTTATTAAAATTACCTGCTCCACAGGTATTAAACATAACCAAGCCAAGCAGAATAGAGGCCAGTCATAAAAACCTAGATGACTACATTTTTCCCGGTTACGATCTGCGACAGGCACTTAGTCCTTTAAAAAAATTGCTACACCTTCAGAGCCTGGAGATCTGGAGACCCCAACAGCATCAGAGGTTTTAAGAAAACGTTGTAGCCATTTCCTTTCAAATCCCTGTACTTCCTGAATTTCTGTCCTTATTTTTGTACTAAAGTGTCATTCTGTTTGATGCTGGGTTCCTATACTGGCAGGCACTCTACAAACCCACAGGAGTTGCCCCAGAAACCACACACTTAAGCAGACAAAAATATTGACAAGAAAGCAGAAGTACAAGAGAGGTGAAGTGATTTGTTCAAGGCCACAGAGCAGCTCACTGGCAGGGCTCACTGTGGAAGACAGGCTTTCTGGTCCATTCCCACAACAGTTACTGCCTTCTAAATCTCTGAATTCATCCTTTAATCCTTTGGCTTTCACAAAGATTTAAAAAATTTACTTCACTGGACTTGGGAAACTTGATGGTCCCTGAAGTAGAAAATATCGAAGAATATGGCCAAACTCATATGGTAAAATTAAGTTGGGTTATTTAATGTATTCCTAGAAGCTTATATCTCTGTGAAGAAATACAGTAATCCAGGTTCCCTTGCCAGTGTTTCCTTATGTGTGACAGACTTATAGTAAAGGGCAGGCGAAAAACTGGGAATGATTTTACGTCTTACCAGGAACGTTTTCTTGTGCTTGGTATATAGTAATAAATGGTGAAACTACACTCAAAACTCCGCAGGTTGGGAACAACTTTGGAGATAAAACAAGGAAGTTGTTTTGTAGGTTTAAACAGTGGAGACGTGTTTTGGGGTAGAATATGACTTCTCTGTGATACAGTAATCGGAATAAAGATCTCAAAAATTAAAAATGAAGGGCAGTTTTGGCTCAGGCACAGCTTTTCACCAGAGCCACTGCACTTTCTCAGTGATGTTAATTGACACGTTCTTTGCCAGATGATGTAAACTAGCAAGGCAGAAAGACACAGCACATGGTGAAACAGAGGATTGAGCTGGGTCATCCTGAGGTGACACTGACACTGCTTTGAAAGTGTACTGGGAGGGATTCTTCTCATCTGGCTTGTAACAGGCATCAAATCGATGGTGGTGGTCTGAGGCCCCTCTGCAATGGTGGGAGGACTCTGCAGAGAGAGAGCCCCTTCAGGGGTGATTCATCCTCTCTCCCTCAGGCATCCATGTAGGAGAGGATGAATCCCTCTCTGCGGGGATCGCTCACTCTCCACTGAGTGAGCCTCCACAAAGGGAGCCTGGATGAATAGCACTCTCTTCCAGCTGCCCGGACTTCCAGGGAATTACAGGTAGGGGAGATCAGTCCCACACCTTTATGTCCTCCTTCATGTTGCCATCAGAAATGGTAAAACCTGCCGGGGCAGGCTGACAGTCTGTGCTTGTGAGAATTGCACACTCCAAGTTTTAAGAGCACGTCCAACGTCCCTCTCCCACATTTCTCTGGAACACTGCTGGCTTCATTCCTGTTGCATCTATAGCTTTCTCTACTGCCTCAAGGTGGGCTGCTGGGAGAGGGGTACTTTTTGGTGTGTCAAAATACGATTTCTTGGGGAAACATAAAGAGGACACAGCTGCAACAAAATGGAGAGGCAGGTGCAGATGCCTATTAATGTTTTTAAAAACTGCAGATGTGTCTATGTGTGTACACAGAACTGCTCAGGCAAGCTAGGATGCATGGATTAATTGAAACCTATACTCTTCAGACAGCCATGTGAGATGTACTTGATTTGATGTTATATTTGTAACCAACACTACAGTGGTTGTTGGCGTTTTTTTCAGCTTGGGAAACTTCAGATGGGGTATTTAGCTTTGTTTGGAATTAAGACAAGTTTTTTGGCACAGAATAATTTCCTGCAAAAGAAAATTGGGACTCTCTAAGGCTTCAAAAGTCATGTGAATAGTTTTATCCTGCTGGCCTATTCTTGGTGCACTATTTATCTTCCTTCTGTGTGTGCTGTGCGTGGCAGGACCTCATCCTGTTGTGATGCATGTGTCAGGGGAGCCTTGGTTCTGACTAGGAGCTGCAGATACCATATCATTAAAATTAATAAACAGGAACAGTGGTGCTTCCTGGAGAGACTATGATAAACATTTGACCAAACTTATTTTGTTTTAAATTGTGTCATCCTTCAAAAAACAGTATCTTCACTATCTCTTCCCTCGTGCCTTTCTATCATGTCTCTGTCATGTGCTGAATTTACCCATTCGGCTCTCAGACTACCCTTGTCACACTTACAAGGTGGCTGACACCTTTTCTCATCCTTCACTGACTGATGGCTCCTAAACCTGGCTTTCTGTGCCTCTCCCTAGCACGAGCCTCTGGGTATTCTCAGAGGATGCATGAGGATACAGGCATCTTTGCTCTGCAAGTGTCAAGTCGTGTCAGGTGGGTGTAGTGACTCAGAAATAGCTTCTCCAAAAAGAAAATAGCTTTTTTTTTCTTATTATTTTATTTAAAAAGGAAAATATTTTTTTCTTTTTAGAAACAGTTTGTTAAATCATGTTGTTTGTAAAAACAATAGAGATCTGTGTGTATAATTTGGTTCCTTAACCTTTAATCTTCCCTGGCAGGTTTTTCGAAGTTCTCCTCCACCTCATCTTGGGCTAGAATTCTCTCCCTGCTTCCATATATTCCTTCACCTGCTGGGAAGCCACATGTAACAGTATATGAGCAATCCTCCTGATGACATCCAGGCTCCCCTGCTGTACTCCAGACTTGGGATCCTACAGTGATTTAACATCTTTGTTTCTAAGCTTTGTTTAGGAAAGATTAAACCGTTCTGTGCATAATGTGTGTTTACTGGATCCATGAGACTTATTAAAAACATATGCAGAAAGTCCCCACCTCACGTCTCCTGTCCTGGGGCTGATGGTTGTGTGCTGTGATAGGTTCATTATTTCAGATGTTCTCCTGCAACAAACCCTAGTTACTCGCTCTTGGAATCTTCCCATGGAGCTTTCACCTTTCAGCTTCGTTCCCTATTTTTTTGTGGGTAGTTGCCATACTGGCTTTACCTTTTGAAAATTCTCTGTATGGGGAAGGGAGCCTTCTCACGATGTAGCCACTTTCCCATACATTCACCCATTTTCTCCTGCTCATCATCTCCCTTCCACTCCAATACTTTCTGCCCCTGAAACCTTCTGACTAGAGAGAAGCCAAAAGAAGGAGAGTTACAACAGGATAGCCACACTGGGAAATTGAAAATAGATTATATCTGTCATGATTTTGAAGTCAAGACAGCAAAGCCATTGCTGTGGTGGAGAAGTTTGTAAAAATTAACATTATCCACATATACGGAGATCCTCTTTCCCTGGGAAGACTGTGGATTTTCAAACTGCCTGAAACAAGTCTCAGGAGAACCCAGTGGTAGGTGAGAGAAGGGCTGGTACGAGGCAGAGAGAGGAGGGAGTATAAATCATTCACCTCTGACTGAGGTACCAAGCAAACTGAAGCTACAGCTGAGACATTGGGGAAACCAGTCAAATGTATTGTTCCTTCTCCTGAGGGAAAAAAAAAAGGTGAAAAAAATCAAGGGGAGCAAAACATTTCCTTTGCTTTGCATATTACAAAAGGCACCAAATGTAGAAAAGAAGAGGAGCAAGTAGGCTGATAAGAGATTTCATTTCATTCCCCTCAGGGTGCCAACTTGCCAGTGGTAACCTCGTGGTCTGCTGATGTCATTCACACAAAGCAGTTACTTCTGAAGAGACAGGTTTCCTCAGATTTTACCATCTGAGGGAAAAATAGAGGAAAAAATTGTTTGAAAGGGAAAAAAATGTTAAGGTGTCTGTGTTTTACCAAAAGCCTTTGTAGGAGGTTATTAACTTCAAAAGAAAACTAAATTTATCGTAACTTCTCTCCTCCCTCCCTGTGTTTCTGAAAAGAGCACTTGCTGTGATTGTCTGAGCCATTAAGGGCTCCTGGAAGGGCAACGAAGTCCTGTGCTCCCATGTCTGTGTGCTTACTGATTTATAAACCTCTCTGTAGGTAGAAAGAAGAAGGTGAAATTTCCCCTTTACTGGCAGATGGGCTCCAAAGACTAAAATACAATTATTATGCAGACTCTCAACATGTAGAAAATGGGAATAAAAATCTGTCTCTAAGATCCATATGACGAAAACTTTCTTCTCAGGCTCTCAAGGGAGCAGACTTCATCACCCCAAATTTTTTCTTCTTTTTGAACAATGATTCCTGGAAAGAAAGGCGAGGTTTAAAAGCAGTTTGCAGAGGTGAACCGTGGATGCCACCTGTTCCTTTTGAACCTGAGATCCACACAAACAGGCTGCTATTCATGTACCTGTGTGACATTTTGAAGAAAAACTTTCTAAAGAGTCTGTGCGGTGGGACTGGCAAATAGGAGGTTTGTATTTTCTCTTGCATTGGAGTAAAACTTGTAATCTGAAGGAGACAGGAAGGTAGCTGAACTGCTCATGCCATTGCTGGTACAAGAGGGTTAATCTGGCACAACACAGAAGGTGGAAGATTTCATGAAAAGCTCATGCCATGTGGTAGTGGTTTCTGGTGCCCAAATATGAGTTTCATGTCACTATGATATGCTGGTTTTATCTTCACGGGTACCTTCTCCCCTCTGAGCAGGTCCATTTGCTTCTCCCATCTGTATGAACCTGATCCTTGTATTTCCTGGCAATGCCACACTTTTGGCAGAGCTCTTCATGTCCCAGCCCTTCTCTCCTTGCAGCAGGTAGCCTTGTATTCAGTGGCCTTTTCAGGAGGTTACCCAGCCAGTGCTGACCAGCTCTGATGGAAACAGAGTCACCAGGTCCCGCTGGCAGGGTGGCAGGTTGTCCTGCACTCCCTGTCCAGACAGACTTGTGTCAGTGCTCTCAGGGGGATGGGTTTGGTGTTGGAGGGCCCTGCATTACAAGGTGAAACTTCAGGCAGTTTTAGAGTGAACAAACCCTCAGTCTTGCCTAACCTGGTAAATATGGAGTGAGAAAATTGGAGCCTTTCCTAGGGACTCAGGCATTTCAGCTTGCACACAAAGCTGGTAGCCAGTGCTGTGAGCACTGCCAGGGGAATTGCAGGGAAACTCCCTGCCTGCTTGGGAGAGGCTGTGCAAAGGCAGCAGACCAATGTGGCTGGTGCTGGTGGCAGTCAGGGGGATGGCAGGGAAACTGCCTTGGTTCTTGCTGCCCTTGGGCAGCCTGCAGCGGGCAGGGGAGCCATGGCAGCAGTGTGGAAAACAAAATAAATTCCATGCATTGGTCTTGCTCCCCCAGCTCTGGTGTATGCACCCTGTAATTCCGGTGGTGTTACTGGATGGGTACTGATGTGACAGCCCTGCTGAACTCTGTGTTTTCTCTGCCTCTGAAGTAAGCACTGCTTAGGAAATGGGTAGTTTAAAATGCCCAAATATCCCTGAAGTAAGCTTAGCCGCAAAATAAGTGACTTCATTAGCATACAGTAGATACTTATTGTTAAGTGAGAATGCCATCCCCTCCTGCAGGGATTTCAGTTAAACATGATGATTGATAAATTGTTATATTCACACGGTGTCACTCAGTGATATAATCATAGCTTTTGTAAATATTTAGTCAAGAGAGCAATCCAGCTGTTCCCAGCCAGGTTTCATCCAGTGTCAGCCAGTGTTCAGTGCTGCTGATTTATTTCATGTGTTGCTTAAGCCTTGAGTAAGAGCACATTTTTTATGAGTCTCAAAATACCTATGGTAATAAATAGTGAGAGTGCTGGAGCTAATGACAACAGCAGAAATAATTATATGGAAAAATATTGCCCAGGGCCCAGAATATGGCCAGGTACTTAACTATTTGTAGTTTTTTAGGACAACAGCTTAGCAGCTTTTGGTCGAGATTTCTGGCAAAGCAGCCCACACCAGATGTCATTGGGAAGAGAATCCAAGCAGGAACCATTTTTCAAAAGGACACTAGCATTTTCTCCCAAAGCTTGACTTAGTTGTTGACAAAGTGTTGAGGTTAAAACAGTGTTGGGCAATGAATGAAAATTCCATTTTCCAAAGGATTTCAAGATTTTGAAATTTACCTCTAGGTTCAATTTAGAACAGAAGTCTGACATTCCTCCTCGCAGGGGAAGGTTCTAGGAAGGATTCACTCTGAATCAACTGTGCTGGTTTTGCTATTCAGTACAGTACTAGAACATAAAATATACAAATATATTAAAAATGGAAAATAATTCTCAGATGAAACACTGATGTTGTTATCTCTAAAAGTGTCCAAACCCGACATATTCACAGTGTTGGAGCCTTCTTGTGTTGTTTTCCTAAAACATATTTCTGCAGAACTGACAATTCTGTGAGCCAGTTCATCTTTAATGAATTTATATTTTCTGATACTTCTTTCCTGACCATGTTCTTGTTTGATGAAACACCCCTGCAACTTTTCCTCACTCATCTGTCTCACTTTTATTTTGAGAACTCTTCAGGAATAGCTTTTGTTCTCATGTCAGTTCTTTGTTGAGAAACTGGCTGTCTTGATGTTCTACCCCCAAGACTTGGAAGTGATTCACAAAAAAAGAAAGTTTAAAAAAGATGACACCCAGTTTGGGCTGTATTGCGTATCTGAGATAGCATGCTTCACCCACAGGACAAGATGGTAGATGCTGAATTTAACTTATTCCCAGTAAAGAACCTCTTCAGTGACCCATATAGACACCTCTTACTGACAGCAGAGGAACAAATTATCCTTGCTGCCAAAGTTTTATTTGCAGAAAATCCAGCTTTTTGTTACCTCTTTGCAATTTATGTTCTTTTGTGTTCAGAAGCAGCTCGTAATAACGGGGTGTTTCTAATCTTCCAGGGAATGTGGACATTTTGAAAAGAAGTACAGTATTAACAGCAGTGGGGTGAGCACCTTCCAGAAGGTAAGCTTAGATCAATACATTCAGAGCCTTTTGCTAACTTGGATCCTAAAGTAGGGGGGACACACGGCACACTCCAGGAAGGAAAGCAAAGTCTAGAAGGTAAAAGCCTGAAAGCAGCTGTAGCTCACTGACAGAATGAGGCGAGGTCGTCCTACAGCACTGCAGATAGAGTGAAGCAGAGACTTTTTATTTGTTGAGTGCATGAAAACATCTGAGGCAAAGGAAAAGCTATTTCAAATAGGCATTAGCATGCCTGTTGGCACTCTCAGACTGATATCAAGGGCGCCCTTGAGCTCGGAGCCAAGTGGAGGTACACCCCTTGAGAACCCGAGGTGACAAAGTGCAGGTGGAAATGCTGTTCAAATGTATATTTAATGGACATGGGGATAAGCTGTATTCCAGCCAGTGAAGGTAGGGAAAAAAAAAAGCACAAAACCCCCCTCTAACAATATCTCATGGTCGATAGCTCTAATGGGAAGTAGAACTTTGAAACCAATAGAATTACTCTAAAGCCAACAAACTGAACTGCAGAAATGAGTGGATGACTAGCAATTTTTAAACCCACTGCCCAGTGGGTCATGTGTGTTACCCTTTCTGCCTGGAATACGGGGAAGGTAGAAAAATTAGAGCCTGCTGCTGCAGAATCCAGCTTAGATAGTGTGGATTTGTTTGGGTTTTTTCACTCTAGATCTTCAGTCTGATTTTTGTGGTGACTAAATGGAAATTATCCAAATCAGAACCAAAGTAGCGATTGCCCCTCTGCCATTTGCTGGCAATAGTCACCATTTTTAAGTACCTATAGGGAGAATACTTCAAAGTTTCATTGTCAATAAATATATTCAAAATGCTAATGTTAGTTGCCTTAGCAATATTTGTTTGTTTTTTATGAAAGACCTCTTCATGCCGTTGCAGAAGTTTCCGGGTATTATAAACCGGTTCTTGCTTCCGTGTAGACCCTGAGAATTTGGGGTTTATGGTTTGCTCTTTCTTATTCTCATCCAGCTGTGATGTGGAATCTTCCCACTCACTTGGTTTTTGCAGGCTAATATTCACCGAGTTTGGCATTCATCTCACCTAACCGTAGTTATTCAAAAATTACACGGTTTATCTGAGTGAGTAGTCTGGGCCGCCCCTGTAGTCAGTGGTGAGACTCAGGCAGGTTGACTCATTCCATCCTCCCAGGTATCACCCTCTGGAGGTGCCTGAGTCTCTATAGGGAGACAGATGGCCGAGGTTAGGTGAGGTGAACCTCAGCCCCAGTGCTCAGCAATAATGGCTTGGCGTGTGCTCAGAACACCTGGGGTTCCCTGGGGAAATCACCCTTCCAAACGCTAGTTAGAACTTGCACCTTTTAGCATCCAGAATTAAAGGAGTTTTTATGTGATTTCTTTCGGTCCAGTGTACATGTAGGTTTTGTGTGTAATAGAAAAAACTTTGCCCTGTGTTTGACCTACATACTTAAACACAAATATGGCCTTAAATTACATATTCAGTATTTTTATATATCTGCTGTCTGTGTGAACATGCACATATTTTTTGCATAATAATATTCAGATGTATGGTTCTCTATGATATTTGACTATTAAAGTGCTGGCACTATGCTCAAAGCTTTACAAAATACAGATAAAGGCAATTCCTGTCAGAAGAAGGTTGTAACAAAGATGAACGTTAGATTCACAGGGAGTGAGAGACCAGAAGATTCTGAGTTCACTGTTTGTTTTTTAGCCTCATTTCCTTAGAAAATGAGGCTTCTGTGTTGCACTGCGGGTGAGGTGAGGTATGTAGCTGTCTTCTCAGTGACTTTTGAGCTGGTTGGCCAGCTTTAGCCAAATATAACCAAAGAACATTTTCTGAAGAGACAAAGCTTTCTGAAAAAAGACAGCTTTTTAGAAGAGAGAATGACCTTACTGGGGAAAATGTACAGGGTAACATTAACTGCCATATTAGCAGCTACAGTCAGGGTAAGCCATATTAGATGCTAGAGCATCTGCAAAGGAATCCTTTGTGTAAATCCAAATAGGGGTAGAGCATCACCTGTCACTGGTGTTCTGCTAATCCCTAGGGAATTGGGCAGGGACATCCATGGGAATCAACGCATTAATGATTTTTATGATGCAAGAAACATATTCTGTACTAGTAGTGGCCTTTATGTTTGAATCTTCCTTAGGAATGGAATGTATTAAGAGTTCTCCCAACCATGGGAACAAAGCTCATTAACTGAGGGAAGGAGCAGTGGAAGAGATGAAGCTGAGGATTGGTAGAAAGTGTGAAAGCAAAGAAGAAATTATCATTCCTACAACTTCTGCCATTTCTCATATGCAGTTATATCTATTCAATATGACATTGGAATTAAAGATATTTTTCTAAAGTATTGTATTCTTAGCTAGTTTTATCAGGTGAGGGCATCTCTAAATAAGTGTGTTCTGGATTTCTAGCCTGTGCTGTGTGATCACTCACACAGGGGTTAACCTCTCTCATCTGCTCTGATGTTGTTTTCAAGGTACAGCTTTACCAGCTTATGAAAAGAGCTGCCAGATGTCATTGCCGGTGAGAGCAAAGGAAAGAGTTTATTGGCCAAATAGCTCAGTTCCTGGCCTGGGTGTTCCTGTGAGTACAGCTTTATCAACACTCTTTATCAAAAACAGGCAGTTCCAGGGTGCGAATAGTTTCCATCCCTGTGTGCTGATGGTGAGAATTAGGAGTATTTTATCAGATATGGCGCATGCCTCTGATGCACACAATGTCTATTTTAATTCTGATTCTGGTGCAGGCTTCTGTACTAGCGCTTGGCTATTCTGAAAATGAGAAGGGCCAAGTTTCTAAACTGAGATTTTCTTATTACATGTTCTTGGTTTTAGCACAGGAACAGGTAGACTTGGATTGTTGAATTGAGTGGGATGAAACAGGTGCTGTGTTTCTACCCCACGAATAGCGTCAGCTGTCCCCAGGACTCTGGGTCATCCTGTGCAATGTGGTTTGCCCTGGACTATGTGTGTAAGATGCTCTGTGAATCTCTTTCCAACCCAGCTTGTGGCCTTTTAGACAAGGTGATTATTCTGTCTTGCTGCTGTTTTGGAGTTTTGTCTTCCCAAGAAGCTTTTCCAGAGAAAGCTGAGGGAGAAAGAAACTGCCATGGCAGTGATGGCAGTGTGCCTGCCTACCTCCCCTCCAGTAGCCCTTGGACTCCTGGAAACTTCCTGATCAGTGGAAAACCTGATTTGGTTACAAACTCTAGGGGACAGAAATGTCTGCCACTTTGTTCTACGTTTCTACTTCCCCCGGTCACATACTGAGTGATGACCCAAGATTGAATCATCCACGATGTGCTGCACTTGCAATTGGTGAGGTGTATCGATAGTTTTCATCTTTCTCTAAAGAGAAAGACGAGGTACTGGCCACTAGATTTGATTTACAATTAAATTGTAAATCCTACAGTATATTCCCAGGACCCCAGGAGTGATAAGTCATTTGAGTTGTATTTTTAATAGATTGTCATAAATCATTTTTATATTGCCATAATTGATTAAGGTGCTTTAGAGAAACAGAAGACTGCACATTCCCTCCCCCTAGGAGTTTGCTTGCTAAGTACATCTTGAGGTACAAAAGGTACTTTGTATAATTTTATTCAGTGTGAGCCCTTGCTACTAATGACAGTGATATAAATGTGGCCCATATCCTGAAACAACTTGATGTGTGCTTAACGGGGAGGATTTAGAGTACCTCCGGACAAGTGTGGTGATTCATGCCAGAGAACACACAGGACTGCCTCCTGCACCACCTGCCCCGCTGCCAGAGGTGGCTGCCCTGCCCCTGAGGGTCACTTCACACCTAAGGGCAATCACTCCAGTGCAACCAGCTTGCTGACAGTGACCACGGAAACAGCAGGAGGAATAGGCCAAACCCATCCTCGGGCATATTATCCCAGAGCATTTTAGGGACTTTGTGAGCCAAAGTTTGTTTAATGGGCTGATGGGCCTATCTTCTGTGAGTTTTAGCTTAAACTGAAATCGATATAGTTGCAGTGTGGTCATATTCCAGCCTGGAGAATTCCATTCTGCATTTTCAACTTCCCTTGATGCATCTTCAGATAAAGCATTTGTGCCCTAAAGCTGTGGTGTTTTGTTTGCTATTGCAATTTTGTAGCAGCTGCATTCCACTCCAGAGATAGATGCATTTTGGTGGTAAGTGATCCTTAGGTTTAAATAATCTATAATTCTTTGAAGCACTTTTTGGGCTTGTAAAAGGTGTTATACAGATCAATGAATAATTTTCACTCACCATTGTTTGTAATGTATTCTTAGTTTTCAACTGAAAATAAAATTTCTTTTCCTATTGATTTTCTTCTTTTATGTTTTGCCAAATTGATTTTTCCTTTTCCTAATGGAGCAGAAACTAACATATCTGGATTTCAGTTACTTCTCCCTTTCTGATTCAGCATCATTTAGGATATCAGAAGGAATAAAAACAGCTCTAAGGAATAGTATTCATTCATTAACTTCAAGGGAGCTGACACTGTTTTAATCCATTTTAAGGGAGAGCGTGTCTTTCGGGTTTTTAAATTTCATCAGTGGATTTCTAAGTGTTCTCTAAACAAGTATTAAAGAGACAAATATAAATATGATGTTATGACTTGGGAGGGCGAGGTGTGAGAATTAAGTCAGTTTAAGGTAGGCCAAACTGTTGGGTTGCGAAAGGAAGGTTTGGAGCTCTCACTGAAAATGTGGTTGGAGTTTTGCAGGGGTTTGATTATCTACTTCCATTTCTGCACACCAGGGCCCTTCTACATTCAGCTGGAAGAGTGACAAGGACTATTCCTATGGTATTTTCAGACCAGCTTTGATCAGGAAGAGTCACAATTGTCTTGAGACACAAAGTATGAACCTCAAGCGGGGGCCTGGTTTTTTTGACGCCAAAGCACTCCTTTCCATTTAGGAGATTAAGGGGGCCTTTGAGCATCAGGTAGCTAAGAAACAACTTGAAATATTTGTCCTAAAAAGGTTGTGAACGACTAGGTCATTCCCCCAAAGTGAAGTTACCTGAAATAAATAGTGTTATCAGCTTCTGAATCTGTGTTTCTTCAGAAGGTCAGCTATGATTGGAGGATTAATACAGCCAGTGACTACAGGATAGTAGTTCAGGCTACAGTAGAGAAAAATGAGATTAGAAAATACTGAGATAAACAAAACATTTTTTAATGTATCGGGTCTTATGAAATTCAACCTTAGGTATAGAGAACCAGAGAACTGACTGAAACAGTACCGTAAAGTTTAGCAGAAAAAGGGCAGAGATAATGTCTATCCATAGCAAGGAGGAACAGCTGAACCCAGGGATTTGCAGTCAAGTTGTATACCTGCTGATACATGGAACAAACAATCAAACAACAGATCATAAAACCCTTGAAGGGAAGGACGTGAGCAGGACAGCTGGCATGTATTTGTCAGGAGTAAATCACCTGAAACCAATCTCTTTTCCTCCTGAGACACAGCAGCAGACCTTGTTGGTTGGAAAAAAACAGTGGTTATCAGTTTGTCTTGATTTTAAAAAGGCTTTTCATACTGTTTTACAAGACACAGTCAGAAGCAACACAGCAAAACCAGGATGAGAAGAAACTGTTCTCTGCAGTCAGTGCACAGGTGTCCAGCAAGCTGTAGTCAGAGACCAGTTACCAATGGTTACCTGTGCCACTGCAAGGGGATTTTGGGTGGGTTGCTTTGGGATCTGTGCTGGGGCAGGCTGTGATGCAGAGCAATGGTGGAAAGCAGAGGTCCTTGTTTGCTTTGCAGACTGAGATGGGCTGTGGGCCAGGTGGAGAATGGGTTCAGAATGTAAAGTAACCTGGAGCAGCTGGATGGGTGTCCTGTATGAAATGGGGCATGGACAGCTGCAAGACTCTCCTCTGTTGGTAGGAGCGTTGAACAGCATTAATGCAATGAGAGTAGGTGATTTCTTGAAGAGAAGGCTCTGGGTTTTGGAGTGGATTATCTTAGAAGAGGTAATAGGTGAGATGTGAGTCAATAAGGTGACACACTTTTGATCAATGGGGAACATGCTCGGTGAGAGAAGTTTGAACAAACTGGGGTTGCCAAGTCTAAAGAAGAAAGAAGGAACATGATAAATCTTGAAAGGTTACTAAAAAGCAGAAAAAAATAATCTGCACTCTTTGTCTACTGGGACAAGGGGTAATGGGCTGTAACCTCAGTGAGAGACATGGCTTAGATGCCAGCAAGATCTTTCTAGTGATAGTGGTAATTGCGAAAAGAGGAAATAGCTTGCTTGGAAGCTTACCAAATGTCCATCCTTGGAGCTTAGACAGATTACAGTCTAGAATAATGTCAGTCTTATTCATCTTGCCTTTGGGAGATGAACTAAATGTCCTCCTGAAATGCCTTTCAACTTCAATTTCTTGAATTTAAGAATCTTTTAAACTACATTTTAATCTCCTTTCATTTTGATCCAGGTAAGCGTACCTAGTCTATGAAGAGTTAAGAATTTCTATGTTCCTTATTATCTTACAGAATAGTTAGCATTTAGCATCAATTAAAATGGCAAAGTCTTACGATTCGCTCTCCACCTTTGCTCAGCCTTATCCATTACTCTTGAACCAGTTAAATAAATATAGTTTAACCGCAGTCTACTGAATAAATGTTCTCTTTATTTCTCTGTATGTCTGTACATATATAATATATATATATTTGAAATTATGATTCCATTTATCCCAAGTTTCTGGAATTTATTGATTTTTTTAACAGTGTTTAAATTACATCCACTTTTATGGAGACAAATCTATTGAAGAATTAAACAGCAAAGTTTGCTCCAATCTATAAACATGACAGGGGGATGATTTCCTCTCATTTGCTAAATATACTGCTCCTTTAGTTGGAGACATAAATAAGAATGTTGCCTAAGTAGGTCATATTTGAGCTAGGGCTTTTCAAAAGACATGAAAGCACCCACCGTGAATATACACTTCAAAGCCAGAACCCATTTTTTTGTGCACATTTTGTTCCCGAGAAGTTTTCCATCTGTTCTAATGTCATGGCTTTGCCACAGTGGCTTGTCCTCAGACTCTGTATCTCTGGCAACTCGTATGTTTTACTTTTTAATGCGGCAGGTAAAGGAGATAATTGGAAGACCTTCAGAGTCAGCCAGGGGGGTGGGCAGGAGGGAAGGGGGAATCTTTCACTTCTAAATGGAGGCGAAGGACAGACTTCCTCTGCTCCTTGTTGTTAGATAGCTAGTTTGATTGGATGCCAGGAGCTGAAAGGAGGCAGCGTGCATTTTGAAAGGCTTTTCGAGGAGCAAATCTGAAATTAAATGACAGATAATATTTATAGAGGTTAGTGAAGTTCACTTCACCCTGCTCTCTGTAGCAGTGCAGTTCCAAATTCAAGATTCTTGATGGATTTAAACCCTTTTTCATCAGCAATAGTTAGACCTGATCTGCCTGTCACTTTCTAAAACGATGCCTTTCTGACTTCTCCATGTAGCTCTGAAAGGGGAGGAAGCATCCTCACTAATATGTCACTCAACCCACCCACCTAGACACCCACAGCTTGTTTGAAGCCACCGTAGGAAAAAAAAGACCACCACACCACACACCCTGGATTGTAGCCATGCTGAAGAAAACACTTCTTTAAATATCACTATCAGTGAACATTGGTCCTAGGGGTGAAGCCAGAAATAAAACCCTACTTAACGTGTATCTCAAGCCACCCCTGAATCTTACAAAACAAGCCGGGCTGTGTGTTTGCTGTTTTATGTGCAAATCAGTGGCAGCATCACTGTGTGTTATATTTACACAATTTTTTTATTTATTTGCATTGCAGAGTGCCCATCATTCACACAGGAACTTCTGGAACACCACTGGGTGCCGCGTGACTCACAAGTGCCCTACTCAGTGTCCAGTTGGTGACAGTTCTATAATGGCCTGAGGAACAGAAGGAACATCCAGGGTCTGGGTTTGGCTCTGCAAAGAACTGGCTGCAGTGCCATTGCTGATGCAGTACCGTGGAAAATGTCACAAAAGTCAGGGAATGGATTTTGTTGGAACCAGACTCCAGCAGGAGCAGTGATTGCTGTGGAAACAGGAGGGCTTCAGACCTAAAGGCCGTGTGCTTATGCCTGAGTAAGTCCACAGTGATGGACTGAAGGGCTGAGCTCAGCTCTGGGGCTCTGCATGTCCCAGGACTGTGCCTGGAAGAAGGCTTTCACATGGTATAAAAAGCTCCTTTGGTGTCTTTGGCACAGTGGCCAGGCATACTGCCCAGGGAGCAAAGCCTCTTTCTAAACATCTGAAAAAGGTCTTCTGGGGCAATCTGCATCTTCCCACCCTGAGGCTGATAACACCCACCATTACCACCACTTTTATTGCAGACAACCCTGATACAAACCAATACATCTAGTACATCACCACTCATGTATAGCAACTCTTTGGGCAGCACTTGTGCTTTCTGGCCTCTAAAGAAAGGGCAAACTGCCTTTCTTCCTGCACTTGAAAATGCCAAAATGACACAGTCCTAGCAAGCCTATGAAACAGTCAAGATTCAGAGCAAGATGGACTGCCACCTGGTTCACAGAAACACCTGGCAGTGGGATATATGGAAACACACTGCCATATACAAGGAAATTAATTCTTTTACCCATTACAGAAAGATACAGCAGCATAAGAATACGTCTTCAAAAGACTTAGGAATAAGGAGCAGAATGAATGTGAGTCATCTGTCCAGCAAAAGCTGTGCCAGATGCAGACACAGAGTAGTTCAGCATGTTAGTCCCACTTAGGCAATGCTTGTCCTGTGACAGGGAACATTTTCTGTCGGTTCGTGAGGTGGTATGTGCACATTCATGCATGCACACAAACTTCAGTGTAATTTGGGGTTGTTCAGTTTGCTGATCTACCAGCTATTCATCTTAGAGCATTTTTAATATGTCTCAAAGTAATTTGGAAGTGTATAAATTTTGCATTTTGGCCCAGAGATTGTCAATATAGGCATTAACTGCAGAGCTGCCTAAAAGTTTGGATTTTAGTTTGAAAGAAATGCTGCTGTTTTGAAATGTGATGTATATTAAAGCAAGCAAAGCAAGGAAAGACTGAAGAAATTTCCAGCAGCTCTGTAGGGTCTATACATGCTCAATGGAACAGAGAGGACAGTGGAATGCAGCCTTGACATTAGACCTTTACTTGACAGTAAACCTTTGCTGGCAGTTCCCAAGACTCCTGGGTCCAGGGCAGTTCTGCAGGAAAGGAGACCCTGAGTGCTGAACAGGTGTCCCAAATACCAAGGCTCACCTCCAAAGCCTTGAGTGAGGTTCCCAGACAGCTGAGTTGTCAGCTGTGTTTGGGAAAGCAGAAACAGTTTGGGAAGGAATGAATTTCTATTTTCGGATCAGAAAATTTCTGACCAGCTTCTCTTTGAAAGGCTTTGGTGTTATTCTATTTGTGGGATGGGAAAGATGCAGAATCTCTCCTTTCTGGATTAATCCTGAAATTCTTAGACATCCTAGTCTCAATCTCAGCATGTGGGCTTTTTCAGGTAGACCATGACAGGCGATATGGCTGATGAGACACAGTGCCCGAAGTGCTCTTTGCTCTGACAGCTCTAAGCTTGCAGATGATTCCCCAGGTGACGTTTGCAGCCAGTCAGAGTGACCTTATCTTACAGAGGAGTGCAAGGATTGAAGATGGGGAGGGTTTATGCCTTCACCTCACTTTACCTGGTGGAAGAGCAGCTTGCTGAACCTTGTGAGAGAGAACTTTGAGGTCCTGGAAGATCAAGTCAGACTGTTTTGGTGAAGGTTAAACATGACTGTTGTCCAAAGAGCTGCTAGCTATATGACTCTGGAGGTACTAAATATATAAGGTGCCTCAGACTGCTGGTAAGGAGGGTGGTAGAAGTGGCAGACATTGTGATGCTGTAATGTGATTTACTCAGCTGTTCCCATGCTTACCATGACTTTATGTACCTCTTCCTCATATTGTTCAGGTTGTCTGGATGGGGATATGTGTACAGTTGGGCATGGGTATGACTTTTGAAACATAGACCCAGGGTCACGTGAAAAAATCATGTCGCTGTTTCAATTGCAATCAGTTGTGAAAATTTGAGAGGATGAAAGATTTTTGCTGGCTTGCTAATGGGTGCATGCTTATTCTTTTTCATGCTATTTCAATGAAAACACCTGGAAATGAACTGAGAATTTGAGGATTCAGGGAAGGCAAAGGAGCTGCCAGTGCTGAAGGCAGCCAAGATGAGTAGCAGACAGCAATGTGCTGCAGCTTGTGAGGCACTGCTGGGAGATAGAGAAACAGAGGAGCACAGAGGTCAGTGCTATTAACTCTGTGTAGGGGTATCCGTGAGGGAGAGCAAGACTTTTTCAAACTGGGCTATTAATTTTTCACCATATTTTGCTGATTTTTTTCATCTTCAGTTTTATGAAGAAGATACACTTTAGGTGAGGGCTTGCAAGCTGCCCTTAGAGGAACTGAGTACAATCACATTGCCGGATCTAGCACTGATCTCTCTGAATTCAAGGGGCTGGTCCCAGGGACAGACTCGGGAACAGGATCAGCTTCCTGGGGGTCCAAATCGTCCTGGCTTCTTCACTTGACTGCTCAGCTCGCCTGTGAAATGCATGAGCTGTGAGCGCACGAAACATGAAGGATAAAATAAATTCAAACTCCTAAGATGCCCAGCTCTAAAATTGGCCAGCAGCAAAGTGATGGTGCAATGGTAATTAACTTCCACGGTGGCAGCTCTGGGAGAGGTACACATTGGGCTCTAGGGGAGATTCGGTGTGATGGACTGGAGGCACTGCTGAGGGGGTCACAGGCTGGTGGCAAAAAACCCCCGGGACCAGGGAGCTCAGCAGCCCTGAGGGGAGGAGATAAAGAAAAGGGTCCTTCGGTGCCTTCTGTGTTCCTCCTGCCCCTCCAAACACGGCAGCTGCTCAGAGAGGCCATGAAGTAAGTGTGTTTCTCCTGAGTGCTTGCTGTAAACAGTGCGTAGAGCAGCGCTGATTATACATCAGCTTGCTGGGCTAACTATAGCATAGTAATTAAAGGGGTGAGAACATTTTGGAGTACTTTCCACCACTTGTTGTCTGTGTAATCCCCCTGTGTTTGGCAATAAATAGAACTTTTAAGTTTAATTAATATACACTTGGCTGGCTATCCATTTAAAAGCATGCTTCGGTGGCCTGAGACATTATCCACTTATGCAGAGTGTTGCTGGAAGAGCTGGTGCAATGCTGGAGAGGGAGTGCAGGGCCAGGGCAAGGGGTGCTGCCGAGCCCTGGAGCAGGGAGGCACAGCTTCATGTCCCAGGGAATGTAGGTCAGTGGGCAATTCAGAGCCTGCTCTGACACAAGCACACAGGCACTGCAAGAGAAGGCAGAGTAAATAAACAGCTTTTCTCCTGAATGTGGGGCAGCTTGGGCTGTTTTCAAAATTTATTTCTGAATGCTGGGTTTCGTAAGCAAGTTCCTCTCAGGCTGAGGTGTCAGAGAGTCAAAAGAGTCTTGAGAGTGAAATGGAGTCTAGTATCTCTCTTTTTCCCTCAAACTTGTTTTGTGTAGGGCAGTTCAAAGCATTGATTTTTTTAAATTTATTTATTTTTTTTTTAGAGTTCAGCAGAAACAACAGCAACAAAAAAAAATGGTTTGGATTAGATCAAGTATACATTCCTTCCCTCCTTCTCCCCTCCTGGGATGAAACAAACAAACAAATCATGCCGTTTAGCACCATTGTGTCATTTGCCCCGGAACAAGCCATTTCATTTCATGTGCTTTTTGAAAAGCAGGGGCGAGGAACAGCTAGAGTTTCATAAAACTGCCAGAGGACTTGGACTCCAGTCCCAGCTCCAGTGAGTGCTGAGTTATTTATCCACAAGAGCAGGGTGTCAGCAGGAGCTGTTTCAGGCCCCCTTTTGCTCCAGAATGCACCCCAGGCTGATGTTTGGAGGAATTTTCTGTGGGTGGCAATGACTCTGTGCAGGTGAAAGAGTGAGTCGAGTTGCAGTAGATGCACAAAGTGAGCCATGGAAGAGAAGTGAGGGTCAGCGTGGATGGGGAAAAGACTTAACTCGGAGAGGAAAGAGAAGAGTTCAGGAATGAAGCCGGTCTATAATGTTGCAGCTTCTGCTTTTTTCTTTCAGTCTCTGATACTATTTTCCACTGCTCTCCCTGCCTCTCCTGGTTCTTTACCCCGTGCCTGCTTACCTTCTATTCACATGCCTTTTTTTATCTTCTTAATCTTTCCCTCTGGATCAGGTGCTTTGATCTGGGAAGTCAAGTCAGTATGCCATTGTGTAAACTGGTAACTTATTGTTCCTAGTGATGAGCTAGTGTATGTAGGGTTGTGTGTCTTGAAATCCCAGTTGTAGGTAACCAGATTTAATTTTCAAAGGGTTTTGTTTGTTTGTTTTGTTAATTTTTTTTTAACTTTTATTGGTGTTTAATTACTTTTTTAATTTTAAAGTGCCCTACAAGAGCAGATTCACTGGCCTATTCTGCAGGGTGGAGAGCATGAGAAATGTCTTTTCTCCTGACTTGAGGGTGGAATGAAACAAACACTTGTTGGGTACAAATAATTTGCCCTATTTTCTCCATCAGTTCCAGGAAGAGGGGAAGTGTTTCCCCAAGGAAAACCTTTCTCTGCATCATCAGTAAAGGAGCCCGAGATGGCTGGCTCAGGTGCAAGTGTTGTCTGTGGGTGTCCACCTGTGCCCGGAGGAGCAGCATGCTCTCTCTGATTGGCCTGGCCAGTGGCAGTTGAATTGGCAACAGAGAGTCCAAAAATAAGCAGATTTAATAAAAAAAGCTTCATGGCATGGTGGTTGGGCCCGTGCTGTGCAACTAATTAACTTGCTAACCCTGTGGAAGCACATCCAAAAATGAACTCCTGTTCTCTGCTCCCGCACTTCCTGCATTCTCTTCCTGCGCTGCTTCGGCTTCTGTCCCCTTCCCCAGGCGGTCAGCAGAGCAATGTCACTTACGCCTGCTGTGTGTACAGGAGGGACATGTCACATCTTGTGTCTTTCCTGGCCTGCCACTGTGACCTTCTGCAATGGCTGAGAACATCAGCTCCCCCTCCTTGAAGTGGGGCAGCTCTTTTGCTGAAAGAAGACTTCACTGTTCTTTGGGCTTCCCTGTTATATGCAGTAGTCATCCACCAATAATCGTATATAAGGACAAGGAGATTTTTTGAGTTGTGCCTCCTTTTCTTCATGCCAAGTGGAGAGTTATCCCCCTGCACAGTTATCAGAGGCATAGATGTGCTTCTCTTTTGCATTGTGAGATTTATCAGCAATGCATGTGAAACATAATTTCCTTTTTTCTAAGTCTTTCTGTTTTCTCCATTCGCAGAAATATCCTGATTTTCATACTGTGGTTTGAAATGCCTGGCTCTGGCTATTTGTACCTGTTTTGTAATAGCCCCACTTGAGAGGTGAAAAAGGAGGCTCTAAAGCCCAATTCCAAGATTATGACCTGCATATTATTTTAATTTAAACTCACCTCCTGTTACAACAGAGAATCAAGGTGTAAGTGTGTAAAGTGCTTTGGGAGCCCTGTGATAAAAGGCCCTATAAAAACATAAATGTAAGCAGATGGCAGTCACAACCTGCCTGGTAGGAGCAACACACAAGCTCACAGAAAAGGGTACAAACTCAAGCTCTTCCCAACATTATCTTGGCCAACAATAAATGTAACCTTTGCCAGGGTTTGTAATACTGGGCATTTGTAATGTAGACCCTGCTATTTCTTACCACATTGCCTCAGCCTGAGACACAAGCTAAATCATCGGGTTGCACCTCCAAGCACGATCAGGCTTTGTGTGCCTGTTTGAAAAGAGATCCATGACTGTGGAACAATACCAATGGCAAAGTCACAGCCATGGCTGTATCTCAGCCACTTTGATGTTCATATCCTCAAGGAAAGGCATAAAATAAGAAGACCTTGGATACTGCATCACCGGTTTGTAGTTAGGCTCAGTCTGGGGCATGATGTACAGAAATGGAAAGGAATAAAATGTTGTGAGCAAGACATGCAGCGACATGTGTTTGCTGAGGAAAAGGGAGAGCTGATCTTTTTTTCTGCTCTTGCCATTTTTTTCCCCAAAGGATGGATTTTCTCTTTATCTAACTTGTCTTTTTTCCCTGCTGTGAAATGTTTTGGGTCAGATGATATTTTGCTGGGCTTTAGAAAACTGCTAGGAATTAATTAATCCATAATTAAATTGATGGGGAAAAGACATACAGAACTGTTAATAGAATTGCATCCTCAAAAGGAACAAAAATAAGACAGTTTCCTTTCATTTCTCTTTTTTACAGTTTGCAGTGTGACAGATTTCGACCAAGTTCAAGTTTAGACAAAGTGCATGTGGCAAAAGTTGGAAGTGTTGTAATGCTGCCTACTGTGATTTGTATAAACATTTAGGATCCCCTGGAGAGGAATGTAATCCAGGGTTCCTTGCTTACACAGAAACGCTCGGAACAATATAATATTTGAAAGAAAAGAAACATTTTTAATTGGATTTGTGCTGACTATTTTTGAAATACAAAGAAGACACTTTATCCAGTAAGCTGCAGATTGTTTGCAGTCACAGGGAATTGGCAGGCCTCAAATTAGCTGCAGGACAGCCCTTGCTGTTGTTCTGTGAGCCCAACAAAATGTGAGATTTGAAGGAAAAATACTAATGATAAGAAAAGGCTGTAAAATGCAAGCCACATGCTTCTCTAAGTTTATGCGAGTTAGGCTGAATGGATCATGTGATTTCCTCACGCATTCCTCAAATGATAAAAAAATTGAAGGGGAAGATTGTCAAGTTTGTCTTTCTCCTGACTAGAGTATTTGCTATGGGATGGGTCAGATCCTGGCATGTGCTCTCTTTTGCTCACTGGGGCTGTGCTGCCAAAGGGTGACCTTGGCTTGCTCCCCAAGACCTGCCACCTCACTCTGAACCCCTTGTACCTCTGGGGATGACCTTCCCTCCTTTTAGCACCCATCCCCCTGCTGTTAGCAGGAGAGGGGCAGCTCAGGCACTGCTCCCAGTTTCATGCTGGGTTGCGTCTCTTTCCTGTTTGTATTGAATGTGAAGAGAGGAGAGACCTGTTGTTTCATCAGCAACATCAAAGAGAAGAAAATTGCTCTCCAGCGTATCCAAATTTGCAACATCCCTTGGCTTTTGTAGAAATAGAGGGAGGATATTAGAGGCTTTTAGTAAAGGTATAAAGCCGGGTTTTATTTCCCTTTTCCTTCCGTTGTTGCATTTTTTTTCTTTCTTTGCATTGTTGATCAGTGAGGTCCATCAGTAATGTCAATAGGTCTTATTTTGCCAGATGAAGCATTCCTCTTAACATCAGTAGCAGCTGAAGAATCACTAAATTTAAGGTGAGAATAGGCTTCAGAGAAGATAGAGTGCCCTGAGGCAACTAAAAGTTCTGTGCCTCTGTAGTTGTTTGTATTTATTATTTCCAAACATTAAAAGAAATGCTAATGTGTATTTCTATAAAAAGAAAAGATACAAGCTCAGGTTCACCCTACCGATCTTTTGGCACTTCATGGATAATGTCAAATAAGGAATATTGCCACTCAGGCCTCCTTCTATGTAACTAGTGAAAAGAAATTAGTCTTCATGGGGAATTTAAAACTACACATGATCTGAGGGCTCCTCTGGAGGGGTCTGTTGCTTCATTGACTCGAGTGACTACACACCTACCATAGGTGCCTCATCCAGGTGCTCATGGTTAGCCTGTAAGTGAAATTCTGGACAGAACAATTTGTACGTGACAAAATCCCATAACTGCTGTTTGAGGAAGGTGCACACTAGGTTGGTTCCAACAGTTGTTTGGCAGAGCTGTTAGCACATTAGGTCAGGATTAATAGAGCCAGCTGGGTAGGAATGATTTTTTGGAGGGACTTGAATAAGGAGGGCTCCTAGAGATTTAAGGTGGGCCAAAAAGAAACGAGATGGGAAGGAGGACTAAGAGTAAGGGCTTAGAAGTAGGGACAAGAAAGTTAAGCTGAATATACCTAAGTAACAGATAAATGCTTATGCTCATATCACGTCTTCATTAAGGACCTCTAAGAAAAATTCTTAAGAAAAAAGACAAAAACCTCTCTTGTCTATGGATAATGGTCCCCTCCTTTTCAGGAGGGTACCAGTTACAACAAGGAGAAGCTAAGATAAGGAGGAATGCAAGGGGGGATGATTCTGCAGGACGGTTTTGGGAGATGACTCTCATATTGCCTAACATTAGACATTTGCAGGTTTAGATGTCGTGGCTGAGCCAGTTTTCAGTCAAGAGAGAGCAATTGCTGCTTTTAAGGTGCAGTTCAGCTCAGCTATTTGAGATGTCTGCTGAAAAGTCTGATGGACCCTACTTCGCCTTTTTCTATTGATGAAAATGGAGTTGAGGGATGTTAACTCAGATGCAAAGTCTACGGTTTATAAGGTACTATGAAACGATCTCTAAACTTGGCTTCACCTCCAAACAGCATACAAAACTGCCAAATATTTGTTCTTTCTGGGCAAATCTTAATGTTGCATGATTCAAGTAGGACTTTTAGATGGTCAAGGAGACTTATGAGACTGATATATTTAAGAAAAGGCAAAATGAGATATTTTTGGTAAATTGCATTTCCTTATTAGTCATCACTTCCCTTTTTATTCTGAGAAACAGCCCTCTTCAGAAGTGTTCGTTTCATTTGGCAGAAGCGTAGATAACTCCAGATGTTGCTGATTCTTTTTCAGTTCATTGCCTTAGGAAACTTCAGTTGCACCTGAGAGAAAATAGAAGCCAACCTGGAAGAAAAAGAAAAGAGATATGCAATAGCCTTGATAGAGGAAAAGAAAAATCAGATTAATTTATATGCTCAGGATGATCTCTAATTGTTTCCTTAAAGATGAATTAAAAGCCTTTTTATTCACAAAGAGCTGAGTTCAGGGCCTTGTACATCTCCTATTAGAGTTGAAAACATGATAAAGAGCTGGATTTTCTAACTTCCCTTAAGGGTCTACTATTGCAATGGAAAACAGAGCACTAAACGTAGCAATTGGCAAGTAAGTAGAAGTCATAATAGGCTTTGATATTAAGGAGTAATATCCTTGGCTTAAGTAAGTACGTGCCATCTTCTTATTTCAGCAGAGATCTGCTTTTTGCCCCAGATTGGCGAAAGATTTCCCAGACTGAGGCACCTAGATTTTTAGCTATGGAGTGTTGCAATTTTAAATCTGCAAATACAATATGTTATCTACCATGGCTTTCACACATTTGAAGTTTGTCAAAGGATATTCTTGCTGTTCTAATCAACAAAGGATAAAGCCTGAGAAAACACTGATTTTTTTGCCATTCTTCAGGATAAGTTTCTTTGCTTACATTCTCTGTTAAATCAACAGAGGTTGATGAGGTTAATGACATACAGATCTTTCCCCTCCAGAACAGCAGTTCATTTCTAGTTCACACTGCTAGATACTGAAAGTCATTCCACCTAAAAAAGAGGAGAGGAGAGGAGAGGAGAGGAGAGGAGAGGAGAGGAGAGGAGAGGAGAGGAGAAGAGAAAAGGAGGAGAAAAGGCTGTCTC
>VZDJ01007749.1:41324286-41488341 GCA_008694505.1 Cyanoderma ruficeps
AAAAGAAAAGAAAAGAAAAGAAAAGAAAAGAAAAGAAAAGAAAAGAAAAGAAAAGAAAAGAAAAGAAAAGAAAAGAAAAGAAAAGAAAAGTCATGCCGTTAATGACACCTAAGAATTCACAAGCATGTGACCCATGTGACAGATCTTTCCACATCCCTAAGCAGCGTGAGCAGGCCTGGAGTATGAATAACGTGCTAAAGTGTTCCTCTGTGACACCCCAGGAAAGCTCAGCAGACTTTCCTGTCCAAGGCTCAAAGACACCAAGATTTCCAGGCTATTATCTTCCACTGGAATAACATTCAAAGATAGCTTGCTCCTTCTGGTGAAAGTACTTCCATATAAATAAGAGAAGGAGTGGTGTTCTTTGGAAAGCAGTGTGGTATCACTTCTGACAGATAACAGCGATTGTGATGAAGAGTAAACACCTCAGTCACCGGGTGATGCAGAGCACGCTGATGCACCCTGGGAGCAGCACCACAGAACGGCAGCTGAAGGCTGAATCACTGCTGTATCTAATTAGGCACATCAGTTAAGATATGCAAGCCTCCAACTGTCTGAGAAGGGCTGAGATTGCTAATACCAATCTGTTATTGTCCTCACAGCTCGGGAGAGGTGATGGTTGATAAGATTAAAGAAATAGCATTTTGTGTTAGAGCGGTCAGTAGCTTTCTGGTTGCTTGTTGGGGGGAAGGTGGGGCGGGCAGTTAAGTGGTGTTGCATCATTTTCTGATTTGCCCCTCTGACTAATGTCAAGGTAAAGAAATAAATCGCTCATATTTAATCCGTTGGTGAATAACAGCAGCGCCTTGATTTTCTAATGCGGCGTCATTTGAATTGTATATGTTATTGAATCAGACAAAATATGTATTTATGCATTAGGTTTCTTCAAAATTCCTAGTATGTTTTTTAACAAGATGCAGGAAAAATAAACTGAAATGCCGATCTTTTTATTCCTGGGTTGTTTGTGACAAAGCATCAGCAATGTCCTGTGCCGAACATGATTCACGTAAGGCGCAGACAGAGGATACTGAGTTTGAAAGGGGGCTAATCAACAGTCTTTGGAATAAAGAAGTATCTAAGTCAAAAATGTTGATGCATGAATGAACGTAATTCTCTGTGCACTGAGTTACTGTTTAGGGGACACATCTACTGTAGCAACCACACTGAATCAGTTCAGTGCCATTCACAAGCAAATTAAGCTGTAAAATCTCACCGTATGTGTTTGTGTGTGTCGAAATATCTCTAGAGAAATTATTTATTTATTTTGTACTTCGCTCAGATTTTTCCTCTTCCAGTGCACTCAGTTCATTCCTGGAGTCACTCTATTGACGTTAACAGTGGGGTATGAAGGAGGTATTTTGCTCTTCTACTAAATTTTTAGGATAAAAGTTTCTGGGATGAGACCACACACAACTGCAGGCGAGCTGTCTGATCCTGGCAGGGGACTGATGTGGGGGTGGAGGAAGGTCTGCTTCTCTGGCCTTGGGGGGCAGCACAAATCCAAGCTGGGGAGTGGGTGATAGAGCAAAGCAGCAATGCAGGAATGCTAAAGAAGGTGGGTGTCCTGGCTCTTAGACTTTTAGGGACAATTTTATGAAGGATTGTTGGAGGGGCATAGGGAAGGTGTGCCTTGTGAAAGAGCCTGTCGAAGAGCAGGTGTGAAGGAGGAATGGTGCAGGGAATGTCACAGTGCTGTGGCAGCTCATCTCATTGATGGCCAGTCGGACAAGGAGTCTTTGTTCTCTGCCTTTCAGGCACACAGTTGTTGAAGATGAGGGATAAGGGAACACTGAAGAAGGAGGATGAACAGGTTACTCTTGCTGGGAAGACAATGCTGTGGGTCTCTAACCTAGGCTGTGTTGAGTATTGCATATAACCTCTGAGTTGTCCAAATGAACACAAAAATACAGTGTCCTCTTGAAAATTAGGGTGCAGCTCCATGTTATGGATCCTTCATCAGTGGATCCAATATACCCTCTCCCACCCTTCTTTGCCCCCACACAAGGATCTGCTGTGTCTGTTCTACTGCTGGTGTGTCCAGGGCTGGTGAAAATGACATGACTACGGAAAAAAATATTATGACAGGAAGACAATAGAAAAATGGGTGGGTAATAGGAAATAAGTGCTTCTTTAGAACCAAATCATTTTATATCTCTGAGTTATCTGAGTTGGTGCAAAGGAGAGGATAACCAACCCTTCTTGGGGATTGAAGGGGACAGAGATGAGTGGGGGTGGTGGGGCTGGGGCTGCAAATGTTTTAGCCGACACTACTCCCAAGGAATTGGAAATGGCATAATCCGCTTTTAATAGGAATGGGATTCATCTAATGTTTCTAGAACAACAGGTGTGCATATGGACACTGGTCGTGTCTGGAGAGCAAGAGCTCTACCCGGTCCAATAAATCAGCTCCCTACTGCTGAGCTGCTTTTTCTGTCCTCCCTGAGGGAGTCCAGATGCCCAGCTGACCCAAGTGCCTGAGTCTTAGAGCACTCAAATGGGCTCAGATGAGTGCTACCCATACCCTGTAAATAGCTCATATATTGTTCAAGTTTACAAGTAAACCCATTAACTAGTTTGATTATAAACAGATTCTGTAAGCACCTAGAGTTGGACCTATTTTAACGATGGAAAAACCTCTCGTCTGTAGGTTACATTGTTAAAGAAATATGGTCGTCTTCCACTTAGTGTCATCATTTGCCAAATATAGTTTCTTGCCAGCTCTGAAAAATCATGTTCTGCTGGAGAAAATTCCTTAAACACTTGCCATCTCTCAACATCGCTTCCCTCCTCTATTGTTTCTAGAAGGAATGAAACTCCAGAGTGCTTTAAGCAAAAAAAAGACCTCTGCTTTTCTTTGTCATTTGAACGTGACTTAGCCTCTGCTCTAAGGACAGCTGGCCTTCACTCTCCAGCGGGGGATACAATGAAGACATGATACTGGAAAGCTGGAGGACCTTGCTCAAAGAGTCATTTTATCTAATATGGTGCCATAGTCGCTACAGTGACTCTGTAATCATTTTATGTTTACTGGCTGTAATAACGGTATGAAATGAATGTGCTACATGGTATACTGCATACAGTAAACCCGAGGCAGAACTAAGGTTATTTAGTTACCCATTTGAATATAATTAGAAACTATTTCTTCAGTTTAGAATACTTGGTTTGGAGATTATTAAATAACCATGTAAAAGACACTGTAAAAGATAAATATGTATTTAGTCACCCAGCTATCTTGCTAGAGTTTTGGTCTGGCAATTGTTACAGCACCGCATAACTGTAACTCAGCAATATGGTATGTAATACATTATTATTACCTGGCCATTGATCAGATGAACTGCTGCTTCTGGCTGCTTCTCCAAGCCAGCTGAAGCTGGTCTTGTGTCCCAAGCTAGATCAGTGCACTAAGTCCCCAGCTAACCAGAACAGCTATGTTTTATTTATAGTAACTGTAATAAGATTGTCTGTTCTTAAATAAGGGATTCTACTTTTGTTTATATCCTGTTTATAAACTAGATTAGTTCCATTGCCATTTTCTTACCTGGAACAACTACAGATGACTTTATTGAACCCTTAGTTGTTGCCTAACACTTTTAATAACCTACCTGCATAGTTTGTGATCTCCCACAGGTAGGGAACAGAGGTATGTTTTAAAAATAAGCCTGTATATTTTGTGTGCCACTATGTGAGACGTTTTGGAATGATTTGGTGTTCATAAAGCGCAGTTCATCTGCCTATTGATGAGCAGTCTTGTCAAAGTGTCCCAAAATAAGTGTTTAAATCTTGTACATTACCTTAGAAAAGATAAACCAATCTGTCTGAGATTACTGACTATTAATTAATTTCTGCAATACTTTTTTTCCCCCTTGCACTTCGCAGAATAAAAGGGAGAAACGAACTAGTTTCTGTGTGCCTTTTTCGTAGTTTGAAACTTCTGGGTTTTGTTCCTCTCCCACCCTGTCATCAGCGTAAGCTGCTGTTTGCAGGTTTCCCCCCTTTTTCTTTCCCATTAGTCGCTCTATTAAATATGTTAATTGTAGTGTCCCAGATTACTGGGAGCTCCTTAAATCAAAGCCATGAGACTTGGTAGAAGGCGCTTAGCTATGGGCTTTGCTGATGATAACTGCATCATATGAGTATTCATACAGAACTGATTGAGCCCCTGAGGCCAGATGCTAGAGCTGTTTTGTGCTGCTCTGGCACCATAATGCAAACTTCAACAGAGTTTGCAGGTCTGCTTGAAGCCTATTTCCAAGTGAGGAAGTCCTACCATATTGGCTTTGATGCTGGCCTATCTCTTGCAAAACACAGCCCTCACTGGAAGGAGGGAAATGAGGCTGAAAAATGCAGCCCAAATGGTCTGGCCAGCAGGGCCAATCCCGTTCATTGCATGCTTAGCTGAGAGGAGTTGGATGGTTTTCATGGCCAATGTTGTTTTTACAGTTCAAGACTTGAAGACACCTAAAGCAATAACAATAGCAACTAACAATTAAGAATTTTTTTATTTTTATTATTAATATTACTACTTCTACTGCTACACAGTCAAAATTGACAGTGCTCAGTACTGTACAAACATATTGTGTCTGAAGAAACTTGCACTGGCAGCTTTAAAATTTCCCTCGCTGTGCATCTCTGATCCTGCTTTTGGCTTTTCCCAAGGTATATTTGTTGAGATGGGCTGGTACATGCTACGTCTTCAAGCAGCTACAAAGGAGCTTTATTTGTACTGCCTGTCATTTCAAGCTGGAGGAATTCAGTGTCTCTCTCACTGCCTGTGCCATATGCAGTTGGGTTTTCTCCTTCCCCTCTGTAATTCTTCTGGGGCCACTGCATAATAAAAGTCTCAACTTAATCAAGAAAAATTCAACATGTGGCACGGCAAGAGAGAGCATCGGGATTTAAAAGCGTAAAGCAAACAAACAAGCAGGCCCTTGTGATGTCAGACTAATAACACATTTGCTGCTGTGCTCTCTGGCTTGCTGGTGTGTGTACTTTTTCCCTGTACAACATTGTTCTGGGCTTTGTTTCCTTCGGCTGCTCAGCCCGAGAGGGTTCCCTGCTGCCAGGGGGCTGCTGGGACGCCAGCAGGTGTCTGAATAATTGGAATAAAAATTCTTTTAGAAAGAAGCAGCTCATGGAAAAGAAAACTCTTTCCGTAGATTAAAAAAGTAAAAAATAAAATAAGAAAAAGATCTTCATTTTCCAGGGTCATTACGAGTTTCAAAACTTCCTTTTTCTTAGTTAGAGATAAAATTAAGTCACACACATGAAGGAGCAGTTGTTCCAGGCTGGAGCAGGCTCAGTATAGCATGTGATGAGGGGAATCGTTTCCTGTGAGCCTATGAGAAGTGGAGGCTGTTTGTGGCATGGAGTCCAGTGCCTGACTCCTGGGTCAACACCACAGAACAAGGCTGTGCTTTGTCACCTCGGGCAGTGCTGCCACGTGGAAAGCCAGTGAAGGACTAGCCACCATTCCACACCCAGTCACAGTGGTTTTTAAACCCCCATTTCCCACACCCTTTTCAAGAGCAAAGACTGACTGCTATAGGAGGAGCTGGCTGCCTAGGCACAGATGGATGTGGGTGTCTTTTGCTGCTTGGGCACCCAGTAGCACGTAGCAGTCCAAAAGGACACCGATGCTGTGGGCCAGCCCAGCCGCAGGGGCCAGCTGGTGGAGCTCCACCCCCACAGAGGCAGAGAGCATCTCTGATACCCCCTCCCCTCGGCCCGGGCTGCCTCTCTTGGGGGCTCTGCTGTGCTTGTCTGTGCTGCTGGCTGCTCCTGGCCAAGCAGAGCAGACTCCTTCCATTTGGTATGTAAAGGGTGTGGAGCTGGATGTGGTGTGGTGGATGTCTGTGCTCCAGGTTGTCTTGGCTGCTCCCTTGAAGGCTTTGGAAAGGGTGAGGGATGAGGGCTGAGCTCGCAGGGCTGGAGCAGCTGAGAAGTAACTGCTTGTAGGGACTTTTGATGTTGGTCCTGGAGGCCATTTTAAGGCATCCCTATGCATTAGGTGTCAGGTTTTGCAGGAGCACGCAGCTGTTGGGGGCGGAAGAGAGACATGGTGCTGGAAATTGTGTCCCAGCTCTGAGAAGGGGCAGCCTGTCCCTTGCAGTGCCAAAGGTAGAAGTGTGGTGAGAGAGCCCAGACCAGGTCTGGGAGGCATCCTGGGACTGATGGTGGGAGTGGGCTTTAGTGTTATCACCCCAAGTGCTCCACAGAGGAGTAAGGACTGGATGCAAGGTTCCCTGGGTGCTGACTCTCTGGACTTCAACCCTAGGGACAAATTCATCCTCTCTTGCATGCGAGTTCTCCTTCAAGGCCATCTGAGAGTCCTGCACAGTGTGTAAAATATCAGAAATCCCACGTGCATTACAAGAAAGGTAGCAGGATGAACAGTGGTTAGAAGAAAATCCCCGTGGAAGGACATTGAGAGGGCTGGGTCCTTGCATTTGCAATGGGATGGGGAGAAAAGGGCTTAGTGGCTGAGTGTGTAAGAGCCCTATAGCTTCTGTGATCATTTTGGCATTCAGCATGTTTATGAATAATGAAATAAACTAGTGTGACATGAGGGAATAAGCTGTAAAGTGTCACAAAGCACCAGAAACAAAATCCATCCAAAATGCTTCTTTTCTTCTTGAGGAAAACCTAAAACAACTTTTCTGATTACCTGACAGTCCATTTAATCCCCAGGAAACATTTCTTTGTTACAGTTTCAAGGAGAATTACTTGAAATAATCCTTTGTACAATGCACTTCATTCTATTTTAGTTTTAAATCATGTCCCTTTTCTTTTTTGATTTTTTTTAAGGGAAAAAGAAAAAAGACCCCTAATCAATGCCTATAGAGGAGCTGAGGGCAAATCTGAGGCTTTCTGGTACAAGGATTGCCTTTGTGAGGAGATCTGTGCTAAAGAGACCAAGACTGCAAGGGCTGAACAAGAAATAATAATTAAAAAAAAATTAAGGAAAAAAAGAAATCCCTGAAGCTCAAATCATTCCAATTTCTCAGTGCAGATTTGGGCATCACTGTGTCCCTGAGATGGGGAATGGTCCTTGACGGGTCTGCGTCACACGTGGGTGCCTTCAGCAGGGCTTTGTGTTGCCAGTGACCCAGATTCAGGAGGAGACCTGGGGTCTCCAGCACAGAGATCTTCAAGGCTTTTGAGTGACACATGGTCAAGGAGGAGAACTGGGCTTGTCTGTGGCTGCTGCCATCTGCCTGCCCTCCAGCTAAGGTCACTTTCCAGGAAGGAGCCAGCTCGCCTCTTGGAAAAGCCTAGTGGTGTGGTGAAGGGAGGAAAGTAAAAGGCAAAGAAACACAAATAACACATATTTTGTTTCTCGCATTCTGGATGTCATTAGTTAGTAATTCAAACAACAGGAAAATGGTATAATGTGGAGGACATTGGGGTTTGTGAATTTGACACTTGAATGCTCTCAGCTTGTCTTTTTTTTCCTATTGACTCCTGAGACTAATTTTCTCTTCTGTAATATTGACATAAATCTTATTTACCTCACAGAAATGTGTAAAAAGTTAATCTATCCATATTCCCAGACATCTAAGAACATTTCACATGTACAACCTGAAGTCTGGATGGGATGTCTTAGTTTAGGCCAGGGTATTTTTTTAGTTGAGGGCAGATGGGTCAGAGCGTTCCTCCAGAGCAGGCTTGGAAGGTGATGGCATTTTCTCCCTTATCTCTTCCTTGGGTGGTCATACTGCTGGACATGGAGAGGAACTGTGTCCTACTCTCTGTGGTCAAGGTCTGTTTTTCCTCACATCATCTCTGACTGTGCCCTTGACCAAACCATGAAACTCACTGCCACAAGCTAGCATGGAAACCAAGTAGTGAGTAATACTTCAGGAAAAGCAAGGCCTATTTCCTGGATGAGAGCTTGCTGAATGACAATGGATGGGACAAAAAAAAAATCTCCCCCAAACTGATGAACACCTTCAGCCTCTGAGGAAGGGAATCAGGAACTTTAGGTTAGCTTGAAGGATTTTTGCAGTGATTCCTGGTGTGTTTCTCCCACCAGGGTCTTCAGCACGAGGTTCTAGGCGCATCTAGAAGATATTGAAGTATGTGTGAGAGGTTGGGGAAGGCTGCTGAAAAATATTTACTCCACTGTGGTTCAGCACAGATTGTACTGGAGGGAAGAATTAATAACTACTGCCTAGGCCAGAGGTTATTCCCTCTATTTTCATTCTTGTTTCTTTTTCACCTTTGCTTTCAGAAATTTCATTGGGTTTTTTTTCCTCCTATAGAAAGAAACTCCCTTTGATCTATAAATAGCTCCACAAGTCAAAGTGATGAGGCAAACTCAAAAATATATTATGGATACGGCAGTAGTGACTCCGTTGCTAAGGTTGTATTGAGGTTTGAACTTAAAGCAGGACTAATGTTCCTTTTTTCACACTCCACTGTGTAGATACAGTGGTTGGACTTGGTACAGGAAGACTTCACAGGACGTTTGCCCTTACTGTGTATTTACTTTAGGGAGATCTGGAGCCTGAGATCTCACCCTTCCTCTGAGATCTGCTTGTGTACTGGCGTGTCTGTGTTGGGCACTATAAGCTCACTTTCGGACCTGCAGAGTGGTCTGTAGGAGAGATTCCCCATCCCCAGAATGACAATTTTTTGCTCTTGAGGAACCACTTGGCCATGTTGTTTGCTTCCCCCCACCCCAGCATTCATCTGCACTGGCTGTGCTGGCTGGGGGTGGGTCCCAGTGGGGCAGAGAGAGTGTGGCAGTGGCCTGGGGCAGGCCAGGGGGATGGTGGGGTCTGCAGGGTGGTCTGTGGGACTCTCTGGAGCAGAGCATTTAAAGAAAGAGGGATGGAGAAGGAGACAGTAGGAACCTTTGTGTGGGGTTGGTGCCTTCCCTCCTGGTACAGGGAGATAGAGGTGGCACAGAGATGGGATGATGGGGGGTGGATGCAGGACTCTGCAAAAATCCAGAGTGATCTTGTGAGCTGTAAACTTTCTGAAACACCTTCTTTAAGAAAAAAAAAGAAAAAAGAGCTCTCGAGAGAGGGAACAGCAGTAAGCACAATGTTATTGTTCAAACAAATACCTTTAGAAATAATACTCTATTTGGTTCAAACAGAGCAGGAAAAGAACAACTGAAAATGCAGTTAATGTGGAATGCACTAAATGCTCATGTGAAGTTGCCAACACATTATCCTTGTATCTTTAACCAGGGAGGACTTCCCTTGCAGAAATGGCTCTTGACAAAGTTAAGTGGACCTATATATTGTTTGGGAAATTGCCCTTATTTTGTGTGCTTCTTGTTCCCGTAATGGAACCCATGAGCAGAGGATAATTGCAGCAGTCTCATCTGTCAAATAATATTAGAAGTCAACAGCTATAATCTCAGCCACTTGCTTTACACAGATTTTCTCTGTATTTTCTGTTCAAATTGTCAGTTGTTACATGTAAGTGTCCCCATTCCCTGTGGCTGATAAAAGTAAAAAGATTTAAGTAAATCAGGAGGAGTGCAGAGACAGGGCTTGGGCAATGGCTCTCAGTGCTAGCACAGTAAATCATATGACAACAGCACAGTGGATATGAAAAATTGCAACCCGAGTGTAGTGTTACTTGTTACTATTATTGGCAGAGCAGCGTGGCACTGAATGGTTTGGCTTTGCAGGGATTCAGGGAAGCTACTGATTGGTTTTAGCTTGTGTGGGTTTGTGCTTTATGAGCTTGGCTTTTAGTTTCAAGAGATGAATGGGTCTCTGAAAACAGAAGTCAGCTGAAACCATCTTCTCATCCGTGGGTCAAATCAAAAGCATTGTAAAATTAATTTGTTGGGATAGTCATTCAGCTGTGACACTGGAACTCAGGACGCAGTTTCCCCAAAGCTCCCTTATCATCACCTCATCGTCCTTATTCTCCTTTTTTCATTCCAGTTTTAGGGATGGAAATATAGTTACGGTTACATTGATACAGACTCCCCACACCACCACCTCCTGGTGAGGCTCTACATCTGCTCCTTCGTTGTAGGAGGGAGGAGGAACCCATCTCTCTCCCCGTGTCTCTGCTGCTCTCAAAAGGGCACAATCACTGTTTGTTGTGGTTTTGTGAGCATTTTATGGCTCTGTGAGGAGCTGGATTGGCTGCCAATGTATTTTTTATTGCCATTGAATAATTATCAATTGGTCGAAGCTGTATCGTGAATGCATGAAGTCAAATTCATGCTCCTGGCTGGAGGGAAGCGACTCTGTTTGTCATTACCAGCCCTCTGTGCAGCAGACAGGGTGATTGTTTCCACAAATAGCTCAAGCCATGTTTGGCACCCTCTCTTGCGTGCTGACGGCAACTCTTCCTGGTTTTACTTAACGGCATAGGTTGTATGCACTGAAATACTGTGAAAAAGGTTTTCAAAGGGAGGTTTGAGGGCTACTGTGTTATAGGTGTTTAACTCCAGCTCTACATGTAGAAATGTCTTCCACCCTCAGACAGCCTTGTGTGAGTTTCCTTTACTGGATGTCAGACTATCAGTTTCCAAAAGGACCAGAGCCATTGCACTCGGCGTTCACACCTTCCCACTTGTCACTTGTGTTGACAAGTCCTCAGTGGTCAGAGCTTTCTCTTTTGTTGCTTTCATATTGATTGCATCCTGAGGCTATCAGAAATCCTTGATATAAAACCATATGATAAGTCCAATGTAAAGCTCTGGATAAAAAGCTGAGGTGTATCGTGACCTGTGCTGCGCGATTGAGTCATTGTTGCTCAGGTGCTCTGATAATCTCAGCTGCCTCTTTCTGCTGAATTTTACCCCTCAGAGCTAGTGACAGGGTGATCCTGTCCACCAGATCGTCTTCCTCCAGTTCTTATTCCAGAAGGCCTGTAGCAAGCTTTTTGGCTTTCTTCAATGGAATATTTGTATGTACATGGCAATACAGGTCATGATTAATGGGCTCTGCAGTCTGATTTTTTTTTAATGTCAGAATAATAAAATATCTGTCTCGTCAGATTGTTTGCCCTGATTGTTCAGCTAAATGCATTTAGCACCAGAAGTAGAACCAGCATATATGTATATGAATACCGTTCTGGCAATTATTGTCAGAAGTGACAGCTGATTGCAGGTATTAGAATGATGCAACTTGTTCAAACTTAATGTTATCTATTATGAACTCTACTTCGTGATGATAATAGCTGGAAGGCATTGATTTTGTTTTCTGTTACTTATCTCAAGCCCATACATTTTGCTTGCATTATTGACTTTTCTGATCATTTCATGCATCATCTCTTCAGAAGATGTGTAAATCAATGTTGACTGTGCAATGTATGTTGTTTATTAAGCTGCCGTGTAGGGTGTACACCTTGAAGAAAATCATCAAACGCATGTCTTGAATAATTGTTGAGCAGGCCTGGCAAGAGAGGGCAGCCTTGGAGCATGCTGGCGCTGGTGTGGAAGAGTTCAGTTAATTATTTATCTGGGCCACAGTATTTGCATGCCTATATAAATTTTTTATGAAGTTAATTAGCTTTTCAAGATGTTGAATCGGTTCAGCGCTGCAATGATTGCAGCCCGACACACAGGGCGAGTGGCTCAGAGAGAGACGCTTGAGTCACAGGGAGGAAAACAGGCGGTGGGGAAGGCAGATGGGTGGGGGTGCCTTTGAACAATTCCAACAGGTGGCCCTTAGCACCGTGAAACCTATTGTGTTTGTGGTCAGCAGTTTGAACATGTAGTACAGGAAGGGGCTCAGATTGCGCCTCTTTCTCAGGCAACAGATTTAGACATTCAGGCTGAACTAAAACTCCACCCACATAAAACCCAAGAGGATGGAATGAAGAGGAACAGGGGAAATTAAAACCCATCCCATGAGATGGCCCAGGCTGCACAGCTGCTGCACAGGCTATTCACTCAGAGCTGCTCATCCAGACCATGGGTGGAAAAAAACAGTCATCGCCTCTCTGCACCAGCTGGGGCCACTACAAAGTTCTACAAACAGCCTGTGTTTGTCAGGACTTGAGGCTGGGAATTCAGCTCTACAGTTGCACTGGGAAGTAGATGCCGGTCAAATGTCAGGAGACAAACCCAAGGCCAGGAACCAGCAAGGACCGAGACTGCAGAGACTGGTGCTACTGTACGGCGTTTGATGGCAATTTCTTTTACTGCTCAAAGCAAGGCAGGGAGGAGGGGTGGGAACTGAGACCTGCCCTGGGTGTGTTAGGGCTGTAGGTCTTTTGGTGCTTTTGTTGGGGCCAGAGACTGAACCAGGGCAGAGCGTAATCTTTATGCTGCAGGTCTTCTTGTCTACCACCATCGTCAGGCTTTGTGCCAGCCTTTATGCAGGAATACAGGCACCCAAAGCAGCCTTTTCCTCCATACATCTTGAAAATGGAACCTGGCTGATAAGGAGTTTCCTATGGAGCACCTCCTCCAAGAGGTAAGCTCCTTCTCAGACATTGCTCACTGTTGTCCACGGTTCCCATTCCTATTTGGTGGTGAATGTACAAAATTTAGAAATCTTTGCATTCTTTTCCTAGGGATATGTTTGCATTGAAACATTGCAGTCTCATCCCCAGCAATGAAATGTACATTGTAAAAAAAAAAAAAATTGTATAAGGCAAGACTGTTTGTTTACGTCGTAAATGAACAGTTGCTATATAAAAGATGGACCCTTGTCTGATCTTTTCACACATATGGTCATTTATTCAGAGAACAAATATTTTAGGATTTGGAAAGAGCCCCAGCTTTGAATATCATCTCAAATCCAACTAAAGGGAAAAGAATGTCAAATAGGCCATATAAATTCCGTTGAACTAATGTTTTCATAATCCATATTGAAAAAATCTGAGAATAGAACATTTTTTTAAGTGGCTGAGGGTTAGTTACTGAGCTCATTTGGAGAAATGAAATTTTCACAGGTCTAGAAATGACAAAATATAATTGATATTCATGAAGATTAAATGAGATTTGGAGCCAAGTATTGTTCATATTTAAAAGTTAAATAATAATTTGGCCTCCACATCATTAACAGTAAGTTTCATCTCCATCTGACTTTATTGTTGGCTACGTAGGTCATTATCTGTTGAACAAAACTGGAAAGACAGAGCCTCATAAGAAACTGGAGGTATAGACTAGAAGGAGAGGGACAGAAGAATGAGAGCGATTGTGTTGTTTGGGATGTGTTTATGAGCACAGTTTCCCCCTGAAATTCTCGTGGAAGTGAGGAACAACTGAATCATGATACTGTGGTCCATCGAAGCTGCACAACCCCTTCTACATGCTTGCATTCATTACTTCATCTGTGCTTTTGAAAATACATTTGTTTTCTTTGTGTACTTAATTCTGAGCATCATTGTTCCTCATTTTCTCCTTTGAATGAACTCCTTAGAAATCCTAATGAAAACTGAACAAAAGCCCCCACCAGGTGACTCACGGAGTAGTTTTTTTCCTGCCACCTGATGAGAGCCTCTATGCAGTATCTGCTTCTAACACATCTGCTTCTAACACACTGCCCTCTCACTTCCACATCCAGAAATGGAGTTTTATTTATCTAGAGAGGTTCTTAGACAGAGGAAAGTATTTGATAGAAACTTTCCCTTACTGACTGTCCATTCCTTCTTCTACTGCAGGCTTAAAGCACATTGAAATCCCTGCTTAGCAAAACATCCTTCTCAAAATGCTTGGTGGACTGTGTGTAATATGAACTACCATGTGAGTTTATAGACATGCATACACAGAGCAATTTGGCAGGTCTTGGGAGGTGCTGAACACACAAGACCCTTCATCTCATGTCACCTTCTCTCCCCTGCAGAGTTTCCAGGGAATCAGTGTAGTGATGGGAATGTGTGATCCTTTGGCTGTGATTTCTGTCTTGGAATTCTTGCTGAAAGACTCAGGAAAAATCAGGCAAATGATCTTTAATTTTACTCTTAAAAGGAAAGAGGATGACAGAAATTACCACTAGTCAAGTAAATGAGAGAGCTCCTTAACCATGCTAATTGTGTTCATTTAAAGCCCTTTTTGGTGAAACTCTAACCAGCAGTCAGTGAGAATTGCCACTAAAAGCAGTACAACCAGGATTTAACCACCAATGCTGTCTTCATTCCTGATCTTTCACAGTCTGTGTGTCATATCTACCACGTCTGTGTGGATGTCTCGGATATCCAAGGCTTTGAGCAGTATAGAAATTCTAGTAAGAGTCTGTATCTCTGTTCTGTCCTCAAACAATACAAAAATCTCTAAGCAAAAGAAATTATTGATTATATCTGGTTACTAGAGACAAAGGATGGTGTCCTTAATATCCTTACAATAAGTAGGACATGAGCTGAACTAGGTTTTTTTTCCTGCAAGTTCATCTATTCATATTCTCTCAGTTAAACAGATATATTTTAAGAAATGGTATCCTGGTTACAAGCCCCTATCTCCCAAAAGGTAGAAGACCTCGAACTTTCTTCCACCTTCTCTATTTCTTCCTCAAATGCAATCCCAAGTGGGAAGGAGGACACTCAGCTTGCTAGTTCTCATAACAGGATGATGTTTTTTGCCAATACATGCAACTTAAAGCAATAGGGCTTTCATCTTCATTAGTTCTATGGTGAATGGGTTAGTATTCCTCTCACCAAAGGTGGTGTAGGCAGGAGGATGGTGCTCCTGGTCTTAAGGCACACAGGCAGGCTGGTGTATGGAGGATTCAGGCTGAGAGGTAACTACTCTTCTCACAGTCTGGAGTCTGAAGTGGCCTGAGATGCTCTGGGTACTTGAGCCCTCCACAGGGAGTACCCACAGCCTCACCTGTAAGAGATCTGTCCTTCTGAACTCCCTGCTGGAGTCCTCATACTGCATGTCCTCCCAGATGACACCAAATACCTATCCCTGGTTAACTCAGTTGAGCCCACACCATGCCTGTAGCACCATTCATGTTATCGCTGGACTACAGACTTAATCTTGAGGTCTCAGATAAAAAGCAATAAAGGAAAGATATCCAGGTTTCTGTCTGGCTGCAGACACCATAGTCTTTCCCCCTGCCCCCATCTGCATTCATGGTCTCTGACCTGGGTTTCCTGTTGTTCCTCCCTGGTTTTCCAGGCAGTTTGTGAACACAGTCCTCAGGTGGTGTGAATTAGATTAGCTCTAATATTTTAAGCCATCATTTAATTTGCAAATGAATATTTAATTGGCTACTGAATGCTCAGAAGACGTGGGAACCTTTAATGCGTGGTACATAGGGCTAGCTCCATGGAGTCAGAGACTGGGATGGCATACTGGAACCAGCCTTACCTGTGAGCTGAGCTTTCAGGTTATTTGGCAGTATTCACTTATTTATATTCATATTTATGTTTATTTGCATTTTAGAACCTTGTTATTAGGAAGGGATGTTGACTATACTTTGCATTTTACCAGCTTGTATGAAGTCTGCTCTGAAAACTACTAAAATCTTAAGATACCCATATAATACCTGTGTCCAAACTGGGCTGAGTAGTTGTGAATCATCATGTTTCCATTTGGACATGGGAAAAAATCTTCTGGTCCGGGAGACAAAGTCGTATTATACACAGATCATTGCAAAGTAATAGAGATTTTAACATCACTTCCTATCAGGATGCGTATTCGCTACTTATCAGAAAACAGCAGGTATTTGGTATTTGACAGGTCAGAAAAATGTGTGACAATCCACAAGGAAAATAATTTCCCTTGATTGCGTCTTTTCTGGCTGCTGAGTCTGAGAGTTTGTACTGTTTATCTACATTCAGGTACGAATTTGATGAATTTTATATTTTCCCTTTTTTTTTTTTTTTCCTGTTGTGCAATCTATATTGATATTGCATAGAGCTGCTCTGGCTCATTTATTTTTTTAGATGACCTGTCATGAATAGGTAATACTTTTACATAATACTTCTACATGAGCTGCAAAATGTTTTGACCCTCCATACATGTTTAGTGATAAACATGCAGAAGTGACTGACGTTACAGCAATGTGAAGGGCATTCGGTGAGCAGGCACATCAGAGCAATCTCCCCTGCTCCAGAGGAGAAAACCTCCTGGTCTCCTGCCCTGAGAGGAGACAGACCAAGCCAAAGCAGACAGGGCTGAGAACAGGAGAGAAATAAGCCAGGCAAAGCAGAGCAGCAACACAAGAGATGATTTTGTTTCCTAGTGTTTACTTTCTAACTGGAACTAGACCTATTCTGACTTCCTGTCAAAATATCTACCCATATGCAGCTGGATCTTTTAAGGGGCAAAGTTGCTGACATTTCTGCCGGGTGATCACATCCATCTGAAGTGGAAGTAGCCAGGACACTGGCATTGCTTTACCAGGCAATGTGTGTGGGTGTTGGTGGGAGGAATTATGTTCCAGTCCCCTTGCCATCTGCCCAGCACAGCTTTCTGCAATGCAGCTTGACACAGGGATGTTTATTCCACGGGATGCAATACATATGAGCTCTTCTGTTGCATGTGTACAATCATTTCAGATTCTTTTTAACTTCTTTTTTAACTGGGACTTAGTTTCCAGTCCCATAAGTGCTTCAGTGTGTGCATAAGTCTACTCATACAAATTGCATTACTACAGAAACAAGTGATGTTTTTCTGTCTCTAAGTAGATATTTGTTTGGAGGATCGAGATTTCTCAAACTATTATTAAAAAAATAAAATCTAGAGATATTTTGTTATATAAATTACCGTGTGATTTTTTTTGTTGTTCAATCATTTAAATGTACATATTTTAATGATTATTTATTATTCCAAGATATCTATTGAAAGTTATTACCACTTAAAAATGTGATGTGAGAGAAACCCAACTTCAAGGTATTTAAACTATTTCTGTGCTAAATAGCTGGAGAATGAGAGCAAGCATTACATACGCTTGGTGTTCTGAGAGACAGAGTTCCCGTTGTTATTTAATTTTCAGTTGCTGGAGAAGGTCTCCTGCAAAGCATTGCTCACTTATTAGGACAATTCCAAAGGCGATGCCAGCCATGGTTTGGGGTTATGCGGCAGCACCCTTGGAGCTGCATGTTGCTCTGCTGACATCCCTTTCCCTCCATGTGCAGCCCAGCCAGTGCCATACCACAGCAGGGCATGGGAATGATTGCACCTTGCCCTGACCACCAGCATCAGAGGCATTTTTTTAATGTGAGCAGCCTGGTCAAAATTCAGACCTTGACAAATTAGAGGGTTGGGAAATCATCAACCATATGAAGTTTAACAAGAGCAAGTGCCAGATTCTGCACCTGGGGTGGGGCAATCCTAGTTGTGTGTACAGACTGGGGAATGAGAAGCTGGAGGGCAGCACTGCAGAAAGGACCTGGTGGTCCTGGTCAATGGCAGGCTGAACATGAGCCAGCAGTGCCCTGGCAGCCAGGAGGGCCAACCCTGTCCTGGGGGCATCAGGCACAACATCACAGCTGAGCAAGGGAGGGGATTGTCCTGGTCTGCTCTGACCTGGGGTGGCCTCACATCTAGTGCTGGGGACTGATTTGGATGCCACAATAGAAAAAAGATATTAAACTGTTAGAGAGCATCCACAGGAGAGCAACAAAGATGGTGAAGGGGATTGGGGGAAGCCATATGAGGTGTGGCTGACATCACTTGGCTTGTTCAGCCTGGAGGAGACTGAGGGGAGACCTCAGCTCTGTCTACAACTTTCTCACGAGGGGAAGCTGAGGGGCAGTTACCAATCCCTTCACTCTCATGACCAGTGACAGGACCCAAGGGAATGGCCTGAAGCTGAGTCAGGGGTGGTTTAGGTTGGATATTAGAAAAAGATTCTTCACTCAGAGGGTGGTTGGGCACTGAGACAGGCTCCCCAGGGAAATGGTCACATCACCAAACCTGTCCGTGTTGAGAAGTGTTTGGACAATGCTCTCGGCGCGTGGTGTGACTGTTGGGGTGTCCTGCTCAAGTCCAGGAGCTGGAATCGATGATCCTGATGGACCCCTTCTCACTCAGCATATTCTGTGATATTTCTTTTGTTTGAAACATCTAAAGGAGAATTTTAATAATTTAATGAAAGATGGGAAAGTGTCTTTTTCTATCAGTCATCCTGACAGCCGTTTCCCCTGAGACCATCCTGATGAAGGCGCATTTGCCATCCCCTCACACTGTCTTTCAGTGCATCCAACAAGTTTAATAACCCGCTGTGTGCTTCTGATGAAGTTACCAGCAGTGGTTTATCTAACAATGAAGACTCAAGTTATCACTGATGGGTATATTCATTTAAATAGCTCACACTTCCATTATTAGCATTTTCTACGGACCTAGAGGTCACAACACTGGCAGTGCTGCATTCACACTTTGAAATCATGAGAGGTTTATCTCCTCAAAGATGCCCCAGATTTGGATTCACAAAGTAGATAATAATCTTTTCATCTGCCTCAGGTTTGCTAGTTGTTGTTTGTGTCTTGAGAGGATACAATCCTAAAAGGAAAATTGCCTTGCAAGGAAGTCAAAAGTCTTGTTTCTACATTCAGACTTCCAGGAGGTTTTGGTCATCTACACATTTCCTAGCAAATTATTCTGATCATCAGGAAGGGTTGCTCATAGAATTTACCCCTTATTAGGAGCTATTGACCAGGAAAATGACCTTTTGTTCTTGCAATCTATAAATTATCTTTTAAAGTAATTTGCAATAACCATTTAAGTAGAGAGGCAGTTACAGGAGAGACCTATATGAAGGAAGGTAGCTCAGAAGATGGACCATCAGTAGACATTGGCCACAGTGCATTCTAAATCCTTTTTACATCAGCGGGAAATGAAATCTTTCTGCATAGGAAATAAAAGTAAAGGTAAGTCATCATTAAAAAAAATTTAAAATCTGTTTAATAAGCTTTACTCATCTTTAGCAATCACTGGAAATGGAAAGGTGGTGAGACCAGGGGAGATGAAAATGGCTAAATCTTCAAATGCAAGTGAGGAACTCTGGTAAAACCCAACTTTGTGGTAAGCATTTAAAGGACCCCTTAATTAGCTTTTCTGGAAAGTTCACTGATGATATGCTGGAATAATGATCCCATATGTTCAAAAATGTCTAGTCATTAGCCAGCATGGTGGCTGAACATACTAATGCATTTGCCTTTTAGATATTTCAAGAGCGGCTGGTGCCTCTGCTGCTGATGCTGCTGGGGAGGTCAGCCCTTTGTTTTGCTAAATTACATAGTGGCTTTCAGGACTGAATCATTTCCTTAGTCACACTGTGAACATCAGTTCCCAGCAAAGAGAGGAGAGTGGTTGTGTTTAGAGTGGAAAGGACAGAGGATTCAAGAGGGATGGGATTTTTTTTTGTTCTTTTTTTTTGTTTTCTGTCCTGGCCCTGGTCCACTAATACGAGCAAAAATCTGGAGTGAATTAGCAGAATAAGTGTGGGACTGGCAGCCCCACACTGTCAATAAATGACTGATAGCATGAAAAACATTCTTTTAACACTTAGTCACCAAAGCACTTTAGGTTTTCAGACAGATGCTCAGGTGTATTCTAAAATAAATGTCATCACCTCATCTTTTTGTAGCTGTGATAAACAAGTAGCCTGTCTAAAGACTGGTACCTTGAGACTGTGACTTGCTGAGGACAAGAAAACTCTTGTCTGACACCTCAGCTGTGAAGTTACAGACTTTTACTCATTAAACCCATGTGCTAGAAGACTCAAATAATCTTCTCTAAACTTTTTGGTCAAGTTTACCTGCTCCAACTCAAGTCAAATGAAAGAGTTCTCATTGATTTAATTAGGATTGTATTAGGCTTAAGTTAAAAATAGAAGCAGGGATAGAGCTAAGCTAAGAAAAATTAATAGGAGAGGCATTTCTGCAGATGGAATTTCAGAGAGGTAGGTTTGAATGCAGAGAAACTGACCAAAACTGTTCCAGTTGGTGTGACTAAGAAAAAGACCTTGTGTCAGTAGTGATGAGACCACGTGAAAAGTACAAAGAAAAGTGAGTTTTGGACCAATAGAAGACATGGAGGGAGCAGCAGCACAAATAATTCTCACACTTTCAAAACAATGAGGTCTTCTTATTTTCAGGAGGCAGGACAAAATTTAAAAAGAAGATATATTGAAAGGACTCTTTAGGCTTTGTCCACTGGGGTGTTTATTTTTTTCCTTCTTACAATTTCCCTTTGGAAATCTAGAGGACAGGGAAAATGCAGAATCAATAAACATACAAAGGTGTCTTTTTATTGGTCTCTCTTCCAGTGTTGGATGAAATTACAGGAAAAAGAAAAGTAAACGTGTTTCTTAAGATAAAGTCTGACACATTATTCTTTTTAATAGTATTTTGAAGCCAAGGCAGTGTGATTAGGTATTCGCTTCATCCTGTGGCTCTCTGGAATGAAGAGTCTGGGCTCCAGGGTATATTTTCCTCCACTTACAGTAGAAGAACCCACATCAAGTTCATTTTTTATGACTTCCATAATCATGTGTGGATTGTCACAGTGTGAGTGCTGAAGTTAATTTTAACTGAATTGTGGCCTAGAAAATATAGTTGCTTAATAAGCCTGAAATATACATCAGATCAGAATTTCCATTTCCAAAATTTGGAATGAGTTACTTATCTGTGAAGCTGACAACAGCTTCCATGTTTAAGTGCTAAACAGCTTTTATTGAGCCAACTTTTAGAAGGTGCTAATATCTAGATCCACATGTCTTCTATGTTTGCAATGGCAAATACTCAAAAAGAAGCATAATTTGGCTCAAAATGAGTTGATATAACAAAAAAGTTCACATTCTTCCTATGTCACTGTTGCCTGAAACAGATATAGAGGCAATTTATTCAGAATAAATTATTGCCAGCCTTAGCTAAAATAACTTGCTCTGTGAAGTTTCCTTATGTATGTAACCAAGGGGAGCTGTCTGGCTACATCTGTTTTTGCACATCTTTCAGATGTATCACACACAAAATCCACCATTTGGGGATATTGTGTCATCAGTGACACAGTCTAGGGAACTCTGAGTTCATAAACCAAAGAACAGATTACATCCATCCATATATGTAGTTTTTTTTTTCATCTGTGTCAGATGCAATATTGATAATATTCTTCATTGTAATATTTAATGAAAATCTTCATCTAATAATTGATGGCAGTATAATTTAATACATAACATTACTTATACACGGGAGGTTGGAAAATGTTCTTCATTTTGCTTAACTGCTTAAGGACACCTTGAGAAGGAAGAGGGAAGTGAAGTTGTTTGGAAAAAATTAAGAACATGGATTGGTCACTTGAATTGTAATATGCCATTACACATATTTAGATGTGCTATTTAGGGGCAGATGCAGGAAGTCCAGAGAATCTGCAGTTCCTTTGCTTTTCACTCATTTGTCAGTCCACCGGTTTCCTTTGTGGCACAAATGCACTGATAATGCTTCGTTCTCCCGTTCCTCATGAACATGTCCCCTCCCTAAGTAACTCAGTTGTGGCTTAACCTCAGCCATCAACCAAGCACCACGCAGCCACAAGAGGGGAGTTGACTTTCCTAAGTAACTGTTACGTGTGATGGGGCCCTGCTGTCCTGGGGATGGTTTGACGCCTGCCTGCCCATGGGAAGCAGAGAAATCAATCCTCATTTTGCTTTGCTTTGTGCTCATGGCTTTGGCTTTCCCCATTAAACCCAGGTTTGCTTGTGCAGGAAGAGAAGATAAAAAGAAGATTGGGATCTCCAGGCTCTCCACAGAGGGTAACAATAAGCTTTGTGCCACTCTCTTTTTTTTTTTTCTTTTTTTTTCCAGAAGCCAGCTTGGCTAGAAAGCTGAAATACACTAAAGGGCCAGGGATAGAAGGGGCTATGCTTTTTCTCTTTTCAGGTAGCCAGCTGCATCTTTGCTCATATTCCATCTAGTTTCCCAACAACACAAGCCGGGCCATTTGCCTTTCTTGTCTATGCTGCCCATGTTCTCTTGAGGCAGTCACACCAATGTCAGTCCAGCAGTCTGCTTCCAGGACGGGGCATCTGGCAGAGCATGGGCTGCAAGGCTATATTTGAGAAATAAGTTTGTGTCTTCTTTTTTCCTGAGTCTACTACATACCTCTGATAAAGGCAGAAAAATTTGTATCAGTCATCAAATCCTTGCTCTTTTGGAAACGTCAGGCTTTTCAGATGTGGCCTTCAGCTGAGCCCACATGTGTTAGAGTCAGGGAATGCAACCGAGACATTCCTGGTGCATGCTGGTGTAAATACTTGGTGAATGGGGTCTGGAGATTTTCAAGGCTTGTTTGCAAGACAGACCACAGCAGAGTAGTTTCCAGCAGGCAAGGTGTAGACTTTCAAAGTCTTAGGTCACAGAGTCCAAAAATGACACCTTGTGTTTCTGTACTTTGCTTTACTAGATGAAACATGATCTCAGATTCATCCTCAGCAGATGTACTCTGCCAGCACTGGCTTTTGTAAGGACACTGTTGCTCAATGAATTTTCTATGTTTTATCAGAGGAGAACTGTGGGAAACATCACATGAAAGTAATACATCATATAAAATATATTAAAAAGGTGAAAAATATACCTGTGGGAATTGTCTCATAATTTTATTATCCAAACCTCAAGAATTTGCCAAACAGGGCTGGAAGACTCAGAGGACTGGCTAGCTCACAAAATTTCTGCTGCTTTGCTAAGGAAAATAGGGCAAATGCACATTTTAATTCTGAGCACTTTGTTGCTTCTGTTTCTACTCTGTAGCTGAGCGAAGTGTGAAGTGCAGAGGTATATGAAAATGAAACTGAAGAAGAAAAGAAACTGCTTTTCTAAACATCTTGGCATTTGGCCAGGTCTTTTTGGTGATGTAAATTGGAAAAGCTCTTGGCAGGCTAAGGAGCTGCTTTAGATTACACCCCATGAGAATCTGGCACGGAGCATTTGACAAGTTTTTGGAATTTAGATTTTTCAGGAAACACAATATAAGGCTTTTATTTAAATACTCAGGTGCAAATATAACCTGAGCTCTTCTTAGGTGTCTGAAAATATCTCTTTATCAAGCAAGCTCAGAGAATTAACACACAAGCTAGCCAGAGGTCCTCCCACATCAACATTATAGCATTACTTTTGCATAGTCACGCCTATCATAGTTGTTCAGTGACTGCCCCCATAGCCACCTTTTTAAGCTAAATTCAGCTATGACTGACCAATTAAGCAACTTTGAGATGTATTTTAGAGCCTATTGACTAAAAAGTTAGATTCTTTCAAAGCTGAAAGTGTTGCCTTAGGGGAATTAAGTCAGCCCTTTAAATTTTTTAGCAGCACAGCTTTCTGCTTAATAGGTTTTGAAATATGTCTCAAACTCACTTAATTAGTTATAGTGTATTTTAGCCCGGGCAAATGGTTGGCTTTCTCCAGGCATGGACACCAACCAGCAAGGCTCACTGCAGGAGTGGCCACTTGCACACCAGTGCTGCTGCAGGTGCAGCAAGGCAGGTGAAGGTGGTTGTGAGGACCTGGGTGTCACCCGTGGGGACAGGGTGCAGCAGACTGACCTGCTGCTTCAGGCAACTCCTGCAAGGGTTCATGTGCAGCTGTCCTGTGTCCTCCTGTGTGTCCTGACTGGCTTGCCATCAGCAGTGATGGGAGCCAGGGCAGTGATGATGAGATCCCATTGCTGAAGAGGGTGTCAAACGTAATTTTAGGTTTCATAGGACATTCTGCCTGAGAAATGTGCAAGGCCTCTGCAGGTCCTGTATGGTTTCTGGCAGCCCTTTACAGATGTCTGAAGTATGCTAGGACAGCTTGTGTAGCCAGATGCATATGCTTCTATGTTTAGGCAACTTAATTTTGTCTGATGTGCCTGTACACACTTAAATTCCTATATTTAGTTGTGAGGTGCAGGGTTTTTTCTGTTGTTGGCTTTTTTTTTTTTAATTTAGAGCTGAATCTTCTGTGGTACACCTGCACTGTGGTGTGCCTATGCACACTGAGCTCCTTCAGCCATCCCACCCTCAGGAAAGTGATCTCCCTGTGCCTGGTCTGCATGGCAAGGCAGCAGGGAGAGTCCTATTGCTTCAGGGCTTGTAAATCTTCCCTCCTTCCAAGCAGAAGCAAAGCTGCTCCGCTAGACCCCTGGTCACTTCTCTCTGTGCTCACTGGCCTGAGCCCTTGGTGGTGTTCTCCTTCACCTTCACAGAGGAGAACATTTGGATCAATATTAATGAGCTGCGCACTTATTTACCTGTACCTGCTACTTGAAACTTTCTGCTTTTACACTGGAAAGGCAAATTTATATGATTCAGCAGCATCCTCTGCCACAAAAATTACTTAGAACAAATGTCTATAGATATCACATTGCCCTTCAAAGTCAGGTATCTCTCTCTCTGATTTTATCAGCACGGATAATTTTTTAGTATTCACATTAGCCAGACTTCACTGAAGTCTATTATTAGTCAATAACACACTCATTTCCTAATATAGCATATACAAACTTAAACCTGTCTACTAGATTTAAGGGTGCTATTTTTTTTTTCCTGAGTCTTGTCTACTGCCTTTTTTTTCCAGTGCTTTTTTTACTTTCTAAAACCACACAGAGACGTATTTTGAGAAAGACTTGACTAACAGCTGTTTGACCTGCCAGGTTGGAAATCTTTTTAAATGATTCTATGCTGCCAGACTGAAACTGTACAAAAATGCACAAGTACTCCAATGATTTCTTCCGAGTATTGACACTAAGATTTTTTGAAAAGAATTTTAAATTTACCTTCTGAACCTAGGGTTAAAGCAGGAACATAATTTATCTGGGAACTTGCCAGAAATTATTCTCTCTTCTGTCATTGATTCTATTTTTTTCTTTCCCTCCCAAAGTTCTTTATTATATTTTTAAGTGTTTTTAAAGCAAATCTGTTTAAGGTCCTGTGCGTCTTCTGTGATACAAGGAATACTTCAAGTAAAACAAAAATTTTCCTTAACTTCCCTTCAAATTTAATCAAAGCCTACTGTAAATAATTCCAGATAAATCTATGCAAAACCATAGCAAGAGAGGAAGGCAGCTTCCAGCATCCCCATTAATAAGGGAAAATGAGCCTAAATAAGATAAATTTCACAGAATTAGTATTTCAGTTACCCAGAATTAAACAAATACCAGTCTAAAAGTATAACTGGAACAAAACCAACATTAACAAAAAATATATAGTAATACACAAACCTTACTCAATCCTGAAAGCTGTAATTGGTCATGATGATGAAGTCAGACAAAATCCCCATTCCTTCTGTAATGAAGACTTGATAGAGGAGTAGGTAGGAAGTTACTGATGAGTAGGGTGGTGACTGACCCTATTACACTTAGTGGACTAGTGTGCCTGTGCTAGGACATATTTGAACCTGAGCAGGCCTGGGGTATCCCCAAATACAGGCTGCCTCTGATCTGGGATACCTACATGTGCTACAGCATCGTTCTGCATAAATCTGACCCCTGAGCAGACCTGTCTGTTTTACGTGCCGAGACTGGTTTTGTTTGACATTTGTCTCCTTACAGCTTATCCACAAATGGTTTGAGGTTTGTTTATATTTGTTGATATTGTTCTGGGCATAAATAAACTGTTTATGAAACAATTAGCTGGTATGATAAGGTAATGGGATATATTTCTGGCATAGCAATACTCCCTGAACTCCAGGGATACTGTTTCCCCGCCTGACTGGACTGCCTGCAGTTTATGCACAGTGATCTCTACTCTGTTCAGGGCATTCAGGAATATTTGTTACTGCTTGAGAAAGAAGTAATCAGTAACAGTGCTAATAATGTTATAGATGCTTCTTCTAACCAATATTTGTGAGGTTTTTGTTTTCCATCACTGATCCCACAGCTCTCGGTATTGTGCCAGACTGTGAGAACACCAGTGAGACAAGATGCTGGGCTTGGACTGCATTTTAAAAAGTTTCTTTTCCTTTCTCTGCTTTTTGCAAAAGGCACCCACTTATAAGAAGATACTAGTCATCACAGAAACAGAGACAATAAAGACAGGGTTGGGTGTTCCCTATAGCTCTGGGAAGAAGTAGTGTTTATGGGTGGAAACCTTTACTGTTTTAAAACATCTGCAGAGGCCTAGCAGGTCTTTGTCATCTTTGGCCAGAGGCTGAGAGTCACAGAGTATTAGAAAGAACTAAATTAACAATTCCAAATTAAAAAATAGTGAACCTTGACCTTTTGTTATTTTTTTTCTTCAGAAAGTGTATTTTCAGCCGGAAATGAGCCTTCTTTGTTTGTTTGTTCATAGAAAACAAACTCATTTTACCAAAATTTTCCCCCTTTGCTTAGGAAAACAACTTTTCCATAAATTTTTAGTTTCTTTCTTAACTTACCATGAGCAAACTGTACCCTTTTCTTACTTATGCTAATAAGTGGAACTCAGTTCTAATGAGGAAAAAATATTTGTGCTGCATCAGACCAAAATTTTAATCTTTTAGAGTAATCTAGAAAGTCCAGTAAAATCAGATTGACTTCCTTTTCTTAATGAATGGTTTGAAATTAGCAGATCAGTTGACAGGTGCAAATAGTTCTGTGGGAATGTTTTGAGTTATGATTCTTCTGCCTCCTCTATGCAGTATGTTAGTGTACTTTATCCACTGGCTGCTGAAGTAATGATCCAAAACATGATTTGCATTTTGTAAACATGACTGGGAGGGCTTTTTTTCTTAAGTTTTATCAAATAGTTTTCAGGGCCACAAAAATATGTCCAGACTGGCTCAATCTTGTCTCTCTTCCTTGCAAGCAGTACAGTGGGAAGCTGGGCTATCAGTGCAATCTTTCCCCTCTACCTCTTTCTTTATAGGAACTGTAGGGAGTGGAATTACAACTACTCCACCACAAACAAACTGCTTGCCCGGAGTTGATGCATGTGTAGCCAGTATTTGGCTTCAACATAACATGAGGGTGTATCTTGCTATTATTTAGCTTGTTGAGATAACAGTGTATTTTTTGGGGGTTGGTTGTAATAACTAAACCACCTCAGCAAAATACAAATGTGGCAAAACTCATGTTACCTTGTTTGTGGGATGCCCTGTCTGTTCTTCCCAGTTTACCAAATTCTCCTGCAGCCCACCAGTGCAGGGGTTCCTCTGGCTCCACCAGCCTCTCCTCTGGTCTCAAGGCTTTTTCCCCAGCACACCTCAAGGTCTAGATCATAAACAGTGTGAGTGTTCGACTACTTATGCTTTTAATGACCTTGTTATTATCCTATTGCAATCTGATATAAATAAACATAATTAATTGTCTTTAATCTTTATATGTCTGAATGATGCATCAGGTTTTCCTTTTCTTTTCCAGAGAAAGGTGAAAGTGTGTACCAATTTTATGAGATAGTACTAAAAGGGTGAAGTAGACAAAATTAGGAGGTGGGAACCTTTTTGAACTAATTATAGTATCCAGCACTTCACTTCCATTCCTGCTCAAATGCAGCCCAGACCATTGGTAGCAATGAGCCTGGGATGGTGACCCACCAGTGTGATGGAGTGTAAAGCAGGCTGTCCCTGTTCTTCCTAATGGACAGATGTTGATACAAACACCCTGACCATCCTCTCTGGCACCCTCAGCCAAGCCAGAAGGGGTGGTGACTCTCCTGATCTCCCCTTCCCATCTCTGGTCTGACTGCTTCCCTCTAGCCTTATGGCCAAGTCCCAGGTTATAAGAAGCTTTTCCTATGTGGGCTTCAGCCCCAGAAGTGATTTTGCAGAGGGCCAAAATATACCACACTGAGATGTTGGATGCACTGAATGCAGTCCCCAGTCAGCATGATGCCCAAGGGTTTGCCTGGTTTTCAATAAAGTTGTCCAGCAGACATCAAATGGAGCTTGCTCTTTAGTACTGTGCTGCTTTCAGGCTGGAAGGAGCAGTTTTAAGAAGCAGACAACTCAATTATCCAGGGAAAGAGATTTTTGTTTGTTCTTGTGGGGTTTTTTTATCCATTTTGCAAAACGAGTAAGTAAATATCTTATTTGTTTGGAAAGATAATACTCTGGTTAGGTAATCTGTTGTTTTGAAGGGTCTTGCTTTTATTAAAGAAAACAGTATCTATCTGTATCTATCCAGCTTAGCTATTTGCAGGACACTTATCTCTGCAGTGTCTGAGAGCCAAGCATGATCATTAAGGGAAATGCTAACATGTTTAAATCCTAAATGAGAACCACATTATGGGATAAGTTCAATTTCATGTCATAGTGGGAAAACTAGAGCCTTGCTGAAGATGAGCTGAGTATTGAATACAAGCTGTATTAACTTTGTATGCTGGGATTTTTTTTTTCCCCTTTAACTTACTGTTTATTAGAGACTTTAGATCTTGATAGGCTATAAAGCTTGAGGAGGGGGGAAAATGATATAATAAACCCAAGCATCATCATCAATAGATTGGAGAGCAAGAACCACCTGCCACTCTGTGAGCTGCAGCCGATGAAGGGTACAGAAAGAAATGATTGACACCAGCACACAAACACACGCCCTGACTAGACACAGCAATATAGCTCAATAGCAACGTTATATCCTGTGATGAGATGAAAGAATACAGGCTTTAAAAGTAAAACACTTTGGAACATAAACTCCCCATATATTGGAGCAAGTCCCTGAGGAGCAGCAGTGTGCCCCGTGCCCCTCCTTTGCTCCTGCTCGCTACAGATCCTGCTCCACAAGCAGCAGGCAGGTTCAAACAAGGTCAGAGTGTCTGGCTTCTTGGCAGGAGCTGTCCTTTCTGCAAACTTAATAAATGGAGTGCAGGTGCAGGAGATACTCTTTGCAAATATGTTGTCCATTGTGCCTATAATGTTTTCCATTGCCAGGGCTGGAGCTCCCAGGTTGTATTAGTCCCCTGCTGATCAGAAAAGGGTTTGACAATGACCAGTCACCAAGAGAAGAAACTTAATCAAATTAGAATGCATAAAATTTCTGAAAAACATACCAAGAATTCAGAGCTGCATGCAGCTGCCTAGAGCAGAGGTCTTGAACACCCTGCCCATAGGCTGGAGTTTTATTTCTCTGTGGACCATATGACACAAGAAGCCTGGAAACATGCTTACTTTAGTAATAAAATGCTGCTCACCCACCTGGCTACAAAGCTAACCTTTAAAAGCAAGATAAGCATAACAGATAAAGAGTTCTTGTCCTTAAGTGAAATGAGACCTCTGGGAAAAATGAATTCCTTCCGACTTTTTCCTCCTTTGCACTGCACTACAGTGGGATGTTCACTCTGAAGCCTAGTAATGATACCAATCTCTGCACACAAATCTCTGTCAAAATGACCAGGTTTTGTCAAATGAACAAGAAACAAGAAATAAATATAAGGCCAGAAGAGACTTTCTAAATCAACAGATGCAGTTACATACTGTCACCGGTAATAATGTTACTGTAATATGACCAGTCAAGCCTAGTTTGAGAAGAAAATGAAAATGCTGAAGGAAGACATGGGGCTTGCTCATGGGAAGGAAATTCAGATGCAAGAGAGTTAGGGCTCTAAGAAAGAAACAAGCAAGGGAAAGGGAAGGGGGGGAAAAAAATTTAAAGAAACAGTGAAACAGTGGGCAAAAGTAAGGGGGTACCAAAAAAAAAAAGGGGGAACAAGTGACCAAGATACTTCAGAGGCATATTTCCCTGCTGATGGTAGTAAGTACAACTTGAATGGCTGCTGACAGCTCTGAGCCTTGTTACTTCACGTGAGACACATACCAGTTCTGATTGTAGTGCAACTTTCCCTGTAATGTCACTGCTGTTTTGTAACAGGTAATGAATTTTCACTTGATGGTTTTTGTTTCCTGGTAGCACGTGAGTTTTACTTGGGGAGTTACAAAAAGCAGTGTTTTGGGTTTTACTGAAAGCAATCTTTACCTGGACAATTGCAGACACAAAGAATGTCTTTGCACAGTTAGTGCTATGCATGCAGGCTGTGTCTAGTGGATCACAAGTCCACAAGAGGCATTATTTCTCTTCCTGACTGGATGAATCGTGCAGCTGGTTAGTGTGGGTCAAATTCTGAATTGTAGCATGCTGTGTTACTTCATATCTGCTTTGTTCAGACAAAGGCACAAGAACCCACCATGGGATTTAGATGTCTACCCCACTCTATATTCAATTGAGACATTTGCAAGATGCAATTTAATTGGATTTTCATACTGGTTGCAGCTTAAATCAAACTTCATTATTGACTCACTCAAATGGCAAATACAGGGAAAGTTGTGAGTGACTTTTGATGGGATAAATGAACCTAATAAATTAGTCATCCAGCTGTGTTATGAAAACAATTTTTTTCTGGAGTGTTTGCTTTCAACTTGCCAGGCAATGCCCCAGCTTTCTATGGTTTTGCAGCAATTTTGAGCAGAGCCTGACAACAATACCTAACTCACTGTTAGTTTTGTCCTATGCAGAGTGCCTGTTAAGCTGGCCCCAGCAAGATGACTTTCCTTTGCAAATTGGTCAGGACTTAAAACTGTCTCCTGTCACTGCCCCTCATTTCACATTAACCTTAACTGATGCCCAGAAGGACCTAACTGCAGGGCACTGGAAACAAATGTACCAGAAATCCATCCTTCCACAGTTTTACCACCAGGCATTAGATATATCAGAGATCATTCTATTTAATTTATGAGGTGTGAGAATCAAATAACCTATATAAAAATTTATGTTGTGTCTCTAGATGTCCAATCGAGATTGAAATATGTCTGGTTAACTTCCAAATAAATTGACTCCTCTAGAGTTTTCACTGAATTTTTCTCCCAGGCTAGAGTATGATTGAGTTTTATAGGTTTAATGTTGTGAAGTAGCACCTTAGAGAGAGTAGAGTCGAGACATTTGCCCAACCATAGGCGTATGCTATTGTTTCAGTACCAGTGAGGGGGACTCACTTTAGAGGGAGTTTATGACTCTGCTTTGCCTGTAATTACTGATTAAAATGGTACCATAGCAATATTTAAACAGAATCAAGCCCTCCTGAGGGATAGAGTCAGTGTTGTGGGAAATATTTCTGGATGAACCCATGCTTCTTAGCCAGCAGAAATTCAGACATCATGTTCGGGTTAACTGGAATTGGAGAAAAGGAAAGGTAATTACATTTCTGAGTCACATTCTTATGAGGAGGTGAATGTGAGATGCTGTTACTTGTGAATCTATTTGCCCAAAGACCCTCTTCTCAAGAACATAACCAAAACATCTATGAAAGCAAATTCAGGCACCCTCCTGCAGTGTGCCCCTCACAGAGAGCCCTGAAAGCTGCTGGGACACATGCCAAGGAATTTTGGTGGAATCTATGGTCCTTTCCTTGTGGCTGGGTTTGGTGCATCAGACTGTGCCAGGCTTTCATTCCCCTTGCCTGCAGTGCAGATGGTGGAGCTGAACATGGGGTAACTTTGTCCATCCTGGGGATGCAGGCATACAAATAGTCCTTCTGGATATGTGGGTATGTTCCCTATTTGGTGCCACTCTGTCTGTTGTTGCTATATCACCTTGCCTTGAAATGTAGGTGGTAGCTGAGGGTGTGTCATGGTTTAACCCCAGCCAGCAAACAAATGCCAGGCTGACACAGCCACTTGCTCACTCATCCACCAGTGGAACTGGGGAGAGATTCAAAAGATTAAAGACCAGAAAATTTGTGGGTTGTGATAAAGACAGTTTAATAGGTAAAGCAAAAGCTGTGCTTGTAAACAAAGCAAAACAAGGTTCAGTCAGCTCCAGGAAAGCAGGGCTCCAGCATGTGCAATGGCTATTTGGAAGACAAGCATCCTAAGTCCTAACATCCCCCCCTTTCTCCTTTTTTCTCCTTGCTTTACATAGTGAGCATGGAATATCCCTTTGGTTGGTTGTTGTCAGCTGTCCACGTTGTCTCTTCTCCCAGCCCCCTTGCCAACATGTCTGTATGAAAAGCAGAAAAGGCCTTGGCTCTGTGCAAGCCCTGCTCAGCAATAACAAAAACATCTCTGTTTTATCAACTCTGTGCTCAGCACAAATGCACAACACAGCCCCACACTATGTACTGTGATGAAAATTAACCCTACCCCAGCCCACGGCACAGCGTGGAAAGCTGTATTTTGCCTTGATGTACATATAATAGAGCTGAGTGTGATATGTAGGAGAGCAGATCCGGCACTAGCAATGTTTTGGTAGCAGTGGGGAGAGGAGTTGTGTTGGTCAAGGCACAGCCTCAACAAAGGGATTGGCTGTGCACATCCTGATTACACGAGAGATTAAGCAGATATTAAGCGGAAGTCCAAATTTGTCATTATCACTGAGCCTACACTCTGCATTTTTAACAGTCTTTATCCATTCCTAACAAACATTTTGAGAAATGTTAATCCCACCTTATGACCTGGAAAAGTAATTTGTGCAAAGACTGCACGCAAGACTTTTTTCTTCTGGAAATTGAAAAAGCAAGATTGGAAAATTGACAGAAGATCTGTGGTCTCACAAGCCATCATTTTTTACTCTGAAATCTTTCCTTTACTCTAGTAAATCTGTGGCAGGAGTTTTACCCTGCTGAGTAAGGGAGCAGCTTTGCCTTACTTTTCATATTGTGTAACATTTCAGGCTTTGACTTGATGATTGTAATGAATTTTGTAGGGTAGGCAAAACAGCAAAACAGAAACATCTGAATCTCTGTTCTTTTTGTGAAAACTTACAGCTGGCACAATGATTACACTTTCTTGGGACTGCTAAATCCTGTGGGAGTTCTTTAAAATTATAGAAGATTTCATTGAGTGTATGTAGCAAATATGACCTATGATTCCACCTATGTTTTCCTTTAGTTTAATTCCTACCCCTCCACTTTGCTCCTTTCATCAACTCTTTTTTAACTTCGTCCTGCCCTTAATTTTTTCCCCGGAACAATCTAGCTCTCTTGGGCTTAGTCTTCATTAAAAAGAAAAAAAAGTGTTATCTAACGTGTCTTACCTAACAGCCCTGTTTTTTCCAGTAAAGGTGAGAAAGGTGGTTTTCTTTTCAGGCCTGCCAATTCTTGTCTTTTCTTCTGAGATTGCTTGCCAGCGTGGAGATGGCTTTGTGTTGTGAATTCCTCTTTCACAGTTCTGCTCCAAACTGGGTTACAACCATCATGTTGTGCTGAGGTTGCCATGCAGGTATCCATTCAGAAAGATTTCCAGTGAGAACCAGCAATATTTTTTTCTTTGAAGTGCTAATAACAGTTATTGTCGGGTTCCTCCTGTCCTGGGTGAGTTTACATAAGTGATCGTGTATGTGTGTGAGATAGCAAAGGGGGGGAAAAAGCAGATGGAAGAGTAGTAATAACTGGGGAGTGGATGAATCCACACCACATGGGCAAAGGAAATGCTGGGAGAAATAATTAGTGCTGTAATCTGATTTGCTAATAATCCATTTATAAAACAGTTATGATATATACTTGTAGGAATGTGACTGATCATAACGACAAATGGTATTACTTCCTCCCCTCCCACTCTGTATTAAGGAACCTTAATTACTCGATGGCTCAAGACTTTGTGGGTGACTCATGCTACAAAGAGTCAGATGCTCACAGCACATAATGGAGCTCTTGAAAAGCCTTCATAATGATGGCGGGCTTTGCGCTACCTCCCTCCCATACATCCCTCTCTGCCAAAGAGTTATTAGGTAATTTAAAATAATTAAAAAGGAAATAATTAAAAGATTCTACACACACAGAAATAGCACTTGCAGCTAATTATGTAAGTCTATCACTTCTAGCAGTGGAACACAGTTGCCATTATCAGAGAATTGCGTTTGAATTGTGACGGATAATCCCCTGGTCCCATGTTGTACTCTAGCAAGTGGGAACTGGTTGTCTAGGTTTTTACAGAATGAGAGAGGTGTATGGAGCCTGTGGTCTAGCCACAGCTCGGCCATGAGAGAGGTTTCTGCTCAGCTTTGTTCCCTGCAGATTTTTACCTAATTAAAACGTAGCAGGGAATGAAAACTCCTTCATCTAATCTTAATGTGTTTGCACAGGGTGTTCTGCTAAACGTGCAAGAGCTCCTGCACATCTGAAACTCCTTGTAGGCATGGGGTAGCAGAGTAACTTCCTGACAAGGAGTCTATAGGCATGGGTCATGTTAAATGAAGCAAAGGACAAAATTATGCTATGATCTTGCTGTCAGTAGCATGGACACCATCTCTATAAATATGGTGATAGGAGTATGAGGTAATAATTTATTTCATCAATCAGCAACATAGAGCTTTTCATAGAGCTTTTCAGGTGGATAAAGACAGCTGTTTAATGGTGAAAAAAATTGCATTGTAATTTTATTGCAAGAAGCTAATATCTTACCCAAATAAAGTCTTTGACATTTTAGGAATTCAGAATCTAATTATTCAGAGGGAAATTTGGCCAGAGAGAGACAAAACTCCTTCCACCTTTGAAAAATATCTGTAATACATCATGGCTGATCATAAGACTGCCCTTAACACTGGACGGTCAATAATCCAACCATTGGATTGTGATAATCCAAAGGCTATGGCCAAACTGTGAAATAGCAGCAGAAAGTAACGACTGTTGAATTTGTGGATCACTTATCACTTGACTTTTTTTTTCTTTTTCTCTCTTTTTTTCCCTTTCCTTTTTTTTNTTTTTAGGAAGGTATTGGCAGTATTATCTTACTGTTTGTTTCATCTTACATGTAGAGGTGTTGGGGTCCTCTGAAGGGGTTTTCAAAGGGGAAAGTTCATTTAGCCACTCCAAAAGAGGCTTCAGAGGAGTTTGTATCTTTGTCTTTTGCCTGTAGATGAAACACAGGGAAAGAAAACTAGCTTTCGTGAGCACCTGCATCGTTTGCATCTTTGGTTGTAATGTGGGCTAACAGCAATTTCCTGACATATGAAATGCTTTTTGAGTTATGGATAGGTTGTGCTTTTTAAAAGCTAAGCATTATAATAATCATGCAATACTTTAGGAGTGGTGTAAGAGAGGTTGTATTAAATACCATCATTAATGATCTAAAAGAAAAAAGTGGGAAGAATATGATTACAAAATTCAGAGGATATTGAATTAGGAGGACTAGAGAGAAAATGAGATAATAAAAAGAGACCTAAAGAGATTATAAAGGTAGGCGGGCGTTTTTATAGAAACTAAGATTCATCCCGGAAAACTGCAGGATAATAAATCTGAGGGAAAATAATCTGAAACACATATCTCCAAGAGGAAGAAGAAGAAGCCTGGGAAGCAGTAATTCTGAAAGAAGTAAGATGATAATGGTTAGCCAACCAAGCTTGAATTGCCATATCATAAAGCTGCAAAATGTCCAATGTGGCTTTAATTTGCAAATGCCAAGCTATCATGTCACAATCTTTTTGCAAACAGTTTATTACAGTGGAATGCAGAACAGCTCAAGCACTTTTCAACTCTGAGCTGTGAGTTTTGATCTCCTTAGTCATTGTGTAGTGTCCTCACGAAAACTAATACCTGCTTTAATTTTTTGAGATGTTTACTTAAAACTGGTGAGGTGCTGTTTTGTTCATGCTTCTGTGTGTGTCACATAGAACCACTGTGGTCTTCAGTTGCTGTCCACTCAGGTGTTGATAGCAACTCTCACACACATTCTTCTGCACTTCTTCTTATGTGAAAGATTTGCATGTGTGGATGGAGGCTGAAGGGGAAAATACTTAATATTATTTTACTGAAATGTGAAAAGAGCTGATACTGGCAATGGGTAGGTTTCCAACCCATTCCAAGGAATGGGCAGCGGGGAAAAAGTGGTATGATTCCTGGTGATTTAAATTAAGAACTTTCAGTCTGCAATAGAGATGTCCTTAGAGCATACAGGCAGGCTATTAGTTCACCTTGTCTGAGTAGTAAAAGCTCATTCATTTATATAGTTGATGACTTTTGCATTGCTCTCATCATGCCCTCAGTTCCTTGGCCCTGGACCAGCAGGTATCTGTGCTATTTCAGCTGAGCCACAGCTGAGCAAAACTGGTTCCCAAAAAAGTGCCATGATCCGTTACATATCCTGGGCTGAGACTACACTGGGCATTTTGCAGAAGAATAACAACGTATAGAGGCTGCTGCAGTAGGCAGTGAGAAGCCAGCACAGTGAGCCGAGGACAGTTTTCGTATGTTCCCAAGAACAGACATTGCCAAAGAGGAGCTCAGTGGGTCAGCAAAGGAATTGCGTCGCTAAAATTGGTTGCCACGGAATTTTTTTAACTACTGAAGTTTTCAGACCAAGGTAGATTATATTTACAGTCTCCCTATTAAATCATCATAAACTTTTAATGCTGGCAGTATGACCTGTTCAAAAAACTGAATGTAAATAGCAAAAGTTTGGAGTGGTTATTGAAACTGCTGTCAGTGTGAATCATACTGTCTTACCCAAGAAATAAGCTGCTAGGTTTAATAAGGCAGAAGTTGTGAAAATGAATATCTTCTCCAAATAAAGCAAAACTAACATTTTACTGTCTTCTGATGGTTGAAAATTTATGGTGGCAGCTAAGATATGAATGAAAGTTAAATAGTCCTATTAATTTGATTACTTGTTTCTAGAGCCATCAGACATGTGGAAAGTAATATCATGTGGGAAGTGGTGTAAGATTTACACTCGCCTGAGAGAAATCACTGCTCCGTCTATCAGATTTGATAGGTGTCAGAGGGCCCTTTGAAAATGAATAATAAGGGAACTGAATAATAAGAAAGACACATAGCTGTTTAAAACTTTTAAACATTTGGATGAATTCTTGAACTAATTAAAACAAAAGTTTAAATGGAAGTTTTTATATATATCTGGAATATGGTAGAACTGCTCAGCTGAGTGTGTGAATTATCTCATTCTCACTGGCATTTGTGAGGGTGGTTTTTGAGGTGCAAATGATTTTATGGCCATTAAAATTAGGGAAAATTTGGGTTGAGTTTGTGCCTGTATCCTTTTATGCATTCATGGTACAGGAGAACTCAACTATATCAGGACGCTGCTGTTCAAGTCTTTGCACAGACCTGAGCCATGTTATGTATACAATAGGTATACAGTAAATATCCCCACAAACAATATCCATTCAATTAATTTAATGTTAAAATTTGCTGAGCTATGAAATGTAATAAAATCATCTCATCCGGGGCAGCAATGGACCCCTACTGCTGTAGCAGTGGTCACAAACCCATGGTAATGAAGGGCCTGTTTCTTGCCTCTTGAAGCCAATGTCAGAACTCTTCAGTAACTTCAGTGGGAGTGGTGTTGAGCCCTAGAGGAGACTTACACAAAAATAACTGACCTGAACTGGTGAACAAATACACGTCATGCTTTGCCTTTGTGCCTTTTTCTGTTGGGGGGGTCCTTTGCCAGACTAACCTGGGGAAGTTCTGTTGTGGAAGTTCACAGAGTGATGTGAAGCAAAGCACTGCTCAGAGCCCGCATTAGCCATGAAACAGCAGCAGTTGCTGTACAGCCTGGCACAGAATAGGGCTGGATTAATCTCTTATTCTTCATTTGAAAGGCTCTGTATTAAAAGACTAAGGTTTAGGATTTTACATCCATTTAATACCTGGCTAAGTACTGGGGGAATGTGTTCAGATATTAATGTGACTAAGAAGATATATGCTTGGGTTAAGGTTATTTCAAAAAAAGAAGCTCTGTCATTAATAATTTTTGGTCAGGAGCTCTGCCCATCATCAGGAGATAAATCATCTTCCAGCAGCTGTGACAGTTCTTTAAGTCTGAGGCCTGAACAGCTTAATTGGGGAAATGATCAATTCTAAGATACATAGTCAAGATGACATCCTCGGTGCAGTAAATTCTTTCAGGAATGAACATGAATAAAATGAATGTATTTATGGAACAGTGATGTAATTCAGAATCTTGGCTGTTAGGGAGCCTCTGCATCTTCATTCCTTCCCTGCCCTGTAGCAGTTTGCTGAGACTCCAACCTCAGATAACTGTGAATGGTCTGAAAACTACTCTAGGTGAATGTGGATTTTGTAAGAATGGAGAATCTTTCCAAATACTATGAATGAGTAAAAAGCCGGCATTTCACAGTGAGTATTGTTAGTCGACTGTACCTTATTTTTCTATATATGGAGTAAACATTAAAAAAAAAAAACCAACAAAAAACTCCAAACAAAACCAACAAAACAACCCCAAACCAAACCAAAAAAAAACCCCAACAAAACAAAAACAAACAAAAAAACCCCCACAACAAAATAGAAAACCCAAAAAAAACCCCCAGAGCACCAAAAACTCCTACCTGTGAGTTGCTAGAAAATATTGCTCCTTTACAGTGACAATTTTGTGTACTGATCCCAACTATAGTAACCCAGATCCTATAAGCAGATGCTTCCTGTAATTTAGGTGCCTGAGCAGCACTTGAAAATCCCATGGTTTGTCTTTGCACCTTTCTTGAAGCAATGATTTTTTCAGCTGAGGTCACCTAGAAAGAGAAAGCTGTTTCACCTTTTGGGAATGCAAGGAGCTTCCAAGGGGTGTGATTTGTTACATGGAACAACTGGCAAGTTTTCCTCTGGACACTGTCATTACATGATTCACTGGTAGCAGTGAGTGCTGCCTGGAATTTACCTTGCAATGGAGCATGGCTCCCATTGGTGTATATCTATCCTCCTGTAGTTTCCAACCCTGACTGCTTTTTGTCCCCAGTGAGTGTTACCAGGCATGAGACACCAACAGCCCTGGAAAGGTGCTGTGGCTGTGCTTCCCTGGCTGAGCTCAGGCAAGGAGGGATCCAGAGCATGGGCAGGGCATGGGGGGAACAAACTGGTGCTGTCCAGAGAGTTTCTGGGTGGGCTGGACATGGTTGCCCACCGTTCAGTTCTTGCTGCTGGTGTTGCAGCAGACCAGGTGCTTTGCAGGCTGCCAGTGTTGCCCGTGGTAGGGGAGAGTGGTGGGTAAGCACTGCAGAAACGTGCTCCAGAGCCTGCTACGTATGCACCAAACAGTTTTCGTTTCAGATTAGATTATTTTCATTCCTAAAATGTGTCGTATGCCTGCACATGTTCCCAGGGATAACGAAACACTGCAGCAGCCATTTGTAAATTATGATGGGTGACTTTATGCAGAAAAAATGGCTTCAGGTTATGTGAAGAGCATCCATTCATAATCAGGTTCTTGATTAATCTTGCAGGTTCCCATTGAGCTGTTACAGTGAATAAAGTAAGAGGCTGCATGAAAAACACTTTCACATTGACATGAAGAAAGGCAGACCAAGTGCTCTTACTGTGTATTTTGTCAAAATAATTTTCATGCTGAAGTTTAAGCCACATAGCATAAATATTTCCCAGCTAGCAGGCAGTGATCATGAAGCACATTCTGGTGTGCATGACTCAGGCCATCCAAAGAAAAGCTTTAACCATGAACTCTGTGAACTCGAAGGAAAACCTCCAGTTGAGCTAATATAATGTATTGGAAGTGACTTGGATACCTTCCCGTCTGTGGTGCTTTTTAATGAAATCTGTCCTCCCCCACTCTGAATGTGTGCGTGTGTGTGTGAGAGTGTGTACTTAATAGATACAGGGCAGTGAACTCCCCAGGATTAGCTAATGAAAATAGCACTGTAAAATGAATTGAGCAAATCGATGCAGCTGGAATTTTGAGCACTGTGACAAATGCACCAACCCGAAATTCCCCTCTCCCACTGCAGCCAATATTTTATGTGCAAGTGTGTGTTACAAACTTCCAAAATGAGACTGCTATTTGTAAATTGAAATTGACTCAGGCCACAGGATACTGCTTAGGGAAGCAGAGGAGAAGGAAGAGCTCTTCATGTAGTGGAAGATGGGACTGCCCTTGGAAAACTCTGGGTCATGCTTGCTGTTAGAAGGAAGACCAAGGAGAGCCTCCTGAGCTATGCTGGTGTGAGGAACTGTGTTCAAATGTGTGAAATAACATGGAGACTGTAGGATTTTGGGAATTTTTCGAGGATCCTCATTGCCTTTCTGAAGCTTCCTGCCCAGTTGTGAGAACAGTGAGTGGAAGAGGGAAATTTACCCACAAAAACAAAAGCCTGTGGATGGGCCAAAAAAAATCCCCTGGGTACCTAAAGTAGTCTCCACTTTTAGGACTTCAAAACACATCCCCCTGTTTCCTCCGATGCTGCAGGAATCCTGGCTTTGGGGAATGCAGAGGAAGCTTAAATTTACTCCATTTCAGGAGGAATTTTTCATCGTTCATGCAGGGTAAGTGACACATAATTTCAAATGTGAATGTCATAATTAAGTCTAATTATTTTACCATACTTTTGCCTTCATTAGACATTGTGTTTGCAATAATTGCTGTAATCAACCATATGGTTAGTATTAACTCGTTAACTACATGAGGGCAGATAATCCCTGCAGGAGGAATATATGACTTCCAGGTCTCGAGGTGTCATGCTGAGTCCCATCACCCTGGGGAATGGCAGGGTTTTGGCTCTCTGTCTCCTCTCACAGACGAGCAGGAGGGAAAGGTTTCAGACACTTCACATAGCTGAGTGGGTTCAGAGGACATGAAAGCCCCAAATCTGTGCTTTGAACAAAAAAAGCAAATCTGTCTGTTACCACTGCAGTGCTGTAAAACGCGTCCCTGTGAGTTCTCCTTGTTCCCAGGGAGCAAGGCTAGACAGCTGGCTGATTTTGGGGCAGCCTCACCAGGCAGGTCCCTGTGGCCCAAAGCTGGGCACTTTTGGTAGGCAGACTGTGGTGCTTTAACTGAAGTACGAAGTAAACCTGTAGGAAAACTCTGTGCATTAATACTTAGATTTATCCACAGCACCAGCTTCAACCTTGTGCCGTCAGCTGTAATTTCAAGAAGCTACTACTAGCATCTGAGTACGTAACGATGGTATCTACCAAGTAATTCTCTTTTTGCTGGCTTGCTAATAATTCTGTCACCTTCTTCATAATGATTATACTCTCAAATTATTTTTTTTACAGTTATAATTAAGTACACTGCAATTTCTGGGGTTTCTAGGGTATATGTTAATTTTTCTTTTGCAGTGTGCCAGGTTTCCAGACTCAGTTAAACAAGTATTTAATCTTTCTGTGTAAGACTTGCAATGTACAATGCTTAGTGAGTAACATCTCACCTGACCTGCTATTAGGTGTCTTGTATTGTCCCTGACGTCACCCTAAGTGGACTTCAGTTAGCCATAGAGCAAGGTAGAGAGCAAAATTTCATCTTGATGCTATTTTCCAGCCAAATGTTTAATTGATTTCTTCATTTGTTCCCCCATTTTCTGTTTTCAGGAAAGCAAACAAAAGAGGTATTCACTCATAGAGCCAACAGTGATGATCAAAGCTAATCCACAACCTCTTCAAAATCTTTAGTGAAGATGCAGCAGGTTTCTTCAAAATCTTTTTCAGCTTCATGGTGGAATTGATGGTCAAAGACAGACAGACAGTGCAAAAAGATCCCAGTCCTGACTGACCCTAGTTGAAGTTTGGTCAGGTCCAGACAAAGAGCCTGTACCTGGAACAGCCAGGACTTTCTGGATACCCCTCTCAACAGTGATGAGGGGACAAAGGTGATGTCCTTTTGCTGGTGAACACCTGTCTTACTCCTTTAGCTGGTGACAGCAAGGAATGCTTTTAAACTTTGCATGTTGAACCTGGACTTCAGACAGACCCCAGAGGTGAGGTGATGGGCCCTTTTTTACAAGGGAGGGATCTTTGTATCCTTGGATTTGTTTACTTCACTTGTACAACAGTATCCTTATGGTACAGGCAGAGGCAGATTTCAAAATCCTGGGAAATGAAAAATTCATCCTGCTTTCCTCTTGATCCTGTGGCACAATCTGAGACTGCCCTCATCTCCAGGAGGTGACAACTCATGGTTCTCCTTTTGTGCTAATGATGCTCCTTTTGTACCAATGGAAAGGACTTGCAGAGGGTGAATTCAGCTTATCACGTAGATCAGTCAGGATGGTAACTTTACAGTAGGTTAACAGTTTGCTCCCTTGGTGATCCTGTTCTTTTCCAACCTTGGGGAGTCAGGGAAGCATCACAGACAGGGATACGTGTCTGAAAGGTGTCTATGTGGTATAGTGACACCCGGTTTTGGGGCACAAGAATTAATTATTTAAAGAAGCTTTGACAGACCTTCTGCAAAATTAAAATTGGTGATTTCCAAGCCTTTTTTACCCCCTGGACATATGCTAGTTTTTCCTTCTGGGTAATTCCTTGACAAAAAACAAGGTGAAGAGGGCTTTTTGATGTCTGCTCCAAACAGGCCACTTCCCAAATGCCTTCTTAGTGATTTATTGTGATTTGTAAAGAGAATAAGTGGAGCCTGTATCAACTGTGTGAAGGAAAATGGAGGAATTTGTTTTGTACTGATCATAATGCAGATGATATACTGTTTCTCCTAATTGTAAGTGTAGTGAGTGGAATGGAGACATCTTTTCGTGTGGACAAACAAATGGGTGAGTTGCTTTTTGAGGTATGTAGAGATAAAACCTCAAACACAACGCTTCTGAAAGACAGCAGAAAATCTGCAGCTGAATGTTCACAGGGCTTGTGTGGACTTTGGCTTGTGTCTTGCAAAACATACAAAGTCTTACCAAGCATGGAATAACCACTTCATCATTTTAAATGAAGGCTATAAAAAATTACAGTCAGCACATAATAGGTGTTTTGCACCCATGCTAAGTACTGCCAAGAAAATAGTTACCTAAGTAAATCAATAAAGTATCATTCCCTTCCAAGGTCTTCCTGTCCCAGTCCCTGAACCTCTCATTTCAGAGGAGTACCGAAACCTGTTCAAGATTTATTTTGATGAAAGTAAGCATCTCTGTATTATCAGGCAGTAAAGAAGTTGTTTACTGCTAGTCCAATAGTGTTGAAAAATCTCTCTGAATACATACTTGCATTGTAGCTATCATAAAAATGTCTACTAGCTATTGGAGCTCCCAAATTGATTTTTTTTTCTTTCCAGAAAACAAAGAGTTCAGCTTGAAACCTAGAAATTGCTTCATAAGAAAAACCATTTGTGTATAGAGAGATGGACTGAGGTATCCTGTCATATATGATGTTCAAGTTTGGGATAAAACATTTCTATTAATATTCTGTTAGCAAATAAGCCTGGGCTGAGGTAGCAGCACCTGTTCTGAGTTCGTTTCCTATAAATCAGTCTAGATGTTTAATATGTTTCTCATTACCGGAGGGTTTGAAAACCAGCAATACACCTGAAAACCAATTTGCTGGCATTAATGTTCCAACAAAGTAGTGAATTTCCAGTTGACACTGTCGATTATTGGCAGGAAACAGATTCTGACTTGGGCCTTGTCAAGGATAATACAATTCACAGCCACACTGCTCCAATCAAGCTTGGAAAATGCAGTGTGCAGGATATGCCATTGGAAGAGCTGGAACTCCAAATTTTCAACACACGCAACAGAATCTTTTCACAGGCGCTGCATATAAAAATGATTTTGTGAAAAATTTCAGATGGAAAAGGCAGTGAAGAAAATCTTCATCTGTTTGCTAAATGTGTGAATGATAGAAGAGCTGACTCAGCTCCTGGCAGTGAAAGGCTTGACATGCTTGGAGAGGTATCACACCAAGCATGTTGGCAGAGCAGTGCTGCAAAGGGGAAAATGGCTCATGCTCTGCACATTCACCCCTGACCCAAACCAGAGTGGTATTCCCTGCTCTGCTTCTGAGCTCAAAAGAGTTTGAGAGAATAAGAAAGCAGAGGAGGAGTGCTGACCTGCTTGGCATGGGGGAGTGACAGAAGGTTTCTCATCCTTGAGAACTGTGGAACCATGAGGTCCTGGGGGGAGATGCCAAGGTACCAGGTTTTGAGGACCCCCATTGCACCTTAATAGGTCTCCAGGGGCTGCATGATTTTTCCTGGTGTGGGACTGAGAATTTAGGATGAGACTCACTTTTACTTCAGTCAATTAAAAGTTACATGTCTATTTGAAACTGCTTATTTAGGCTTCCTGCAGACATCACTTTCTTACACCTTGGCTTGAAGCCTTAACTCTATATGGATGGGTTTTCTCAAGATTCCAGTCAAGAAATACGATTTTTCGGGGATGTGGAGAAGACCAGATGTCTGCAAGTCTCAAGTCATTAATATTTTAGCCAGAGTGGATATCCTTGGGCAAGGGAGCAAACTTGCATTACTTATTGGAACTATGATGAGTGGAGAGGTGGAAAAGTCACTCTCATCATTGAAAGGAGACAAACACTGCTTCTGTGTGCCTCATACCTATGAGGAGGATGCATCAGGTTTCAGCAGACCTGCACAACAGTGACTCTTTGACATTATCTTACTTCTCCCACATGGAAAATGTCATTATTGATATTTCTTCATTGCCTGAGCATGTTTTCTTTTTTATTATACTGTAATACTGGCTTCAGAGCAAATGTTAGTTGGGAGCTTTATATTTCATGTCCCGTGTTTAACTTAAAATTCATCCTAGTTTTTTTCCTAAACTTACAAATAAACCCAGTATTTTTGATTAAGTTTTTCATTTTTACATCTTGAATAAGCCTGTCTTATTGATGCCTGCCTTTCTGTTTCTATGTACAAATCTATCAAGACCATCAGGAAATGGTTTTGCAAACAGAATTTATTGCAAAGCTGATTATGTATTAATATATACAAATGACAAATCTAAAACACAATGTCAAAAAACCCACGAAAATGCAATCAAGAATTTATTATTCTCCCATTACTATTCAGCTGGGAAAATAGCTGCTCTACCTTACCAAAATAACTTCCCCCTCCCAAACCTTACACACAACCTGGTTTTCTAAGTAAGTGCCATAGAAGTATTTGTAATAAAATACTTTAATATATAATAATATCAAAAGTTCACTGTAATTTATCCACCTGTTTTTCTCACTTCTATATTCCATGCAGGCTTATTACAAAAATTCATTGTCACTCATACACCTTGGGTATATGTGAGTGTGTCTCTAAACTTCCAGGTCCATTTTAAAGATGGAATAAGCAACTTCTGCATTTCAGAACCTTGCATCTTGTTCTGTTTTGTACCTGTTTTTCCAACATTGTAGGCAAGGTTTCTTCTAGGAAATATTCCCACAAGTGTTTCTCCACAAAAATTGCTTTATCTCAAGCCCAAATTTAACTTTTCCCATTTTTTTAAAATAAAACCCAGTAATTTGAATAAAATGCTTTTGAGAAAAAAATAATGCTTTGCTTTTCACCTTGGAAGGGACATTATGACAATATGCCATGTGTGCATTACCTCTTTTATCCCTCAAGGAGTGACTGATAATCAGGCCTTTTTCAACTGAAGGACTCATCTTGCTGACCATTTTGCTGCCTCTCATGCTGTGAGATATTAGGAGGAATGGGAAATGAATTATGCCTCACCATGACTTTGGTTAGCAACACCACTGCATGTTATGTTGACATCATTATATTTACTTACCACGTATTGCTAATTACAGATGAATTTTGTATTATGTGCCCACATAGTAACTGATGAAATCTCTCATTTGCAGGGAAAAAGTTTTTTACTTTTGGGAAGTTCGTGGCAGCCGCAGCCCTATGGTTGTCACTGGGAGCTGGTTCAGTGCCACATTATATGATGGAATATGGTTCTGGACAAGAGGAGCAATGGGAACAAAGTGGATGCAGACACACACACAGACACGGACACAGATCATCCAGCACACACCACAGGCTGTACGTGTACTTATCTGTAGTGCTATCTCTAGTGTACATGTGCTTGTGTATTTGTGCACATACACACATACCCTTATGGCTGAACTCCGAGGCATCCTGAGCACAATAAAGAAATGATCTGCCTGTGTTTCACACAGAGGCAATCACTCTACAAGCTCATGTGAGAAGTCATTATAATAGTTATGCTATTTATGGAGAAATGTGTAGATAAAATGTAGGAAAATTATTGTTCTCCATATTCTCACTTTTTTATTGAAGAAACAAATCACACAGTAAATTACATCTGATTTGCATGAAATGTTACATGCACCTAGAGCTCAGCATGAACCTGTGAAAAGACATTGTTTTAATTCTGTAGCCTTTATAGCAGTTTGTTTGTTTCCTTTCCTTATTTTTTTTAAGATAAACTTCTGACTTATGTTTCTTATTTGGGTTTGCTTTTATTTTATAGGCCCTTCTCAGTATCATTTAGTATCTGCAAATTGCCATGGTGAGTAATAAAAAAGTAGTGCCCTCTACCAGCTGGACGTGGAGGAGAAGAAGGAGGGAGTACATGTTTGCCCCATGGTGATAATGGGTCCTGCCCCAGCTGGGATCTGTTGCCACTTGTTGTGGAGGCAATTCCTGAGGGAATCACAAAATATGCTGAGTTAGCAAGGACCCACAAGGAACATACAGTGCAGCTCCTGGCCCTGCACAGGGCCATCCCGAAGAGTTACACCATGTGCCTGAGAGCGTTGTTCTTGAACCCTATCAGGACTGGTGGTGTGACCACTTCCCTGGGGAGCCTGTTCCAGTGTCCAAATACCCTGTGGGTGAGGAACCTGTTTTTAATATCCAACCTAAACCTCCCCTGATACAGCCCCTGATCAGGCCATTCCTTTGGGTCCTGCCACTAGTCATGAGACATCAGTGCCCATCCCTCCTCTTCCCCTTGAAGAGGAGGAAGTTGAAGACTGCAATGAACTATTCCCTCAGTCTCCCCCAGGCTCAACAGACTGAGTGACCTCAGCCACTCTTCATATGGCTTCTCCTTAAGGCCCTTCACCATCTTCTAGGCTCTCCTTTGGACACTCTCTTGTAGCTTTATACCCCTCTTATTTACATTGTGGCACCCAAAACACCTCAGCACTTGAGGTGAGGCTACTGCAGAGCAGAGCAGGACAATCCCCTCCCTTGCCCAGCTGGTGATGCTGTGCCTGATGCCCCCAGGACAGGGTTGGCCCTCCTGGCTGCCAGGGCACTGCTGGCTCATGTTCAACTTGCCACTGACCAGGACCCCCAGGTCCCTTTCTGCAGTGCTGCTCTCCAGCCCCTCAGACTGCTCCCCAGTCTGTCTGTACATCCAGGGTTATGCTACCTAGATGCAGAACCTGTCATTTTCCTTTGTTGAACTTCATATGGTTGGTGATTGCCCAGCCCTCAATTTGTTGAGGTCTCTCTGGGGGGCCTCTCTGCCCTTGAGGGAGTCAACAGCTCCTTCCAGTTTTGTATCATCTGCAAACTTGCTGAGTGTCCCTTCCAGTCCTGTGTTCAAGTTGTTTATGAAGATGTTGAGGAGCACAGGGCTGAGAGTGGAACCTTTTGGAACGCCACTGGTGACAAGTCACCAGTCTGCTCTCACCCCACTCACTACAACCCTTTGTGCCAGACTGGTGAGCCAGCCGCTCAATGGTTGCATGATGTCTTTGTCCATTTGTGTACTGGATATTTTGTCTGGAAGGGAACTGTGAGAGACGCATCAAAAGGAAGGCTCTAGTTTGCCTTGGGGCAACACAACATGCTGAATGATTTGGTGTCCCCTTTTCCTCCATTTTTTCCCCCCTTCATATCTTTGGATGTCACCAATAAGCTGAAGGACATTTACTTCCCCATCAGAGTTCCCCTAGGAAGTCTGGAAGCTGCAGAGAAACCCTACATGCACACTGACCAGAGCACACAGCTGGGCCAGGTCCAGAGAAGGGCAATATGGTTGGTGTGAGCGTGCACTGACACTCTGACTCCACAGAGTAAACAGATACAACCTGAAGGATTTAGTGAAAGCCTGGTCTGAGATTTGTCAATAAGATCTGAGTAGATCTGAGTGAAAATCTGCCATGTTACAGAAAAATGGACTTTGCTAAAGTACCCCTTTATTATTTGGAATGGGTGTGTACTTTCCATAGAAAATGGTGTTTCCTCAAAGAAGTGTGTGCTTGAATATGGAAGTATTTTTAGTGGAGATACTCTGTCCTGCTCATATAGTTGTAAGGGAGCAGGATGGCTTAGCCTGGCTCTCCCCTGTGCAGGGATGTGCCCTGTGCCTTGAGTTCTGCAGCAGGGATTGGCCTCGTGTTAGAGGCATCCAAGGTGGGAAAGGTACGTCAGACATACGTATGTGTGCACACTCACACCTTGACACAAACTCTTTTGCAGAGTTGTTGCTTTGGGTTCAACTTGCCTTTAGAGCTGGAGAAGACAGCAAGGGGCTGCAATGGTGTGCAACAAGAGAGTGTCAGCTGTCAGCATGAGGGTGGAACATGAGGTATCAGGGCAAGGCCAGGAGAAGGCAAAGGCAGAAGCCAGTAGGGCAGTAAAACCTCTTTACTCTCTATTACTGTCTTTGCCTCCTTCTCCAGTGAGTCCACATCTGTCAGTACATCCTGGGAGTTACAGGTCAGTTGATTTTCATTTTCTCCTGTCAGCTAAGCTATGTGCTGGCTCTGCCTAAAGTTGCTGTGATTCACCATTCATTCTCTTGAAAAATGCCTGGTACCTCAGGACTTTCCCAACATGTGAGGCACAGTCTGATGTTACAGAATGCAAGGAGGTAATGTGGTACTAGGCCTGTACTTCAAAATAAAGTATTTTGGGGTTGAGTCATGATTTTCTCATAGTTAATTTTTGCTACAAGATCCCAGTTTTCTAGACAACGGGTTCTTCAGAAAAAAGTTTGAAGGAGTGCAGCAAAAACCAAAAGTGGACAAAAATATTTTAGCTAAGCTGCCTTAATAAGCACTTGTATGAGGGACAAACTGGGAGGATGCAAGCACAAAAGAAGGAGGATTTTGTTTTTTAACTCTTAGAAGTACTTAAATGAGAACCTCAAATGATAGCCCTGGTGAAAGTCCTAGTAAGGTATATAAGGCATGCAATTGTAGGATTAAACTGAATAAATAAATAGATTCTTAAGGAGTCTCTCTCTTGGGGTTTTTAGAAAAGGACTACTTATTTAATAATCTTTACAGAAATGCAAAAGCAGATTGCACAAGTTAATAATTATGCTTCAGGTCTATGTTTTTTTCTAGGAGGTGGTCCATGGAGAGTACAAGTGAGCCCTTGCAGTCTGCTCTGATCTCGTGCTGGCAGTGGGCTCTGGCTGTCATACAGCTGTCAGCAAAGTCTGTGTGTGGTGACTGAGCAGGGCAGCACCTGTGCTGGGACTGTTTCTCTGTGCACCATTGTGCCAGGAGGCCAGTTCTGTCCCATATCTGGTGATGAAGTGGAGGTACAGTGGGAAATGCCGTACAGTCAGCAACATTTAAAACAAATGACTCGTTTTTCTTCACATGGATTTTATCTGAGCAACCCTCTATAGCTGGTCTGTGCAAGTGTTAAACTAATTCCCATGTGTGTGTGTTTCTAACCAGGTATTGTATACTTCCTTCTTTTATGTTGCTGAAAGCATACTGCATCTTGCTGGAAGAACTGTTTAGTATGCTTCAGGACTCAGAAACTAATCTCGAAGTCTAGCCTTGAAGGGTATGATCTATTGCAATTAGAAATGTATTGCTTTGCAATTACTATTACCACTTGTTTTTACCTGCAGGCGTAGAAATAAATACCTGTTGCCTGTGGATATTTATACCCTCTAAATTCCTGCAAAGAAGCCAGTCCTAATTTCTACAGCTCTCCTGGGGTAAAGCTGATGCCTTTAAGTAACCCTTGCATCTGCTGAAAAGTACCATAAACCACCACATCTGGGTTGTAACTATGATCATGCAGTTTTTGTCACCTGTCTGCAGCAAAAAAGCTAGAAAATAAAACACCAATCTGATCTGAAAAGTCTGAAAATTGCTGCAGTAGCCTAGTTTTGGACATATTATGTGATTTCTTCATCTGGAGAATAATGATGCCCAGGCATCTTTTTCATAATTCACTCTTCAGTAATACTGGAAAATGATGTCAGAGTTACTCTGTCTGTATCATCTCTTGCTCTTGTGTATGATAACCAACTGTCATCAGTATTGTATTTTTGGATATAGCAGGAATTAATATTTTGGATGTCTTTGCTGTTCTGTATCTGTTCCTCCATAGGCTGGATGGAGTTTTCAGCCTATAGGGTGAAATTGGGAGACAAAGCTGATGTGGGTTAAAAAATATTCCCTGCCCCACCTTGCTCTTTGCATTTTTTTGCACACTTGGGAAAACTGAAGGACCCAGGTCACCATGTGCTCCCTTGCACTGTTGGTGTAATTTAAGGCATGAGAGTCTGTGCATTGGGCCTGGAGTGCAGAAGGATCATTGGCCCTGAGCCCTTCTGAAGGAAACCATACGTCAGCCTTCTTCCCTTTCCCACTCGTGTAAGTCTAGAGGAAGTCTATCACAGTTGGCCAAGGCTGGTGTAGCAGAAAGCTGAAATTATCCCATGTCAGAAGCTGCAGGATTTGATGGATATTTTCAGATCTGATGTAGAGGTTGTTTAACCACCTAAAGGCAGATGGTGGCATTCACTGAGAGCTGCGTGTGAAGGGAAACGACTCTCTCAGATCCTGCCTGGGCTGACTACTGCCAGACAAGACTGGAAATACAGTGGCACTTGTTGGGATTTGTTTATGGGAGCAAAATCTGGCATTATTCAGCATGTGTTGGGAGTACATGCTGGGGATCAAAGTGTCTTGTGAACAGTTAGTTTGATTGGAGTTGAAGGAGTTTGCCTTAAAATCAAGACATAAAGGGAAGAGAATTTGCTTTGTGACTTACACTGAGTTAAGGGGGATGGCATCTCCTGGCTATTGCTTGCTAACCAGACACTGTAGGGAAATGAAATTGAGCAATAAGGGACTGCTGTGTGCACCATATACTTGTCAGGTTAGTGTGCAATGCTGCATTGAGGAACGGTGGGATGCAGCTTTTCGCCACACAAACATTTTGAATGAGTGATTCAATGAATTTCATCACCTCATCTAGTTATTCTCTCTTTAATTTCAAATTTTCAAACAAAACCTTTGACCTAGAGCTAAGAGTGAAGACAAATTTCTTTATAAAAAAAGAAATTAGTAGGATTTTTAAAGTAAAATTTGAAATGGTATCCTTTGCAAACCTATTCCTTGAGTGGGCTGTAGACCTTACTGGAATCCTGTTCAGCTTTTACTCTCTATGAGTTTAAGATGTTGACTGGTGAAAACTGATAGAAACAGATCCTTCTCAAATTGTGCCTTATAAATCCTACAAATATAAAAACATGTATCTCTTCCCATCAGGTATCACAGACATACATATCCCTACATCACAGTGTTCCTTGAATCCCACACAGCAGTATAGTTTAGGAGAGTTTTTGTCATTGTTTGAGGGAGGATCATGGTACTATAAACTGTACAAACCACAAAGCAGAGTGAAATTTCTTTTGTACAGTAGCAAAAGAGATTTCCTGCTGGTAGGTGCATGTAGGAGATATAAATACAAGAGCAAGGTTAACACAGGTGGCACACATACTTTCACCTTTCTCGCTCAGTTAATCAGATCCTGCTGGCTTTTCCAAGGGGGCTGAAATTTTCCATGGGCCATGCCTTGAAGTGGCCTGCTGTACCTTGGGTTTCCAGGGTCCCCCACACATGGGAAGAGAGGGGAAATCCCTGTTGAACTTGACAGGTGGAAACACCAGGGGAAGGTAAAGTCTTCTTGCTCTGCTCTTCACTGTTTTCCATTTTCCTCCCCTCTTCTGAATGACCCAAAATTTCCTCCTGCCCACTTCAAGTGGGAGATTGCTACACATTCCTGAAACCACGCATCACTCCCACCAGTGCTGTTTACTTGACATACCCATATACAATATAACTGTAGGAACTGCAGCTTTGCTTGGCTTGCAGCATTTTCCTCATCAGCAAAGAGCAAAACTGGCTACATATCCTACAATGCTGAAAGGGGCTCTGTGGTTTTGTATAAACAATTCTCACATTATTGCATCCTCTCACACATGATTGTTCTGAAGCACTTAAGTAATATGAAATTATCCTCAATATAGCTGTCACAGATGAAAAAAGCCTACAGTGTGTTTATGATGCGGTTCAAACTACTCATTGATTTCTGGACCTGCTGTAGCTCTTCGGGGCATATCTCAAAGCCAAGCAATGTCTTTGAGAGCTGGCTGTTGCATCTGGATTTCTGGATGAGGTGCAAAAAGGTGCTTCAAAACCTTTGTATGACCTGATCATCAAGCCTGACTTCTCCCTTTGCGGGTAATTTGTATGTCTCCTGTGAAGAGGTGATTCTGTAATGCTGTGAGTTTTGGTATCTGAAGGCAATATAAATAGACTGGATATCAGGAAGTGTCTTAGCCACTAGGACGTGATTAATTCAGGAATGCTCCCCTGTTTGCAAGAACACTTATTTCTCCAAAGTTATTTCCCTCTAAGCAGGGGAGCACACTAGAGTTGCCGAGCCACACATTTTAGAAAAATGGCAGTGTGTTGGCATCACTGCTTGTTCTTGGACTTGCAGGCACATAAAGTTTGCCTGACAGGTGGTGCTAATAATACCTGGCTCTCCTGCTGAGCTCATTCTGGGGAAATTGCAAACTATTTTTCATTAACAGGAGAATGATTATTGTCCACAGTTTTTTGGTGCAGAATTGGCACTGCAAGGAATGAATTAGCATACCAAAATTTCTTTGAAAAAATTTTTTCAGATTATAGGCCAGCCAGTTTTCTACGTCTTGGGCAAAACTATGTCTCCTCTTATTTGGGGATCTGACTACAGCACTGAGGTCTTGGTAGATGGACACTGAGACTTGTCCTGTGCTCCAGGGGCCAGAAAAACAATACCCAGGACTGGTACAATGTCAGATTTGTTTGCTATTCTTGTTTGGGGTAAAAATCCCAATCATATTCCATTCCTTCCAACTTGGAAAGGCTTCTTCCAGTAGAAGCAAGTTCCCGGGAGGCATAACTTGTTTTAATTTCTGGCCTAGTTGGGAGAATGCCAAGGGGTGCTTCTTCCATCCAGTCCTGAACACTGTCTGCGGATGAGGTTTAATGGACAGCAAATAGTGGCAGGAATTAAGAAACATGGACAGTCACTGACTCCTGTGCTCTGCTTTTCTTGTCTGTGATTCAACAGCTTCATTTGTAGAAGGGGATGAAATTACTCCAATTCACTTCTGTAAAATATTTTGTGATCTTTAGGTGCTTTTTGTATCTTAATTTCTTCTGCAGTTCCTAATTCTCTGACAATAAATTACAAAAGGGCAAAAAAAGAGCAAATATACATAGATTTATATTTCTTGAGCTCATAAGGATATATACATTTTCAGTGGACATATGGATTCCATCCTTTCGATCAGAATGGTGAAAAACATTTCTTTCAATGGGATTGCTAGGAAACTGTCCTCAGTTACAGGCTTTGCAGTAAACACTGGTTTAATGCTTTTGTAGTCTGGAGAACACATACTATGATCAGAGCTGCCAAAAAAGAGGCAATGTGTATAATATGACTATTAAAAAATATAAACCCCCAGTTTCTTAATATTATGTACAAAGAAAATAGTTTATTGTAGCTTTTGGGTATTCATTAGTTATTTCTCTCACCGCCTTTTAAGTATTTTTAAATGTTAGTTTTATCTGCCCATTTTCCTTACTCCTACGGAAAAAAGTGGAAAGGAAAAAGAAATAGAGAAGTCCCAAAACTGGAAAAGTGAAAAATTGTTTTACTTGACAACTCCAAAAAATTATAAAATGAAAAATGTATGAGAAATAATTTATTTCTAGGGAGACAGTAATTTTTCATGTTATAAAGTTTCAGATAAAACTTTGACTTGTCCTAACGACGTATAAAGCACTGAAACCCATGTCCCCAGGTCATAGTACAGGTATACCCAGAGCCTTGCAGTATCATTTCTGCAGGATAATTAGCATTCTGGATAACAGAAGCCAGAGCAGTGAGGCCAGGTTTCAAAGTGAGAAGCCAGCGTAGGTCCCCCCAAATCAAAATCGTTTGTATGGGTTAGATGTAACCAGCCTAGAAAGCTGTATGGTCCAGTTATTCCTTTAACCCTTTATTGATTAATGTATTTAGCTCATTGCAGAGGTAAAGCGACCATTTCTGAATAGAATGTGGCACATATCCACCTTTCCACTGGTTTCTAAACATTCTGTGTTGGCTCTGCTACTAATGGTCAAGTTCATAAATAAACAATATTCTATTCTGTGAATGTATGTGTCTGTAGATTTCTGTATTTACTTTAAGAGACTGTGGGGTTCCCCCTTCTTTTAACTCTTCAGAAATACATATCTTTTTAGATGGGCTTCTTTTGCTGCAAAGCAAAGGCTTGTTCCCAATATCTCTCTGCTGCTGTAGCACTCATGGGAGAAGGTTTGTGGATATTGGTATCACCATTAGAAAAGATGAATGTTTTAATGTTAACCTGTCAATACACTCTTCTGGCAAGGTATGTTCCATTTCTGATTCCACCCCAGATTTCATGTGTGAACATGAGTAAACACTTAGGTCTATACTCCCATGAGTCTTCTGAAACAGCTAAACCTGTAAAGGTCTGACTTCAGCTCTCAGCTCCTTTAAGCTTAAGCGATACGTAAGCACATAAAGGATTTTTTATTAAAATGCATCAAGGTCCTCAGATAATGCTGTAGTGGAGAGTCAGAGAAGCGGAAATTTGTCCTCCTGAGAGTTGGATGCAGATTTGTGCAGGCATTTTTTGTTTCTTGGTGCTTCCAGATAGTGAGGCAGTGTGCAGTACAGTTGGGAAAAGTTTTCTGATGCCATATCTGTTATGCATTCTCCTGGCCACTTTCTAACTGGTCAGCAGTTATAGTTTGGACAGCAAAAGCTTAAAGTAAGTAGAGAAATACCACTGATAATCAGTGTGCTTTCTAGAGACATATTCTTAGAAGAAGCAATGATGGGGGAGGGAGTGTGTGGCAAGTTACAAATGAACATCAGTGACTCCTTTAGAGTTGCACAAAATTAACAGAAATGAGATCTCTAGTTACTGAAGAGAATCTTCTTTACTGAGATAGCTATTAAAATAAAACAATCAGAGATTATGGCACATGAGAGTCTTTTTAATTGTTAATTTGCCCCCTTCAAAATGACCGTACAGTGAAATCTCTGTCTTTTTAAATAACATTGTTTTTCTTAAAATTGGTTTCCCTTTTCAGCGTTATCTTTCTGAGAGCACTGTGGTGATATTGTTGGGAATTATCTATCCCACACTGACGAGAGCCTATCTGAGGCTAACACAGTCCTTGCAAAGTGCAAGGTAATTAACCATTCTCCTCCCCCTATTTATCTTGATTTTTGCTTCCATCTAGTTGTTTTTCACGCTTGTAGAGTATAATTTGCATAAAGTTTTAGCACTTTCTTCCTACACAACCCCTTGCTCTCTGGTCTTTCTCTCCACATCACTGCAGTGAGCCAAGTGTGAATTACCTCGGAGCAAGGGTGTGTGAACTGTTCTGCCTGTGCACAGCAGCGCTGAAGACAATGGAGCACAGCATCTGCGATTGACACAATTCTCATTTACAGAGACACTGTGTATGCTAGTGAACCTCTGAGGGCAAGACCAGACTTTTTTGCTGCTAATTCTGGCAATACCTACTTCTGATGGGAACCTAATTTCCACCCACGAGGATCTTCAGTGTCTTAACAATGTGAGTGAGCAATGAATGATGCTGAGCGGTGATGTGACTTTTCTTTTGGCTTCCCTTCTGTGTTTTGCCCACAGCCAGAAAAATAGAGCCTCTAGACCAAAGCACTTGGCACCTGGTGTTTCCTTTCAAGTGCTTCTATAAGCCAGGCTCCTTTCGCCACTGAATTCCTCAAATGAACTTCTCTTTAAAGTAGTCACTGCTTACTTTGTAATTAAACCACAAGGCATATCAACATAGCCAGGAAACATTGACCCAAAAGCTAAGTGGTGATGGTCAAGACTGGGCAGCTGCCATGACATGGCAATGTTTGAAATGAGTAAGAAGGGGCTTGGTTGCTTTTTGTGTTCTTGTTGTTTTAGGCAATATAAAACAAAGCAAACACGGAGGTATAGTGAGATTCAGGTACCTGTATTTACACACTGTATCATATGCAAATCATGACTCTGCCGAGTAGTTTTGCAGAAGGTTGAACACTCAGAGCAATTGTTTCTAGCCTGCTCTTAACTCAGAGTCTGTGGCCTTAATTTTGGATGCAAAGAAGGGCTATGAGAGCCATAGTTTGTTTTCCCCAACTAGGTCAGCTGGTTTAATTAGTGACTCTGCGTCTCCCTCCACATCTTACTTCTCCAGGCTACTCAAGTGTTTGAATAGATAATCCCAATTCCTAATAATTACAGCTACAACATTATATATTTTGCAGAGATAATGCTTCAACTGGAAATTTAGAGCTGCCAGTTACATCCTCCTGTATTAGCCCCACATCACTAGGCATAGCCTGGCTTTTCTTTTCTTACCTTCCTTGTGCCATGCACAGCTTTTCCCAGGACTATCAAAGGACAGGTCTGCAGAGGGGTCATTCAACACCAAACCAGATGGGGTGGTGGGACCACTGTGGAGATCCATGCATTTTTGTTTCAAAACAGGTTATGGCAGTTTGACTGGTGGGTCTGCATCTGCAGGTGCAAGTTAATCTGATATTAGCCAGGTTTCAACTGATTTAATAATGTTCACACATAAAGTTGGTTTAATTAACTTGGATTTACACCAGGACGTAGAGGGGACATGTCAGTTTGGTTATTAATCAAAGGAGTAGGAGCCAGCAGATCTATCTCTCCTCCCTTTCAAGCTCTCCGATAGATTAATGATGTGACCTTGGGCAGATCTCCAGGCGTGTTTTTGCCTTGCTCTCCTTGGCCTGGATATAATCAATTTCTCAGAATAGATGCAATACTGAACTCACAGGCATCTGTGAAACTTAATTCCCTGTGTGCGGAAAGGGTCTTGGCAGCTGTCAGGGAGTGCAGCTCTGTGGGGAAGGGGCAGGGCTTACTTGCTGCCTGGTCCATCCTCTCACAGAGCAATCTCTGCCAGGAGTCATAGGTGCTGCCATCCATCGCAACAATGGCACCTGGCTCTAATCCTGAACTGAAAGTGTGTGGAGGTGCCTTGGAGATGGTTGGCATGGTCCTAACCAAGAGTTTGCTCTCTGTTTTGCAATATAGATGAGAAGACCATCCAATGGCTCATTTTATTTTTATTTCGGCTGAGGCAAAATGGTCCTCTTTGGGAAACCAACATTTTCCCTCTTTTTCCTCCATGTGTGGAACAGCTGTAGCAATATGTCTGGCACTTACAAGGAGCAAATGGCAGTGAAATCATTGCTCTGCTTAACTACAGCAAGTTCTGCTCTTGGTCAGCATGGGTAAAGCTGCTCCTATGCTCCTGCTGTGGACACAGTTGGGCACAGCTGCCTGCCTCCCAAGTACCCAAATATTTCCTTCTGAAGGCCTGATTCCACACCCCTCTCCATATGGGAAATGTAGTCTCTTTGACTTCTTGGCCAATACCATTTGGCCATGTGCTGCTGTTGTTAACTGATTAAGCCCTTCAGCATCTTCTTTTGCCTGTCAATCTGGCAAGTATAAAAGTCCTCCATAGTGATCTGTTAATTTTGTCCTAACGTGGCTTTACTTGGGTGCTTCTTCTTCTGCTTATTGTTATTCTGGTTTGGGCTCTTCAGTTTGTTTTTCTCAGGCAAACTGTGGTTTCAAAAGTAAGGGAAGGGACTCACAGGCTCACAGTAATTACCGTGGTTTTGTTAGGGTTGTATTTTGGTGTGCAGGAGTACTGGGTCACGAATTTCTCTTTGAAATATCAGGAGTCCAGGGAGAAGAATTGTGGTGCCTTTTATTTTTTCCCCGTCAGAACTGATAATGATAAGGGATTCATGTTTCTTAATTGTCCACACTGATCCAGCATGAGCTCCTTGATCAGAACTCCTGAACAAATCAGACACTCCAGCCTCATGCAGGGGCTCTCCAAAAGAGTGCGAAGTGAGAAAACTGAATATGACTTTCTGCTCAGAGTCCACTTATGGGTTTATTTAATAGATGGAGTTTGCACACAATTAACTAATTATGAGCAAAGTTAGTGCTTGCAGTGAAGAGCAGGCCTTCGAAAATAAATACTCGGCTTCATTTGAAGGGCAAACACTTGACACTCAATGTGAACTTAAGCAGGAACTGACTTTCAAAGGGAAAATTGTCTGTCAGATTTAAGTCTACACACATATTCTCTTCAATATTTGGGATTCTAAGCTCTTTGAAGGTAGTCTCTTCACTTCCCCACAAAGCACTTTTTTGTTCACCTTCACAGCAATTTTCTCTCTTCCCTCTCCCCCTCACCCCCAATCCCCTTAATGTTACAAAAGAATTCGCTTCTGGGATGAGATTCTGCTTGCTGAGTTTCAGCCCCAAATTATATTTTAGAGATGACTTTGAAATTCCCTGTAAGTGTCCTCTCATTATTGGATATCTTTGATACAACTTTAAATACAACTGTGCAGACATCGCTGCCATTAGTGCTAGGAAAATATAAAACCTACACAGAGAAAGCAATAGTCAGAGCCAAAAAGCCCCTGTGATAGATAAAAGTAGGGGTATGTTTCAGATATGGGACCCCAGCTTCGTAAACATTGTGAAGCTCTGTGAATTAGTCACTTCACACAATACTCTTAAGGGAGTTTTAATCAGACCGTGTTGTGCAGGGGCTCATCCTGAATGGATTTAGCCTGGAGAAATCACCCTACTCAGAAGTGCTCTTTTTTTTTCTTTTTTTCTTTTTTTTCTTCTTTTTTTTTTTGGCCAGAGATANACTCCTCTCTCCTGGAGATCAGTGCAGCAAAAGAAGAGAAGATGTCAAGCAAGAGCAGGCCAATCAAAGCCGTATTGTGCTCAATACCAAACACTCTTGAAGTGTGTTCACTATAAGCTGCTGCAAACCACATACTTTTTCAACAGATTGGAGGACCAGTTCCCAGCTGGAGGGAAACACTGGTCACTTAAAGAGAATGTGGACACCACAACTGAGAGTAGAAACTCCCTGTCACTCTTGTCTTTTCCAACAAGCCAAAGACTTTTCTGGTTTTTCAGACTGCTCAAACTCCTCTTTCCAGGGGTCAAAGAAAACAGGCTAAACTCAAAGGTGGAATTTACTGCCCCTAGACTTGTATCAGGATGGACAGTGGCTCATCATCCCTCACCTCTGCAGATGGCAGCCCTATGTATTTGGAAGTGTGCACAAGTTTCCTATGCAGCTGGGGCAGAAGGGTGCAGTAGAAGCCAGCCTATGCCTGCATGAGCTCTGCCACAACTCATGACAAGCTCTGTTCTGCCCGGCATTGTGGGGGCTGCCAACATAGTAGATGAGCAGTATCACCATCACAGCTTTTGTTTGTCATCGCTGTTTGCCTTCAGAATAGAAACGGGAGGTTTGTGGGTTTACCCCTTTTTGCATGCTATAGGACATTTCATGTACTATATAGCATTGTGTACCATAGCCCTCACCATTTCAAAGTATCCTGATATAAGGGGTGCTTTGAGATCATGTTTTCAGCATGGAGAAGAAAAAAAGTAGCAGACCTGGAAAGGTTTCTTATAGGATTTTATGAATGGGGATTTATGAGTGGCAAATTGTTTCAGGAGGCTTAAAGTTTCTGAGGTGTGTATGTGCAAAAAGCCTGTCAAAAAATCAGCGTTCCTCTACACGAAGCTCTTCTTGGCTGATTTGCTCTATCAACAGGGTACGTTGTACTGATCCTCAAGGAGCAGGAGGAGCTAAGTGTTTCTGAAATCCTCCTGCTGTGTCATTTTGAAAAGTGGTATTCATGTAATGTGTACCCTGGATCTCTTATCGTCAAGTCATTGTTCTGAATATTTCTGAAATCCTCATGCTGTGTTGTTTTGAGAATAGGTATTAAAGTACCACAGATTGCTTAGTGCTGAGCCATTTCTTTCCTATGTCAGAGATGACAGAAAGAAGCAGATTTCAATATGGCTGGCACTGGTGGAGAAAATGCTATTAAAACTCATCAGAGGCAGGATCCAGGGTCCCTTACTGATATACTATTTGTTCAGTTGGGATGCACATGGATTAACAGGGAGATGACCACGTCTTAACCAGCTGATACAATTTTTGTTTTGAGGCAAGAGTGCAAAGAACTGGCAAGAGGCAGCTGGAGATATAATTTATGCAGGCTTCATTATGCTTTTGCAACAACAACAAATGCAAAAAGGCTAACTTGTGAGGTCAGCAGTATGGCACAGGGGGTGATGTGCTTGAATGGAATAAGGAGTGGCCTCACTGGAGACTACACACAGATCATACTGCTTTGGTGTGACCTGAATGGAGGAGCAGAGTATTACATGGACAAGAACTGGACTAGATTTGTTACTCTTATTCAGACTATTTATCTGAAGCCTAAGGAAAATGAGAATACTATAAAGCGAAAATATTTGCAGATAATGCAGAAATAGGGAGCGCTGCCACTAGAAAGAAACTACATGGGTGAATGGGAAGATGAATGACCTAGATAAAACTAAAGTCATGAGGAACTGGACAGAACAGAGGATCAGATTCTGAAGTATCATATTATGCAGAAATGCAGTTCAGGAAAATTTAGTTCATGGGCAGCAGAAGAAATTTGAAAGATTAAAATTGGTGCATAAATGTGTAGAAATTTATAGAGATCTTTGCAATTATTACATAGTGGGTTTAAGTTGCTAGAAATTACCCCCCTTTAGTACTGCACAGACCATGCCTGTACTATCATCCTAATTCCTGATCAACTGAAATTAAGGAATTATTATAGTGCTAGACAAAGATATAGCAAGAGCAAGCAGAATAATGCAGGGATGGGGGAAACTAGCTGTCCCAAATATACCAAAGAAATTAGGGCTGTACTCTGTTGAAAGAGAAGACTGAGAGGTGAGATCATTTTGCTCCATGAAGATCTTGAGGGAATAGGAAGAATGGTTGACGCAAGACAGTTTGAATCTCTGTCAAATGCAAGAAGCAGAGGGCACAAATTAAAGTTTTGCATTATGTGCAGGGAGGTCCCGCAAGGAATTTAGTTTAGAATTCCTTTATGCAGGGAGCAGATCATATACAAGATGCTGAAAAGTGCACTCTGCTATACAAAAAGCCCAATGGGAACACAAATTTTTACTGCTATGTTCCCCAAAGCCACATCTTTGTCTGAAGAGTGCTTTAAAGACAGCACCATTCTTCTACAGAATACAGGAGAGGGCTATAAGAAAAAATAACCTATCTCATCCTCATGAGAATACTCAAAGTGTTTCTTCTGGCTTATTGGTAACATTTTCGGAGAGACTGGCTGTCTGAACCCTTTCAAAAATTTTGGCTGTGAAGGAATTGTTGCCTGGAAGAGTCAGTGGAGTGGCTTTGAAATTACATAGGACTGGAACTGAAATTATGAGAGCCCATTGGCACATAGGGCTGAGAAAATGGAATTTTTTCTTTGACTTAGTTTTTGCAAGTTTGAAAGGATTAATAATACTGGAGCAGAGGAGATAAAAAGCACATGACAAAGTCTGTATAACACAAATGATATGTGACATTATTTGAATGACCTTAAAAACGTTGCTCAGATGATACATAAGAAAAGGATTTGGGGTCGAGCTGATCGTGCAATGATTGGAGATGAATTTACCTGTTCATCTGGCACTTAGGTGAAGGGTGGATGAAAATCTGAAGTTTAATAACAGGAAAGTCCTGAATTCCCCCATCTGCCCTTTTCCTTCCCTCTCTCTCTTACTGGTTAAGTGAAAGAAATCTGCAGAGTATTGGCTTACTGAAAATAAATAAATTCATAAGTTTTTACTTCACTAAATTGTATCAAGATTTTTTTTTTATGCAAAGCAAACACTTGTAAAATATTTGAAAAAACAAAATCTGTCTCAAAGAAATATGTTTGGCTTCTCTTCTGCCCCTTTTCATTAGGAGATCTGTGGGCTTCCAGCATTTGAAGGACTCCTTGACCTGTCAGTGACATCTGCTAACATATTACATCTCTGCCTTGCACACAAACTGCTTGCAAGAGAGTCTGAATCCAAACCTCTGAAGCAGAGCAGCAGCTGTAAATGAGTCTTTCATACAAAATAGAAAAGGACTAACCCTATTACTGTACACATCCAAAAAAATGTGGGCTGTAACCCTTTGATGTCTGCAACTTGATTTTCCCTTTCTTCCCTCAGTGCATGCATGCTTGAGCATCACTTGCTGACACCAAGAGAATTGAATGCACAGAGAAAGACAAGCAGAAAGGCACCTGATCCAGCCATTTACAGCACAGAGTATATACTGCTGTACAGTGAATTATTTTTACATAGGTAATTAATAATGGAGAAACAATGTAGTGACAATGTAAGTCCCAGGGGAGAAAATTGTCAGCCTATTTATTAATTTATTCTTTGCTAACTAAATTGATGGGATAGTCTGATGCCTTTCTGGATTCCACATGGATGATGGAACTGCAAACAAGTTTCATTTAAATAACAGGCAAATCTTCCAATTAGTCAAAGCCTAATTCTTATGCCTTGAAATGATGAACTGCATGTACTGTGACCTCTGTCAGTTTGAAGGGGAAAAAGCTGTCGACCAAATACCCAAAACATTGATCTGAACATTTTAGGCACCAATTCAAATACTTTAATCTAGTGTGATTTGCCAAGATTCTGTAACTGTCTTCTGGATTCCTAGGTTCATGTTAAATGGGATATCATTAATTCTTTCATATAAACTCATCTTTTAGCTATTGGAGAGTTTAGTGTAGCTAAAGCACAGTTCTCAAGAGTACGTGGAGGATGGTACTGGATTCTGCTCTCTGAGGCATGGCCATGTTCACTGTTCTGTGTGGTTTATGCTTCCAGAAATTGCACCTTGCACAGCAGCTAAAACCCAGTTTCAGTAGGGGAAAGATTTTGATAGTAACAAAGTGTTAGTAATCTAAAACCAGATTAATGTCCAAAGACCACAGACACAAAACAAATGACCCATGACCATTTCTGTTGTGAGACCGTGTTTCTGCAGGAAAAAAAGGGAGCTCCCAAGATGAGCTTTTTAAGTAAAAAGGTTGCATTTCTTTTCTGGTTTAAACTTTCTCTCAGATTTTGTCTACTTCTGCATGTTTATTTTCTCATCTTTGTAAGTTAAAGCATACCTCTACCTCAATATTCTTGCAGTTTTAAAATGCAAGCTGTTGGCTGGCACAGGTGGGGCAAAAACTCCCAGAGCACAGTGAGTAAAGAAGGATTTTTGCTATAACTAGCTACAGCTGAATCATGATAGATCATGCTATTTCATTGAATTAATCTTCTGAATATTAGATTTAAGAAGCTGTGTCATGTGGAAATATTGTAATATCTCTGATGTAATCCACTGTAATCCATTGTTGGAAGTTTTGAGGGGGAGAGGGAAGTGAGAGAAAGGGCTGGCTGGTGTTGGATAACCAATAATCTGCACAAACGCTTGGAGCTGGCAGCAGAGCTGCAGTCTCAACACTAGTTTCAGCCTGGGAGCAATTGACACTCTCTGTACCAGCTATTTGGCTGAAACTTAAATATGTCACTTGGCACTGAGAGCCAATAAAAGCCCTGTTATTTTCCAGGCTGAGAGCTAAATGAGACAGTAGACTTCCTAAACCATTGCACAGTGCTTGTAAGGAATTGTTGGTTTATCTGAAGTAATTTAATCAACCTGATCATTAGATGGATTTGCTACTTCCACACTTTATTCTAATTGTGTTTGTTTATATGCATATTTCACTTTTGCCCAGTTATTTAGTTCTAATTAATAAATTGGAAACAAGCATGTTGCAAATGCTTCCCAAAGAGGATCTTCCTGAAATGGAGGTGTCTGCAGGGAAAACAAGCAGGACAGCAAGACTGGAAGGTGTTCTCCAGAGCCATTCTTGCAGACCACTGTAATCTGTGGCTGGAGATGGAAAATCCACAATCCATTGAAGGCCTGGCATCTAAAGCTAATACATTTCCTCTCCTAAGTCTGTGTGTACTGCATAAGTTCTGTGTTATTTATAGGGAGATGTTTATGTTAATGTTTGGGACATAAACACTGTTGAGAACAGGAAAACACTTACTGTTAAACCAAAAGAATATGTCAAGGAGACCTAACGTACCCCTTGCTGTAGTTATTCTCAGGGTCCTTTTCTTTCCATGTTCCCCTATTACAGTGCTCTTTGTGGCTGCACTGTCCATCACATCCCACTTCACTTCCAAGCTGGTGGATAAAGCAAGCCCTTCCTGCAGAGCAACACTAGACCTCATGGTATAAAGCTTTTACTGTGACAGCTGCAAGCTCAATGCTTTCTTAAGAGGAAAAAGTGGTTTTTACAGACTAGGTTTTTTAGGCTGAAATAAATAATAATCTTACATTTGTTCTATTAAAGGACCTTTTATATGTGGCCGTTTTCTGCCATCTTCCTGAGTATGGAGATATCCTGTAACAGAGACAGAATGAGTGTTGTCATCCTTATTGCCAAGCCAGTAGCATTTTATGTGCCATGTATTGAAGTATGACTGATGCTTGGCACTGCTTTGCAGTGCAGTGATCTCAGTGATCTTGTGTAGCTGCTGTCAGGAGTAAGGTGCTGACTTTGAAGGAAGCCAGGCTGGAATTTAAATGCACCATAGTATTTATGCAGGAAGACATTACTAAACACGACCAAGAAAATTTAACTTCAAAGTTTTAGAGAGTATGTACTTCTCCCCCACTTCTTTTGTATTGGGATGAAGTCCAAATAATTTGTAACAAAAATCTGGATGCTACACATAGGCACAGTCTTTAGAAATAGCATCTGGTCTTTGAGATGCTCTTGTACACAGCACTTGAGAAAGATGTACCCTTCCTCTTTGGGGTGAACCACCATGCAGCATATAAAGAGCAGGATGTCTGCATCAGACAAAGGGTCCCAGACTCACTGGCTGGTAGGAGAGGCCAGGTTGTTGTTGTCCACGCTGGTGGATTATGAGTGTGCTCCCAGCCCTCTTTAGGCCTGTGTCACCTGCTCCTCTGAAGTTATGCCCAGGTGAGCCTTGGAGGATGGAACTGGTGAGCATCTGTACTCACAGGCAGACAGATGAGGCTGTGTGAAACGTGGGGAAGTGGGACAATGGGAGAGGGACCAGTGGGAACCAAACATGCTGTGCTACTTCTGCCCACTCAGGGCTGGAGAAGTGCCAGGGAAGCACCCAACAAGTCATGGTGTTGGCTGTTGCCCACTGCATCACACACTGGGTCTCAGCCTCTTTTGCAGGAGCTCTTGCAATCTGAACAGGTCCTTAGTCACTGGAGCAGGCCTGGAGATGCCTTATCTTGTACAGACATGAATTCCCTAGTACTGGGCTGGTGGCTTTTCTGAGGAGCAAGCTCTGGTCTCCCATTATCTTCCTTTGTGTTATTTGAACCTTGGACATTTGTTCTCATTAAATATTTTAATGTTTAATTTGTGGAAAAAAAAACTCCTCCTAGAAAATCTTCTGATCAAGTCAAGTTTCAGTCTTACTGATCCTTCCAGCCTTATTTGTTTTAGCAGATGCTGCTCTTTTTAAATGCCTCTGGGAACATTGTATTTTGAGCTTTTTTAATTTGGAGAAAAATATGACACCACAGGGAATGGTGTCCATCAGAGAAGAAGAGGTTACATGGAAACTGAAGCAGTAAAGAGAAGAACAAGAAAAGAAAGACAACATGCAGTTCTAGAGGTCTGAAAAGGAATGGGAAGATAAGTTCATGAAAAATTGTGTAAGCATTCAAAATAGTTGAACTAAAATATACTCATTACAGCATGAATTGTGCACCAGCCTCTCTGGATTTTAGTAACCTGAGAGCCTAAGGAGTTAATTTTTTTTCTGCCTTGTTTACTGTTTTTCTGCCCCACTGTGAGTTATTTTTTTTAGTGTCAGATCTACATTGACACTTATATCAAAAAGCCTGTGATTTAACTTGATAGATCAGCTACTGTGAGGGGGTAGGGGTGGGTAACTGACCCTACTATTGAGATATATGATGCTTATTTAGAGAAATGACATATATTCTTGATGAGATATACAGATGCAAACTGCAAACTTCTGATTCAAGGTTACTTACAGAAAAGTAGAAAAATAAGCTGGGTTTTTTTTTTAGTTCTGCCCTCCTTTCTTTTATTTAAGCTAGAAAATAGAGAGTTTTCAACATTAGAAATACTATATACTGAGGATGACTCAGGGAACAGATGACCTGTGATACCACTTGACTCTTACAAGGGAACAATTCAGCAGGGGTAATGGTTTTAGTTAGGTGGTGGTGGTGGAATTTGGAGTTCTTGTTTATGTCTACAGAAGTACAACTTCAGTTCATACTTACAGACGATGCCACTCCTGAGATTAGGACATTCCCCATTGTTTCATGTAATGTTTCAAAAAGGTGATTTGTGGGAAATAATGCTCTCCTGAGGTGTTTTTCTGATTCTATTTGAAAGAGAGTCAAGAAAGAGATTCATAAGCTTCAATAATATCTTAGGTGAAAAGTCAATGCTTCTTAAGCCACGCTTGAAGATAGAACATTCTTCAGTGTGGTTGGATGGGAATTCTCCATTATCTCTTTCAAACAAAAATGCTGATTTGCTATAAGAATTTCAGAAAATGAGTGGTTTTATTTAAGTGAATTATTTGCTAATAAATCACAAGTGCAATAAGAAATATCTAACTTACTATGAACAAAATTATGAACATTGATTTTTCCAGTCAGAAACAACTTTTTCTTTTGTGTAGTAATGATAAACTAAGTCAAATGAAACATTTCAGTTGAACACAACTGGAGTTTTGGCTGTTTCTTCCTGTAGAAAAAAATCCTTTGCCTCTGAAACTATTCTATGATTCTATGAAATTTTACTTTTGAGGCTGCAAAAACAATTTCAATATCAAATCCTTATGGATATGAAAACTATTTGCTGCCTAGCCCTTCTTTCTAACAACGTCTTGATACCTCTCTCAGAAAGTTTACAAATAGGCAAATTTCTATGCATTTCTTTGTGACAGAGAGAAGTTTGGTAACCTGACTAGAGAATTGAATGTTGATTTTTTTCCCCACAAAGGCTCCTTTGTGAAGAACTCTGGCATGATGCTTATCTTACAGTTTTCAATATCAAAACTAAAAAATCCCCACAAATGCTGGAAATATGCGTCAGAACTCTGCATGGTGGCTGGAAGAGTCTGAAAATCTGTGGCCCAGTCTATTTTCCATTTGTGAGTATTTTGTATATTATTTTTTCTTTTTGTCTATTTATGACTGTTTTTAAATGGCTAACATAAGAGGTCTTCTTATGATCCCTTGTGTTTTACTAGACCAAAACCTTCTGATCATCAGAAAATGGATTATTTTGGGAGGAGTTCTTAATGGACTGAGAATTGAAAACTAGGCCATTAATCCTTGAGTGAAAATTCTTCACATTACTCTTTATTGTCTTAGTGTCATTGGAAATTAAGATAGGAGAATCTTTCATGAAAAGCATCAAAAACAGCCACAGCAGAAGAAAACAAATTTAAGGAAAGATGATTAGATACCAGAAAACTGAGGTGATGAGTGATCTTCATCAAGCTCTGGGGTTTGGGTGAGACTACCTATGTAAATCAGGTACTGATAATTTTTAATTTTTTTTTTTCTGAAGGAACAGACTGCAACAGCAGGGTTTTTGGTCTCCAGTTACTCTGCAGACTTATCTAAGCTATGTGAAGAGATTTTGGCTTTTTCTGGTAGAAGCTGAGTGGACTTCTCTTGGTTGACCACCATCTCAAAAACTTGAAGAAAGCTCCTCAGGGAGTAGCAACTTAAAGAAACTTCAAGACATAACAGATAATATGTGGAGGGGCACCTCTGTTTAATTTGTTTTGTTTTTTCCTCCCTTGCCTTTAAGATGGTACGCCCAGCTGTATTATTTAGCTAGAAACAGTTGATTTCCAGCAAGGAATCACATGGTAATACTTTATTAGTGAGTTATGCAGCCATCACACCAGGACACTGGAGGGAGTAACTACAATTTCACTGTAGCTTTCCAGTATGACTGAATGAAACAAGGGGACTTAGAACAGGTAGATGTGGCCTCTCTTAAAATTACACAGGCCATTTGCAAGTCCTTTGCAGTTTCAATTGCAGTCCTGCAACTACCCATGGTTATTCATTAATCAGATACTTATAAATATGCAAGGAATTGAGAGGGACCTTCAATCTGTGAGCAACCCACCTGCCAGAACCTGTAATTAGGGCAGCTGTATTTCTAAAGGTGTTAGACCTGCTGAGCATGTGCACCCCAGTGGATATGTGTTAGAGTTACAAGATGACTGCAAACCCATGGCAAATATAAAATAATCTTGAAATATGTCCAGAACAAACAGAGCATGTCTGGGAGAACTCATTTATCCAAAGTGGCCCTAACAACGATGTTTTACATTGGGAATTACAGGCAAAACTATTAGCATTGTACTGAAATCTTCAATCCTGCCATTTCATGCAACGAGACAAAGAGGATTTGTGACTCAGACTAGTGAATCTCTGTTATTATGTGGGAATTCGAATTGGTCTCGTTAGCCACTGGACAGCACATGACAATTTCCAGGAGAGTGACAGGTCCTACACCTAGACAGTGAGGACAAAGAAATGCCTTGGATTCTCTCTATTTTGAATTTGTTATTTGTAAGAATTAAAATAGTTCTTCAAAACTTGGCAGTAGCTTTTAGTGTTCATTTTCAAGCTGCTGTTAATTTTCAACAGCATTTTCATTTCAAGCTGCTGTTCATTGTGACTGTTTAGCAGGTATGTATTAATATCAGTGTAATGCTTCTGAGCTTGCTTTGGATGTCCCTATTGTAGGCAATGCTGAGTAGGTTGTATCTGGGTTTTGATATTTAAGTCCCCTTTCAGATTCTTCAGCAGAATAGAAATTGGGCTTGTGATTTCTTCCACGACACTTCTGCCACACAGTTTTTATTACAAATGATGCCACTTTAGGCAGGATAGACACAAGCAAACTGTAAGCTCAGAATTGCCCATTGTAATCAAATTGGCTATTTTCCAAACAATTCACAGTCTCTCTCCCAGTGTGACCTTTCAGAGCCCTGCACTCAGCAAAAGAGGGGTATATTACATTTCATGCACTAGTGTTCATTTTCAGGAGAAAGCCAGGATTATTGTTCAAATTCTGTACAATTACACCTGAGCACCTCATTGTTTTGGGTGGGAATGGAGGGGGGCACACACAAAAGAGTTGGGTTGGCTTTTGGTACAGAGATGTGTCTGGCCTTACACACAGCAGGGCAGACACAGAAAACACTAAAAGCACACTCTGCAATAAATATGTGACAAACTGAATGCCTAGAAAGAGAATGGGTACTGCCTATTTGTCTGGTTATTCTCACCAAGCTGTGCTGATGCTTTCCAGAGGTGTAATTGGACATAATGCATATGTTGAGCAGGCAGTGGGGGCAGATGGGACAAAGAGGATAGCTTATTTTAGGTGTTACCTAAACAGGTAAAAGAGCAAACAAGATCTGGAGTTAGGGATCCTTTAAACTGGTGCATTTGGGGTCTAGACTGTTACCCACTTTCCTGTTTTCTCCCCCATTATTATAGCTGCTTTGGGTTTATATAAATTAGGAAAAATCCAAACAGCAATAGATTGCCCAGCAGAAAATTATTTACATGAAAACTCTTGCCTAAGCATAATTTTTCCTGAGATGACATCTGCTTAGAAAATACAACACAATTTCATCTCAGATGTAAAAAGTAACACCCTTGCCCTGTTTTTTTTTTTTTTTTGACACCAGGAGATGCATAACTTGCTGACGGTATTGGTTGATAGCTGTATCAGTCAATCCTAAATAGTCTATAAATCCATGTACAGTGTAAAATATCATTGATTTATGTAATTGAGATTTTTTAACAATACTATTTTGTGTAACTATGTTTGTTTTTCTCTATTCAGAACCATCTTCCCTGTGAATCAGGAAGCAGTCTCTGATTGTACAGAGCCACTATGTATTCCATCCTCGTGCTCCCCTGGAGTATAAGTTATGATATATCAGCATTGTCTTTGAGGTCTACCAAATCTGTGGACATGCAATATGCTGAAGGGTGGAGATGGAATGAAGTTGAAAGGATTCATGAATAAAATGTAAGTGGGTGATACTTCAAACTAAAGCACAAATACTGCATTGTCTAAATTGAAAGAAATAGCTCTTTTTGCTCAAGTAGAAGCAGTAGCAGTAACAAAAAGGCAGGATTATTGTGGCCTTTGGTCTGGGACTCAGCTGTTACAGTGGCACTCAGAGGTGCTGATGACTTTCTTTCCATGTGATGGTTACAGATGAACTTTGGTGAAGAAAGTAAATACTGTACTGGGTGTATAGAGAGTCTTACAGACCTGTGTGAGAAGCTTTGCCAACTCTAAGCAGTGCCCTACAACCTGCAGCATCCACAGAAATAAATAAGGCTTTCAATCCAAAATTAATGATAAATGGAAGGAGCTATTCTGCCCCTGGCATTGTCAATTTTCTCTTCCTTTTCAGGAACCTGATTATTCATACTTAGTATACAAACATACTGCATGAGGTAAATAGGTACCAAGGCTAGTGCTGGTTTTGAGCATAGATCATAATTTTACTTACTCCCTTACAATCATTTAACTCTGTTCTGGTGACCCTGGGACCTGGTAATACACACTGCAACCAATAACCATAACTCCATGATCCGTATAGAATACGTGAAGGATGGTGGCAAGTATGTAATTTATTACCTTCTGTAGTGCTGTGTTATTATTATTTGACTGTTATAGCATTCATAGTTTGACAGATTCCTATTAGCCAGTCAGTCAGAGTATGTAGTGTATTATTTTTCCAATACCTGATGCATATCAATAAAGTGGGTGAACACTGCTATAAAAGAACAGCTGAATTGGCTTGGATGTTGTAATCTCCAATTCTGAGTTCCCACCTGAAACATCACTTTAAGCTGACTGATACTTTTGTAAGGCTTAGAATTGTTTGGGTAACTTTTTTCTCTCTTTGTCCTGAATCCTTGAAAAGAAGTGTCAAAACAGTACAAGAGGTTATTTTTACTGTACTACCTTTCCAACAGGAGAAGCAAAATCCATGAGAAATCTTGTACTGTGAGACAACCTGTTCTCATAATATTTCCAGCCCATTAACTCAAGAATCAGATTATTTGGATTAGGTTTGCACAAACAGCCAAGCTTTTCAGGTGCTTATCCAAAAGGCATTGGACCAAATCTTTTGAGGTTTCTCCACATACTTAATATATTATGCAAATATTTACTATATGCAGAGATGAGAGCAAGATGCGAAAAATCTACTTGCCCAGGACAAGCAGAATTAATTATTGCTGGATGAGTAAAGATATCATGATTTCTGCTGGCTGGACAAAAAACATCAAGAAGGAGAGGAAGCACAGACAGAAAGTGTCACAGGACTGAGGGTGACTAAGAGGAATCCTGAAGCTGGAAAGCAGTAAGTTGCTGGAAGGTAGAGAGAGAAGCTGGAGCTTCCTATAGCCATGAAACAGTCTCTCAAATAACAGAATACAGAGCTAGAAAAGGATATGAGCAGGGATAGCTGTGATTCTGGAGAGGGGAGCTGGATAATACAACCGCTAAGCCTGCATGTGGCCAGAGCTCAGGTCACAGCTAGTGGTCTCGTGGGGGCCACAGCAGAGCTGAGCTTGGGGGTGTCAATCCTGCAAGGGACACATGCTGCTGCTGTTCTCCTGGGAGCAGAGGAGCTGCCTGGAGACTGCTACATCCCTGCTTGTACACTTCATCCTCCTGCATTTCTAAGAGACAAAGCTTAGATCAGCCAGTGAGGCTTATTTCAGAATTGTGAAGTATAATGTTCTGATTAGATGCAATACATCTAAAGAGTATCGATCAAAAATTACAAAAATACATAGGAGAAAAATGCAACTTATCCTGATTTTTTTCCTCTTATTTACATTGCACAGGCAACCTGACACAACATGTTGTATATAATTCAACCATGCTGTCAGTTTTTACTAGGAATGTAATCAATATGATCTTACAAATTTTAATCAAGGTCTCTGAAACAAAGCACTTGTTATTATATATATTCTTACCTAATGCTTTGCAGCAGTATGTTAACAAGCTGAGAGGAAGTGTAAATCTTTAAGAAGAAAGGATCTGACTGTGAAAAGACCATGATTCCTGCCTCACTCTAAGTATCACTGGCAGTAGCGTAGGCAGAAGGGACTGTGTATAAAATAAGGTAGTTCTGCTCCTGAGGGGTAATATAAAGTACCAGTAGACCTGTGTCCCTTCACGATTTCATTAATGGTCCAGCAAATGAAGTATGACACTTTGTGCAACTTCATGAGGAACTGCTAAGCAAAGATGTAATTATCAAGAGCTGCAGAGAGGCTCTTTTTTGACATGACTAAAGGAAATTTCTACAAGCACTTAAAGTGCAGATGGAAAGAGAACAGACTTGTATGAAATCATGGGAGGGAGTCAAACTGTTGCTTGCAATTCTGGTTAGCTGACCTGAGCTAAAACACAGGGTAAGCTTCTCTTCACCTAGCTTTACACATTTATGTGGTAATAATTTAAGGATTACCTTCACTGTAGAATTCCTTTGTACTCTTTTGAGAGAAAAAGGCATTTTTAGGCCGAGATTTTTTTACTGTTTTTAGTTGTCTTCTGTAGGATAAGCTGATTTGGCACCTCATCTTTATGATTCTCATAAATGAATATAAAGGTTCAGCAAAAGTGACCAAGCATGGTAATGTCTAATCAGAAGAATATTTCCCTCTCCCTCACCAATGATGTTAACATTTTATTCATTGTATCTTCCATGATGGTATAACAATATGTTTTGCATGAAGCTACTCACATTTTTGAAATAAACTCAAAAGAGATGCTTTGTTTTCTGGTCACCTTAACAAGCCCCCAAGGAAGCTGTGGAATCACCATCCCTGGAAGTGTTCAAAAAATACAGGGATATGGTTTAGTGGTGCACATAGTGTGCAAGGTTAATGGTTGGACTCAATAATCTTACAGGTGTTTTTCAACCTTAACTGTTCTATGAATTGATGATTCTGTTATTTTTTTATAAGCTTTATTAACCTTGGGTGAAGGGCAGAAAATGTACAAGTTACCACGTCTTCTTCCACAGTGTTTAGAAATGTCTTTGAGAGGAACATGCATGGGATGTTCCTCTACATAATTTTCTTCCACATCTTTGATACCATTCAGAACATTGTTCCTCAGTGGCACACGGCTGGGTTGGCATTTTGATCCCCCTCTAGGCAAACTAAGGGGATATGTGGAAAGAAGAGTGGAAGATCATTGTCACAGTGTCTCCAGTGAATCCACGTGCAAGATGAGGCACCACTGGGTGGGACAGTGCTGTCAATGGAGTTGGTGGTGCTGCTCCAGAGAGGCTGCCCTGCCTCTTCCATAGACATGGTAGCTCACAGACATTATTTTCAGAAAGGATTTCAGCACAGACAACCTACTGGAGTAGCTATTCAGGGTCCCTGGCAATGCTGTACATGGCATGGCTTCAGTGACAGCTCTGGTATTTTTATGGAGCTTACTGTGTTCTAGCTGTTCTAGCAGTCTGTTCTGCAGCTGCCCCTCCACAGACAGCCAAGACAAGCCCTTCAACAGTGAAGCTGAGCTAGATAGTTCACGTGTGTGTGGTGCTCTACACTACGGAGATGGACAGACTTTAAAGTACTAGAATTTGTTCCAGTGATGTGCCATTAATACTAAATGTGCCTCACTAAGCACAAGCCCGCAGTAAATAGAAAGGGGTCTGCTGCATCATTAAATGAAGTCCTCCAAAATCTCAGAAAAACACATATTATAATGTTTCCATTATAGGAAGAACCAGCTCCATCTGAAAAGCATGATCTTCTGCTGTTTCCACTTTTGTTTTCTTCTTTTTTTTTTTTTTCTCCTTTTTACACAGAAGGTGCAGGTGCCTGTAAAGAGTCATCAGAAAGTGCAGTTACTCAGAAAATTTTCCTCTTCTAGCTCACGAGCCCTAAATGTCACCTTTTCTGAGTGCTTAGAGGAGTTTTCAGGTCTGGGTAAACTCTAGCTGGAAGCACATAATTAAAGAAGCCTTAAATCATACATTAAATATCCTCAGCCAAACAGCAGATACTCCTCTTCTTACCACTTTATACTGACCATTTTATTCAACTTCATCACATTATCCACTCAGCACTAGACTTTTGAGTTTCTCTTTGAAAATGTCTGAACCTCTTCCCTGACTGCATGGAGATGCTAATTTAGGATTAGTTAATGCTGAGGCCAAGTATCTATTTGTAGATAGATTCATTCATTCAATCATTCTGATTCTGAGATACTGTAATATTTAACACAGACATCTAGAGGAGGGTCTCTGATTCTTGCTCTTTTTCATTTAGTACTCTTCATAAATGTTGAGGAAACCAAGGATGGAGAAACTGAGTCTACATTGTCTTCATCATAAAGAACATTAATAATGTTTCAACCAAGCCAGAATTGGTGCACAGAAATAAACTGGTGCTTAATTTCTTGTTTCTTTTGCAAAATGTGTATCTTAGATCTAAGGAGAGCTTCTTCCTCTGTGTGAAAACAAGCCCCTCCAAAGTGAAAACTAAAAAATGTAGTTTTCTCCAAAAGAGTTCTTTATACTTTTCTTCCCCTAAGAAATTTTCTGTGCTGAACAGTGAATCTAAAAGTAAAACTTTGTTTTTGTTGAAGGAGCCAGCACTATTTATTCTGAACCAGTACAACAGCCCTCCTCTCATGGGAAGCATTCAGGGCCAAATGTCACGTCCATGATACAATGCTGAGTAGAAATTACGGGGCTGTGGCTCACATAACATACCCTTTCCACTAACCAAAATGAAACATGTCATTGTGGAAGGATAAATGGCAATCTTTGGCTGTCATGCACTAGGTTCTTATTATAGACACAGAGATAATGAAACTAATGTATCCTGAGGCAGTGTTGCTTAAAAGAGTATCAGAACAGGAGAATGTGTGCTGAATTTCATTTACTGAGACTCTTTCTGATGTGTTTGGGGCTAAATTTTGGTGAACTATATAGAGCCTTAGTCCTTCAGAAGTGAAGTGGTGTTTTGACAGATGGCAAAAGGATAATTCTGCACAGGGTTTGCCCACCTATATCTGAAGCTTTTTTTTTTTCTGTCAGGAAATGTGTGCATGCTTATGTGACTGCTTTTATCATCCATCAGTCCTTCACTGAGATAAACAAAGTAGGGGGTAGTCTGGGAGGAATTGAACCCCATACAAGTTTTCCACAAAATGATTATATCTGTTAAGCAAGTGGTAGAGAGGATGGCAACACCTGATCCAGAAACTCATAAGGTCAACTGATGCAACTTTTGAAGATGATCAGATGTGACAGAAATGAAGCTTCTCTTATAACTTATCAAGAGTATATATGTTTGGGTTTAGATACTTTCTTGGGTATGAGATATTGCCTTGTGCCTCTTTCCTCTTGATAGACTGGTGTTTTCACTGTGCCAGTTAGGGCTCCTGCGTTTATTTCATGACTCCATGTGCAAGCAAGCTGTAGGCTGGACTTTAGCGTTTGAGTGGGCACACCATCTCTGTCCAGCAGCTGAAATAACCTGTTGTAATGTACAGGAAGCATGTTAATCCTCATAATTAGCACAATTCTGGGGTCAATACAGGTGAAGAGATTTCAAACACCTTTTAATTTTATTTGTGATATTTTCTTCATTTTCTGTCCACCTTTATTTCCTCTCACAGTAACTACTCAACTTAACTTCCTCCTCATGCTTCAGATGCTGTGGTGACTCTGACAGTTGTAAAGGGGACAAAACATTTTAAAAGGAAAATTTTGATGATGGAAAATCTGTCTTAGGAGGGTATTTTTTTTTAATTAATCCAGGAAAATAGCTTGAGACATTTAGAAGGGGACACACCTTATTCTGTTGAAATTTTGATGCTTTTGTGATCCCAAGAGTTTTTTAAAAAACTGTCTAAAGCCCCATGCCCCACTGGTCTACATGACATTTACTATCTACATTAGGCTGCTAGTCAGAATCATCATCAAGGACTGAATGCTGTTATACTGGGCACACTTCAAATATATAAAAGGTGACTCCTGTCGTCAGAGTTTAAGCTTTCAATGTGACTGACTTACTAGCATGTTATAACAGTCCTGTCTCTGGAATGCTGATTTGTGGCCTTGATCAAATAACTTAGCTTTTTACTTGCTTAAAAAACCATACTCCTGCACTTGAATTCCCGATAAGTCAATAGAGTCACTCACATATGCAGAGGAGGAGTGTAGGGCTGAAAACTCTGGCCATGCAAGCAACATCCCCTTCCTGAGGAGCCTATTCTGATTTACTTCCTGGCTGAGATGCTTGGGTAAGAGCCTTTTTCATCCATTCATATCAAAATGGGTCGTTCTGAAACTCTCCACCTCTGAACCCCAGAGCCTCCTGGTTTCTTTGGGTTGATTCAGATTTGGGAGAAAACATAAAGGTGAGTTCAAGTAGTATATCTGACTGGGTGACAAGTTTAATTAGATGGATGTCAGCAAGGTTGGAGCAGACTGAGTTGCAAACCTTTGATGTCAGCCTATCTGTACCTAAAGAGACCTATTAAGACATGCTGCCTTAATCCCTTTATTTCTGGAGTCTGAGCTACATTCTTGGCACTGAAAACCAGAGTATGCTGGTTCTTGTCTCTGCAGACTGATGCCCTTAAAAATTTCAGAAAAACACACTGACTCTTCCAGATGAAAGGTGAAAACTGGCCTATTGCTGTCATGTCCATGTTGTTTTTAAAAGAGATTTCAAGAAAGCAGGATATTTGGGTAGAGGTGAGGAGCAGAACAGTGGTGCAGAAGGAGGGATTGGAAACATAAGGAGCAAAATGTATTTGGTTTGAGCAGCAAGTGTTCACCTAGAATGAGCAGCAGTGAAAATGGCAATTGTGGAAGGCATTCTCATATTTGATGAGGAAGAAACACATGTGATGCGAAGATGTGAGCCATGGAGCAGATCAGATGATTGCAGCAGCTGAGCTGTGAATAAGGTGGAGCTGAGGAAGAGAACTGCTGGGAATCCTATGTGGAAGAAAATATAGTGTCAGAACTCTGGAGGAGTCTCTGGGTGAGAATGCATAAACATTTAGAAATGGGAGAAGAAAAAATGAAATAGAAGTCAGTGAGTACTTGGATGTTGGAAAGAGTAAGAATACTACAATAAGCAAAAAAAACCCTTGCTTCTTTAGGAGAAGCTTTCATAAATATACTTGTCCACTGAGTTGATAGCTACTTACATATTTTATCTCTCATATTTATAAGACTGTTTTACAGTGTTGGCCCTGTAATCCATTTTTCTTCACAACCCAGTGAAGACCTGACTTCTGCAGCAGTTCAACATAGTTTGAAAGAGGCCTCTGAGGACAAAGGCTAAAAGCATCTCCTATGAATTTCAGCACAGCTGGCAACTTGTAGGCAACTCTCATCCTTCACAGATATTTGTCTAATTGCAGTTATTTATTAATCAGAAATGTAAAGTGTCCAAGAAGACATTGGACATTGGCAATGTAAGCTGTTCTCTCAACCTTCCCTGAAGGTTCATCCAAAATAGATCCTGAATGTTTGTCATTTGTCAAGGATTCAATAACTGGCAGGAAAGGATGGCTTTGGGCACATATGTTCCTTTCCTCCCTCTCTCTCCCAAGTATTGTGATCTTGTTTGGCTTTGTACTGTCGTGTCAGCTTCTTCTGTACTTGCTAGGGTTCATCTTGTATCTTGTGATGGCGCTGCAGAAGGTATTCTTGTCACCTTGAGCATTTTCCACTCTTTCCTCTTGCTGACTGCTGTTTCCATGGAAGTCTGTGATGTGTTTTATTCAAAGTATAATTTGTAGAATGTTTGCTTAGAACAGAGGAAGGGAAAAATAACTTCTTCAAGGCAGAGTGAAAGAAAATATACTCTAAATTTTAAAAAAAAGAAAAAAAAAGTCACCCTCTCTCAAAACCTTAATCCTCAGCTCTTCTGTATCCCAAATTAATACCATTCTGTTTAGGACTGAAGTGTTCAATGACAACACGAAGGAAAACATGTCAGGTCTCAAACCCAGAACATCAAATATTTCCACTTTTCCTAATTATCACCCAGGCTTACCAAAAAACAGATGGAACCACTTTCAAAGCTTTGTGTGCCTGTGTGTGTGCATATGTATATCTGTCTTACAAATGGCTAATTCAAATCAAACTTGGGATTCTAGTCAAGACAGACTTCACTGCCTGAACCAGCTTGTTTCTGTACACTGATCATTACCAAAAAGAAGAAGAGCTGCAATCAAGTTGCATTCAACTCCAGAGAAAAAGAATAAACCCCACACTTTCCAATAACAGCCCACTATGCCATGCTTGCCTGTGTAACAAACATATGGAGTGGCACATACTCTGGACTTGATTCTGACTGAAATTTCACAACTAACTCCAGCATCTGTAGCTTGACTAATACAGCTAAAAGCTCAACCAGCCTCTTCCCTTTCCCCTTACTCTTATTACAGGGCTACAGGATGAAACTTTATGCACAACAGGCAGGGAGATCCATCTGCTTATGCAGATATGTGCAGCACGAGCTGTAGGTGCCCAAGAGCACCACCCTACTCCACATCCTCTGGAGGATCTACATCCAAGCTGTAGTGGATTATCCAAAAGACAGTGCTGCCTACACCTATTTCTTCAGCTCAGCCATGCTGAGAGCGTTTTAAATATTGCAGAAGCATAATTCTGGTCTTTTCCAAGACCTTGCAGTGTTTTTCATTACTGTGAAGTGTCAGGAATTCAAAGGGAGAAACATGTGAGAACAAAAGTAGATGCCTCCAGCTTTGCAGCAGCAGTGCTGCTAATTGGGACACTTGCAAAGCAGTGTCATATGTGTCATTGACTTTTACTAACCACCAGAAAAACCTCCAGGAAAATATAAAATGCTAATCTGATTTTTTTTTCCCCCTCAGCCTACAGCTGTTTTATAGTGGCTGCCTCTCTTGTCCCTCGGAATGGATATTGACCAGAAGTATTTGCAGACAAAAATGATCTTCTAGGACCCCTCACACTGGGACACAGGCGTTAAGGAAAAATAAAACAAAGGAATCCCAGATGCAATGGAACAAACAGTTAATAGGCAGGAAGGTAACATATGTGCTTCTCCGCCTTGCTCCAACTGGGTGACACACTAATAGGTTTCTTATTCTGCTTTCTTCTGCTAAGGGACTGGAAGACATATGTCAGTTTTCCACCTTAACTGTGCATTTTCTAGTTTGTTTGGATTTATGTCATAACCTTAATGGGATTTAAATGGAATTTTTATATGTGAATAATACTCTGCATTAATGCAAGAACTTTAGGTTGCTGTGCTACCAGCTTGATTTGCATAAAGGTTTTTAAATATGAAAGAAGAATAGCCCGGCTATTGTAGATGGCAAGGTGAAAAAAACCCATACTGGCATAATAGTAAGAGGAGAAGACAAGTCCCCAAAAACATTAGCTTGTGAAAGGGTTAATTCTCTGGCTTTTAGGTACAACTGGGTGTGAGAGAAGAGGCCAGAGGTCATGCTAGTTATGAATATTTAGTTGCTGGAGGGTCTAGGCTGGATTAAATGGTGAAACTGGAAGGTCAATGTCATAGGTTTGTACTTTATCATAAAACATTTTCTGTTTTAGTGTCCTCACTGTGTTCTGTAAATGTAAATTTTCTGTCAATGCATAGCCCACATGATGTTACACACACCCCACACACTGGGGTGCAGAAGTGTCTGTTTCCTTTAAGTATGTTGTAGATTTTGAGATATCATCTATAAACAATAAACACAATAAGGTATCTCACATTGAAAAGTGTGCCATTATGCAATTACATATTACATATATTTAATATACATTATGCTGTCCTCCGATTTCCAAGTCCTTGTTTACCCTTGAGTATATCAAGTTAGAGTAGGCTAATACTTGTTCCTTTGGTATTGTTATTTCTTTAGAACGTGAATCTGGGGCATGGGGAGATCTGAAGATTCTTCGTGACAATTTTTTGGGAGTAGCACTGCAGCTCTTACTCTTAGTGCTTTGCCTTAAACCTTTGTCTTTATCATCCATTTGGTTTTCCAGTCCTCAGCTGTGTGTTAGCAGTTCTGAGTTACTGATGGTTGTGCAGTCAGGGAACTTTCCTGCTGGCATGTTATTCATTCTTAGTGTACCATTATTATTTTCAAATGAATTATGTATATAACACCTTTGGTGTACAGACTACTCTGCATGTGAATAATAAAGTACAGTCTTTGCTCAGAAGAGCTGACAGTCTAAGGGATTTATCCAGTAAACACTTATTCATAGGTGATTTGCTTAGCCTACTGTTGTGAGTAATCTGTTGATCTGGCCCCAAACTAATTAGATAACTTGATGAAAAAAACAATAGGACATGTTAGGTAGTGCAGGAGGGAAGGGATGAAACACAACAGTACATAGAGGCCTAGGAAGAAAGAGGATAAACACAGACTGGCTTGGATTTGGCTCACTTCTGTGGCAGTGTCTGCATGGAAATGCTGTAAAAGATGGAGCTTTTACATCTTTTACAGCATTCCAGGGCCCAAAAGATGGGCCCTGGAAGGAAGCGTCAGGTTTACTCCAAGCCTTAAATTTCATTGTGTGTTCAGCCCTCACGGGAGGCGATAGCCTTGTCTTGACCTAATTATTTTTTTTATAATCGATCTCTGCAGTCAGTTCCAGAGGAGTCTTCTCCATGTTTTTTTGAGAGTAGGTGAGATTGAATATACACACACAGGCGTGAAGAGCATTGGAGTGGGCTGAGTGAAACCATTGCTGGCAATTGGCAATGGCAAGGATGGATGGTGGCTCAGTTCTTGAGAATGATCTAGTTCCTTGCCCATGGGGAACAGAAATGCAGCAGCCAGGTGTGTGTAAGGCTGTCATGCAAAAAAAGCTTTATCATGGGATAATACTACTTTGGAGTTGAGAACTGGCTCTTTATCTCATGCTGGAGCAGAATATGCAATGCCAGGCGGCCAGAATGCTGGTCTTGTGTCCTTTCCAGGGATTCCTCCAGGGCGGGAGAGATCAAGCACTAAATTTGAGTTGTGAGATTTCATGTGTTGTTACATATATGTTTAAAGCACTTTATCAGGATTAAGGCCTGAAAAATCACTCTTTGAATGTGGTTAATTTTTGTTGAATAGTAATCTTTAGTTTGTACCTAAAGGTCCTGTCTGTACTGCTGTAAGTGATGCTTGGACTTGCAGAGACCTTGTTTGCATGGGTTCTGCATTTAAAAGCTGCAGTGAGGTATGAAGACCTTGGCAGGAAGAAACCAAACCCAAACTCAAACCCACGCATTTTTGTCTGGGAGGGAAGGTGGAGCAGTGAAGGGCAGAATGGAAGTACCTGTCACTGGCTCTGGAAGCTGCTGGCTGATGGAGCTGGTTGAAGCAGTTTCTTTCAACCTGGCTTCTGTTTGCATTTTTGGTGGGATCCAAGCTAAAGGATCATGACAAGAAAAGTCCACTTGTAATTATGGACAAAATTATTGTCTGAAATGATTATCCAAGACGCTCATTTCACCAACTGGTGTTGTTTGCAGCATGGAAAGGGTCACAGGTGGCTCAGAAGTAATAATGTGGTATTTATGCACTGACCACTGTGCTGAAAAAGGGATAGATGTATTTCACTAAGTTGGTCCCAGATGGAAAACTTTTCTTTAATGCAGAAAGAGATCAACTCTATTCTTACTGGAACATAGAAGTAAGTGGGAAAATGAAGCAAAATATGGGAAAAACATCAAGGTGTTATGCAAAATAAAATATTGATTGCAAAAATCTCAAAACAAAACTTGCATGCTGTCATAATTTTTCTCCCATGTCTAGTTATACAAAAATATTTCTTTCTGCTCTTACATCAAATTAAACTAAAACTTCCCACTACAGAAAACCATTTTGTTTCCTTTAATTTTTTTTAGCAGGAAATATATATCTCTCAAAATATGCAGGGATAAAAGTTTAATTATGTCCTAGTTGCTTGCTGTGATTTTGAAATCAGTGCTTTAGTCTGAATAAGCACTTGGCGGGTTATAAAATGACATGATGAATATTTCTATTTCTCATGTTAAAATCTAGGTTTTGTAAGGTAATTGACAATAATGGAGTTGACACTGGATTAACAGTTTTGACCTGAAGTTGATATCAAGAAGCGGTTTTTTAAGAAATGAATGAATGAATTTTTTTTAAAAAGGACCATACTGTGGGAGAAAATATACCTGCAGCAATAAGGATTCATCCACTCATGTTTTGCATGACAATCAAGCTGCAAATAAAGATATGTGAGTAAGCTAAAACCCACACAAGCACCTTTTATCTTGGTAGAATTTTATGAAGTCTAGGTTGTTGCATAGAAATAAAATATGAAAAAACTGATACCAAAATAAAAGTTTAGACATAGATCCTGTGAATAGGTCAGTCCTAAGAGCAGTAGTCTTGACTCCATGATGAAAATTATGGATGAAACTGGAGGTCAGCACTGAAATTCTGGGGAGATTCTGGACCATGCCAGGGTGAGGGACAGAATGCAGGGACAGCTCTGAGGAGAGATAGTGTCATTGCTAATGGGTGGTGGTTGGGCAGATAAAATAAAGCCTGATGCAGGTGACTTGAGTAGAAATTGGCTGTGGGAGTCTTGGTGGAGCTTGCTGTTTGGCATAGAACTAATTGATGGCAGGGTCTGTCACTAGAAATGTTCCTGTTTTGTGGCCTCCCGGCTGGGGACAATATGCTCTGTTGTTTAAAGTATATGTGTTTGTGTTTCTGCCATGTCACATGAGACTCTTGTTCCACAGTGTACCCAAATCCTGCAGAGTGCCTCCACTTCTAATGCCAAATCTGCAGAAAAACTAATTAACAAGCCTTTCTCTGAATGTGAATGTTTTAAAAGATGCTTCTGGGCTTATGAATAGGCCACTTCTATTGCCTCTCTTACAGACAGCCTCCTCAGGGAGACAGAAATAGAAATGAGTGTGTTCAGAAAGGTTTCTTTTACCCTGAGAGATGGTATTTCCATGTCACAAATCAGACAAACTTTCCCTGTGAGTTTCCAGCTCCCTTTCAGCCCTGGACATAATGAAAAAGATACTTTAAAGGTGGAAATAATCTCTATGACTCCAGAATCTGAAAACCAGAAATGAAATTAGGAACCACTGCCCAGAAAGGATGAGAATCAGCTGTACTACACTCTGCAAGTCTTGTCCCAGCTCCAGATAAAAACTGGAGAAATGCACAGGCTCTGCATGCATGCCCTGGCACAGCAATTTGGTTTGTCTCTGATTCTTCATCACAGTAACTAGTGTTTAGTGCCTTCCTTCCTATGGTAGGTGTTGTCTCAGAGAGACTGGGAAATGCAAAGATTTTGGCTGGGACTTGCTTTTGACCAGAAAGCTTTTAGAGTTAAGTTTCCTGCTGGGAAATTCTGATATATGAAGAATCAATTGTGCTAACTGCTTTAGGGAAAGATATCTAATCACTGCCTCAAAATATTTCCCTCTTGGCTGTGCTAGAGCCTTTCTTGTAAAAACTGAGGGGTGAAACAGCAGGGTGAGCAAGATAGTAGCACTCTAAAAAACATTTTAAAGAGAAGAGTTGCTTGCTGTTTGTGGTAAATGCCACAATACTTTTCTTATATCTATGTAACTCACTCTTCTATAACACAAACAAATTCAAATCCATCTCTACTAGATGGAAACCAGTTTTCCTGTAATGTCCTGTATGTCTGATGTTCAGTTTATTTATATAAACAGATTTCTTGCATCTTCTGTTTTGATCTTTAAGATTCACTGACAACCACTTACTTAATAAGTGTGTATGAACCATGTAGCACAACATTCACGGTGGGCTGATCCTTGTGGTAGCAGTCTGCATGATGTGTGTGCTTCCATCCTACCCCCTCAGACAGACAAAGTAATTTATGATAACAGGAAACTCACAAATGTCCTTTTATTAAAGCATATTTATTTAGATACTGGTTTTAAATATTGTTTTACAAGAACAGCTTTGGGGTTTTTTGTTTGTTTTTCTTTTTTTTTTTTTTTATAAGGGGTTTGACAAAGATATGATAGCAATGAAATGAGCAGAAACAAGAAAGAGTGCTGTGGGATTCCAGGGCCACTTGACTGCTAGAGTAGAAATATAGAATTGGCTCATCCACTAGCACAAAGTGACTTCAGTCAAGCAATGGTGATTTGTGCCAGCTGGTGATTTCTTATTTCCTGGTAGCCCTTTGTTTTCAGTTCTGCATTTACATATTTGGTTTTGTGTGTTTACTGAACATGGCAGGATGTCTAAACTGGGCAAAGAAGTAGAGAAATCACTTGATAAAGGTCGTGGGAGGGGGCATTAGAGGGTGACAGAGCAGTTTTCAGCTCTGCTAGCATTTTCTCACAGAATTCTCTTGCAGTTCTTTCCCTTCCTTGCTGATTTCTCTAGTTGAGCTGTAGGTTTATTTGAGGGCTGATTAAGTGCAAGTAACAGGAAGTTTTGTGTGCTTGTGGAGTTTGAATTGATCTTGGGACTTTGCATAGGATTATTATAACAGCCAGGAAGAAGAAATATCATAAAGAATATATTCAGAACAGTTCATGTATCAGTTGAGAAAATAATTTTTTTTTTCATCAGTTTCTCTAGCTGCTGTTAGAAAGGTCTTAAAGTGGAAAAAAACTTCATCCATTGACCAGTGGGTTATGGCTCCATTTCTTTCTCATTTGGTCTTTCAGTGCCATACATAATTATATTTATTGTTGACAGTTTCTTATTGACTCCTCTGTGCATGTGTTTCTGGCCTGTTATATGGTCTTCTTTCTAACACATGTCTATGCAGACATATTGGAGATTCAAATATCCTATTTGAGCTCAGTTATTATGTTATGATCTTAGAAATGGATACACTGAGAATATAGAAATAGAAGTAAAAAAGGTGAAAGTAAAGGCAAAAATAAAAAAAAAGCAGAGACATTTTTACACTGAGGAATATAGTTTCTGGGGTATATTTAGTAGTTTGATTTGAGCATGGATTTCTTGAACACAGGACTTTTTCTACCTGATTAGTCTTAATCAGTGATGAAATAAGGGGGACAAACTGCTTTCCTTTGAGATGGTGAATATGGTGGTATTTAAACAACTTTTAATGAGGGTGCAATTCAGGCCTCAATGGATGTATAGGTAAGAAGTGAGGTATACTAAATGTCAATCTGTTTTGCCCTCCCAATGAGGTCAGGTTAACTCAAATTCATGTGCTTCTCAAATAAACTTTGGGCCAAATGGTGTACACTGACCTACATTGTTTTGGTATGGTTTGGGCCAAATGATTCCTGTGGTTTATAAGAAGTTTAAATTCTGATAGTTGCATCTTGTTTTTAAAAAAAAAAACCACAAACCCCAAACTAACAAATTAGTTTGTGATTCTTGCCTTTTTTAAAATCTCAAAATAGGAAAAAAAAAATTCAGAGAAAATCTGAGTTTGAGGAAGGTTTTGTACAGCTTTAGTTAAAGCCTCACAGAACACAGAACTACTAAGGTAAATCAAGAATTCTTTGGTCAGGACATTTTTTTGTGACTAAAACCAGTAGGAAAATCATGCTTTCATAACTGAAACAGCAATTAAGTAAATAGTGAAAGAAGCCAGAGGTTATGTTTGAATTCTGGTAACCCAGTATCAAAAGAATAGGTCTTAATGTTGTTGCTAAAAACTAAACAAGAAATATATCTTCTTTTCAAATTCCTAGAAGTCAATTATGTGATTTCTTACAATCATGTCAGGTACTGTTACAGAAAGCTGAGCTCTTGTGACTGCTCCAGACCTGTTTGATGTTACTGGGCAGCCTGCCAAAGTCTCCTTTTTGTATGCCAAGATGGTAATTATTGACACTTCATAGGGAAAGGGTTTCAAGGAACTCACATCAATATTTCTTCCACAGTCAGAAACTGGAAATGCCGCTACAGTAAAGAGATCTTGAAATCCTTGGGGATTATATTCCTGGACTGAATGAATACTAGTGAGTGCTAAGAAAGTTAACCTCAGGCAGACAAAACAGAGCTAGTGTGCAGAAGCCTGGAGTGGAAATTGGGCAGAGCTGTTTGAGGACAATAAATCTGGCGGGCAGTGGGAGTGGCTGAGAAAACCTTGTATGTGCAACAAGCTGTCTTTCAGGGTTGACAGTATATTATAAATCAAAATCAGCACTCAAGAAGGGACTGAGGGGCTTGACTTCACAATTCAAGAGTAATTCACAGAGCTCAGGGGGAAGAAGCACCAGACACTAGGAAGGTTGAAGCCATCACTTTCTGTGCTTTCAAAATTTTATACCACATTTGTTCATGGCATTTGACTGCTTGTCTTGGGTTTTCCTCAGAGTCTCAGGAGTCAAATTAATTTGGTTTTGTAAGTTTTTAGAGTGACGGAGGGATGTGTCACCAAGTGAGCAGATTTTAGACCAGAATGTGAAGTTTCTGGTCATTCTGATCCCTTTTGGGTATGAATTTTATCACTGGCAGTAGCTGTTCTGCTAGGCTCCTTTCCTGCTTGTGTGAAATGGGTGTGCTTCCCTACTGTGACTGACAGCTTCACAGAGGGCTGCAAAAGTTTATGTAGATTGTCATTAAGTGTTCATACTTGGCCAGCCCTTAGCCACAGTGATTCTGAAGGCAGGCTGAGAGAGTTGGGACTGTTCATTCTGGAGAAGTGAAGGCTTCAGGGGTAGATCACAGCACCTTCCAATATCTAAAAGGGCCTACCAGAGAGCTGAAGAGGGACTGTTTGCAGAGACATGTAGGGACAGGACAAGAGGCTATGGCTTTACTCTGGAAGACAGTAGGTTTAGTTTAGATGTTACAAAGAAAATTTCCCTACAGGAATGGTGAGGAACAGTTTGCCCAGAGAAGCTGTGGCAATGGAAGTGTTCAAGACCAGTTTGGATGGGGCTTTGAGCAATCTGGTCTAGTGTTAGGTGTCTCTGCCCATGGCAGAGAGCTTGTAATGAGATGATCTTTAAGGTTCCTCCCAACCCAAATCATTCAGTGCTTCTCTGATTTCTCTATTGCACTGTTATTTGAATGCTTTAGATACTTGCATATGGTTATCACATCCTGCCCCTTGCTCTCTGCTTTGTCAAATTCCATATGCTTAAGAAGATGCTTAACTCATGTTAATCATTCCCTTCATATCCCAATGTGTGTCACTTGTAATGCTTGCAGGTAATTGCATAGAAAGCAGAAATTACAAAGTTTGAATTCCAGTTGATATTTGCACTTGGTCTGCTCATTTCTATTTAAAATCAAACTTTATTTCAATCTCTTCCCTGGTTAGAACTGCAAGAAAATCTCTCTTAAGTTGCTTGAAAATAGCAAAGACACTTAAGCAATTTTCAGATTTGTTTGAAGTTACACAGTGAAAGTTACTGAGGAAGGGAAACAGACTGATAGACAGGAGGCTGAAGAGATAAGGTGAGTTGTGCAGATCTTATTTATTTAAGAAACCTATGAAAAAGTTAGAAGCAAAAGGTTATATGGTAACTTACATTTATGTGATAGATGTTACATTCTCTGTATCTGTGCTAAACACCTTCATTGCAATGCTAACCCAAGTAGCCAAGCTGAAGCTGTACAATTTCAGGACATTTTAGCTCAAAGCTCAGCCCAAGGAGTAAGTAAGAATATAATTAAATAACAACTTCACGTTTTAAGGCAAGCTGTAGGCGATGATGATTTAGCTGCAGAAGTGCACCCTTACCCGTGGCAACTCAGGAGCTGACTGCTGTGCACCTCAGAGGCCTGTGCAGTGTGATGGCAAGGGTCAGGCAGGGACAGGGACCCTGTCAGCACCCCAGCCAAGCCATCTCCTGCTTTTGCAGATGTATGCCAGCAGCTCTGGTCATGTGCTGTCAGCAGGAGTGTTTGTATTAGCACAGGATAGTCAGGTCTTTGCTGCTTTATGAGCTGGAAGGTCAGCTACACTTGAGCTTCAATCTACCATCGCTTGCCCTCCATTAAGTCAGCTGCCTGAAGCTTAAAGCACAGTTTAGTCTGTGATAGAAACTTATGGGAGTCTGCTCAGGGGCAACACTCAAGCAATACCTCAAACTAATTCGACAATCCCCCTGAGACAGCAGGGGTTTCTTGAGGAAGATACCTGATGCCAAGAATGTGTCTATGCAGTCTAGAAAATTGCTCTTTATGGTGCCATAGTAGGAGACTGAAAAATTCATAGAACTAGCCCAGGGATGTCTGTGATGGGGACAAACTGTTTTATTTAAAGGGGGCTGTGAATTTTGTTATTGGGGAGTAGCAAATGAGTGTGTAGTGGTCATTCTTTTTACTACTAAGAGCAACTATATTACTGTAGTTTAAAAACCTGGTCACCAGCTCTGAAAAATTCTAACAAAGAAGTAGACAAGGAGGAGAGAAAGGTGGTGATGCTGTCCCTACAGAAATAATAGGCTGTTTAAAGTCCTTGGCAACAGCCTAACTGAGCTGCTGGACTTGGCACCAAACCAGGGAAGGGTTGGCACCCAGTCTGGTGAAGGGGAGGAACTATTTCAGAAAGTGCTTTCTGCTCAACTCTCAGCCTGCCCTGGGCTGTGTGCTTGTGCTGCAGCGGGGCCTCAGCTTTGCCCTGCATTCCTGGGAGTTCCAGGGGCTGCAACGCTGGGAACAGGACACCCCCTCCCAGACTGGGAGTTTTGGTGCGGTGGGCACTGGATTCCTGTGCAAGCCTTGGCCATGCTGCCACCAAAGGTGGCATGGGACATGCACCCCATGCTATGCCTCCTTCTCCTCCCTCCTGTTTTTTTTTTCTTTCCTTTAAAATACACTGCCCTGGTTTTCCAAATGGAGAGCAGCAAACTATTTCTGCTCCTAAGTCTTTCCTAGACTTCTGGCTTTGCACTGAGTATAGTGAGAACTTCATAGTCTAACAAAGAGATAGGAACCTAAGTATTTGGTTTGGAACTTCATGTTTGTGAGTTGCTATCAACCACAATAAAATCTAGTGGAGTTTCATGCTGTACATTACATTGCCATGCTGTACAAGTTAAAGTAATTAAAAGTATTTCTGCATTAAACAACAAAACAAACCTAAAAAAGAAAGAGGTGCTAATCAGCTGTGTTTCAAAAAATGCAGGCAGAAAAATGATGCTGTCTGAATGGTTTGGAATAGTCAGGCCTATGCCACTACAAGTCTATACCAGCAGGATATAACAAAGGTAAAGATTTAAGGCAATTTTGACACCTTAAAGCAGAACTGTTAGGACTGCGTAGACTTTCAAATCCAAAGAGGATTCAGCCTGCTCACTTACTGCCTTCCACATCTTCAAAGGACCATGACTCTTTTTTAATCTTTCCGCTTTGCTGTGAAGCCATAGGAAGTTATTGACTTTACAGGCAGTTTTAGTACACAATCAAGCTAGAAAAAATGCTGGTGTACTCTGAGGCTGAGTTCAAATCTTCGTCTCTTTATGTCACTCCCCTCTCTGTGCTGAGGCAGAATTTAAAAGTGCGGAACAGATGGTGTGCTGTTATACAATGTTTTGTTTTTTGACCCCCTTGTTGAGCCAAGATTCTGTGAAGATTTTCAGGGATGCTTTGGCTACCTCACACATTTTCCAAATGTAGTTGGAAGAAGTTTTCCACAATAATATTGCCTGATTATAATTAGATACAGTTTGAACTCTGGATCTGAGCTCTGACATTGCTCTTCTTGGAACAGCTCTGAGGTAAGTGAAGGCTGGAGGTCTGCCAGGGAGTGTGTTTGCTCACTGGTCAGTGTCTCAATGAGGTGCTGCCTGCTCTGCTTTCAGGCCAAGTGTAAGAGCACTTGAATTTCTCTTGTTTAATGCCAGAAGGTGCTATTAGAACTGATGCTTAAATCACCAACATCCCTGGAAAAACTGGAGGAGGATCTGAGATATTGTGTTTGAATGGGTTTTCCCTGAACTCTGGGAGCACAGACTTCTCCTCAGTTTTGCTGGGGTGAAGAGCTCAAGTTTGCCCACCAAGAAAGAGATAGAAGATGAAAAGGAATAGAAAGCCAAGAATCCAGAAAGGCAGCTGCTGGAACTGTGGCCCCAAGTGGGTACTCCTGGAGGCTCTTCTGCTCACAGTGGGCCTTGACTTGAGGCTGAAGTTGTCCTTCACCGTGTCCAGGGTGAAGGAAGGAGGGCTTTGTGTCCATCCTCATATTTGCATCCGTATGAAACCAGCTTTCACCAATACCTATTCCTCAGAAATCCTGAATATAGAAAACACTTTGGGCTAATGTAGATTCTAAAATAATGTGACATAAGTATGATGAAAAGACTCAAAAATCCCACACTAAACTATGCAAAGATCAGGAATTCAGTTTTGCATCCTGATCCCGACTGTACTTCAGCAATGCAGCAAATCAGTTTGCCTGTGTTCTGCAGCTCCTAGGGTCACACTGGACAAACTTTCCTCCCAAGACTACACATGGCATTATTTTTACAACTGTACAAGACACCCAGAGGGAGGAGCTCAGCTGAATATATTTTCTCATTCTTTTATTTGTTTTCTTCTTGTCTTAGCACCTGAATGGTTCCTTGAAGAACACCCTGAAAACCTTCTGTACTCTATTGATAGAACTGCTGCCATTTAGCAGAAGCTTATGATGAAGTCTAAATAATTAAGACATGAAATTACATTAACATAAATTGAAGGCAAAAGGTCCTAAAAGATACCAGTGATGACAAGTAGTCACTTGTTTTGGATATCCCCATTTTGGGACATCTAACTGGAAACATTTAGAATTGCCTTGACTATATAGATGAGCTAGGTGCTCTCGTGAAATTGATATAGTGAGAGGTTTTAGAATAGAAATATTTTAAACCCCTCACTATTTTGAAATTCTTGATCTATAGATTTAAGAAATTTATTAATTACATACAGATAACTGAAATGTAAGGTTTCTGTCTTATCTAGGTCTTATTTAGCATCTGTCTTCTCTATTTAGTCAGGACAAGCAGCATTAATTACATTTCCAAATGTTTCTAAATTTGGAGGACTTTTGTATACCAGTTGAAAATAATATGAATGAAGGACTAAAAGCCTGTCTAAACATTTTCAAGAGATAAGAGTGTTAGTATCTACCTGAGCTTTACTTAATGTTCGAGAAAAGTCATTGTGAAATTAAAAATACTCTAATGAAAAGAAAACACTCGGGAAGCACAGATGCTTACAGACTCTTCTGATGATAGCTCTATTTTCATGGGCTGAAATTATACTTGTCCCTCTATAAAAATGAAAAAAATCCCTAATGCTACAATAAGAAGTCAGAACATTTGTTTTTGGTATCAGGAGAGCTAAGTACTGCAAAGGCGAAGTTTCAGAGAAGAAAGTTAAATGCAAAGCTGAATTGGGCCAAAGGATTTGCTGTCATGTCAAGGACCTTTGGAATTTTTTTTTTTTGATTCTCTGACATGCCATGAGAAAATAAGAGAAAGGGGTACTCTTAGACTTTTTATTTTCTCACTCCTGTAATTTTTCACATTGAATGTGTGAACCTCAAAGGATTGAATTGGAGGAGGATTTGAATGAGATCAGAATAATGCTTGGCTTTATAAGGTTAAAGAGATTGCATTTAGTGAGCTACAAATTAAAGAGTTTGCCATATGAGATGGTAATCCAAAATATTGTTTTAAATGCCATCAGGACAGATGCAGGCTCAGTTGGAACGAGGTAGGAAGCTGTATGGCTGTGCTACTATTGCATGTTGAGGACAGGGAGCACACATGAAAGCTGTGGAACATTGCTAAATGGATATGAGTAGAGTTTCATTGGCTCCCACAGAAAATGCTTATTTGTTTATTTGTATTTTTATAATTTTTTTATAGATCAGGACATGCTTTCTTTCAGCTTAATGATCCTCTGCATCACGTCTTTAAATATCTAGGATTTCTGGAGTCCGGTTATCAAATATTTAAATAATTAACCCTCTTCATTGAAAGCAGCAGAAGAAGCTAGGAGAGTAATACAATATGCTCATGTTTGGGTTTCTGATAATTCAGCTTAGGATGTCAAAACTTTATCAGCCTTTGCCATCGTGAACAAAGAGCACCAGCTGTGGGCTTCTGCCCTGTTTCACTATTAGCCTTGCATCCTAGTGCTTTTCTCACTTGCTTCCATGCCACCATCCTCCTGTACCACCCAGTCTGGGGTGAGCTGGTAAAATTTTGCATTTATTGCTAGAATTCTAGTTTCTGTCTTTTACTTTTCAGCAAGAGACCTGGGGACAATTAATTTAGTTCACCTGAGGCGTTAGCAGCCTCCTCTCTGACAGCCATTACACTATCATGACCTGTCCTGCACCTCTAACACTGATCTATTCATAGTTCTCATATCAGCATGCTGGGCAGGTTTTTATGCTAAATCATCTTTCTTCACTGGTCCCTAGTTATACTGCAGCAAATAAAGAGCTTAGATTACTGCAACGGGCAAATGGGTCTCTTTATGTCCTACCATCTCAATGTGATTTTCTGAGTGAATTAAATGGGTGGACTAGCAAGGCTGGCCCTGAGACAGACACACGCTGTGGGCAAGCTATCCCACAGAGGGAGCCTTAGCCAGCCAGACTGTTTGGTGTTCTGTGATATTGACTAAGTGAGGTCAATGAAATGACTTCCACTGGTGACAGTGAGCAATGTTTGAAAGTGAGGCACCAGAGCTAAATGATCACTTAAGCCAGCAGCCATCCCAAGAGCAGCCTGGCCAAAACTCCCACTACAGGGTGTCCTAGGGTGACTTTATGATGCTTGTATCCCCAGTCATCTGTTCTGTGTGTGCTGTATATTGAGTTCTGTGCCTTTGGGACTGATTCTGAGAGTGAAGCAGGGGTAGAAGAAGCATGGAGTTTGTTTTGAAAAGAGCATTCACTCCTCTGCATTTCTGCTCTGGAGTGCGTGTTCGGCTGAGGTTTGGACAGACTGCGGGACAGAGATCTTTTTGCTTTTGGTTAGTTTTAGCTAGCTGAAGCAGAGAAGCTCCTGGATTGTTTTTTCTCTTTTTCCTGGGACTGTTCAAACCTGCTCCGGAATGAAAAACCCAGAGGACCACCAGGGAGCTTGCACCTGCGGCCCACCGGGGCCTGGACCTGGAGAGGGACAGAGAAGAGACTAAGAGAGCTGAGCTACAGCCATGGCAGGGGCTTTCTGAATTTACCAATTCACTTCAGAGCAACGAAAGGTTTTATTGGTTCATATTATTCATTCTTTATGCTTGTGGGCACTTTTTTTGTTAAATAATTAGTTTTTTCCACTTTTCTCCAAGTAGATTATTTCCCAGACCAGTTGGGGGAGGGGCCATTTGGGTTTGCTCCCCAAAGGGACCCTATTCAGAGGTTTCCTCCAAAATTTGCCCTAAACCAGGACACAGGGGTAGGCAGATCCTCAGTGGGGCACGGGCCTGGTTATCCCAGGTGGTCTTGTGGGAGCAGAGATCCCAGGCACAGGCCTCGGCCAGGGACCGCAGGCTGCAGCAGCTGCGCCGGCAGGGAACAACAAGCCAGCCCCGCCTCTGAGCAGCTCACCAGGATGAGCAAGGAAACAACAGATGGAGACAGGCAGACGGAGGAACACCAGGAAACACAGAAAATATTAGTCAGCATCATAGGCAGTGACCTCAGCATACCAGAGGTCTAACTGTTGTCAAGTCTTTTGTAGGCAACCCAAAAATGGAGGGCTTTAAAGATAATGCTGAAGGGAAATAATGAACTGTTTCATAGAAATTTACAGACAGTGAATCCTGAGTATCTGGGAGAGTGAAAAACATAAGATAAATATGTTCGAAAATTTATTATGAGACCCTTTCAGGCTGCCTAGTGGAAGATTTTATGGGTGGGAGCCTTTTAAGAGGCTTACTCTTGGTTCAGGTTATGAAGAGATAGTAGAAGGCCTGGAGATAACCCAAGAAGAGCTTTCTTCTAAAAATGAAGGAAATGACCTTTAAAACATCAGTCTGGATGGATATGGGTGAAGAAAATGTTATATGTGAGGGCTAAAGAAAAATTCTTGGAAATACTGAATGAAAATGGAAAGGAGGGCATTTTGGGACTTATTGGTGAAAAAACAGAGAAGACTGCTGTGTGCACAGGTGGAAGGTATCACCTGAGCAGCCCAGTATTTCTTCTGGCAAAGATAATTCAGATCACAAACCCGCTCCATTGTTTTAAGGAGAAGGGAAAGCAGACCAGATACAGCTATATAAAACTCAGCAAGAGTTAATGTCCTGTCTGAGTAAAAGAGAAGAAGATCTCAGAGAAATGTCACAGCTGAAAATTTTTCTCATGGGCTGAGAAGGAATTGGAAGTCCCAGAAAAAGTGGGTGACAGGGTGAATTTCTGAAGCACTGGTGGATGATGTTGAAAGAGACCTGAAAATGATAGAGGACAAGACCAGAGCTTGGGGAATCTTAAGCAAAGAGGGTAGACTGACGTAGGTGCAGAAACATAGAAGAGAAGCAAAAATAACTTATTGGCAGCCCCATTCAGAGGAGGAAGAGTGGGAAAAGAGGAACAGCTAGAAGTGGAATCAGATAAGATCTCCACAAGGAGTGAAGTAGGAGAGGCTGTTGGCAAAGCAGCATTAGACTTGGAGAAATTCTTGTTTTTGTGAGAGTCATGATCTAGACAGACTGAAATTTGGAAGATAAAGAAGAGATGCACTCCAGGTACAGCAGTGGCTGGAGGTGATGAGAGAGAAGAGCAACAGATGCAAGATGAGGGATGACAGAATGGCAAAAACTAATAGCAGGGATGGCGTGTGAGAATGGGGAGTGAGGGTGGGGAAGCTCTGCGGATGGGTGTGTTGGCAGACAACTAAACCAGTGCATCTTTTGATTCAGTTTCAGTTTGGATTCTGTGGCAACAAAAAACCATTCTGGTTTGACACTGTTTTGAGCTTGATAACATTTCAAAATACTTGTGTAGGCTCAGCTCCTAGTCAAGAAAAGTAAAATATTCAAATCAATTTATTGCTATTTGTAGTTCAACTTCCTGGAGGTAAAAATTGATGTGATACTCCAAAAAGATGGTGTTAGAGAAGGGTGGTGATAATATAAATGGGGAAATGTAGGCAATGAAGGGAGAGAGATAAAAATGGAAAGAAGAGGAGGCAGAGACTGAGATGACATCCTTGGGTGGTAGCAAATATATTGGGTTAAAAAAGAAGGAAGATAAAAAAAGCCTCTTAAAAAATGCTGTGAAGATTTAAGATAAATAATGCTTGGGAAAAATCCCATTCACAAAGAGTGCAAGGGATGTATGCACCTTTTATGCAGCCAAGTAAAATGCAAAACAATGGAGCTGAAAATCAAGTCTGAGAAAAAAAGAAAGGCAGCTCCTGGAAGAATTGTTAAATAGAAGAGCACAGCACAGAAAAGCAAATGTCAGCATAGATAAAGTCACAAAAGTAAAAGTGACAGAGTTGCTAGTTCAAGCAAGCACAAGCTCTTATTTTTACATATTTTGTAATTTAATATAACCTAATGATGTCTCAAACTCAAAACAATTCAGGTAATTCAAAGCTAAGCCTTTGAAGACTGTAGGAATACAGTATATACATACATTCTCCAAAGCATTCATTTGGCAGGGAGCCTGGAAAATCCTGGTGTTTTGTGAATGCTCACATGTAGCAGTGTGCTGCCAAAATTCCAACAAGATGGTCTGACACAAATTTGCCACTGAATTGATGGCACACCTAGTTGGCAGGCAGGATTGGTTGGAAAAGAGAAATTATTTTCAACAGGGAATTCTGAAAAAGAAATCCCAAACCCCTCAAACCCAACACCTTTTACTCAGATTTTCTCACAATTTAAACATGAAAATAAACAAAACCTTGAACCAAGAGCTACAATGCTTGGGGATTTTGAGAAATTAATTTTGTTTATGTTCCCAGTTTTTTATTAATGTGGTTGTGATTGGTGTTTTCCTGGTGCTCCTGAAACATGTGAAAAAGAAAGGGCCTGACACCTTCAATCTGAAAACCAGATGAGCTTTTGATATTTGAGGGGTTTGACTTATTTCTATTACTTTTATTTACTGCCTTGAAAATTTTTATTTAGAAGTTTGACCATTCAACCAGGATTGACATTCAACTAATCATGGCCACTGATAAGGTTTGCAATCCTGTGTTTCAGAGGAAGGGTAGGGGGTAGATGACAAAGCAGGAGAGGGTTTTATGGGATTAGAGAGAAGCTGGCTCTTGGAGGGAGGGCAGGGCATCTTGTGAAGGAGCTGCTGTATATTATTTTCAATTTTAAATCTAGAGGATTTGGCCATCTTGTTACCAAATCTGCGAAATAGCAGAATATTCTGAGATATTTCGAGCCAGCAGCTATGTTTGGCATCTCAAAAATCTTCATTAGACAAAACAGAGATTGATAAGTTCAGTGGATATAGACATGTATTAGGAAAAAAAACTATACATGGTTGATTTGACTGGGCTACCATAGTGGAACGAATGGTACTCTTCTCCTACTGGCTTTAGAAAGGCAAGAAAATTGTGTAGCTCTCTTTCCTACCTCCCTCACTGTGGCCACTTACTTTTGCAGGCTCAAGAGACACCTGCATGCCCTTGCAAGGCAGATACATGTTCATTTCTTCTGAAGAACAATAAAGAAGTGTGTGAAAATCAGGGCCTTCCATGAGAGGAGGGTCTGATGGAGGCACCAATACCTGTGAGGCTGGCTCCAAAGGCAGTGTCACAGAGGAGAGGGCTGAGGGACATCTCTCGCTGATGAATATGAGGTCGGGAGGTAGCAGCAAGCTGGAGGCTGGAATATCACTCCTGAATGGTAATGTAAATACTTTGAGGAGACTATAGAGCTTAGTGGATTCCAGACTGAAAAGCTATTCATATTTTCATACTATAAATAATGCAGAATATTTAACAACGCCTTAATATTGATGTTGGTAGCATACTGGTAAGCATTACTTAGCAAGTCAATGAGAATAATGTCAGACAAAGAGGTAGAAATCTTTTATCGTAGATATGTAATAATATTTTGCTATCACTGTTGAGGGCTCTTTCTAGCCTCTAGAAGGCAAGTTATTTTCCATGCTGATTTCCTCAGGATTAGTGTCAAGTATTGTTATTGTCTTTTATCTCTGCATATACTTATGCAAGTAGATGTGTTAATTCAGTATTACACTGTATTGTTTAAAAATGTATGGAGATGCTATCTGGTCCAGCTGCTGTGTGGGCCAGTTACTGTTGTATTCCTTTATTTATATCATTCTGGGACATGCTTGCTTTTAGAATTTGGTGCTAATAACATTTGCGGATGAACAGATCTAGCTATCTAGAAATGGAATAGTATAGCATTCCTTGGATAGGAACTAAGTGTTGAAATTTGGAAATGTTCATTTTCTATGTTGATGTCCCATTCTGTTTAAGACCCTGAAAGCACCCCCATAAGTTCTGTGTTCGTGTATTATTTAGAAAATATTTTCTTCAATTTAGGTCTAATGTGGTTGGACTTTGCCTTTTAAGATATTCGATTAGACTATCACATTAAGAGAAATGCTGAACTCCTCTGTAGTTCAAGCAAGTGTTTTTGGGATTGTATGTGGATGTTTCAGAACTGTAAGCAGATACACATTCACTCACGTGATGCACATGACTGACCTGGTCACACGGAGCTGCTTGTGGGTGTATCCATCCTGACAGTCTGTGTCTTCTTGCAGTGCAAAGGCAATTGGAGGCCAAAGAGTAACAGCTGAAAGAGGAATAAAGGGAGCTGGGTCCTGTTTATTGCAGAACTATTGAGCAGAGCCAAATCATTTAATCTCTTGCCTTTTCAATTGCGGCCCCCCTGTTCAGCTGGACTGTAAACTTAGGCAACTCTCTCCTATCATGTTGTTCTACATCACAAGATCTCTGTCTTAGATAGGGCCTCTGGCTCTGTCACATTCCAGATGATTAAATATACCTCATGCTTTAAAATTGTTTCCAATCAAATTTTGTGTTCAAGAGTTATTGTTTAAATTCAGGCTGCATGTGGGATAATAATTACTTACAATTATACTTACTATATTATATTTTTCTTCTAGAAGACAAAAGGTTATGTTGGTCTCGCAGAGCTGTTTTATAGCTGTCATTTACCTGTTTTATATTGGCTTTTTGTGAGGATTTTAAAGAAGGGATGATTTGGAATGTAAATAATGTAGGAGATTTTGATATGAGGTCAGCTGTACTACATGGGCAGGGTTATAAGTGAAACTCCAGTGATACCTATTACCTATTACAGCTGATCCATCTCTTTCAGCAAACCTTTTATCTTCCTTCCCTTTCTCTACTCCAGAGTAGAAGGAAATTTGAACTTTAGAAAGGACCATGGTTCTTCTGGGGTAAGTCAAATGTGTAACAACAAAAGAGTCTTTATTAACACATACAAGAGCTACCAAACATCAATAGCTTATGATTATTTTCATAGAACAGTAAGGATCAAGTACTTTCCCTGCACAGCTATAGTGGTGGCCTGAGATAAACCAAATAATCTGTACTTTGGCTAAGGTGCTTATTGTGTTGATAGTTCTTTTGAGACCTGAAGGCCTGAAAATATGCAAACATTGCAACATGCCCTGTGCAGGGCAGTCATTTGGAAGACTTCTTCTGCCATGAAGAGGGCTACAGTCCTGCACGAGCACAGGTGAGAAGGGCTGGACAGCAATTAAAATACAAAATTTTTCACCCACAGATCATAGGAGGGAGCCAGTTATGTTGCACCACTGTCTACCTACAGGTAGATGAAATCTTCCACATTCGGACTCTACTGAGTGAATTAGAACTTCTTTTTTCAGTTTTACCGTGCTGTTTTCTTTATTTTAACAATGAAATGTAAATTATTCCTAGTGTAAAGTGACTCTAACTCTACCAGGCACCTTTTGTCTGAAGCTGGTATAATAGAGCCTCTTGTTTTTTGAAAAACAAACAAACAAACAAACAAACAAACAAACAAACTTAACTTCTTCTGTGGAAGTAAAAATGTTTTCTCCAGCTAGGTGATAAACAAAGTGGTGATTCAATGGGTCTGCAGAAGATTAGGGAAAACATATGGATCACATTAAACCGGTGGAAGACAAATTGAACCTGAACTAAGGATGGAATAGGCTTGAAGTTCAGGTTTTCTGGAGGAGGATATTCATAATCAAAGACAGTAAAGAACTGATGTGCTTATTACCCACTGTTCCTCTTGTGGCATACATGATCCACAGGAGGTCATTAATGCTACCAGTCTTCAGGTGAAGGGTCATTGAAGAAGGCTTCCTCTGCAGATGTTTTGACTGTATGAAACCAAAAGCCAACGTTGTTTACTTCCCTGTTAATATGAACTGGATTCTTGAGGAAAAGAGGGTTGCAATGCTGACAAGTGCAAGGTACACAGACCCAGAGAGGAGCAGGATACATCTCTGTGAATCTCACATTTCATGGGCACGACATAATGAAGGAGAAAATGAAAAGGGTTGCAGACTGGTGCAGACACAAGACAGATCTAATCCTGTACAGTGTTATGTGTCTGAGAATCTGCTGAAAATTGGTGAACAGAAATAGGAAACTAACGTTCATTCAACTACAAATAGTGACATCTATAGCCTCATTATGTAGTCCAGCTGGTTTTAGAATCTTTAGTCCAGTCTGGTTTGGGTGTGGAGGTGGGAAGAGGAGAAAATAAAAAATTCCCACCTATCTAGCATCTGTAAAAACTTTGGAAATGCCTGAGCAGACAAGCATGTTGTCCTGAGATATGCTGGGTGTGCAATAGCTAATGAAAACTTTACCTCATAGATTAAAAAATTCTACAGATGTCATTGTTTCCAATCCAAACATCCACAGGAAAGACTTGCAAAACTGTCAATGTCTCATTCAGTTAATAGACAGAAGAAAAGTGTTTTATTCTGAGGTAACATCCTTAGCCCATTTCTATTTCTCCTCATTTCAAGCATGTCACCTAGTGATGAATACGTGTCTTATATCTGAATAAAAGAGTTGCAGAAGAGAGCTTTGGAAAGCAATGAACTCAGACATGCTCAAGATGTTCAGACAACATTGGGCCTTCTTTCTCCATCTTTCAGATTTCAGGCTAATAGGAATGCCTGCATTTTCTAAAAGTAGGGGGTTTTGGATAGAGACGGAAGGGGGAGATGACAATAGTACCAGACCTGTGCCTTGTCAGAGTGGAAAAATTTCAGTGTTTTTGAAACATATTTTTATTTTTTAAGAAAAGATCTACTGTACAAATTGCATGGATTTTTAGTAAAGACCCAATTCTTACATTGTTCTTTTTATTTGTGCTTGAGGAGTATTCCCTTTAGTGAGATTAAGGAATAATTGGATTAATTTTGTATTGTGGTAAATGGCATGGCATCCTTTTCGCAGAGTTTCTGGTTCTGCAATTACATTTCTGCAGCACTGTCTAGCAGTCATGAAAGATTAGCTGTGTTTTCTTCTTCTGCCACGCAGTTCTCTAATCTGTCTGGAACAAAAATAGATCAAGAAGTGCAGCTTTGTAGATTGTATCAAATACTTCTGTGTGTTGCTTTGTGACTGTTGGGTCATTCTTGGATACATAGGGTTGACATATATCTCTATAAGAATTATTTCCGGAAATATGTACTGTGCACTGTCACAGGGGTGTTCTCTTTCTTCCTTTTAAGTTCAAATTTCATAATTAGAAAGAGATGAACAATAGCATCCTCTCACAGAAGAATAAAGATGTGCTCGACTCCTTTTCTACTGCCTTTGAAAGTTGAATAAATGGGTATTTTCTGCAGCTTTGCTTAATCTTCTGTTCCTCTTCACACCTTGCTCCATTTTTGAGTATTTCAATAGGGATGCGTGAACAGCTTAGATAAGAGTCAATTCCAGAAAGAACTTCAAAAGAAAAAGGATGAGGCTAGGCAGCCTGGAGAATTCCTTTGGAAAACAAAATGCAGGTGTATTTGAGAACATATTGGTAGTGGCCTTTGTGTTGTTATAATTTTATTTTTCCTGTGTATGCACCTTCCTTCCTTGCTTTGCCATTTTGTCCCTTTTTTGTCCTTCCTTTCCCTTCCTTTCCCTCTCTTCCCTTCCCTCCAGGAGGGTGCATGATACTTTAAGATCACGCATCTGTGACAAAAGAAGCTGTTTCCCTTCTATCTAATGTCTGTGCAACCTGCACATTACTTACACAGTTGTTTCCATCCGGGGGCATCAGGGATTTAGCAGAGTGACTCTCATTGCCGTTAATGGGATTTGTTCAGCTAAGGGCTTGTGCAAGCCAAGCCTTTTCAAAAGAGAGACTTTCTTCAGAAGTACAGATAGACCTGGTTAAAGATTCTTTTTATGATATATAAGGCAAGATCTTAAAGCATATCTAACAATTAAAGATTGGGAACACCTTTTCACCAGTTAAAAGTCTTTATCTCACCGTTATGGCCATATTTCCATTTGGCTAATTACTTCCTGCTGTGTAAAATTCTTCCTATAATTTCACTTAAAGGTATTTTTTATGCTTGTCTAAAATGACTATGCAATGTTATTGCATGATTTTTAAAGCTGAGCTCCTCAATTAGCTAAAAAATATTTGCCAAGTAAATGTTTCTATGAAAATTGTCATTACCCATCAAGTGATTTACTCCATGAACAGTATTTGCAGAGCTATGCAGCTGGTTGATTACTACAGAAAGAAAAATTACTCTAATAAATTAGTTGAGAAAAAAAGGTAAAAATTAATTAAGATAATGTATATGTTGGATAATATTTGTCCAGCTGTTGTTCAAAGGCTATCAACTTTCATTTTAGTGGACTTACATACTGGTAAAGCAATTCTTCAATAAATAGTTTTGAGTTTATCCTGTAATCTGCCATCCCTTCTTGAAAAATGCTGTATAAATGATCATTATTATGATTGTAAATCAAACCCTGTTTTAATTAGGAGTTAAATATAATGGCATTTGAACAAGTAGGGCAGTGGGGCTGTAGATGAATTGAGTGTCATGTAGTCTGATGTGTGCACTTTGAGATAAAGTCTAAGTTGTTCAGAGTCTGGGAATAATGTCTGGCTTCTAGATGCAATTGTTTACTTGTTCTTTTTGTAAAGACACTAAATTTCTCCAAAACTGGTGATGGTGTAAATACAAATCATTACAAGAAACTTGCAGGTTCAGTAGACAATATTTCCAACCATCACATATCTCAAGACTTGTGAGTTGTTTTGTTGCATTGGGCACAGTATAAATTAGATTACCAGACTTTTGTTCATTCTGTCCTAAAACATGCTATATGACTTACTTTGTCACCATGAAATAGTGTAGTAATAAAGATTTTGCACTGAGTCTTCAGCAGTTTACCAATTACAGGTGAATAAAAATTAGAATGTAACTGGATGTTCTTTTATGTAAATTCAAGCATACTACTATTTTTCATTAAAAAAAATCAAAATACTCAGCACCTTCAGGGCTCATAGCCCCTAATATAACAAATACCTCATACATATAAGCTGAAACATTTTTAAATTGTTGAAATGTGCTGAATTTATGTAACACAGAGGCAAGTGTTTTCTATCTTGCGATCTTTTCCTTCAGTCTTTTGAAGGAGAGAAAAACATTTGGGAAAACTTTCTTAAACCTAAATGGGCAAAGGTGAAGAAAAGGTAAAGGAGAAAGTCAAAAGAACTAATGGAGAGGTAAAAAAAAACAAACCCAAAAGAGTAATTGCACACAAAATTTTCAGGTCTTTTTCTTTTCTTAGAAACTTGTTTGAAATATCTGAGCTGAAATAATGGTGAAGTGATTAAATTGAGAGATGCTGCAGACATTAATGTCTGTTTGCATTAAAGGGAATGATGCAGAGCCCTTACAAATATGTGGGTACTCAGAAGAGGAATGGCTGAATTTCAGGGTTGATAAATGCAAGCTAATACACATTCAAAATGCTCACAGACAGTGCTGGATTCACAAACATCACTTGGATGAAAGGGCAGAGAATCATGGTAGACAGCCCCTTGAAACATCTGCTTAGTGTGATGTGATATCTGGAAATGCAAGTAAAACATTAGATCACTAGAGAAAAAACTACCGTATGTGTCAGTGGCATGTTCCCAGCTAGTCTATTGCATTCATTTATTAGCATTCCATGTGAGAAAGGTAACAGAAAAAGCTTAGACACATGAAATATGGGCAAAGCAAACTTATAAAACACGAACAAATTAACAGAAAAGATGAAAATACAAGAAGATTTTTTAAAAAACACAATTTTTGAAACTACACCTTGTGGAGAGACTTCTGGAATAAAGCACACATTAAAAGAAGGAAAATATCTGATCAGTTGGCTGACAGCAGTGGTTGCAAACTGGGGCATCTGAATGAATGAATGCTTTGCCAAGTGGAGTATAAGGGTGGTTACCAGTCCTTGGGTATTGATAAAGCCTATTTTTTCTTTTCAAAACAAAAGCAACAAATAATAAAGGACCTTGACTGCAAATATAATTCTCTTGTTGTTTTCTATGTGTTTTACAGGAGATGATTCTCCTAAAACACCACAGCGTTCAGCTCTCTGGTGGTGGGGGCAAAACCATAGCAAGATGTACTCTTTCTCCTTCAGAATGATGGAAACCTGATGAAGAACATTGTCCATAAATTTCCCACTGTCCCTCATCCCTTATGTGCAGATGCCAGAAAAATTAGGGGCTGAAATATTTTCTTCTTAAGAAAAAAGAGGATTTTTAGAGTGAAGGTTTTGTTTCCTTCCACTTATCCTTGGACTTGATCCCACTTCATCTGACTGCAGTTATGTGTTTGCAGATGACTGAAATAGGAATAAATTCTGTCTGTTGAATAAAACTTTTCCATCAGTGTGAAATTCTCTAATGACAGGACTTCACAGAATTATGTGAGAAAAGTTAATTCCAAATCAGTGAACTCAATCAGCCTGTCATTTGCCCCTTTTTCTTATGATAGTAAAGGCTGAAGTACTTCTATGTGCTATTTAGTTTGTACTTGGTAACTCATTTTCTTTCTGTGGAAATAACTGTGATGGTTTGTGTGCTTACTCAGCTCATGGCTAACATACTTGCCTTAGCATCTCCAACCTTTTATAGGGATGGCAATATCTTCTCAAGCATTGAAATGTTAATTTATGTGTGGTGCCAGGTACTAATACAAAATAGAGTTGATATGTAGAATTTTCTGCCTGGAGTTACAAATTCTTGCTCCCAGGGCATGACAGAACAATATTCCTGAGAATATCGCAGATTTTCCAGCATGGAATAGGAAACTTCTGCATTTGAACGATGTCTTGCAAAGATTCAAGTCTGGTGACATAAAAACTTATCTCCCCAAAGCTAGGGCACATACTGAAACACAGTACAGCAATATTCAAACATAATAGCAGCAATAGTCAATATTTATTAGGAATATTCATTTAGAAAGTGCAGGTTTTTTGAAAGGTTTGTTTTGAAATTTTTGTTCTCTTTCCCTCAGCCTTAAACATCCAAACACATCGCATCCTGGTGAAGGATATGAAATAAGATAGCTCAATCCAAAACAGAACAAGTGTGAAAAATATGGGAAGAACCAGGATGTGAGAGGTGGGACTTTTTGTTTGTTTGGGATTTTTGGTTTTTGAGTTGTTCTCATTTTGGAGATTTTTTCTGGATTTCTTTTTGTAAGTGATGTGTGTGTTATTTGTTTGTTTTGGTTGGGTTTTTGTTTGCTTGGGTTTTTTACCCTCCATTTTGGGCATATATTTGCCAAGATAGAACCAGTTTACTAAACACAAAGATAAAAGAACTGCTTGTGCACCAGCCATTCTAATATTGAACAGTTCTCAAAAGTAGGTCTCTGGTAGATGATATCTTTTTATAAACTCTGATTTTCTATGGCACAACTACAGAATCATTGTGTCTCTAGGCTACTGCATTATCACTAGTACATTAATCCTGCCAAATGCCTATTATATATTGTGCCATGGAAACTGATGAGAGAAAATTCAGTGAGGATAACTTCTTGCATCCTTTTTCCAAGCTCTTGACCCTGGTAGCCTATGAGTTAGTTGAAATGATTGAAACATACAGGTAAAGAAAATAGAGATTCTGAGCACCTCCTGAAGGCTGGCAGTGAGACACATGATCTTTTATTTTCTGTTAAAATCCAGCCTATTGTAGTTTTCTTATAAGCTACTAAATAAGTGGCGATATAGGGAAGACAAAAAACCCCATTTATCAGGATTCACGCATGTAATTTCCTTAAAAACTGCTAAACTAGGAGAGAAGGCTTTGCACCCTGTCCATAAAGAGCCTTGTGATGGAACGGTCAAGGAAAGGCTGATGGAGTCACCAGACAAGGGGCTGCACCTCAGACACTGCTCTTTGGGTTCCAGTTTTATCTCTCAGTCACATCAGACGTATGGCAGAGGTTATTTTGTCCTGTCCATATTGCCTTTTTACTATATTTAGAGAAGCTGCAGAGGCTGGATAGCTGTGTGGTCACACTGTGTGGTGCTGCCAGTAGTGAAGAGAGCTGGTCCCCAACCTGGCACTCAGCCCAGTACATAAAATGCTACAGGTTGACAAACAGAGGGTCTTCTGCTTGTTTGCTGTGGTGACAAAAAGTCTTGAATTTATTTTACATGCACACAGACAGGCACACAGACAGACACACAGACAGACACGCACACAGACACACACACAGAGGCTTGTCAGTCAGGAGGTGCATGAAGAAACAGCTGTGGGGCTGTCAGGAGTCTCCTACAGCCAAACTGAAAAATGGGTAGATGTTTTCTCTGCTTCTGAGGATGCTTGCTCTCCTTTCTGAATCCTGCTAAATCTTCCTGTCTTATAAAGAACATTCTCCCTTGAGACCATAAAGACATTTCAGAGAGAGTGCTTTCCTCTCCCCCCATTTTCTATGCAGTACATTTCACCAAGGATAAGGAATTTTCTAAAGACCTTCTCTCCTTTTACATTCAAATTGCTCAGTGGTTGAACTGTGAGCTATGCTAACAATATAGCCAGTGTAGATTTGCTTTCAGATAGAAAGTAGAGCTTTCCATCAAAAACATTTTGTTTATTTGTCAAGTGTAATTACCCCTTCCTAGCTTAGGGTTATGAGAATATATATATATTTTAAATGGGGAGTCAAGTGAATTGTTTCCATAGCCCTTAACTCACAGAATCCCAGTTTAAGGTTTAGCACAAACGTATAGACAAAGTGGTGTTTGCTGAATTCCCCTTGTTAAAACATTGGCAGCTCATCACAAATTCAGGAAGATGCCAGATGTCTGACTCAGTGTAAAAACGTAGTGATTCTGAGAACTATGGATAATTTCCAGCATGAGTTCTTAGATACTGAGACAATATTATCATCATCGTCATCACCACCATCATCATCACGACTAGTACTACTATTAGTTATGATTTTTTTAATTAAAGCATACATTTAAAAGTCAGAAATAAATGTACAGCCTGAAACAGAGGTTATCTTCCCCTACTGTTATTTTTCCCTTTAAAATCAGCACATAGTGATTGTTATATCCCTTCAGAAGTCAGTGATGCACTTTATGCTTCTGGGAAGTGGCACTCCCATTCATACATGGTCTGAAAGTCAGATCTGAATTCAGACCCTCGCTTCATATGCTTTGCACAAATACAGCTTCAGTTTCCTCCCACATGGGAAAAAACATATTTTGGTAAAACTGACCCTGTAGCATCCATTGTGGCTGATACCCACTGACCAGGACACTGGATATTAGCCCAAGGATGAAAGAAAGGCAAAGCACAGTTACAATCTGGGTGATTTATTTTTTTTTTTTTTGTTCAGTTATTGCCTGTCAAGGTAGTTGTAACCAATGTAAGCACGAGCAACCTCAGGACTGACAGGTTTATCAGAGATCAAGGTTATGTTATTCTACCATTGACTCTTTGATCAGGGTCTGATACCACTGAACTTCAACCTGACTCAAGGGAATACGCAAACGTTTCACTACTGAGTCTGAGTATGGTCAGGAAAACAGATCTTGCAAATTGGTGTGCTTACCTCACTATATCTGCACTGAGAATATAAAGAGTATATCTGCTCTAAAAGATAAACTTGGGGAATTTTCAATAGTAGAAATGCTATAAAATAGCATAAAATTGGGAAATGGGCTGACACAAACTACATAATGCTTCAAATCTGGCTGCATTACTCTGGGCAAAATTATTTTGTCTCATATTTACAGAAGCCAGTTTACAAGAAAAATAATTATCAATAATTTATTGCAGATTTTAGTTTTTCTCTTCTTCTTAGTGGGTATTACCTTTTTGGTTGCTGACTAGGTAACTGAGAGCTAATATTTTGGATACTGCCTAGTTAAGCCATTCTGCCTGTGAATGTGCTTATTCTATTAATGTGTCTACAGTGAACAGAGTAAGACACCTGCAGCTTTAGGAGACTTAGTTTTTCTTTGGAGAAGGAAAAGGGACTCTGGTAATGTCATTAATGTGATTTTAACTTTTTTTTTTTTTTTACATTATTGTTTTAAATTGTTTATGTCTGACTTTTGAGAGAGGCTCCAAAATGTGCAGGAAAGTGTATGAAAACTGAGCACAGAAAGTCAGTTGACATTACTGTTGACTACTCATAGCTCAAAATGTTTTGGTTTTTTTCTACCTCAAATACTTCCAGACCTGACTTTGGAAAAGTCTTAGATGCTTTTGTGTGGTGCAATGGTCACACCCAGTGGCCAGTTGGGTTAATCACATATGTGTATTCCCTATGGATATCTGAGGCAGTTTGTTACAGGAATTTCTTTTTATATACTATGACTGCTTGGAATCTAACTTGATAGCAGGAAAACAATGTATGTCCACCTTCACCTCAAGGTTTGTTCCCAATAGACCCTGGTTGATCAAAAAGAAGGTCTGGACCATTCATGAAATGAATAGGAAAGAGGTGATGAATCCCCCATGGAGACATTCTTAAAATTAGGACCTTTCGCTATAATGAGCTGGTGTTTTAAAAGAATGATTCAAGGACAAGCTGAAATAAAAACCTGTACTTTTCCTTAGTTTGAATTCAGCTTTCTTTTAACTGTGGAAAGCCTGAAACGTTTGCCTGATTCTTCTTTTTTGGCATTATCAAGGTAATTGGAAAAAAAAAAGGACCATTTTTCTTTTCCATAAATAAAAAATGTATGGAAGCGCCATGGATAAATCAAAGGAGGTGCATGCACATAACCCCCCCTTCCCTCTCCTTCCAGTCTAACTATAGCATCCTCTATTAGCATCACAATGACACTAATGTTTTCTTTCTCACAGTGTAGACCATTTTGTCAAAGTCCCTGTTTTCAATTAGTGTCAGCAAATGACACATGGGTGGGAATGCTACAGGAGTGTTCAGTGGAGTTAGCACTGATTTTGGGGTGGGGGATGGGAAAGCCAAGTTTCAGTGGGGGGAAAAGGGAGGAGCTACTCTTCATATAAACCTTTGCCTTAATGCTCCTAAGAACACATATCCCTTGCCCCCATCACCCTTGTGCAAGTGGTCTCCTCTAAAGCCCTGCACGGCATGTTAGGGTTCATTTACATAGTGTTGACCCAAATAGCAATCAAATCACAGGAGGACAGAATCGTTCAGGTTGGAGAAGACCTCCAAGATCATCAAGTCCAATCTTTGACCAATCACCACCTTGTTAAATAGACCAGGGCAGTAAGTGTCACACCCAGTTTCTTGAGCACCTCTGGGGACAGTGACCTCCTTGGGCAGTCCGTTCCAATGTTTAACAATCCTTTCCATGAAATATTCCTCCTAATATCCAGCCTGAACCTCCCCTGGCTCAGCCTGGGGCTATGTCTCCTCATCATGTCACTGGTTCCCTGGGAGAAGAGGCTGATCCCCACCTGGCAACAGCCTCCTTTCACATAGTTTTAGGAAGATCTACTCTGAGCCTCCTCTTCTCCAGGCTGAATACCCGCAACTCCCTCAGCCACTCCTCATAGGACTGTGCTCCAGACCCTTCACCAGCTTCATTGCCTTTCTCTGTACTTGCTCCAGCATCTCATTGTCCTTGAAGTGAGGGTTCCAGGACTGGACACAGTACTTGAGCTGCAGCCTCACCAGTGCTGCATGCAGAGGGAATAGTGAAATATTTATTCGATTAATTTTTAATTGTTAAATCTTCATTACTTAATTTTGCCAGTCTTCTCCCAAAAGTTTTAAAACATTGCCTCAAAGCTATAAATGAGTGGGATTTCTTTCAGCTTCTTTCCACCATTCTCACCTTCTTTAGAACAGAAAATACGTGTCAATTTCTATGCATTTCTCTTTTACCTACAGCATCTGCTACTTGATTCTTCATGCATTTTTTCCCCCAGGAACTGGAAAAGTTGCTCCCTTCTAATATGAAAAGTTCTGTTACAGCTTCTGCATTTTTGACTGGGTGCTGGCACCTGCAGGAACTGTACCAAGGCTTTTATGATTTTTTCCTGCTGAAAACTTCTGTACATTTCCTGTTCAAGTTGCAGACTTTGGATACTGGATTTGAAAATACTGATGGTGGTCTTGCTTTACTAACTTTTCCCTCACACACATATACTCCATGATCTCCCAGGGCTCTACAGACCATGCATTAGACAAAGCAGAAAAGTTATTAATCACAGATTTTTAATAATAATTATAAATTCCTTTTTCTGGATGGAATTTTCTTTTGTGCTTAGATCACTGAAAAAAATCCCGGCATGTGACACTGTGAACATTGAGAGAATGATGCCACTAATTCTTATTTCAACTAAGACTGTCAGTCTGGAGATGACATAGGATGAATTCTTGGATCTCTGAATTGGGCTGAGAGGCTTTATGTCAAGATACTCCCCCCAAACCCCACGCACTAATATATTACACCTGTTTTCCTGTACTGGTGTTTTGCACCCCACAGCATGGAGATATTCAGTGCAGGAGTTTGTGCTCGCCCTTCGTTTTTGCTTTGCGGGTCACATTCAAATGAAGCTTCCACATGGGATCAAACTTGATGAAAAAGAGTAGTTATACTTAAAGAAAGAGAGCTGACCTGCTTCTTGTATCAGTTCCCTTGCTGGTTGTTTCAATATGCATGTGATACAAAGGGAGTCTGTCATGCCCAGTTTGCCCACCAGTTCTTATTGGATTCAAGAGTCAACAGACCTCTTAAATTCACTGAAAATTTTTGTCAGGTAATGAAAATAATAAAACTTGAGTCAAAATACTTTTCTGTGCTGCAAAATAGCACTGATGCATGGGAATCATATAGAAAGACTGTATAAACAAGATAAAACCATTGATGCTGCTTTCTCTGACTGAATTTATAGAAGCTAAAAAACATGTTTCCCTACTTTTACAGTATTGATATAATTCCATTTCAACTTCAGTTGACACATAGGTCTATTTATGTGAAGTGCCAACTTTTATTTAATGATTAATAAGAAATGGAGAAATAGGAAATGATTTGTAAAGTTCTTTCTAGCTTCAGTGACCTCATCTTGGAGTAAATAAATCAAAAAGGAGTAAATAGAAGACATGCCTATGTGTGTTGCACTGTTAAATAAAGTTGCCTGTGCTTTATGTTCCCAAAATAGATATGACGTGTTCTTTTGAATGGGATTGACCCATTCCTCCTGCAAGTATGAAATCAGATTTAGTGGAGAAATACCCAATTGTCTGAGCCCCTACACTCTGTGATACAAATGGAAAAAGGAGTCCTTCTGGTCTGCCATTGTTTTCAGTTGTGTCAAGGTCCAGCTGTGGATGCTAGAACATCTGGGGTCAGCCCATGGAGATGTACATAGCTTCACTTTTCATCTCTCTTCTTGTGGCCACCCCAAAGCAACTCTTCCTATTAAGGAGGAGAAACTGGACCAGAAGTCCTATAATAAAGAGTATTTGCTTCATGTTTTCCCAGGACTGACAAGTGGGCACAAGGAGCTACTCTCTGTGCAGAGATTCCCCAGCACAGGCTTTCTGCATGCGCAGTGACAGGATCGATGTTGTTATGGTCTGTGAAGCTGAAGGTCCACCAATAATGAGAGTGTATTACTTCTGCTGAGCTCAGAGCCATCCTGATGGCAGGAGGGATTAAAATCCTGTCAGGTCTGAATCCAAAATGAGGTCAGTGGGAGATTTCTGAGGCATACCCTTCGATCTATGCTTCAAGGTCTGTCGAGGGTGCATTCAGGTGTGCCAAGGCTTGATGCACTCTGGTGCCTCCTAAAGTAGTTATGCCATTGCCAAGAAGCACCACTGTGATGGTATTAAACATCCTATCTGGAAGCAGTTTTGCCACCTTATCCCCAAAATTATATCAGGTGCAGAAGATTCAGCACAAGGTTTGTAGCAGGCTATAAGAACACAATACTTTTATATAGGCATTGAGTCTCTAAATATCCCTAGGAAACTCTGGGCAATTTACTTTAGTTCTGTCTGCCACTCAGACCAGGCTCATCATTTTTGTGCTAAGGGCATGACAGTACATCATTGACATTAATGGTGTCAAATGTGTGACGTGATGCATAAGCATGACTGCATGAATTAATTAAATGGCAACTCCCTGAACTCATTCAGCTTTTTCCTCTTCAATACATTGGTAAATAGATGTTGTACTTACTGCACGAACCTTCAACAGAGGATCCAAACCAAAGCAAAGCAAGCAACCTTCCCCCCCACAAACTAATTAATCCACACAATGCCCCTGTGCTGGTTGTTACACAGCAGCTTCTCTTACTTGGATCAAGTTTGTTCCTATCACTTTGAATGCAAAAAGCAGTTGATCATTTCATCCACGTGACTACAAGGGTGACTGTCACAGCTTGCAAAGCATATGGTAGCTCTTGCAACATCAATAATAATCTCTAAGTAATGCAACTTTGGGTTATAGTCATCTTTTATTATCACTCCAGTCTTCCAGTAGCTTCCTCCTGTCTCTCTTTTAAAATTTTGGCCTTTCATTGCTAAATGAAACCTTCTATACCCAGTGATTACATTATCAAGGATTACCTGCTGAAAGGGATCAAAATTGATCAAAATAAAGTCTGTGTTATTCTGAATAAATTTTACTTGTTTTGAGGGACTTAATGAAATTAATTAGAGAATGAAATTAAACAATAAGCGAGTAATGTTTTAGGCATTTTGCAGCTGGGGACATTGAAATTTAAAGAGGAAAAAGGGACTTGCCACAGGTTTGCCATACAGAATGAAATGGAACTGAATTTTCTCCTTGAAGGTTAAATGCATCCCTTACAGATTCCACATGGAGTGGAGTTATAAAGTGTTTATGTAAAATCTGTGCAGGGCAATGAAATACTTTTTGGCTGTCATTTGAAAGTTAAATTCTATTACATAAGAAATAAAATCCACTGCAACTGTAGAAGGTAATTTTTCCTTAGACCTATCTAAGTATTCCATTCCCACACTGAAATGAATTCAGAAATGGGCATATTCATGGCATTCCTTACAATATCTGTAAGATTTATTGGAATAATTCTAAATGAGACACCTTGCACACTCTGCTGTTATGAGGTATTGATAACATCTGTTTACTAATATGAGAGCAACATCCAGTGACTCCATAGAACAGGACAGGTTTGAATAGCTGTCAAGTCAGGTGGCAGAGTGTGTGATTGGTCAGCTAATGGAAAAACAGGGCTTTACAGACAAAATGAAATGGGACAGCAGCAAGTGTGGGGAACAAGCTACTTATGATGCTTATTATTCTGGGAATGAAAGAGTGAACCTAAAGGTACAGAAATCATTGAAATATATTCATGTTTTTGTCCAAAGTCTCAGAAACTGAGCTTATGCATCTCTGAGTGAAACAAATCATTGACTTGTGCAAAGAAGGGATAAAGTGCTTCCATATTTAGTTAGCAAAGCCCACTCCATTTGTTTCCTGAACAGGTGAGTTTCGTTGCCTTGTGTCTAGTTGTGCATTGCTGGCAGAGACACTGACTTTGTGTTCTGCTGCCTTGTGGGACTGTAATCAGAGCACTGTCACTGTGAAAGGATGAGATTAAAACCATCTCCAACGGAGTGAGTTCTCAGTCTGCTCTCACATGGGTCCATCAACACAAATATTCCACTTCACCTTGCCAGGGGAGTTCTGGCACAATATGATGTCAGAGTGGATGCTTTGCAAGGGAAGTTATAGGGTTTTTAGGGGTGGTAAAAGCAAAAGGTCACTCATCCTGCCTAATCATACAAGATGTCTCTGTGAGCCGAGAAAAGTTGAGCTTGTAGGGAACCCACACTCTCCTTTGCAAAGGATGGGAAGGGATCCTTTATCTTTGCATGATCTTTTGCACTACAGGCAGGATAAAACTGGGTAAAACTGCACTTATGGCTAAAATAATTTTTAAAGAAATTAAATCTGATTGTGCCTGGCTCCTGTGTGGGTACAAATGAGAAGGAAAGGCATAATGTGCTTTCTCTGTGCTCTTCCCACAGAATCAGACTTATTACACCTCTCTTAGCTATCTCAGAGTGATGTCTGTTCAGATCTGAAAGTTATACTGAGTTACTTTATTTATAGTTAATGAAAAGAAATTAAAGGGTGCTTTTTTCATCATTGTAGCAGGTGGACTGAGATAAGCAAAACAAATGACCCTGTGAAGCTGAGTCCTTCTTGCCACTGAGTATAAAGACTAGAGTGACTCAGATTTAGATAACTTATTTTTAAGAGCAAAAGTTAGATGAAATATAGACCAGGAATAAGGACCAGCTCTTACCCAATTTCATTATTCTGGAAGGTAGAGGTCTACAGGAGGGCTCAGTTTAATGGAGTAATCTTTCCTAACCCATACTGTGTTTTTGTTGATAGGTAGCTGGTTCACAGTCTAAGGGGTATATCTTTGCTGTTGATAGGTAAGTTGAGACACAATTCAACAAAGTAAGGTGCAAAGGCTTGCAAGAAAACCTTTGTGTCAATGGAAAACAAGCTCAGGGATTCTCAGTTCGAGTCATGTGTCCACAAATCCAGCCCTTGGTCATTTAGAAATTTTTCTGGTAATATCAGAGTGATTTGTAAAGATAAACTGAGTCATAAAAGCTTCCTCATGTAGCTGAGGAGAGATAACACAACTGAATCCATAGAGCCCCATAATATTTTCCTACCCAGAAAAGACACACTCTTTTGTCCAACTTTAAAAATAGGTACTAAGATACCCATCCTTCTTTTTTCTCCTTGCTATTGTTCACTCGTGAATATGTAACACAGCATAACATTCTCAAACTATAATCTGCTCAACATTATCTAATTGCATCTGTCATTTTACTCTGCAATAAAATACTTCTGGGGAAAAAGGAATATGGAACTTAGCACTTGAGCTACTTTTTTAAAAATTGCTTCTGATTTTAAACGTGTAGCAATGACATTTACCTGCTAAAATTTAAAAAGCAAAAACAATCTGCATGTTATCAAGCTCATATGTAGTTATCATCTCTAGCTCATAGGCTACAGTGCAGGTATACCTCGTTGAAGTGATTCTTAGGGCAGAGAGGTTCTCGTATAAGAGCTGATCTGCGGTCTATATCTCTATTTTAATTGTGTGCTTTAATCAGCCTATGGACCGCCTGTTTGGTATTGTGTAATTATTGTTCCTCTGAATGTGCTAATTGCACTTTGGCTGTATAACTTGTCAATGGGAGTGGTGCCAACATAGTCACTAAGAAACATCTTTGTGCTATCCATGCCAGCTTCCCAGAAAATACATCCAAGATGGTTATTGATCCTTTTTCTTGTGCTTTTACAGCTTAATCTCCCTTCATTTCACCCCCCCCCTTTTTTTTTTGATTCTCAAATTGATACCCTGTGAAAGCGATTTCCTTCATCAAATCCCACGCCAGCAGTGGGCCAGCTTCTTGCAGCCTTGCGTGTCACTCGCAGTTTCTGCTTTCTCACCTTTCTTCTCTCTGTTCTTTCCCCTTAGTATATCTCCTTCCTGCTGCCACTGAATGAGGAGAGGAAAAGTCTATTATTGCTGCTTGATGGTTGGCATTCTCGAGTTGCACAGAAAGTATTAGGCATGAATTTGTTACTGCCTTCAAAAACCATGGGAGCCTCAACATAGACTTGTCTCCTAAAACTCAAGTACAAAGACAGTCTTGCCTTGTATGTGCTTACATAAAAAGGAAACAGCAGGGATTAATTACTTTAGACAGCTAAATAAATATTTATTTCCCCATAATAGTCTTCAAAAATATCTGTCACTGCTTCACTGCCTAACAATGGCTGGTAGCGACAAGTAGGATCTTTTTCAATGGAAGTTGCTTTTTAATGAGTGTTTTTCGAGCAGGAGGTTTAATCTGATGCTGCTTTTGGAGCAATGCCTGGCCTATCCCAATACAAACTCTGTCTGATTAACAAAAGCCTGCATTTTTAAACTGATCTAGCTCAGCTGATGCTAGTTGATTCTTTTATTTAACTCAGGCTTGTTTATGAGTCAATTAGCATTTAAACTGAGCTCCCAGCCTTCATATAAACTCTCAGCCACCTAAACCAAACAAAACAGCACTTTCTCCTGCTTTTAGGGGCCACTAAGCACCTATACAATATCCTACTGTAGCATTTTTAGGTTGCCAAGGCTCAGAGAATTCATCTAGTGATTTTGGCTGTGATTCATTCAGGCCAAAATTAGATTAGGTACCATCCTCAGAGTAGGAGTCTGCACTTCCACTTCTCTCTCAGTGTCCCTGCTGCCTTTCCTGGGAGAAACCTCCTTCTGGGAGTGGTGGGGCAAGTGGTTAGGTGAGATGCAGTGCTCCTAAAATGGCCTGAAAATGCTGAAATGTGCCCATTTGTTCACCTTTCCAACCATTTGCCTCTCCTCCTTCTACTGTGTTAAGCAGTAAATTCCTTTTCAATTTTGCTTATACTCTCTGCCACACTTTGTGTGTAGGACTTTTTGCAGATTTTATGCCCCCAAAATGGATCTGGGGCCACAAGTGGGAGCCATTCCCTGTGATGTTCATGGGCTCATGTTCTACTATATTGTTTCTTCATAGCTTTAAGAATAGAATTAAAGATGCTGTTAATTTTGGGAAATGAGCTTTCAAGCAGAAACCATGCATAGTTCAAATCTGGACCATAGGTAAAGTGTATTAGCTGTTCTGTTTTTTTTTTCCAGTGGCTCTGATGAGCTTCCTCAGGGTGCAGCAAGCACTACTGACTCTTTCCAGGTGCCAAGATCCTCACACATACATGGAAGATTGTGGTGACACTAAAAGCATATGGAAGGGTGTTTCTGTCCTTGACCAGCAGACAGAGAACAGAGCCTGGTCTTTTGACAGATAATGTGCCACCTTCTTACCTTACACATGCCTTTCAGAAATCTTTCAAACCCCTCACTTTGAATTGGCAGCAGAAATTTGAAGATACCTCATCTAATGCTGGCAGTGGTCCTGATTTCAGAAGAGGCTGGACTTGACCTTCAGAGATCCCTTCCAACCATCATCTCCTCAGCCATGTAAACCAGTCAATATTCAATGCCTTGGATTCAGGTCACTGAAAGCAAGCATTGAAGGCCCAGCCTGCGTTTGTTGGGACAACAAGGCTCTTTTTGGGTCAGAGATAAAACTGAGCTGCTGAAGTTACGCCAGAACTATTTGGTACAAGTTTTCTCAGGCATTAGTAGGAGGGAGAGACGGTTTGAAAGCTTCATAAAAGGCATGTCAGGGAGAGAGACCACAGGTCACTTTACCAGAAAGAGCAGCTGTTCTGCAGTAGTGCCCGGGCATCTGCTGCTTGTGGCAGAGGGACATGCCCAGGAAGAGAGGATGCTTCGGCTTGTCCTGGACTCTCACAACAATGACCTCTATTCCTAGGGGAAAGTCTGGGCTGTGTCCTCCTGGGACAGAGGTGGAAGATGGAAATGGAGAGAGGGAGAGTGAGAGCACATGGATGTGAACAGGGAAATAGAGGTGGGTGGCATAGGAAAATGAGAGGAAAAAGGTGTCTCAGAGCCAATGTCAAGTGGAGTCTGGGGCAGTGGGGGAGCTGCCGTGGGGAAATGGTGAGTAAGGAGAATAGGGAGAGTGGTAGAGGGCAGTGGTGCATCCTCCTCCCCTTGTCCTCAAGGGGGGAAAGCATGCATGCACTATGGGATGGGGCACTACACAGAGATGTGGGGTGAGAGAGGAGGCAGCAGGAGGTGGTGTGGGGAATCCCTGAAGCAGAGAGAGGGCAGACAGACTGTCAGGGATCTTGTGTGATGAGCAGTGCCTCTTGCACTCAGACCTATGGAAGCAGCAAAGTGTACAACCCACAGGATGCTCAAGGGAAGGCTGGAAGAGCATGTGTTGTAGTGGTGCAGCCTGACACCTTCTCCAGCTTTGGGCAAGGGTTGGGGAGAGGAGAGTGTTTTCAGGAAAAAGAGATCTAATTCAAGAGTCACCCCTCTTCTTCTCCCTTCCCCCATTCTTTATGTTTATTTGTGCAGTCAGGTACTTGATAGGTGGTTTAATATATTCATTTTATGTATGCCAGGGTAGCTCCATCACTGATTGAACTCCATGAATCCAGATCATTATTAGAAAATTGCTTTATAAATAAGCCTGGACTGAGAGACACTTTCTATGTTAAATAGAAAGCATTGTGCTTCTAGGCTGCTGCATGTTTTCTTGAAACGCAAACACTGGCAGCAGGCACATCATTGTTAAACTAATTAAAGTTTAAAGAGAGACCTTTGTATGTACTAGTCTAGCTAATTTGTTGTCACAGGATCATAATTCATTAAATATATTTTCTATTGTTAGTTAAATCAATAGTGAGAAAAACAGAGCATATGGAATATGTCAGCTGATGAGTCAAGATGGAAGGAAACACCTTTACTGAGTCTTGGAGTTATGCGTTGTTCTACAGTTCCCTAGAAGGTTGAATTGTAAATAACTATGATGGACTTTGCCTGCAGATATCCTGCTATGCTGAGTGATACTTCCATTCTAAAAAAACCACTGGAAAACGATGTTAAAGCAACTACCGCTTAGTGGTAAACCGGGCCTCTGTTTTGGAGGGAAAATTTGGAGATGTAAATGGAGGACAAATTGATCACTTGCCATGAGAGTTATGACAGTTTGATTTAAAATAGATGCGTTAAATGATTAATCCCAGAATACCAGACCTGTTTTCACCTCTGAATGTCTGTCCCATTCTTCTTCCAGAGATGGTTCAGCTACTCCATCAGCATCAGCTGAACTCCTGCACACTAGAACACAGTATTTAGAGAGAAAACAAAACAGATGCCAGCTGTGCTGCTCCACCCCAGATACTGCTTTGTCAGCACAGGAGCCACCTATGCACTGGCAACACAAATGTTGAAGACAGAGGCAGGGCAGATGGCTGCAGGCAGAAGCTACAATGCAGTAGCAGGTGAATCAGAGTTGCCAGGCCAATGTGGCATCCTTGAGCTCAAAATTCAGTTCTGTCAGTAGTTTATTTGTTGTCTTATTGGTTGTGTCAGCCTGCTGCATAGCAGGAATGTTCCTTGGTGCTCTGTATCTTCTAATTTTCCTGGGAACCAGGTGGGCCTTTGCCCTGGGATTGGAAGAAAATGTAAATGATCATCCTGGGAGTACAGATTTTTGAAACTAATTTTTATTTCTACACAAATTCAAATCCTCATGAAAAGCTATCTCATAGGTACTAGGTACCAGTACTCCAGAGAGCACTGGTGTGACATAGATTTGGAGGAAGCTGAAACTACAGAGTTTTCTTGTATTTCACCTCTGGCCAACCTATTTTCTTTTCCTTAGCATGAATGGTTTACTAGATTCCTTCAGAGACTCTTGCTTTTGAGTTTGGATGCCTGTCCGTAGCAGAAAAAAGGACATTCAGAGTCCAAATGCTCCTGGTCCTATCAGGGCAGAGTTACATTTTCCCTTTGACTGAGGCTGAATGGAGCTAGCTGTACTCTTCTGAACATTTGCTTGATAGGGGAACTCTCCCTGAGCCATCCTTTCAGAGCACAGAGCTGACTATCTCACCTCCTCTCCTTATCAAATTAAAACTAGTGGTTCTGTGACTGTGGTGCTAATCAAGATGAGGGTCCTTGTGGATTTGTTCTCAACAACTCATGCTCACTCTCTCTTTGCAACAGCCCTGGTTGTCCTTCCTGTCCCCCTTCTGCCACTGTTACTGCAATTGGTGCTTTAGGTCCTCCCAGCATCTTCTAAATGTCCTTTGTGTCCTTTCTTTCCTCCCATGGTTTTAAGAAATCTCTCCTATCCAGTCTTTACACTGTCTACACTTCTATCCCATATTTACTTCCACCCCTTGGGACTGTGCAGGATTTGACAGCTCCAGTAGCTGGGTTGCACCAGTACAAAGGGATTGCCTGCAGGGTGCTACCAAAAAAACTGGTTGCCAAGCAAGACAAATAATGGGGAAGCTCTGCCTATGCTCTACAGCAGAAGGGTTGAAACGACCTCATTTCTTTCCCAAACTTCGTGATTTCCTAAAGTTGTATGATTTTAATACGTATTTGATGATGTCTTTTTGTCAATTTTGGCTGGAATCACATATGTCCTTTCATGTTTCTTGCAGAAAGCTGAGTTGATCGGCAGCCAAATGGTTTGAGAGCTTCTGGATTGCCTAAGACTTTGGGTTTCATAGGAGCATCACTTCTTTCTCTTATTGGCATTTGGTGTGTCATACCGCTGTATTGCCAGCATCCAGGAATCCTGATGAAGTCATTGAGGACCCAGTGCTCTATGCCTGGGGTATCCAAGAGTTTGTGTTTTTCCTCCTGATCCATCTTTCTGATATCTGTGTGCTGGAATGGCCAAACTATGTGTTTCTATATGGCAAAAACTTGTGAAAATTTTATAATATAAAATAATTCATAAGGTCACCAAATAGAGCCTTTTTTCTCAGACTGAATCATGTTTTCTCTGCTCAGTGAATGGCTGAAACTAGACATTGGCACAAATATATCTAGCCAGTAACTGTTGCTGGTCTGTGCCAAATAATAAAAATTGTTTAAAGGACTGGCAAGTATTAGAACAAATAAAGCAATGACTTCATTGCATTGCACTTTATTTTCTGAAGTATAGTTAAAAATACAACATGCTGATTTAACGACCATAACAGTGAGTTGTAAATGTTCCAGTTGAAGAGATGACTCTTCTTCAGAGATCTTGGAGAGTGTGCCGTAAGACCTGGAAGCTGTCAGTGACAAGAACATTTTTTCATTAAAAAGATGTAAAAGGTATACTACGGAGAGTGTCTGATTCCTGATACTGATAGCTCTGTCAGACCTGTACATGATGGATGTGATTAGTACTGTCAAATATAGACACTGGATAATGCTGTCTTTAACTAGCATTAAAGTGTGTCTCACATTAGCATGAACGAGAGCTGTGCCTCTTAAGGATAGAGAAGCAGAGATGGCCAAATGGAAGCTGTAAATGTGTGTCCAGCAGCAGAAGAACCTTCTCACTGCTTTAAGACACTTGAACAATCAAATACTGTAAAATTCATTTGGCTTATGGATCCTAGTAAAATTGGAGAAAGAAGGAAAAGTGCTCCTATCAGAGGAAGGAGACCTCATATCAGCAAATTAGTCACCTCATGTTGTAGGAACAGAACAAACAAGGAGACCTGAATGTTAGCTTTGCTTGGAAGAAGGAGGGACGAATGCAAATTGCCAATAGAGGTTATTATCCAGTTTCACAGCATTTGCTCTTGTGCCTGCATTGAGTACACCAACTTAGCCAACCAGAGCAACGTCAGCAGATCTCCTGCGATCCCATAGCACCTGTGGTGATGCCCTGGGTGCTGGCCTGTCTGTGCTGGAAAGCACCCACAGCATCTCTGTGCCACGAGCACAGGGATTTTTTCCTCTGGGGACTGCTGTCTGCCTCTTTGTAAGAGCCAGAGCCCTCTCCTGGGCATGGTTCTCCTTTAGAGTCACCATTCAACAGAGCTGGAGCTAAAGCCACCATTCAATGAGAGCAGGGCTTGAGCAGAACTAAGCCTGCTGTGCCACTGCTGCCCTTGTAACACCTCTTACTTCTCAGATAAAATGGGTTGAGAAATTTTGCTCAAAATATTTTGCATTAAATTTGGAAGTAAACAAACATGGTTTGAATTTAAAGTTGGTGAAACACAAGAAAAGTAAATTGAAACTTACTTTCCTTGTAGACCTTGCCACTGAAATATGAAAAGAAAAATAGAGTAAGTTGTATTTTCTCAAAAAACCCTACATTTTCTGACAAAACCTCATTCTTTAGAGAAAATTATTTTTCAACCAACATTTTTGACTAGCTGAAGTTTCAAAATAATAAAGCAAATATACAAACTTACAGTTGATTGTTTACTGCCTAGTAGCATATACTTCAGATGAAAAATAAAAGCAACCTGCAGCACGTAGAATAGAGGGCTGGAACAGAAACCAGGAGAAACTGACAGGCACAGGTTGAAGAAAAATTCATCATTCAGCAACATAAGTTGGCAGATTTGTTTTGTAGTTTGTAGCTTACCAGCATCCAAAGCCATTTGTATCTCCATTTTCGCCCACAGTCTTTCATTCCAAATATTGCAAATTGGTAGTTTAGAATTATTACACTATCTATTTTGAAATGATTGTTCCTCATACTTCTGAGAGACTTAGAAGGTCATGGAATGATTTCATGGTCTCCCATGAGTCATGGTAGTTACAGAGGGGTTTTACAAATTCAAATCAATAAGGTTATGTTTCACTATAGAGGAGCAATCAAAAAAAGGTCGTTACCCTGAGAAAGAACACCATTTATTAATAAAGATGTTCCTTGACTCAACAAAAAATTCTCTTTCCTGTTCTGGAGTTATGTTTCAGTTAAAAGCTTTATTAACTATTTCAATACTAAAATTATTTTTCATTAGGTTAATATGTACATGTATATCATTAGCTTGGAGAGAAGGAGAGAAACCTTTTTGCCTGTTCCTCTCCTAAACAGAGATTCCTCTGTACCACCAGCACTAAAAGGAGACGACACACACAATGTGAACTCATAATCAAAAGATAAAAAATGCTTCAGCTGGCTGTGTCTTCTCAGAAATTCAGAGCAATGCAAAAGAATCTCCAGGCAACAATTTGGTTAAAAGAGCAAACCCTGAAGTTGCTTCTGCGTGTAAGGATGAAATGTCACATCTGTTGTTCGTTGATTAGCAGCCAAAGAAAGATGCAGAGCTCTTTCTTTTTCATTTTTGAGCCTTTCTGTTATAATGTTGTTCACCTACCACATGAATTGCTTGTACTTTTTAAGCTCTTGCACAGAGTCCACTATCTCAGTGTGGAACAAAAGATGGAAGGAGAAAGAGGAGAAGAAGGAGAAGAAGAAGGAGAAGGAGAAGGAGAAGCAGAAGGAGGAGAAGGAGAAGGAGAAGGAGAAGGAGAAGGAGAAGGAGAAGGAGAAGGAGAAGGAGAAGGAGAAGGAGAAGGAGAAAAGATAGCAAAAGGCTAATATGGAACGAAGAACTCCAAACCAGCTTAATCTCTCAAAAATGAAATCATCAAAAAAAAAGATATATTTAATTCATGCTAGCAGGTGGAAGAGATAGGTGAGCAAAAGGTTGCTGTATGTTCAATACAGCAAAGAAGGAAAGCTGAAGATTTCTTTAAAAAACCACAGCTGATTTAGGAATAGCAACCTGCTTAAGAAGTTTAAACCCTAGGACACATGAGGCTTCTGAGAGATTAGCAACATGCGGAGAAAAAATGAAAACAGGAAAAATTACAAAATTCTAATGGTGAGTTTGGGAGAAATAATACAAATAATTGCAAATGATGTGAAAGGAAACAGAAACTGAAAAGAATTGTTAGTGAAGTACGTACATGTAATTTCTATTCCATAGAAGAGAAAATTGTGCTTTCACACTATGAGCTTCTTCTATAAACAGCAACTTTGGAAGACACTCTGTGTAACTGCTGTCACAAGTGGAGCGCCAACTCTTGTGCTGCAAACATCTCTGACCTATTGATGGTTCAGGGAGAACATTCCTTGGAAGGACAGCAGCTCATAAGTAGGCAGATTATTTTCCAGTTGATTTAAATGTTGCCAAAGAAGGCCAACAAAAACATAAAGTAAGAACAACTGAATCAGTTGTCCTTTCACAGATGTTCCTAGAAACCTCTCTCTGGAGTTGAAATGAAAATTATTCTGGCCAAGTTCGATGAAAACTAACAGAGCTTCCAAAATTAATTTATTCCAAAATAATTATGCAAAAGAAAAATGAGTGCTTCCCTGTGGCTCGTAGTCTGAGCTAAAAAGTATGTAAAATGGGGAAACAAATCCCTAGCAGGGAAATCGTTTCTGGGGACAACTGGACATTTCAGCTGTTTGCTGACAGGGTGCTCAAAGGAAAAAAAAAATGCTCACATCTGTGCAGTTCTAATGCACCATTTAGAAGGCCTCAGTTTACCACATTATTTGGAAAATGCTTTTTAAAATCTCTAATATTTCCCACAAATACATAATAAATGACATGAAACCATGGAGGAGAAAAATAATAGAAAAATGTTGCAATCAGGGGCTCTGGTAAGCTCCTGGAATGGATTCAAATTAGGAGGTTGAAATGCAGAAGACAAAAAAAAAATACGAGTTCAAGGTTAAAGAAATAACCAATCTAGGAAAATGTAGCAGGGGGAAAAAAAAAGCTTGGAAGAGGATGCAAATAGGTCTGGTTATTAATATATCCTTATACATACATAAAAAACCATATAGAAACTTAAAGAAAAGGCAAATTTTGGGGGGGACTTTATATTCAAAGAGCTTTAAACCATTTAAACTGCTGTCTGAAGGTCTTTAGAGTGTAAAAATGCATAATGGGCATGGACTGGTAATCACAACAGGGACTTCCTGAATCTCAAACAGTTGATAAAGAAGGAACCTGTCCTCAGAGTGTATGATAATAAGCACCAAACAAAGCTGGCGGTTGATGCTTCTAAGCAAGGCCTTGGGGCAACACTTTTAACAAGGAATGGTGATCACTGGAGACCCATGGCATATGCTTCTGGATACCTAACTGGAACAGCATGTCAGCATGCACAAAAAGAATCGGAGGCTCTGTTTTGTGGTCTGTGCATGCAAAACCCCTCCATTTTTAAAATATGGAGTACCAGTGCTAGCAGGAACTGATCACAAGGCATTAGTGACAATTGCTGAAAAGGGTTTTGCAGGCAGATCTCCTAGATTGCCAATATGATATGATTTACAACTCAAATATATAAAGCAGTCATACACAGACCAGACATTCTGTCCAGAGCTTTCAACAGAACTGAACTCGTAAAGAAACCGTCTTATTGTTTGGAATTTTTTATCCTTTCAAAAAGGAAGTCACTGTGTAGACCTGTCACTGCAGAAGGCCAAAATACTAGATCAAACATTGCAGAAGGTGATACAAGCTATCAGTTTCACTTACTGGACAGCACTTACTTGTCCTTAAACAATTTAGAAAGATGATTTTATATAATATGGAGTATATTTTCTGAGCATTAGTCCACTGCTGATGAACAGAATGCATGCATGATACCAGTGTAAGCAGAAAATGCACAATATTTAATATTACATTTATAAATATTAATATGGGTCAGTGTTGATGAAATAGACAAAGAAGGAAAATAAAAACAATTAATTTCAGAAATATTGGTAAATTAAAATAATCAGCAATGATGGTTATTCTTGATAGTTAAGATTCATACTCCACAGCTGAAAGAAATTTATTTATGTTTGCTATAAAAAAAAAATTCACATTCTTTTCAGGTCATTATTCCTGGTATCCAGTAATAACATTGCTGCAGAAGTCATCTGTTGAATGTGTGATCTCATGAACTAATCTGGTATTTGTCTGCCATAGCACACGTCCCATGCTATGTCAGATAATGAGCCACAATTCAATTATCAGGGATTTAAATATTTTCTAACAGAGTTTTTAACACATTATTTCTTATTCAGGTTATCCACAGTCTGATGGTAGTGAGGGAAGACATCTTACACAATCTGGTAAATTCCACTCATATCCCACTTAAGAATTATTTAATTTCAAAGCAGTATTGTGAATATTGAAACATGTTCAGCAGCAAACTTAGATTAAGACTATCCAGTGGTGTAGCCAATGATGGTCAAGTGAGGGATGTCTAGCTGCTGTGAAAAAATAAGCAGAGAATCTACTGTGTTAATGAATGGCAGGAACAAAATCTTGGCAAACCAAGTCATCTAGCCTGCATTTGAAGGTAATATATGTAATGTCACGTAAGAATGCTTTTATGAGGATTTGCTCTTCTCTCTGATGAGCAAGCACCGATCTGTTGGACAAAGAAGAGGCAGGCACTTCTTCCCTTGCTGGGCAGACATGGACACCAAATCTTAAAAGAAAGTTAAAAGGAGCCCATGAGACAGACAACATCATTGGACTGGACACAACGGAAACATAGAGAGTAAAAAAACATGGAATGTCTCAAAGAAACGTCAGCTAAATGACACCAGCTCGCCAGCTCAGATACTGATTGATAACTGTGGATATATGTGTTGTACCTCAGGTAGTCTTGTTGTTGTTGTTGTTGTTCCTCCTTTGGAAATGAGAAAAAAAATGAAAATAACTTATTCTTGATGAGTTTGGAGTGTAATATTCTTTGATTAAGAATGGAGGTTTTTACCTGCCTATAAACTTGAAAGAGAAAGTGAAAGATGCAGACACAGAGCCATTTTAATAGTCTTAGAAAAGACCAATCATATTATAAGCTCTGACTGAATGGCTATGCATGCTCTGCTATAATTATGACTGTTAATTTGCAAGGAGATTATTAACAGCAGGAAAAACTAACTTTAATTATATGTTTTTCAGGTTTACACTGGGCATAGGGGTATCAAAACCACTGTGATCTTCTTGGTGGTAGAAGATGAAAAAGATGCCCTGGACTTCAGTTGATACGTGATCAGGAAACCTGGAGTGAGAAGATTTACAGAAACAGACTCCATGCTCTGAGAGAAGTGGGTGGGTAGAACAAAGAGCCCAAAGCATGTTTCAAGAAAGGGTAGTTTCAGGGGAAATTTTGCGGGAAATTGTGGGATTTTACTCTTGATCTGTGCTGGGCTTAAATCCAATAAAGCTCCAGGTCCTTGAGAAGTGGCAAGGACATGACTAAAAGCAAGTCAAGTGGCCCTTTGTGTTTTGGAGCAACTGTTGTGAGGTTGGAAGGCATTAGTAATCTGTACCCATAGCTTTCTTTTTATCTTTGGGAAACTTGTAGAAGGCAGCAGTCTGGATGCATCTCTAGAGACAGCTTAACTTTCACAATGAACAGTTTAACAGAAGTGACAGCTTAGGTAAAATAGTGGGGGAAAATAAACCCAGAAAAGAAAGTGTCTGCATTTTGTGGGTGGAAAAGAGCACAGAATTTTCCCAGTGTCTGTGACTGTCTCTTTTAGCCATGAAACGTCTGCAGTCATTGGTGTTTTGCCTTCAAATCAATGGATTTTGCTCTTTTGTCAGGCAAGTTTTAACCTCTCAATTTTACTGGCATTGCTACTGATTTACAGAGATGTAGGAAGACAAAGAAGGCACTTTCCTGACTCATTCCTGACTGGTAATACAGGAAAACACTATATCATGGCAAACAGAATAAGAATTTTTTAAGTAGCGTTGTTTTTTCTTTAAATTACAACAAATAAGAGTAGCCACAGATTTTCATATAGCTATTGTACTTTTTTTTTTTTTTGTTTGTTTAAGTCAATTTGCATCTTGGGGTGCCATTTGTAATTTCTAATCAGAGAAAGGAAAAATAAGTGAACTTATTATGTGCTGCTGGTTGAAGCTAAGCAAACTTTTCCTTTGGAGATGACATAGCAGTGCTGGGAAACATTCAGTAACTCAACAAAATCCTAGTCAGTTGTGCACAGATCTTTGTGTATGAGCCATTTAGTGTCTGTGTGTGCATATACATATATAGATATCTGTCTGTGTACCTATTTATTTTGTTTTACCTGTATTACTCTTCTGGTTTGCATAATTAAAAGGAAGTAGGACACCCAATGTGGTATTTCCTGATAGCACCTACAAACAATGGTGGGCAAATTTCAAGGCTGTTGTTTTGCAAGGGATGAGTTAATTTCCATTTCTTTCTGCCATAGTTTTAATGGGTTTTAATAACATCCTACCCTTTAAAAATAATTTAACCTACATGAGATGCTAGATTAACACTCAGTGCTTGCAATCATGCTGCTTTGACCAAAGTGGACCTTCTCATCACAGTGGGATAGATTTCCTGCCTTTTTTTCAAGAGAAGGAAGTGAACACATCTGTTCTTCACACCGAAAAAATACTAATATTTTTTCTCCAATGCTGGGATCTCTGAAAAGCAGCTCTCACTGTAACAAATAGTATAGCCATAAAGGAATTCCTTGTCTCTTCATTTGTGTGTCCAATTAAAATACAAAGATATCACAAAACAAAGAGAAGGTGGCAACACATATGTCCATTCCCTTCTTCTGAATGTGGCAAACAAACTTTGCAATGTTTTTCTGCATTTCAAGATGGAGATATTCCAGCCCTCACTTGAAAATTTTAGAAATCATAATCCAGTGATGAAGGGGAGAAGCAGCACATGTCCACACTTTTAGCAGCATGTCCTTGCTGCTAAAAGACACATGAAAGGGCTGTATTTGGCATCTTCATGCCTACTGTGCTGTACCTTGCCCTAAACAGTAATTTTGGAAGAGCAAAGCAGGAGTCTTCCTCGGACTCTTTCTCCTGTCCACAGAGCAGCTCTCTGCATGCTAACTAACACCATGAAGGAGGTGGGGGCTCTGTAAAGATCATCCTGGTTTCTATTGTTCTCTGTAGTCACAGGAAAATGAACACAGCCTCTCAAAAAGTTCCCTCCCACGGGAAGATACTCAAGGAGAGAAAATTGCTATGAATTTGCCCTCTACTTCAGACACTTACTAGCTCACACAGTTCTAAAGTTGTCAAATGTATTTATACATATAAAATAGCAAATGTTTGATAGTGCCTTTTGTCCCCTGAGACAAGATCATCTGCATATTGCCGATGGGGCTTTAGGCACTGTGTGTGAGCGTTACATGACAACAGCGGGCACATCTATCTTGCCCTGGACCCAAGCAGGTTAGTCCACCTGTGACAGGATAGAATTGGACAGAGCTCTGACTTCATGGCCAGCAGCCAAGGAGTTGAACTGCCCCACAAATGTTATGGTCTGAGGCATTTAGGGAGTGGCTGCATCCTGCTCTGTGTTCTGTGACTCTCAGGAAGCTGGCACAGCAATGCCTGTCTCCATGAGGGAAGAAAGTGAAAAAAGTCATCTTTGAATTTTGTTTTTAAGTGGCTGGAGAAAGGAGGCACTTTTTTCCCCTCAGAAACTGACACGACATAAACTGTCTGGGCAAAGAAATGCTACTTGAAATTACAGTTTGATGAGGTGGGAGAAAGGGAGAAATTCTGTTTGATATTTGCCAAAAGCTCTGCCCCTTCCTATTTCAATTGTGGCCCAACATTTCTCTCTAAAGCTACAGGCAAGTATGACCCACTAGCCTCGGTGTATTTTGTGTCACAATTACCTGGTAGCTACCCTGCTACCGTGGGAATGTAGAGATCTGCCAGAGGCTTCTGGTTCTATTTGTGGGCTTGAAGAAAGCGATCTAGCAACAACAACTGCTCAGGAGATAGCCCTGGCACCAATCCCATGACATCCTAGGGGGGACTGGACAGGAATTCTCCTTTCAAATGCAGCAGGAAGCTGAGTGCCTCCATATGATATTAACGGGACCAGAGACCTTTGCAGATTAAGTCAGTGCAGTTTAGTTAATTTTAGTTAATTAATTAGCTACCCTAATTTTCAGAAAAAAAATTGTTATTGAAAAGGATTTTCTTTTGTTGCATCAAGTCTAAAATAAATACTCTTTCTGCCTTGAAGAAATATGAAGGAAATAAAGAGAAAAGGCTGGATTGTAGGATCCTACACAGGATAAATTTGCACCCAGCAAAAAATGAAAACCCAGAAGTCTGCATTAAAGCAAACACCTGCCTAACAAAAGTGTGCTGCAGAAGGATGTTTTAGACAGCATCAGGCACATCAGTAAAGTCCCAAAAGAGAAGAAGCAAAAACCTCAGTTATAACTGGCAGCAAATAAAAGGTTGTTAACCACATGGAGATCTGTCTTTGGACACTGCCAAATTGAAAACTGAACGGAACATAATTTTGAAGATTATAACTGGAGAGATGATTAGAGGCATGGGGGAAGCTTTTTCAAGGACTTACTAAGGAAATGGGATTGTAATTAGAAAAGGAAATGGAATCAAGAGAAGATTTCTAAAAGGTGAAGAGAAAAGGCTTTTGTAAATAGTAAAAACACGTTACGAAGCCAAATTGACAACACAATGTTAGTGTGAGTTCACTTGTAATTTTTAGCCTGAAAATGATAGAGAAGTGCATTTTCAACCTAATTGCTTGAGATTTTTTTTCACTTTTACAGCTCTATCAGAAATGACTTACAAGATTCCACACTTGTGAGAAAATGGAGATGGTCTCTCAGTCTTAGAGTGGCCTATATTGCAGATGTGCTCATTTCCATGTGTGCATTCCCCCACTGATATCACTGATTTGTATATGAACATTGGCAAAACTAGAACAGTGAATAAGTAGTAGGGTCTCTTTTCAGTCTTGTTTGATTTTTGTTTGTTTTTTTTTTATTTGTTTGTTTTTCCCCCCACAAAGACAATTTAAAGAGAAGAAAACATATCCGATTAGATATTAGGAAGAAGTTCTTTACTGTGAGGGCGGTGAGGCACCGGCACAAGTCGCCTGGAGACGCTGTGGATGCCCCATCTCTGGAAGTATTCAAGGCCAGGTTGGATGGAACTCTTGTAGAAGGTGTTCTTGCCCACATCTGGGAACAAAATGATCTTTAACATCCCTTCCAACCCAAGCCATTCTATGATTGTAAGATTTTTAATTAAATGTTTCATATATAGTTCCTTCAATAACAGTCACCCAGAGCACCAGCTCACTCTGGAAGTCTAAATGGAGAGGTAATGAAGAGATGTAAGTGAAAAACACAGTTCCTGATCAGCTCAAGAGTTGATTTTGCACGAGACCTCCATCACATGTATAACACAGGGCCTCTCATCCATGGAATTTCCTAGCTGAAGGGGAAAGCAGACCATACAATGAAGGACAATGAAGCTGAAATTCCCACTGCCATCTGGGGTACAACACAGCCCCCAGCCATCTCTGTCTGGTGTGATCCTTGGGTTGTCCCAAGTCTCTTCTAGACTGTAATAAAGATCAGCAGCCTGGGGAATCAAAAGCTGGCCCTCACATTTGTCTGGGTAGTTACAAAAAAAAAGAACAAATGGATTTGCATTACTCTGCCCTGGAAAATTTCACTTCTAGAATGTGGCCTTAGTGGTCCATGGAGTCTGTGTGGGTTGTCTGCCCTGAAACAAACCCAGTTTTAGGAGTCTGCAAGCTGGAGAATTACTGATTTTACTCCTGAAGAAGTCAGTGACTGGGATCAGTACTTGTCATGAGAGTTTTTGTTACAGGGACACCATGCAGAAAGGAAGAAGTGAGGGCAGGTAAATCACATTGATAAATCCCAAAAGCATCTCCAGTTCATAACTGGTGAACATCCATGGCCTCACCCCAAACTTGGCTCTTCAGATAATGCTGGTGTAATGTTTCATATCAGAGTGTATGATTCACCCAGGTACATCTTGCAGAATCCTTTTCCCAAACAGCCCTAGAAACCTGTTGTTTCACTGTACAATGAAGAGGTGGCAGGAAAAGGGGATTTTATGCTTGCTGGGTTTGGCTGACATGTCTCCATATCAGCTCATTGCAGATTACTAAGGTACACTTGGGATAAATTAAGTGACTGAAGTGTGTAAACCCAGCCTCAGCAAACACATTGCCTTGCGGGCTATATTTGCAGAGATTATGATTATTGTTTGAGTTAAAAAATAAATAAAGGAGTACTTTCCTATATGCTGTATCCTGCCTTTGAGGTGGAGAAAACTTCATAATCTAGTGAGCTGAACTCAAGAGCAAATGTTGGGAGGCTTAGGATCTACAAGGCCTTGCTGATGGCATACCTTGGGCACGTCTGGCCATGAATGCTGATCCTGGCTGGCGGTATCAGAGCAGCTCTGAACAGGCTGCGTGTCTGCATCGTCTAGTGCTGTACCTCGCAGAGATACTAATTGGGTCCTGGAAGCAATATAGGCATGGCAGCATGTTGCTGTGTCAAGCTAATTAGTGGTGCTTCTAACAAGCACAGGTGCAGCAGCAGGTTGACATGGCTCTGGTGCTGCCTGTTCAGAGCTACTCCGGCTGCCTCTGCCCTGAGCTCTGCACAATGGCAGGGCTGTCACCTTTCTCACACCATTAACCCTCCTGGGCAAAAATGAGGTGAATTTGAAGCGAGTGGAAGATTTTGTTATATACATATGTGCAGTGCCTTAGATTCTCCATCTGTGAAGCTGGGCATAATAAAATGCATCTGCTTGTGCAAATCAATGAAAATCTACGAATGAAAAGTACTGCATGTTGTCAGTGTTAGGATCTCTTAATTCTTACTCTTCATTATGCACTTTTTCTTACTTTATAGCATATGTGTTGAGACAGAGGTCATGAATTTCAACCTGGCAAAAAAAAATAAAATAGAAGAACGTTGGAAGAGAAAGTCAAAAGCAACAACTGAGTACTGAACAAAATACGAGCTGAGTTTGTATTATTTATACAGTTTTGTATTCTGACTACTGCCAAGCACATGAAAGTTGAAGCACAGTTCCCTGTGCTTTAGAACAGGGAGAAAGTAACAGCAGAAACTGAAGCAGGATGGTTGGAATCGCAGGTGGGAGAATAATTTATAATGGATAATTTATTCAACAAAATTTCCCTCTCAACTCTTCACAAATTATTCTAAAACAGATTGCTGTTTTCTCAGATTCACTTGTTATGTGAAATTATTTACTGAACAATTCTTTTAAGTTGTTTGTGAATTTAAATTGTAGAAAGTGGGTATGCTTTTGATTTGACAAAATAGCTCCACAGAGCATGCTTTTGTGAGCTGACTGGAGTGATGCTGCCTTCCCTGGCCTCCGTCTGCCTCCACATGAAAGTTTGGATCCTTCTCTAGTGGGACAGCTTCTCAGAAGGCAGTTAAATCAGCATTTCTGGCACCAAGTCCAGATTCCTGACCATTTTGTTTCTTAACGCTTTGCCAACAGAGGAGTAAAATACTCCTTTAACATTTCACAAGAGTGACGAAGAGAGCCTCCTGCCTGCAATGTTGTTTATTTTTCCAGCCATTTCATCTGCTCTGACAGAAGTGTAACCTCCCTTTCCTCAGCCTGTGCCTTCTAGTCCTTCTTTCAGCCTTTGCAGTCACAGCCACACCATTCCTGTTCACCTCTGGTCTCCTTCTTCCATCCCTTTACCCCTACCATGAATAATTATTTGGGGAGGTTTCTGAGACCCTTGAGGATATTAGTTTGCACTGGATGTGGGGGCTTTGAACACACTGATCTGATGATTCCGGAGAAAGCATTTGAATAAAAAAGCTTTTCCTCCTCATCAGCTGAGCTAAAGTTGTTCCTTCCCTTATGGTACAAAATGAGGGGAAGATGCGGAGGCATTAGCCATGTGGCTAGCCCACATGCCAGGTGGCTATTTTGTCACCGTGCCATCAGCACTGGTATCCCCTGTCCCTGAACAAGAATAGGTATGCCCGTGCTGGCCTGTGAGTGAACCCGATTTTCAGCAGTTGTGGGGAGGGGTAGAAAGGTTTTCCTGTGTATGAGCTAGTAATGATCCATCTGCAGAACGTGCCACTTGCTTTCCTTTGCGTGGGATGGTAAGAGATCAATTAGAGCAAGAAAGTTCACAGCCCACTTAAGAAGCAATATTCCCCTTTTATCTCATTTCCTTCTCAGGTTTCTACCCTTTTACAGCTGTGTGGCTGGTGTGCTAAATGCTAATGTGAAAGTACTTTATACAGTGCCAAGCAGACATTCTTGTGGAAATGAATTCTCCTTTCTCACATTTGTCTCTTGCTTTCTCACCTCCCTACCCGGCTGATCTGATAGTCCCTTGGTATTTAGGGACAATCCTTGAGGTGCCTGGGCAGCCGCCCATGCCTGCAGACAGCCTGATACTTGCCTAGTTCAGAGAAGTTTTGCTGCAGTCTCTTTATTTTTCCAGGCAGGCAAGGATTAAATAGTATTTTTTTTAATCACAAAAAGAGGTAACTGGTGTTTGATCAGCAGCTTAAATGACTGAACAGACTTTACTGGATAAAATATTCAGCAGGTTTTTTGTGGTTTTGTTTTTTGTTTTTCTTTTTTCCTTTCAGTCATTCACGTTTGTTTGTGATTTTCCTCTGCCCTTTTAAACTACCTCTTCTCGGTGATTATTGGTCTAATTGTATCTAGTCTATTTAACTTCTTGTATTAAGCTCATCACTGTGGTGTCTGAACATCAGATCAATGCCACATAATTACAGTCACACAGAGCACAATCAACAATTATCAGTGATCACTTTTCAGATCTTGCAACAAAGAAATGCTATCTGAGACATTGCTGCAGGATTTCAGATTTCCAAATATTTGCACTTCTAATTAAGCAGATGGAAGACCTGCTGGTAATGAGAAAACAGGTCTCAGAACTTCTTCCATAGCTAATTTCTGTCCAGACCAAAATAAATTATGCTGCAACAATTCTTTTCCAAGGTAAATAACATAACACACCACTTGGCAAAATGCCTCACAACAACAAAAAACCCAGAGAAGTGTTTAAAGGTATTGCACTCAGTGGGAGATTTTCACACCACAGTAATAAATGCAACACAGCAAAAACCTACAGCTAGAAGAAGGGAATGCCTTCTTATCTAACTGCTCTGGAGGATATTTGCTGATCAATCCTATGAAAGGATGATATGCTTCTCTGTGTGTCCAGGGGATGAAATAACAAGCCTGAAGGCAATAATGCTCTCATATCATGTTTGAGAATTTTACAAATACAGCATGAGGCTCTGTGACTCAGTCTGAATGGAATTTTTCTCAGCACATGAATTTTACATGATATTTCAATACTAGCTCTTCTGGGCAGTTTTCCTAACACAGCGCAATGTTAGTTTTAGGTGCTTTTTTATCATATTGGTGAATACCATGATACATTTTGTGAAATGTGTGAGAAAGAGTGGCAAACCTGAAAATTTGAAAATTACCAGGATATTTGATTTGTCTCTTTTTTACTTCTGCAAAGTTTCAAGTGGCTTTTATTTGGAAGGAAGAAATAAAATAGCAACAAAGAAAAAAGAGTTTAGTGCAATCTTCACATGCATTTTGCATCTATTTATTTTTTTTTCCCATGGTCTCTCCTTAGACTTTAAATTCTGCTTCTTGTTAAAGAAATATCCTTATGTTTCACATTAATTAAAAACAAAAATCAAATAGGTAGGGTTTTTTGTTTGCTTATTTTTTGGCAACAACAACATGAAAAGTCCATGTTTTTTTGTTATTCCCAAATCTCTAAAAGCAGCAATTCTTGTTATTATCAAATTTCCATATAGAAAACTGGTGTATGCATGTGGGGGTGTAATAACACAATCTGATATTCTTGTAATACCAGTTTTCTATAAATAGGGTAAGCTGTTATTTATCATTGGAACTATTCATTAAAATAATATATATATATACAGTATGGGCATCTGTTACTAGATTTTTAGTTGACTGACAGTTTTTAATCCATTTAGCCAATGCTAAGTGGAACTTGCTGGAACATAAGTCTTTTCAACTTATTCCTGATGTGTTCTTATGCCCTTTCTCATGATCTTTGGAAATTTAATTGTTTTTTAAAGATTGACTCCTGGAGCCAGGTAAGTACATGAAAATTGCAGTGTCTATTAAAAAACAAAGGTTTTCATTGTACAGAAGAAAACTGAAAATTAGACTCTTAGGGTTCAAAAGGAATGTAAGCAGAATACAAAAAAATCTTTTTTTTAAATAAAGGCATATTTTTAATCTATTCCCAAGGCTTTAGGAGGTCAGGTCAAGAGGTTTTGACTATTTGAATTTTGTAACAATTTTATTAAAATGCTATTTTTAAAATTTGGAGTACTATTGAAATATTACTGTCCAATGCTGTAGGATTACATATTAGTAGTTCCTTCCCACAGGGGCTACCACACTTCAGTGTGTTTACCACACTGTTATTTCAAGCATAAAACATCCACCCTTGGAAAGGAAGTACAGAAGGTCAATGTGCATAAGCTACCTGTGTGATTGCATTTGTCTTTTACCTGCACACCTTAAACCCTCATATTAATATTTTGTCTCAGATCTCCACTGCTACTGTCTCAAATAAATAGCCAACCCTCAGCAGTGGAGCACCACTTACATGGCAGCCAAAACCAATTGAAAACTGACAGAGTATTAAAGAATATTTTTATACCCTGAAATTACTTGTATTGATAATTTTAAGGTTTCCACTCCAAATTCATCCTTTTAGTATTTTCGAAGAAAGTTTTGAAAAGTTCTCTAATGCTGGTATTCACTGGTGTGGATTTTCAGACAGACTGGGAGAGAGTTTTTCCCTCAGTTTCTCTCCTTCTCATGGATGGGAATTTGATCACTTTCTATTGTCAGCATTTGTTTTCTTTTCTACTTGATGCACATCTTCTGTGTAATAAATAACATAATTCCAGCTCTAATGGCTTCAGATGGCACAGTGCCCTCAGCTTCAACTCTTTGGAGAGGGAAATACTCCAGCTTACCGTCAGAGTTTCATTTGCAAGCTTTACTATACCTTAGCCTTATTTTAAAAATTTCAAAGCTTTGCCTCCACAAATCAGGTTAAACTGTACATTACAAGGGAACTGCTTGACCTTGAAGCAATCCGTTTTGAGGCAGAGGTGACGAAGGGGTTGGCAGTCAGGATTTATTGCACTCTGAGGAATGCAGAGGGAGCACATGAACATAAATATACAGAGAAACAGGAGCGGGAATCGCAGATGGATCTGGCAGATAAGACTTGGGCCTGTATCTGTAAGTAGGTTGAAAGGATGATGGTATCATCTCCAATGGAAATACAATTCAAAATCTTGTTTGGATGGTATATGATGCCAGACAAGCGTCATTGGACAGATAAAACATTATCACTATTATTCTGGTAAGACTGCAGAGTAAGTAGGATACTCAACATATATTATATGCTCGAGAGGTTTGGGGCAAAATGTGTAAGGTAACTGGAAATATTGTACAGAAAACATTGAACAGTGCCAAAGCTGGAGGGGACTGTGAGATAAAGGACTTGAAGGGCTGCCAACTGAGGACCATGGTGACAAAATAAGGCTGGTAGCAGGGTTAGGTGCCCATTTAAGAACTTCTGGATGTGACGCATCTGGGCCAACAATCCTGGTTCTTATTCTTCAAAGGAAAGGAAAAAATGACAAGCAGAAAAAGTTGGATGTTTTTAGCTGGTAGTTTAACCCCAGCAGGGTTAGGAAACACAGCAGTGCCCTATATCTGTTAAAAAAAAAGGGAGACCTTCCTCATTAAAACTGAGTGGGAGATGTGCTTGTGTGCCCGTTTAGGAAAATAATTCCTTTTTGCTGGACAGGATTTTCCAGTGTGTTCCCTGGACTGATGAGCTGGCATTGTTGTGATCAACTTTTTCAATGCTCTAGTATTTTCTTGCTGGGATGAATGCAGTGGAAATCAGAACGCCTTTTTTTTTTTATTTTATATTTTTTTAAATTCAGTAAGACCTTGCTTTTTTGTAAGTTCTTGCCAGGTAGAAACCCCAAAAAACCCTCCCCACTTCCATCCTTATTGTATCCCCATGTGCTGGCAGCCCACCTCTGCTTTCTGCAGCTCTGATCCCTCTGTGCTCTACAACTCTCTGTCATACTTCTTTCAAGGTCTTCAGGGCTTCAGCTGCCCCAGAAAGTGGAACAAAAAAGCATGCTGAAAACATTGAAAGAGAGGTCTGGAGGAGAGAAATGAAAGGAGATGAGTAGGCGTGGGAAAAAGAGACAGAACAAGCACAGCTGTGGAGTCAGAACAGACTACATATTTATTTTCTTTAAAAAGGTAAGTGGTTATGTTTTGAAAAGCTCCTGCTGTTGTTCTTTCTAGAAGTAAAGCCCTTTATTTGAGCTTTTTTCATTCTCCTGACTCTTTTTTCCTTTTTCTCACTCTCTGTATTAAAGGTTTAGGATGTGACCTTTCAGAACATGGTTGTTGGATTTTTGGGCCCTTGGATGATAGTGGCTTATTATGTACGTATTTGCATAATGAGTTAATTAGGCATAATATGTGGTTAAAATTAACTTCACTGCACTCTTTTTATAGAAAGTCAGCACAGATTTCTACAAAGTGTCTCCTTAGACACCCGCTTGGGGGGCTGTTAGGATTCCCTGTCCACTTTCACATGTCACTAACTTCTGGTGATTAATTTGTGAACTCTGACACTTCATCGACACAGATTATGCATATAAACCCCTCATACTCTGGAATTTTAGGATTATGTAACAATCTAGTTTTATATTTTTTAAAAAAGAAGGCTAGAAATGCAAGCCCAGGTGATTATAATGAAGGATTTGATAATGCCATCAAAATCCATCTGAAATGTACGGAAATTAAAAAAACAAACCAAAAAACCCCACCTTTGTTGTTTTTTAATATTTTCTGTACTTCCGTGACAGCCGTGTTTCCTCTCCTTCCCATTTGGAGATGCAATGCCACTGTGTATAATATTTAAACTCATGAAGCTGATTCATACTTCTATGTCCAATCTGTGTTGTCTACCACTGTAGACCTGTGGTCCTCAAGGTGTTCCCCATTGACCCTCCTAGCTCTCCCCAAGCATGGCAAGGTTGATTTCTGGAGAGGTGTTCACTGTATGAGACAGGACACAAGTGATTGCCTGATTTTTAGTGTTACCTCTACCATTTGAAATTTGCCCTACTTTGATCAGAAGACAACCACAGGCCTCTGGGGGAACCTTCACACCTCAATCATTCTATAAATCTAGTTATTTTTACTGTGGAATGTGTGATGAGTACTGATGCTGTAGCCATGGCTATTACACTTCACTGGATGACAGAAAGTAGTCTGCAGACCTGGATTCCCTGAAAGACATGCTAAAGCTCCTAATATCACTGCTCCTTGCTTCTCTTAGGCATGGTGAAGGACAATCTAGAACAGCAGATTTTTCTGCCTTTTCAAATGTGCAGGCTTACTCCATGGTGCTAACACTATTATACAGACATATCCCAACATCTCCCTCATGGCATTGCATTTCCAGTGAGCTGTGTGTCGTGGGTCTACACCATATCCACCTGCCATTATATTGTTTGCTCCAGGTGATGTAAGGAGAGCTGTGAGTAATAGGAAATAACTTTAGCTGTGTGTCTTTCCTCTCACTGATCATACACCTTGCTATTTTCCTACCATCCCTTTCTCTTTCAGGCATGTAAAACTCCTCTGGGAAAGCACTGGCCACTGCCCAAGACAGCATGCTAGAGTAGATGGAGTGACAGCCTAATGCATTTAAACAACATCTAGGTAAGAACTGAATCCAAAGTAGAATATAGAAAACAGCCCTAAAGGCACACTCACTTTTTTTTTTTCTATATTAAAATCCAGAAAAGGAAAGCCTGCTTTTAGTTAATTCTCAGTGCTCAGTGTTCTTCACTGCAGGAGAAATAAATGGCTGGTAACCAAAGCCAGTATATGGCACCGGGGAGGGACACAAACACAATTCTATATGTTTATTTATACAGCAGCTGCTTTCCATAGGCCACTCTCTGGCCTCAGAAACAAAGGTGGATGAATCATATTGTTTTGACTCAATGAAATAGTTGAAGAAATGTAAATTGGATTGCAGCTTTTTTTTCAAACAGTTTATCCCTATACTTATTAGTCTCAAATCTGGAACATGTGTATGTCTCCTGAACAAGAGACCAACTGCATAGACAAAACCACTGGCCATTGAACAATAATCTGTAGTTGCATAAAAATGAAGTATTTTCCATTTACTTTTGTGTAAGCTACATTATGTTAACTTTTGCATCACAGCCTGTTTAAGCAGAGATTCAAAGTTGTGGTCATTGAGCTGTACATTTAGACACCACAGAAAAATTTCACGAGTGGGACAGGAAGAGAGAAAATCATTCTCCAAAGGCCATAAGTAAAATGGATGATTTTTATATGTTTGCTGCAGTGTTTGCCAGAGTGTTTTTGCTTGAATTCTGACTGGTGGGTTTGTGGATTAGGAAGTTACTCCCAAGGAATGGCATGGCTGCTGGGTGAAGCAAAGACTTTCCACTTTCTTGTATAAGAAAATCTCCAACGATGAAAAGGAGATGTAACAGTTTATAAATTGGGTAGCTTCAGAAGAGTACATTACTGAAGAGTATGCCATTGAGTTTCCATGGATAGAAAATCCACTGTTGGCAGTATCAGCAAATGGCTGAAAAATTTCAGAAAAAAAGATTTTCATTAAAAAGTATAGATCAGTTGAGATAGACATCTTTTGTGGAATTCTACTACTTCTGAAAAAACTTCCACTACATAGCATTTCCAATGACAGAGTGGTTTTTTTTGTCTCCTTTTCACACTAGAGTGACAGAAATTATTTTGTCTGCCATCCTTAGCACACTTGCTCTTAGGGCTCTCATCTGGTACAGGTTCCTCCTTTGCCTAATTCCCGTCTCAGCTGTGAACTTTGGACACTAGTTTCATGTGGGATTAAAAGCAGGTCTTGTGCCAGGGCGTTTTCATGTTCCACTTCAAATAGGGGGAAAGAAAGAAGGAGTATAGATCAGTGCTTATGCTGTTAGTAAGGAATTTGAGTCCTCATTCTCCTGTTTCCTAGCTACAACTATTACAGAAACCTAGAAGATTTCTGATTTATCTCAGATATTTTCACTGGGCAGGGAAAAGATTTCTTTTGTCCATTAACAGTTTAGGAAGTTCCAAAGATGTGCTGATTGAACAGGATGTCTCAGTGTCCTTTCCTTAGCTGTCTGTATAAAAGCATGTTTTTATAACTCAAGAAAGCCTCTCTGTCCCCTAGATAAAAGTAAGGAAAGAGAAGAATAAGATAACGTGGATTTAGATTCACAAATGTCCTGTTATAGTTACTTGAAACTCTTCAGAGGATTCTGTGCTTGAGAGAGATGGAGGTATAGTGTAGTCAACCATACCACAGGGAGACAACCCAAAAGAGACATTTATGAAGGAAAAAAGCTGCAAGCAAGAAAAAACAGGTATTCAGAAATCAACATGAAAACAGAATCTGCTATAATCATCCTGAAAGGGACAGATGTTGGCTTTCCACCCTCAGCTCGTCTGGCCTATTCTGTCTCAGAATGCTGAAGCTCACAATGCTTTTTTTTCCTCCAATTTCAGAAGTGTCAGACAGGAGACACGGTGCTGGTGAAAAAACTTATACCGATCTCTTGTTAGCTAACTGCGGTGTTTTGTTTCACAGTTACATGTCTGCACAAGCCGTCATTGTGTCAGTCATAATTACCATCTATTCAGTGGCTCCCTTCAGGTTTCATCACCTTTGCAGTATTAAGCAGCCAGCTGCAGGAAGCAGTCAGCTGCCCTGGAGCAGCAACCGTCAGCCTCTGGATTTCAGGGTATAATTGCTGCCTGCAAACAACTCCCTCCTTCCCCCACAAAACACCCAATCCACTCGTTTTGGGTTTTTTTTATTTGGCAGAGATCAGAGCCGCATCAAATGCACTTTTTGCCCAGCATAAAAAGATAGACCCTGTCTTCTGTAGGGACAACACATCATGGACAGGATGGGGACTGTGCAGCTACGTGTCTGTTCCACTATGTGCCACACATGAAAATGTGGCCCAGCATTCCTAATTGGAAAGGGGCTTCAGATTGCCTGTAAATTCCTTTTCCTCTCTACTGCGAAACAACTGACCTTAGCTCTAGCACTAAAGTCTAGCTGCAACATCCTTGATGACCCTCAGATGTGGGAGATCACTCTCCGGAGTAAAACTCTGGGGTAACGGTGTACTCTCCTGAGTAAAACTTTGGGGTACCTGTGTCTAAATTTACTTTTCAAGAGCTATGCTCTTGTGGAAGGACAGGTAGATAAGTCCTCATCTGGGTCAGATAGGCAGAAAGAAATGGTAGTGTGAAGCCCTGGAAACTTGGAGGCAGTTTCAGAGCATTCCTGTCAGGCTGCTGCATGGTTTCACATGCCAAATGCCTTTCCTGTCTTGCCATCCTGTCTACCGTGTTTTATAAATTCAGCTTTGGCTGCATGACCCAGACCAGCAGGCCTGCCAACAATCATGTTGCATTTTGTTAACTGCTTATGACTTCTGGACAGTGTGCTGCTGTGATTGTCACACTCTTTCACTTAAACATATGGCACATGGAGACACAAACTACTCCAGCATGCAGCTTTCCATGATAGATTTTTACATACCAATTGCAGATACTATTTGTGGCTGCTGAGATTGGTGTGGTCTAATCCTGTAAGCAGAGAAAAATCCTCTACTCTGAGAAGTACCTGGCATGCTGTGTTTCTTTGGCTCAATTAGGAAAGCCAAAGATGCTGTCAGACTTTTCTCAATCCAACAGAAATGCTACCAAGCTGGGATAAGTATGTGTATCATGTTGGAGAGAGAAGAATGACAATAAAAGCTTGGTGGGACTAAGAAGTGTTGAGAGGCTAGCTGAGGAGAACAGCTATTTCATTGGTGTCAGAAATGAGAAGGAATTTAGAGATGCAAAAGTTCTGCCTGATTAAGGTCCCCACATAGTGAAGTTTATAACATATTTGTTGCTACAACTTACACAAATGGGAAATTTTCTGAGGTGCTTCCTGCATGTGAGACTTTCTGACATAACTTTGAGACCAAGTCACTGTAAGAAAATGTGAAGCTGTCAAATATTAAAGCTAATATTCAAATAAGCCAACAGAAAGCATAAACCCCTCCAAATACCTGCAAACATTCCTCCAAAGATGCAAAGCCCATCTATGTGCTGCAGGAGATCTCTTAATTTCCTCCCTTCATATAAGTTGATTCTTCTTTATTTTTGAGTCTGAATCCGAGAAAAAGATTCTAAGGGATTTTACATAAGTTTCTGTCCACAAAACTCTGAATTGACAATCAAACTCTCAACTGACAATAGATATGGCCTGACGAGAAGGAACTGGATAATGATTACTGTCCCCCTTTTTTTTTTGATGAGCCAAAACATGGCACAAATTTGAGAAAGGGAAAACCTGGAGGAGAAATGGGCTCTAGTTTTGTAGAGACATATTGCACTCTTCAAATTCATGTATTTTCCAGACTTGCTGGATTTGAAAAGATGCAAGAGATACAGCAGTAAAACTATCCAACTTCACCAATCTCTTTAATGTAGAAGGGTTAATCATGAATCTTCAAGTAGAATATCTGAGCAGCTGTTACACTTCACCAACTGCTGCTTTCACTTGTAATAATGTTTCATATTGCCAAACCACATTGTGATGTGTTGGCATGAGGAACATTAGTTTCAGATCCACTGTAAGCTAGGTCATGGGAAATATCTAAAACTTTTTGGCATTTCAAGCTTTTGAAGTGCTATGATCCACCAGGGTGTGTTGTCATAAGAAAAGAATTGTGTATGTAAGTGGTCACTACTGGCACTACTTTTCTTCATTTTCCTTGGCCTGTTGACCTACGTTCAGTCCTGAAACACACTCTTTTCCTCATATTCCTTGCTTATCAGTGTATGTTTCTCTTTACTTCTTTTAAAGGTAAAAGAAACTACAATAACATTCAGAAATTAAAACAAATGTAGTTTAATTTCTGAATGTTATTGTAAAGAACTGCGCTTGTCTAAATTTACTTCTTCACAGTCAGCTTCTCTTCTGCCATCCATCCCATGCAAGTGCAGTGTGATCCTATTGTCCCACTTTGCTCCCAATTTGGAGCAAGCTATGAGCTTGTTCATGAGTGTTATTTCTCTTGTGAAGTTAGTGGACTGGAGTGGAAATTGACTCACTACATTGATAGAAGTGGAATGGACTGGAAAAGAAGAAATTAGTGAATAACAACTGCTAAGGTGCCCAAAGTACATTTCATAGTTGAAGAGCCTTGAGCTAAGTATGGACCAGAATCCCAATTGTGACTAAACTGGAATTGCAGGAAAGCTCAAATCAAGATTTTGCTATCTGCTCTTTTCTAGAAATACATCAAATCCACTCAATAAAACAACAAATGCATATAAACCATCTGTAGCTTCTGTCATAGGACAATAGAAAACTGTAACTGAATGGTTCTAAGGATCCTCTTACCTGGTAGTTAATCGAGAGTACATGAGATATGAACAAAACATTTTATTAAGCATTTTCTATTTGCTTTTACCAAGAGCAGTTTTCTGAAGTCCAGTCTGGCTCTGGATGAAGACAAACTGTTTGGAAACAGCTGGTTGTTAGTGAGCCAAACCAAACCTGGACACGGTGTGATGTGACTGTATTTTTGCTGAAAGCTCACCAGGATGCTATGTCAGACAAATGTGCTCCTACAGTACAGGTGGCAGGAAAGGCTTGGCCATATGGAGAAGCATTGCTGTTGCTGTCACTGCCAAAAGCTGAACTAGATGCCCCACAAAACAGAAGGAGGATTTACTGCCATTGAAGGGGCTTGTTAACTCTGTTGGTCATAAGATAATGAAAGCAAAAATGTTTTCCTTCATTAGAAGAAGCAGAAAGAGGGTTGCTAGCTAAACAGTGGTCAGTATTAAGTGAACGATGCAGTTATGTGGGAAAGGAGCTACAGCAAGGCCTTATCAATATTGCAGCCAAGATAAAGCATTTGCCACTCTGTCCCCTTTATCTTCTCTGAGCATATCAGCAGTGAGATCATGCCTATTGTCACTCTTACCACGAGTTATGTGATTCTTTCACTTTTGAACTGGGCTCTGGCTTGTGATGCCCTGTGTCACTCACAGTTACGCAGTAGCTGAGTGGATTTGTATCTGCAGATACAGCAATGAAGAGAGTGACCTGCCAGCTTTTCAATTCTACCCCCAATCAAAGAGAGATTTATTTCCTGATAGGAGTGTAAAATTTAGAGAAAATGCAGTTTAAGGCTTCAGATAGTTGCTGGGCATCATCCTGTCTAAACTTAACCACACACCAAAGACAGCCCAGATAGGCAGAGACACCTCAGACATTCCTCACACAATACCACTGCACAGCAGTTAATTTTCATCAGGGGAAGAAAGACCATTTTTAAGCCTTTCAGAACATGTGGAGGAACTTCTCTGCTCAGACAAAGTTGTCCAGGGAGCTGAAGCAGAGTTGGGATAATCCTCCTCAGAGCCCTTGGCTCTGCCATTTCCTTATGCCCATGCTGATGCCCTGAGGGGAGGTGGCTTGCCAGGAGCAGGCAAGAATACTTCACAGCCTCTCCATGTATCTGTGAGGAGTTTTCATATTGACAGATGTAACCAGCTTATTGCTTAGGCCCTGACTGAGTGTGTTTGCTTAGCCCAAGTCAGCTGCTGTTCTTCCACAGAAATGTGTTTGCCAATGACTTACTTGCTGTGGCATCTCAAGAGGTCATCTAGACTGAACCCACTACACCTACACTACCCTTGAAAGGCATTTGTGCATCCTGTTCTTAAGAGCCACGAGAAGTAAAGATTTCACATCCCCTTCAGCAATTGATTTCTCAGCTAACCTCTCTCCACAGTTTCCCTAAGGTATTTTAAAGTGCTTAATATAAATCCTTAAACCAATAATAGCCACATGGACAGGATCCAAAAATAGCACTGACAATGGGTGTTAACACCAGTTCAGTAACCTGAAGCTCCAGACTGTCTGCATACAACTGTTTGATGGTCACACCAGACTGGGCTGGCACCAAGCAGCTACCTGTAGGCAAAGTTTTGCCATGGCTTTCCAGAGGAAGTACAGCTTCCCATCACTCCTATGTCTGCCTAGAAGTTTGTTGGGTAAGAGAATGAACAGAAAAACTTATTCCCCTACAGCAATTTACACGGGAAGTTCAGGATTCTCTTGCAGCCTGAGGCAATGATAAAGGGATATCTTGGGCATGGTCTGAGCCTGCACCAAACAGCAGAAGGGGAAGACCTTTTTTGCCAGGAAGGCTGGTTGCTCTGAGGAAAATAGTTCTGAAGTGGGAATGTTGCTGCTGGTGGTCGAATTAATTCCCCTAGAGCCCATTAGGATGGCTCCACAAGGCATTGTATATGACCACATGGATGGAGAGGCTTAGCCATGTCAGTGTTTTCTGAATCAGCAACCAGCCCAGTGGTTTAATGTAAGGAAACTAATTTCCTTGCTAGACATAAACACAATCCAAATCTGGTTAGAATTAACTAGGTGAAGTCTGAGCTCTTTTCTTCACCTACATGGCGTTTTTCTGTATTTCCCATAGAATGGCTCAAGGGCGGTTCCTCTCCCAACCATTTCTGGGCTGGCAGTCATGCAAGAGACTTTCCAGTGCTTTTCAAAGCTTCCCTCTTCTGTCTATTTGGGAATGTAAGGAAAACAGACTGCCTCAAAATAGACTGCTTCTTTCCACTCTGACCAAAACCACTACCTGTTGGGAAGATAGGATTTCCCCCGCCCAGCCTAAGAATGGCTTTCTGAGAACTCTGCTTTTTCGGTGATTTGGATTCAGCTGAGCTGAAGCACAGCACAGGGACAATATTTAATTCTTCCTTGCTATTTTCTCTAGCTTTGATTCACAGCAATGTAATTTTGGAAGCTTAATCTAGTTTCATCAGCCATGACTGGAGCTAGAAAACAGGGCAAGTTATCAGAAGATACAGCAGGGAGATAACTAAAGGAAATTTCATTTGGCACAAATTATCAGGAAATCCTCCCAAAATCAAGTCGTCAAGGAAATGATGGAAGTACATGATTTCCCTAAAAATGAAGCCACACATATACCACAACATACACAAGCATAAATACACAGCCCCTTTCCATCCTCTGGTAGTCAGTTTACCTTTTTCTGAGGCTACTACGAATATTTTAATGTATCCTGGCTCCAGTCCGATCCTCTGCAATTGCTGGCAGCCATTTTATATCATCCCTGTCATAAGTTTCACTGTCACAGCAGTTTGTGCTTTGAATTTTATTATGCCCAGAACCAAACTCAGCTGTCTGGGGCATTTCAGGTTCTGCACCCAGGTCTAAGCACAGCAGCTGGAACATCTGCCCCAAACAGATCTTTATCATTTACTACCTGTGCCATGGGAATCCTGGGCAGCTGCCTCTGGAGGAGGGCTGTGCTCCCCAGGAGCAGTTTGTGCTGCCAGCAGCTTCTGCAGCCAAAGCAGAGGCAGCTCGTGCTTGGGGACCAAAAGCAGCATCACTTGGGGAAGTTGGGGTGTAAGGTGGCAATTATCAGTAATAAGGGCAGTAACAGGATTGCCTGTGGGCATTGAAACTGCCTGCTGTTCTCCCAGCCCTCGGAGAACTGAGTGCCCCCAGCCCTCCCCACAGAAGCCAAGGTCACCTTGTAGGTGTTTTGTGGGGATCAGGCCCCACAGGCTTTGACTCCATCTCCAGTTTGTCTGGAGCTGTATAACTTATGGCACACCTCAGTGCACCTAATTGTTGTCACTATTAGAGCACAAGGACAAATTGCTGACAAAGAGGGCTGCATAAAAATGCACTTGGGTGCAATAGCTGTGGAAGTATTTCAAACAGTTTCCATTGTACATCTCCAAGAGAGAGGCAAGCACGTGTGCTTCATAATTGTGCAACCATATCGCTGAATATGGATAGCACTTATAAGTGCTGTGTAACGTGTTGACAACTCTGCACACATAAATATGTATTGTTTTTCAGGCACAACCCAGGCAAAGGGAAAAACTGCGTTTTTATTTTAATTTCTTCCGCAATGTCTGAGCTGACTGCTACAAGTTTCCTTTATAAAGGAAAGTGGGAGTCCTAAGGACAAGCAATTAAAGACAATGCACCTCAGATCTTTAAGTTCAGCTCCCTAAAATATTTCTATCTACAGCTCAGATCCTATCAATTATTCCTTTTTATTATTATTATTTTTAATTTTTTGTTCAGCTATTAGCTCTTGAATTTCCTAATTCTCTACCTCTTTTGGGTGACTTTTCAAAATTCAGATCATTCCACAGCAAAAGCTTTAACTGTCCTTTATACCAAGATTCCTCTTTCTTTTTGACATCAAGACTTTTCTCTTTGATAACTTCAAATGTTTCTCCCTCTCTGCAGTGAGTACTTAATTCTCACCAATGGTTTTGCTTTTCTATCAAACATAGCAGTAACACCCTGAATGTTTTTAATCTGCTTTGGCCATTGAGTGCTTTCTTTGCTTTTTTTTTTTAACTTTCTACTGTATTTATGTAAAAAACACCACTATTTGTTCAACACTGTTGTGGAGTTTTTTGTTTTTCCTAATTATGTAAAAATACTCTTGCATTTTAAACTCAATTAAAGCTTCCTTTATGTGTTAGCAGAGCTGCACAACAGAGGTTTTCATCCTGTGCACTGCTTTCACTGACTGTGAAACAAATAAAAGCCAAGCTTTTGCATTTCATAACCTTGAAGTTCTCTGAGTAGTTTCACCTCCAGGGCTGGGTAACTGAATGTTTTCAAGCAGCTTAGAGAGAAAAATGGGGGGTGGGGGGAGGGAAGAGAAGGCAGCAGTAAACAAGAATATGATTTCAGATTTTCATGATTTAGACTAAACTGAATAGCAGCAGCAGCAGAAGTAGAAAGAGAGACTGTATATACACGATGAAATGGTTTTATAATTTAAAATAGATACTGTATTAGACTTTGAACATAAAAGGGCTAATGTGTTTCTCATAACATCCTACATTTTATTATTACTTTTTACCCCATACCAGCACAAATGGTATTTGAGTGCTGACAGGCTGGAGGGAACATGCAGAGACCACGTTATCTGGTGCTGGGGCATAGCTGCAGATGTGGTATTTGGAAACTGCTCATAGTTCTCTGCATTGCTACACAGCAATTTCAGGACAGACTTGGGAGCTTTACTGGAAAAGCAAATGCACTAGAATGGAGGTAGTGACTCATGAGTGGTTATGAGCTGTGCAGCACTGCTAGGATCATGGGGCAGGGAGAATGTAATTGCTCACACTAAATCATCGCTGCCCCCTTTACACACCTAGGGCATTTTTGTTACCACAAGTGATCAAACCTCCCTTGTTTTCCAAATATTCTGAGTCCTCTAAGTTCATTGACTTTTCTCACTGCCCTGATACACTTGGTCTATCAGTACCATGTCAAAAAAGGTCTATCCCATCTAGAATTACCAGTACTGCTTTCTCTATGGGCAAGTTTACCTTAAAGGCTGTTCCCTCATCAGTTGACCTTCTCTGACCTTGGCTAGCTTGTGCTGGGATGGAATTGCAGAAAAGTGCACAGAGAAGTCAATAAGAGAAAGCTTTCCAGAAAAAACTGGGAGCTATTTACACCCACTATACAAAAACTCCTGCCCAGACATACAGAAAACCCTTTATTTGATATGAGACAATTTTCTGCATTTATAGAAGAAAAGCTGGGGATTTAAATAAAAATAAAAGAAGAATCAGACTTTAAAGCCAGGATGTTCTTTAAATATGCCATGTGTTAGGTGTTTCATGGAATGTAGGTATTCCTGGTGGAACAACAGCTCTGCTTCCAAGGCTTAGATAAACTCATAACATGCCTGTGGTATTTATTGTCTGTGTTAAACAAAACTTCTTGACACTCATCATTTGGAATAATTCCTTTGGATTACAAATCAATTTGTTAATGAATGTCTCCATTTATTGAAGTTGGTTGAGTGGGGGTGCATAATATTAATTTTGAGTCTACAAAAAGCACATTTTTTCCCCTCTCATATTATGTTCCTACAGCATAGTGAGTGCAGTTATATGTATGTAATCTGCAAAATATCAATTTGCAAGCAGAAACTTGAAGCTGCACAAGGCCATGGACCTCTGTCTATGATTTAAAAATAAACAACTTACTCTTCAAAAAGCTTGAGAAGAAAGTGTGTACACTAGTAGGACAAACAGTTCCTTGTCCACTGCAATTTCAGATACTGGATACACACTGGATACACACTGGAATCCACTGGCCAATAAAAAGTACCCTGTGTAGTCCAGAGTGCTTCCTTTATTTTTCTCTAACACATTTATGCACATGAACAAGCACAATTACATTCATTTACAGCTCTGGAACAAGAAGACATTCTGAGGTTTACAAGCTTTGCCTGGTGTGCTGTGGCCAGTCTCCTCTTTTCTTCATGGGCTCAGCAGGCCAAGACACTGAGAGACACAAGGAATAGATTTCATAGTTGGAACTTACCTGTGAAAACATGGCTTCTCATTTAACTGACTTGGAGGATGATATCTGCTCACAGGTAGGAGGGGCGAATCTCCCTCACCAAAAACATCACAATTGTCTTCCTTTTTTAAGTGCCATAGACCATGACTTTTGACAGGAGGAAGAATGAAATTTGGGAACCAGTCTTATTTTCACCAATTACCTTGAGACAAAAAAATTAAGGTGTGCTAATGTATTTTGTGGCTCATATGAGGCTGAGGGGCATTATGAACACAGATATGGTTAGAAGACAACATAGAAGAAGCTGAAGACTTTGGTGGTCTGGCAGAAGGAAACAGGGTGCCATTTAGAGTGCAAAATGTAACAGAAAATTTATTACATAGGAGTTTTGTGGTTACAAATGACATGGGAAGAAAAAATTGTGTACACTAGAGGTTAACTGTGCACAGTTACTATGTGATGTGATTTCTGATAAGGAAGTGAAAGGTATCAAACATATTGTGTCTGTTTTGCATGAATAGGAATCTAAACCAGAGTTAGAACACATATGTTTTAGTATGATAGGACTTGTAAAGACAAGTTTGTGGGAAGAACCAAGCTGCTATGTTCTGGATCAATTTGTGAAGTGTTTTACAAAATGCCCCCATCCATTACTCCAAGAAATGGACTCAATGAGGAAAAAGACCCTTTCCACACCTTTTTTCTTCAATGGTAGTGCCCTTGTCTTTGATCACAGTTCTTGGCTACATTCCCAATTTGTTGATTAGCTGGGATGTCCTTTTGAAAAAACTAACAGGATTTGATTATACTAGCTGTGGCAACACTATTATTTCTGTAGAAGTAGCTACACATTTTTCACAACTGGGATGGACTTTGTAATCATTGGCATGGGGTCTAACTGGAGCCCTGTCACTAGAGGTGTCCCCCAAGGTTCAATACTGGGCACAGTATTTAAGTTATGCATCAATGACGTGTGAGAAGCCACAGAGTGCCTGCTCAGCAAGTTTGCTGATGACACAAAGCTGGGAGGAGTGGCTGATAGCCCAGAGGTCTGTGCAGCCTTTCAGAAGGGCCTTGGTGGGCTGGAAAGAGGGGCAGAGAGGAACTGTCTGAAGTTCAGCAAAGGCAATCAGGGTCCTGCCCCTGAGGAAGAATAACCCCATGCATGAGGACAGACTGGAGGCTGACCTGCCGGGAAGGAGCTCTGCAGAGAAGAACCTGAGGATCCTGGTGGACAACAAGTTGTCCATGAGCCAGCAGTGAGTCCTGGTGGCCAAAAAGGCCAATGGCATCCTGGAGTGCTTTAGGAAGAACGTTCCTAAATGTTGAGGAATTGCAACAGAATTGAGCAGATTGAGGGAGTGATCCTGTTCCTCTGCTCAGCCCTGGTGAGGCGTCATCTGAAGAGTTGTGTCCAGTTCTGAGATCCTCAGGACATGGACCTCCTGGAGTGGATCCAGTGGAGTGATGAAGATGACGAAAGGACTGGAGCACCTCTCTGACAAGGAAAGACTGAGGGAACTCAGCCTGTTCAGGCTCGAGAAAAGACAACTGAGAGGACACCTCATCAATGTCTATGAGTACCTGAAGGGAAGGTGCCAAGAGGATGTTTCCAGACTCTTGGTGGTGCCAAGCAAAAGGATAAGAGGCAACAGGCAGAAAATAATGCAAAGGAAGTTCCACCTGAATGTGAGGAAGAACTTTTACAGTGTGGGTGACTGAGCACTGAAATAGTCTGTCTAGAGAGGTTGTGGTGTCTTCCCCTCTGGGAGTACTCAAGAACCATCTGGACACAATCCTGTGCCATGTGCTTTAGAATGACCCTGCTTAAGCAGGGAGGCTGGACCAGGTGACCATTATGGTCCCTTCCAACCCACCCCATTATGCAATTCTTTGACTCAGTGATTCTGTGGCGTGGCACTCTGCTGCCCTGTGTCCAGATCACCCCCTCCCACAGGCTGCTCTGGCTGGCCCCTGTCCCTTGCAGTGCAGTGGGGCTCTCTCCACTGCCCTGTCCCCAGCCAAGCATTGGCCAGCAGGAGGGCTCTTGGCTATGAGAAACTCAGGTTGCTCTGTCACAACTCTTCATCTCCAGGACTGATTTTCTAACATGGGGATGAGACCAAGCCTCAGAAGCAAATGGCAAATATAGTGCTAATTATTCTTCCCGCACTAAACCCAGAGAGTGTGCCCTAAAACCATGGTCCAACACGTATATTGAGGCAAAAAGAAGAAAAATGAAGGCCCTATCACTAAGCCATACTTCTATAAACTGCTGTGATACAGCAGCAATGACCTAAGAATTAAGACAGACTAAACAAATAGCTGTCCTTGAATAGTAGGCATTTAACATGCCTGACATATTAAATACAAAGCACAGTGGTACCCCTGTAAAGGTAAGAGTAGAAAGGATGATTATTATCTTCAAACCATTTAATCCATATTTAGTGAACGATGATTACAAAGGCTGCCCATTCAGTAATGAGATTTACACTCCCTTAGTTAATTGATATATAGCAGATAACATTGAAAGAGATCTTCTTCAGTTCAATGCCACTTTATAGTATAGTTATAGTAAGTTAAATAAAGTTTTCTCTGAGCATCCATATGCAGAACAAGATTAGCTTGTTTGAATTTTCTTGTAAATTTACATTGGAGAGGAAACTGGGCTTGCAGGGTTTGTTGGAAGTGATGAAGATTTTTAAGACACATACCTGTAAACCTTTATATCATGACCTACTCTGGTGTTGTGGTCTCAAGGTACTTCCCTGGCAGAAAGAAACCCCTTAAATCTTGACATATTTTAATTCTAGCAGGAAGTGCATTAAGAAGAATGAATTCTCAGACTTTCTAGGAACACAGAGCCTGTAGCAGGAATGAAAAAAAAAAAAAAACAAACCAAAAAAGCCAAAAACAAAAAAAAAGGGAAAGAATAACACAAGAGTTTCTTATGTAATCCTTGCTTATTTGCAGGCTGAATATTTATGCTTAGTTCTTCTCTTCCTGCACATGTGAATGATGAATTTAACATGCGCAAAAGCAAAGGTGATTGTGAGTATTCCATGCTAATGACTATTATTCATGTGCAGATGGCAGCTGCAAGATATAGAGGTGGTATTAATATTGCCTCACTTTTCCCAATTCCAACTCCACTCACTTGCTCTCCTGTGTCTGCAGTACACAAGCTGCAGTTTATCAAATGGTCCTGAACTCTCTGAAGGAAAGCCATGAATTTGCTGGAGTATGAAGGGGTGCCAGAGATATTTTCTTTGACATAACTAAAACTATGGTCCAATTCAGCTAAACAGATGGATTTTTTTTTAAACTGTCTTGTTTTACTCATCCTGTGTCATGATTGCCCAGAGATGTCATTTACCCCAAGCAGGTTACGCCCCAGGAGCAGCTGGTGTGACCCTGGACACAGCGATGGAGTACAAAGAGTGACTACTCCCACTGCTGTGCCTGTTGTTAGTGTCCTGAGAGCACATGGGATGAAAAAATAGACACTGTTTGCTGGAACTGGATGAGACCTTCAGCTGTCCGGGAAGCAGGGAAGGAGGCCCATATACCAAAAAGCAGGCTTGGGACAGACTAGAATGGAGAGGTGCACAAGTGAGTCCGCACCAACCTGAAGCAAACTCATGGTACTGCATTCTTTGCCTTGCTTTCTTTTTAGCAAATACCTGTGAAGCTCCCTGGCACCCTTACATGCCACTTTTCTGTCCCACAGCAACCTCACAATGGGACAGCACCCTACTGCTCCCAGGCAACCCACTAGCTCCACAGATGGAGGTTAGTGTAGGAATATTGCTTTGTTAATATGGTGCCAGGGATGGAAATTCACTTAATCTCCTCCCCTCACCTCACTTCTCTAAAAAACTGAGCACTGAAAAGAAATTAAATTAAAAGGAACATGAAGATTGAGAATAATCAATTACTCCAAATTAGCAAATATGGTTCTGAAGGTACTTAAACCTTAGATCAGCCTCTTTCACTGCATGCTTTCCAAAGCTGTTTTAGCTTATGTGTCATGACAAGGAACCTAAAACTGCCACCTTGGCAGCAGAAAAGGGCTTAGTGAAGCCACACTCATCTTTACATTCTTGCTGACAGTGAATCATTTCATTCAGCCAGCTGAAATCCTCAAATTTTCTAAAAAGAACTTTTCTTGTGCTTCAGAAGGGAAAAAAGTCAGGATGTTGTAGTTTCAGGGAGAAAATTTTAACAGGGAGAGTTACATCAAATTTGTCTAAAATCCTGCTGTTCTGGTCCTTAGTCCTTCCCAGAAACTAAACCCAAATATAACCTTTCTGCCCCTTCCTGAGGTTTAAAATTATTCTGTTAATATTTTTAGCATGAATTTTCAATTCCTTCCTGTTTCCAGAAAAGCAGGCAGAGTTAATGAATTTCTCCATGTCCTGTGGAAAAAACTGTCAGAGATTAAGTCTTGTGTCTCATATTGTCTGAAATTACAGGTACTCAGTGATCTCACAGCCCCACATGCTAAGTGCTATGAAAACACAACAGAGACTGCTGAGGAGAGCTCATCTTCTCCACCCTCACGAGCTACAACTTCCTTACTCACAAGATACTATAAAAGGACTTCTAATATAAATAATGCATCATGCTAAACTGAAATATAATCAGCAGAAATTAATTTGAATATTAATGCATGAGACGTGTATGTTCACCTCTATTAGCTGTCTGCAGCTGTTCCATTTTGCTGAGATCTCTGGCCCATACATTTCCTTGCAGCACAGAATGGGAGGACCATCAGGGGGGTGTATTACTGTGGTCAAAACTAGTCTTAATCACAATATATATGCAATCCCTGAGGAATTATACTGGAGAACACTGAATCTGGATACTGTCCTCCATCCTCTCCCTCAGCACCTGCACTGTTTACACACAAATTTTGTCTGTGACAAAATCTCTTCCCAACTGGGAGGATTCACCCAGCTCACCATCACTACAAAAGAAATACTGGGGTCACTTTGTGTGATGTTGGCTGAATGAACGATGGGTCCAACCACACTTATATGACTGTCCTTACACCAGAAAAAAACCCTCCCTATGCTGCTGAAAGGCAGCTCCTCCTGGGAGCCTGACCTTCATTTTTTAGAGGACATTATTCTAGCGGTGGCTGAATTTATATAAAAGCAACGGAGAGAATACAACAAAAAACCTGAAAATAAAGATCCTGTTTTTAATATGGGTGTATGAATATCTCCTCCACAGGTTTGTACAGCGACAGCCTTGAGTGGAAAAATCACCATGCTAGACATTTTGTGTAAACTGCCCAATCTGTTGCTCTCACATTCCTCACACAATCATAAAGCCTATTACCTCCCCAAGGCCATAACTGTGATGCGGCTGGACAGAATATCCTGAACAATGAAACAAAACCCCTACAATAAAAAACAAAGCTAGGGTTTGGGATTCATGGCAATATATCTGGGGCAGAGTCATTCAACCTGTGGTTGTAATTATTCTCTGAAAAAGCAGCAAAACCTCAGTAATTCAGAGGGAAAGCCTTACAGAGCTCTAGCCTTGCTATAAAAAGACCCAAACACTATTGCCTCTGATACATTAAAAAAACTACTTGTACAAAAATAAAGGTTACCTCATCACTGTAGATTGATTATGTAAAAACAGGTATCACCGCTGCTGGCTAAAAGCAGAAATAATACTTTGATCCTGAAGGAAAAGGATTCACTTTGTTAAGTTTAATATGCTACTTGGAGAGATACTTTCTAATGATGCTGAATAAGTTGAGAACACAAATCTCACTTAATTTGAAGCTAGAGGTAAACCTAAGCTGGGACTTACAGCCTGAGTCAATATTCTTCCTCTGTCTTCCCAGTCTTCCTAAATCAGCAAAGACAGGGACTATCAAGAACATATGGGATGCCAACCAGGACATAATCAGCAAAGCATGGGACACTCTGAGCATACAAGGCAGATGATCACTCAGAAAGATGTTGATGTTCTTATGCCTATTCATTTATCTACTTGAATCAAAGGAATGGAGGAGGAGGGGGAAGGAGTATTAGTAAGCAGGGAGGGAGTCTAGGCATGATTAACAATAGGTGTGAGACAGGAAGAACTAGATTAAACTGTTCCATATGCAAATGATCTGAGTCTGATTGAATCAAACCATGCACAATTTAATGACTATGGTAAGATGCCTTTATCTCTGCTTGGATGTGTTCTGAAAAGAAGGACTGCTCCAAGATAAAACAGTTTAATAAGGAGGTTTTTCATTACAGGGTCGATCTGCATTTGCATTTCTCTCTCTGAGCCACACAGCTTTCCTCAAGGTCCATTCCTTTTCAAGAGATTAGCTGGGTAGGTATTGTTGACACACCTTAGGGCATTGCATACTTAACATGTGCATGAGTTTTAGCTTAGTCCTTCATGACCTGGGTAAAAGATCTCAGAATGACGACTAAGTGGAAAAGTCTTATTTTTTTGCTTATCTACCATTTTTGCCCTTCTGTTATTTTGAAGCTTTGTAAAATCTTTTCTGTGTTCATACGCTGATACAGAGAGAGAACACAGCTTGGGTGCTTACAGCATCATGGGCTAAACTCAGAATGGCATCATGGCTGCAGCAGGGTGATAACTCCAGCTTCTGCAAAGGTAATCTGATTCTGTGGTACTGCAGCTGAGGTCTAGCCCTCTATTTCTGAACTACATGTTGGTTTCTTCCAAGTGGCTGACTTTGAACATTGAACAAGGTACCCAGGCCCTGCCTCAGCCTCACCTGTTGTATGCTCTGCTTACTGTTCCAGGGGCAAGTGAACTAAAACAACCTTCTCCTTCTAGTGCAAGTAAGATGGGGAAATCTCCAGGGCACTCAGTTGATCATAGGAAAGGCAGCTGACAGACACCTGTGCTCAGACTCCAGCAGAAGTAGCATGTAGTAAGTACTGGTATTCTCATCCAGCTATGATTAAAGTTGTGGTTAGCAAAAGCCCTGCATCAGATTATACCTTATTTTTACTCTAAGGCATAGTAAGCAGCCCAATTTCCTCCACCTTGAAGAGAGCTAACCTGTCTGGAACATTTTTCAGTGGCCATCTATGGATAGATACTGTGACCTTCCTCAGTCAGGGCAAAGTTTTCCTGAGTACTGTGTTTTTCTCTAAAGCCTGCATAGACACTAACATCTGTGTTCACATACTTCATATTGCAGGCAGAAAATGCTTCAATCTCAAAGATGCTGCATAGTTACTCTCCAGCTAATACAGGCAAATAAATACCAATGGTTATCCAAATGCTTTCATGAAGAAGCAACTTTTCACAGCACCCATTGTTTGTCTGTGCAATAAGAAACTCTTGAACTAGGCTGATTAACCTACTCAACCCCAGCTTCAACTCATCACCTTCATCCTTATATCATGAAGATGAGAAATTTCAATAAAAACAAGGCAGTTGAACAAAAAAATTTCCATTTATTTCAACAGAAACAATCACAGGCCTAAATTCCTTGCAGATTGGGAATCCAAACCTCTCATTGCATATTCCATCATTATTAACATCATTACGTCTTTTCCATCCCTGGGCTGCTTCATGACTTCAGAAATTTCTGGTTTTATATTCCTTTGAATACAATGTATACTTACATCATATATTTAAATTTGATTTGAGTTTCACTTCTATATCTTTTAGCTTTGTTGACTCTATGCTGATGTGTCTGCAGATTTGCATTTTATCATTAATTCTGGCTCAACAGCTACCAAGTCCTTTCTTATCTTATAGTTTTTCCCTGTATATATTCCTTTACAGTTAGTATTATAGCCATACCCTCTTTCCTCATAGACTGTGGGTCCCACAGCAGTAGAAGGCAGAATCTTGTTAATCCAGTCATGAAACACAGTTGTGCCAACAGTTAGAAGAGTCCTACCTCTGTCCTAGCTTACTGTTATTTATTACCATCTAAGGTGTCACAATGCTGATGGTTCAGGGGCAGTCAGGGTAACAGAATGACTTAGTTACTGGTGGCAGAGAACTTGCCCCTGTGCCTTGTGAGAAGATGCATTCCCAGGGCTAGGTGTGAAGGAGGTAGTTTGAGGTACTTTACTTCCTTACCTCTTGGCATGGTCTAATATGCAATAGAATCATAGAATTATTGAGGTTGGAATAGACCTATAAGACTGAGTCCAACCATTAACCCAAGTCCCCCACTAAACCACGTTCCTAAGCAGCACATCTTCATGTCTTTTAAATACCTCCAGGGATGGTGACTCAGCTTACTCTGTTGGGCAGCCTGTTCCAATGTTGGCAACCCATTCCATGAAGAAACTTTTCCTAATAGGCAATCTAAACCCACCCTGAGACAACTTGACAACAACAACTCTTGTCTTGTCATTTGTGACTTGGGAGAAGAGGCCGGCACCCATTTTGAAACAACCTCTTTTCAAGTAGTTGAAGAGAGCAATAAGATCTCCCCAAAGCCTCCTTTTCTCCAGGCTAAACAACCCAAGAGGAATGGATGCTAAACAAATAGAGAACAAAAATATACTGCTTTTCCCAAAATGCTTATCCTTGAAGCACAAGTAAATACCGACAGATGAGAGATGCAAAGGGTTAATGAGGGAACATCTACTGAATTTAAGAGAGCTAACTGTAGTGTGTGCTATCTGCCAACGTGCTAATAACAGCTGCATTGATGGACCTTGCTGTCAGGTTCCTGTGGGGGCAGTTCAGAGAATTCCTAATCATCCCTCAAAGGATCCTGTCTGTCTTTACGGATTAAACAGAGAAGTCAGATTGCTAACAAGGTGAATTGAAGTTGGATGCTTAAAATTAAGTGATGTGAAAGTTACTTTTCCTCCACTCCCACTTCCCACCTTCTGCCTGATGATGGACACTGGCAACAGTGTCAAAGGGCTGCTAAGCTTCATTTGAAGGGAAGCATTTTTAAGGTTAGATTTGATGACAGAGAAGAATGCTATTTTGACATTGAGAGTGGCAGGGAGTTTAAGTGAAATCACAGAGATGGGTGTTGAGAAGTGTAGTGAGTGACTGATGGAGGCTGGCACCACCACAGCTATCCAAGGCATGCTATGGAGTGGCCGTACATTTTTAGGCCTACGTCTCAGGCACAGTTCCAACTCTCCTTTGATTAGGTGCTGTCAGATGTCTCTCAGAAGTCTCTGCTCCTCTTGGGCTCAATCTGGATTGGTATTAAAACACAAGTTCACACTGGCATCCTTTCTCAGGTGCTTGTTACAAGGAACAAATTCATCACCCTGTAGTGAACTTCTTGGGGTGAGATTCTGACCACTCAGTTGGTCTAGTTCACCTTTGGTTTCAGCGACCTCAAGATCCAATGATTTGGTTCTAAACATTTTCATCTTCTTATGTAGGTGGACATCCCCGTTCCAGTGGCGGTCTGGCCTTTCCCTTCCCTTCCCTCACAGATGGGAAGGATGAGTCTGTCTGATTTCAGATTCTTAGCATCTGTTGAACATGACACTTAAACTCCTTCCAGTCCTCTCAGTTGTCCAGTTTCTATTTTCCTTTTATAACCGGAGGAGCTGCCATTCACAATCACTCCAGACCTGGTGTGAATATTTAAAACTTTATAACTTTTTGAGTGTCAGTTGTGGAATAGATCTGATGACTGTGGTCTGGGATGGGTAAGGACTTCTTGGACTCTTCCCATGAATTCATGGTGGGAAGCAAAGCTGTCAAAAACATCTGCTATTAATGCCAGCAAAGTGTGCTTTGGCTTTATCTGTGTAATTTTATTCTGTCACCTTAGTCCCATGTCATTTGTACTTTTGCCCCTAGGATCAACACTGGATTCTGTATTGAAAGTTGAGAGCAGATATTTATTGTAGGCTTTGAAGCCATACCTAAATGATGTTTGAGCTAATGCCATTATCATAGCATAGCTGTCTCTTTCTTCTTTCCAATTCTCTTTCATTCATAAGGCTGAAAGACCTTTTAATCTTTATGCAATTTCCTCTGCAAGGTCCAAATCACCTTGATATTTGGCAACATCGATTCTGTCTTTCCCTTCTTGATTGCTCAATCTTAGAGAATTTCCTGAATAATAAAAATTATGTCCATATATGCAAACGTGGTCATATGGTCTCTTTTGGCACCTTTTCTCTATTTATTATATCTAATTTATATAGGATTTGTATTAGCCCGAATGTGTTCTTTAGCAGGCCTGATCCAATTTCTGTTTAAGTCTATGACACTTTCATGATAGTTCTTAATGGTCGTGGGATTTAGCCCAAAGACTGGTGTATTTAAGTCAGTTTTAATCTGAAGGGCCTGTAATAAAACCAATGACTTTGATCTTCTTTTTTGGGAGTTAAACTGTATCAGAGACTTTAATTTTTCTTTTTTAACCTCAAGTAACTGCATGTTAACTGAGTGACTGTGAGAGCAGTACTCTTCTGCACAAGAAGAACAGTGTTTAGAACAGTGCATAGGACTTGGGATGATGATGGAAACTATTTTCATTACAGGCAAAAGTGGGGATACCTTATATAGAAACTTTACTATAAAAATAATTATCTATTTCTATTAAGGCCTAGCAATTTTATGTATGTGTGTATGTATATGTGTGTGTATATATATGTATATTTACACATAAATACAGATGAATTAAGTTCAATTTTTTTTTTTTTCTAACAGGACACTAAAGCAGCACTGGCCCTCTTCACCCTTCCTGGAGTCTTTCTTGGGCTGAATCATGATGTCTTTTATAATCTGGGCTTCTCAAATAGGACTTGTGATTAAATTTTTTACTGATACGTTCTTCTATCCAGTATGAATTGACTGTAGATTACCAAACTGTTACTCAAGTAGTAACAACTTAAAGATACTGTCAAGATTGGCTTGATATGAACTGGTGAGCTAGAGGTGAGGGAATAGCTTACTAACCATTCTTTTGAGCCACACATTCCCCAGCACTGACAATTTAACAGAATTGCCAAAATGCTCATCTACTACAATCACAAATCATATTGTGATGCCCAACAACCTTAGTGTTTTAATCTTACTCTGCCTTTGTTTCTCCCCTTGTTTTCTGTTTCCCCTCTGCCCCTAACACATACAAACACAGAGATTTTCTGCTTTTATAAATACAATGGATGTTGTTGTCTGTTCAGATAAGAGCAAATGCCAGATAGGATAGCTATATTTTCAGTCCTGGCAAATGCAATCATAAGTTCAGTTTATTAATATTGCAACAGTTGCACTAAATGAGATCACTTGGATAACAAAACATTTATCAACAAAACGCTGCCACCTACTGAAGTTTTGCAAACAGCCCAGATGATTGGATAAGATCACAAATTCACTCTGTCACAATCTTATGGTCTTTGCTGAAATCGTTCTGAGGGGAAAAAAAGCAAGAATGATAACCAGCAGAACAAGACAAGACATCTCTTTCATGCAGTCTGTTCACCAAGTGTCAGGGTGAATCCTGGAGAGCAACCTCCAAAGAGGAAAGGAGATTTGGCTCTTTGTGCTCAGTATGCCGTGGAGTTTTCAAGCATTGCGGCTAGGGAACTCATCTTATCAAACACTTTGGCTTGCAGCCTATTATAAACTTCCAGTTTCCTCATACTGATGTTCAAAGCTTCTGTTCAGGCCCTACTAAACTGACATTTGAACTTGCCAGCTTTTTGTTGCATTGCACTACCCTAGATTATAAAGGCTTTGTAAATAAATATATAAGAAGTCTTAGTGATTATAAGAAATCTTGTGAATTTTCTGTTGCAAGATCTCAACCAACTAAAAATTATCATTATTTCAGTATAGGAACTAGGCATGTCATGAAACAAGAAGTCCTGCACATAGAGGTGTGTCATCCAGCAGATGATTAGACATGCAAGGGCTGACAAGGCTTTGGATAGGAATTGTTGTGCCCACTTGAAATTGCAGGCAGCACTTCTAGACTGCCATAATCTAAAACGGTTTTTAGACAAGAATGTGGATCTCATTTTCTAGTGTCTTGGGATAAATGCTTTGTGGATTTAGCTGTTAGTTATTGGTAGAAGTATTTAAAGGAAATGCAAACAAAATTATTCATGGTGCAACTATGTTTTTTACATTATGGGTAGAAAGGAGCATTTATGTTAATCAAGTAAAGCAAACTCAAAGAGTCAGGACAGCATGATTTAGGAATTACAGTCGCCTTTACTTCATGCAATGGGCGACCCACCTTACCTTTGCAATAATATTCAGTTTCTGATTTGTAATGATCACAAAATTAATACTTACCCCTGGAACATCCCTGGATGCTAAAGTTATAGACAACTTAAAGGGCATGGAAAAAATGTCTGCTTTTTAAGATGACTACAACAGAGCATTTAAACATGTGCATAACTTTACGCATGGAAGTAATTCAATTGAAATAAACAGGACTACTCAAACATTTCTGATTTTGCATGTGCTTCTATGCTTTGCTAGCTTAGGGGCTAAGAATGGATATGCTTATTTAACACAGTGTTTATCTACTAAGCCTATGTTCAGCATTACTGATTCCTTTCCCTTTCATCAGACAGACGCAGGGAGTTCTCAATTTTTCTAGCCTCCTTCTGGGTCAGTGTCTTGAGGTGACTATATGATACTGTATCCCCTATCATCTGCTTTTTTTTTTTTATCGTTTCCTCCTAATTTGTCTCAAAACCAAGACAGTCAGTTTCAAACTTTCTTCTGCTTTACAATGTATTTGCATTTTATATCTGACATAGAAAACAGAAGCTATAAACCCAAGCCCTGAGTCCTGAGGGAGTAAAGTGGATGACTTGAAAGGAAACACTCAGAGGCTAGTCTAGATTAGGGGATGCAATTGATATTAGGCTGGGGCTGGCTCTTCCTGGCCTAACTTTGGACATTTTTACACTGGGAATCAGGATCTCCTTTCTTTGGATTTAGCTCTTTGTGATTGCCCTTGAGTTTCCCTTATGACTTGACTAACCCTGGATTCATTCTCTCTTCCTAGCACAGGAATTGTCCTTACTGCTGTGGTGCCAATATTGTTTCATGCAGGACATGAGCATATATACTCACTACTGTTTTGGGAAACCCCACCTAGTGACAAGCCAGAATCTTTAACTTGACTTGGCCTTTATGTTAAACTCTTTTGCAGTAAAACCTACAACATCTTTTCGTTTTCAGTGAGTTTTTAAACATGGTTTGTTAGCAATGGGTTAGTTATCCTGTTGTACCTGTTATATGTATCCAGTGCCAGCTACACCATCTTTCTTGCTGCGCAAGCCAGGCAAAATCTGAAATCCCCAGTGTGGGTCACCTGGAACTGTTGTTATCAGATATAAACTCTGATTAGTTTATGTAGGCTTGGGCTTTAAGCTGAGCTTTGCTGCAGCTGCTCACCAACACAAAGGAACTTCAAAGGGTTTTGACTCCACTCAGGGGCACTGCAGCCAACACATCTGCTGTCTGTGGAGAGAAAAGTGACTGTTTAATGCACACCATTGCCCTAACAAGTGCACAGGTGCAATTTCTGGCTGGAGCTCATCACATTGGCCTGTCTGTATTTAAGTTCTTCTATCAGGATTGGTGGTTATTTCGGAGCTCAGAGCTCCTGGCCTTTCACTCAGTGACACCATTCCTCTAATAACAACTAGAGATTGCTTCTTCCATGGGCATCCGCAGACTTTTCATAGTTGTACTGGACCTTGCCCTGCATCCACATTAGTGAACGGCTGTGAGAAGCCACTCCTTTTGTGACAGAAACTGGCTCAGAGAAGAGACATGGGAATACAGGTCTCTAAAGACAAACTATTCATAAAGCCAAGAAAATATTGATTTAGGGCCACTGCAACCTATTGAGGGCATGCTCACTCTGCCCAGGGTAGAGACATGTCAGCTGCTCCCAGGAGCAAGGCAGCTGTGTCTGTGGGGCTTTCCAGCCCTCCAGTGGAACACTGTTCATGGCAACGTTGTTCCATCATTAGAGGCTCTCTTGCATATGACTTATCTGGATGCTTTACTAGTAAAACTTTGTATGTGTTAGATTTTCTAGTTACACCTATCAAAGAATTTGGTCACTATGTCATTAAATTAGCAATGCATGTTACTTTGCATTTTTTGGTCAATAAATCTTTACCTGTGAAGACCAGAGCATGATCTCATTTTTTATGTGGACGTTTAGAGTGGAGCACACATACAAATGTTGTCTTTTTGTTTAGCATAGATTATCCTGAGCTATTCCAGAGTGGAGGCAGGGCTTGTGCTGGGGAGAGTTAGGCATGAGGAGCTTGCTTGTGGCTGGTGGGAATAGCTCCTAGGTTGGCTGTTACTTGCCCTCTGAGCAGATTAGCTTTGAAATAAAGAACTATGATTTTCAATTCAAGGTTCTCACAAAATTGACAAGTAGGTAAAGTTTTATGAAGGATTTGAAACCCTAGCGCACTGTGACACTGCCATGACAACAGGCATGGCACCCAGCTTCCATGTACCTTGCTAGTGCATCACATCCTACTGGGCTCTAAATTGTCTTCAGGAAATATTACTTCTACAGAGAAAAATCTTCAAAAAACCCAACTACCTGAGAAACCATCTGAGCTAGCTAGAAGCAAAGTAGAGTTGACACAAGCAACACTTTGATACACAAGACGGTGTGCCTGACAAGAGATAAGTTCCTAAGCAGTCCAGACATGTCACTTTTGTGTGTCTCACTGTCAGGAACTTCTCCTGACGGTGACTACATCCCGATAATTGTTTTTTTAAACCCAGACTGATTTTCACAGAAGCAGATAAATAACACAAACCAAGCAGTTATTGTGTCTATGGCACTCACTGGACATGTGGGTGTTCAATTCTGCTCTCCACCAGCCACTGTTTTCACTTCCTGTCACTCTGGGAAGCACCTGTGAAGAATTGTGTCACTGCCTCAGCATAATGGTACATGTCTAG
>VZDJ01007749.1:41488472-41566910 GCA_008694505.1 Cyanoderma ruficeps
TGCCCCCCTCCCTGCCTCCCTCCCTCCCTGCCTCCCTCCCTGCCTCCCTGCCTCCCTGCCTTCCTTCTCTCTCCCTTTGTTTTAAAAGCATACACAAAAACTTCTGGAAATGTCTCTAAATGCTAACTCAAATTTATTTTTTTTTAAAATTCAAGAAACCACTCACTGTATGTTCTATCATAGAAAAAGGAGATGATCATAATCTATTGTAAATTTTGAGATTAAGAATAAACTGCACAACATGGACATGATTTTTTTACTTCTCGTATTATTCAGGCTCTTTAAGATCCTTTTAGAATGTGTATAAATTAGCTCCAACTATAATAACTATACATAATTTTCAGCTTTCATTGTGTTACTTAAGATTTCATTTTATTTACCATTAACAAAATGAACAATATTTGAACACCTTCACTCTCTTTCTTACATTCCCATTTGTGTCTGAAAAACAAACATGGATATTGATAATCAAAAGCCATTACACGAAAGATGTATACTTCATTTCTGGAATCACATTACACCACTAAAAATTAGTTCTGCATTTTGCCTAGAAAGAATAAGCAACATTAACCCAGTCCACACAATTGATTCAGTGTCACTGTAACGAAGTCATAGACATCCTTCTGCAGACTGTTCATTCAGATAGTTAATTCATAGTAGATCAAGATCATGACTGGCCAAGAACATATGAAATGTCCTAACTGTGGGGTAGAGTTTTTCCTCTGAGTGCAGAGGTCCACATTTGGAAGAAAGCAGTGCTGTGCAATGGGATGAAGAGAGACAAGGGCATAGCAAATTTGTGGCTGTGAGGTCTGCCAGCTCTTACAACACTGGGCAGCGGGAGGGAAAGGAGACCTGCTGTTCTGTTGTTTTCCTCAGACAGTGCAGCAATGCCCACCTTGCTGTGGGGGAGGCAGGGAGCTGGTAAAAGTTTTGCCAGGAATACCAGTAAAAAAACTGGCAAAGTTTTGCCAGGAGTAAATCAGCGCAGCACCCCAGACACGATGCTGATTTGCACTGGCCATTGCACAGTGTGTATAGAGCTTTACCAGTGGTAAACCCAATCCTTTCAGCTGGATTTCCTGTCTCTTCTCACTACATATGCTCCAGTTTAACTGAATCAACATTTATATTACTTCAGTGAGGTTTTTTTTTTTAATTTATATGGAGCCCAGTGTTCTCCACTTGGCACACTATGAGTTTGTTCCCATTTCACGAAGCCAGTACCTAAATAATCTGTAAACCAGCATTGTAGCTTCCCTGCTCTTTGGCATGTGTTTAAAAGTCACACTACACAGATTTAAGGCTGGTGGATGGTAAAGAGATTAAATTTTCAAGTGCCAACTCATCACACCAGGTTGACACAATTCCCACTGTGTTGCTGAATTTACTTGAACAATTTATTATGGTGGGGCTAAGGGGAGTCGAAGAAAAATGGTTTATTTACCAAGGCAGAAAGTAAGGAAATATATGTTTTAAAGTGCAAACTCTTTATTCTGAAAAATTGGGCATTGTGCCTTGTGTGATGTATTCCCTGTCTGAAAATTACATAACTATGAATGTAAACTATGTATATGTGTATTTGTGGTTTTATTACAGGAAGCTGAGAGTGAGACCTTAGAGAGCTGGACATCCATGGAACCTACCATGTGGAAATAATGTTTGTGATCTTTTCTATTATGAGTTAGCAAACCACAAGAGTGCCAGGAGCTAATTAATGCAGAATTCTCACACTGCATCCCATGAAGACGGAGAAAAACCTGTACTTCGGTAAATGTGCTCCTTTCTTAAAGTAATGACCCATGAGATAAGACCAGCCTTGTAACAGTCCAAGTCACCATTTCTGGAGACCATTAGAAGGTTTCAACTCATTTTCATACTAAAAGCTTAAGGGATAAAAGCCCCCAAAACCCAACACTCCATCCCCTGCTTTCTCCTTCTAACATCTTACTGTTGGGTCAGGAAGTCATGATTAAAACTATGGAGTTCCTCTGCTCCCCACTGGAAATACTTCTGCTTAGCCAAAGGATGTCATATAGGGCTTTGACTGAGGAAAGATGCCAGTCAGATTTGGGTTCATAACTTGCAGATACCAAAGACACATGTGCTAACAGATACTCCAGCTCCTGCTATATCGTTTACAGTATTTGCAAACAATGAACTATAATGCAGGTATATCCTGATCCTTCATTAATCAGGAAAAAACATTAGAGGAAGCACTGGGGGCCCAGTTCTGCTTTCCAACATGTATGCACCTTAACCCCCATTAATTTCAGATGGAGTCACATGTGTGTATCCTCAGGGGGTGATTGCATCCTACATCAGCTACAAGTGACCGAGAAAGGGAAAATAATCGGCCTGATACTGGCCATTTGGACAATGTGTATTTGATGTGTCAGAGTCGTTCCAACCTTCCAGTTACCAGATGTCCGTAAAAATTCATAGCAGGCTATTAAATTTAGCAGATCCCATCTTAATTAGATTAGCTTCTGCTCAGCATGACAGCAAGAGTATTTCACTGATGGAGGATTTATAAAGATTTCTGGGGGGAATTCTTTATGGAAGGTGTAGTCTTTTATCCAATGGGATTTACGAATGGAGGGGGGGAGGGAAGAGAGAAAGCCCTGATAAGGACACACAAACATTGTCATGGCATGTTAAAACGTAAATGGGAGCTTTTATTTTATGGATGTTCTCTTTTTATTTCTCTTTCACAGTATGGACAGGCAGCACGAGCGTTTTTTGTGTCCTTGCATTATCAGGCCCAGCTAACATTATGGCATACGGGTGGTGGAAAACTACAAGCAAATTCTTGTTGTCAAATTCCCTCCTAAAACTAGCACCAAAGGAGTACTCAATGTTCAGTTGCCTGTCAGGTCATGAGTTATTTTTTCACCTACAGGAAACAGAACTGTACAGTTTGTCTTGGGCTGGTTTTATGTGCTGCAATCCAGCATCTATCCATCCATTGCCCTTCTTTCTTTAAGGTCACTGGGAAAAAAGAAAGACACAAAAAACTCCCCAACAACCAACAAACCCAATTTCTTATTAATTCTGCCTCTGTCCCAGTGCCAATGATTTTCTGGTTTTCTCTGCACAGGTTTTTATGGAAGATATATACTGTTAATGGTGACACTGGTGTCAGTAACAGAACGTGAGCAGCAGCAATGCCTGCACTCTATTCCCAGAGTGTAGATAACTTCATAAAGAAAAAAGGTGGGTGGAGGGGAGGGGAGATCTGGATAATTTTTCTTGTCATTTGATTCACCACTGAAAAGGTCACTCCCTGTAAGAAGAGACAGTCTTCTCTCTGAGATGTCTGGGGGAGGAGCAGGAATGGCAGAGCCAAAATGGGGGGGGACCCTTGCTACCATGCAGCTTTTGTGAGGTGGCAGAGCAGCCCCTCTGAGCACAAGGGCATGCAACACCCAGAGTATGCATGCTGGCAGCTGATAAAAACAGAAAGGGTCCATCCCTTGCTCACGCTGCGGGCTGATAGCATTCACATCATACACCGTTTGTTACTAGGCAACTGATTAAATATACGTGCTGGTCCTTCAAGCAGTGCTTGCAATTAATTAACCAAACCATTTTCATTTTGACTGTCTTCCGTCCTCCCCCTCCCCTCCCCACCACCAACCACCCTCCCAAATGCTGACATCTGACACAACTGAGAGGGATTTGATGCTCTTCCTGACCTGTGGTGCAATAAAACAAAGAATGGAAGCTTTGCATAGTGGATGTGGTCTACACCTGGGCAGTGGACACCTCTGAGCATCACTCTGGGTCCAGACAGCAGTGGGCACAAGGAACGGACATTTTTCTTTGCTTTGCTTTGCTTTGCCAGGGTCAATGTAAATTGAACTGTGAAAACCACAGGGCAGAGTCCAGAAGATCTGCTGGCAAATCTATTTGAAGCGCAGTTGTATTGAAGGATGGAGGTTGGGTTTTCTTTCTTGGTTTTAAAATTGGGATTACTTATCCCTACAGTACTCATTCACGAATTTAAAACCCCTATGGAGCACATTTGCATGTGTACATATATAGACACACACATATATATTTAGTGATAAATATAAATATTTATACAGCTACTAATGTATGTGAGTGGTGTTAAAGTCCAGATGTCACTAACTCTAAGTGCACATTCATCTGTCATAGCTGTTATGCTGGGACCCCAAAACCAGGCAGTCACTGCAACACTGAGCTCCCAGTGTCTAAATTGCAATGACAGGCAAAGTGGAAGAAGGGATCTAGACATCAAAGGTTGTTCAAGGTCATACAGGGGGTCAGTAGCAGGGCCGGGAATAGAAAATGGCTTTTGTTTTTCAGGTCATATTTTCTAATAAAAAAGAAAAAAAAAAATCTGTGAGTCATCTCACCCCAAATCCTCCCTCTAATTCTGTAATACAGTTGTCATATTAAACTTGTATGAAATAGACTGGAATTACACATGGAAAATGGGTAACTACAAGGATCCTGGAAGATCTGACTGTTCCTATTACACTTGATCAAATGCAACTGTCAGCTGCTTTGGCAGAGATCACCTTTGATGATTAAAAGGAGAGGACTACATTACAAGAGGGTTTGAGCACGAAACCACTTGCAGCAATCCACAATTAAACAGGAGAGGCTATTGTTCTGTTTCTGACTGGGAACAGAGTTACAAATTTATTGGAGTTCACAGGCTTGCTGCAGAGCTTGTCTTTTAACAAAATTGTAGCCCCATTCTGTATCAGAGCTTCCTACCCCGCTCAAAACCTCGAGTGCATTAAAGAAGCAATTTAGGGTTTATTTGAAGGGGGAAAAATAGAATGTCGAGTTGGGTTTCTTTCTTCCTTCCTCCCACTGGCTTTCTGCTGAGGAGGGAGGGATTTGAATCAGCAGATTCTCAATGGCACTGTCGCCTATCAGAGCTGGTATAGATTCAGTAGAAATGGGTAAGAAGCAAATAATGAAGCACAGACTAACTGACAATTTAAGGGTTTTTTTAACACACTGGCCAGCAGCTGATTTGGTGTGAACCATCTGTGGAGCCATGCTGCTTTGTGCTGCCTGTGCCTTTGAGTCAGGACTGGAACGGTACCTCTGAAGAAAGCACTCTTTGGGTTTTTGACTCTTTTGAATGAGTCAAGGCCATTTTCCACTCCTGATGCGACTCAGTTACTTTGGCCTGCTTTGCTTTGACTCTGGCCTGTCATTTTTTTTGGCCTGTACTCCATTTTGAATAAAGAAGGGCTTGTGGCTTTTACCAGCCTTGCATGAGCTGAGTAAATCTGCATGGTGGTAAAAGCAGACCCCAGCTGCAACCCTCTCTGCCACACGTGATCACAGCCTGTGGTGGTCACAACTGGCACAGGCTGTCCCTTATGAGGTAGCAGATTATGTCCCTTTTCTCCAAAAATGGCTAGTCGCTTTCATCAACCCCACTGAGTCGTGCACTCATCCTCTTTAACTTTCACTTTGGCTTTGCTGAACTTTGAATGAGAAAAATATTAGTAAAGAGCAATTTTATGCCCTCATAAAGAGTTATATGTTACTAGGCAATAATGGAAGCAAAAACCAACCTGGCCAAAAGACCTCAGCCTCTTAGCCTCCTTCCACTGCTTTCTTTAAAGGTGTTGCTGCATCGTTAATCTACTTTGAGCTTGTCAGTGGCTGGAAATCCACCCAGATGATGTGAAGATGGTTCACAGTGCCAGTCGGGCCCTGCTCCTCAGCCCTGCTAATCCACAGGGGTGGAGGGAGAAAGTCAGAGAACATCTGTATTTCTTGCAGGTTTCTACATGCCGCACCTTTCCTCTTATCCTTATAATGATTTATATTTAATTGACTTGTAATTATACCCACTTTTCTTTTTTTTTTTTTTCCCTTCNTTTTTTTTTTTCCCTTCTAGCTCATCTTGGTTTTTCCATACCCATATATGGTCAGTCACCAGCCTCAATTTTTTTCCACCACAATGAGGCAATAAATCCTGTGGGACTGGACAGGAAACCCAGCTTGCCAAGGAGAGACAGGATGAGTATCTCCTAGAGACAGCCAGAGGTATGAGTGCATATTGTCCATACAGCATATTTCAAAGAGTGCCCAGGGCAAGCCTGGAAAAAGTTTTATGTCTGCAACAGTATTTCTTTCTGGAAAAACAGATTTAAAAAAAAGCTCACTGTGTATTTTTTGCTCCTTTTATGTGTGTGGAATTCATGATATATAGAAGTTGGTTCATCTCAAAATTTCAGCTAAGACCTGTTTTTTTATAGGCAGAGGATAATCACATAGAAATGCCTGCTTTAGAAAATGTGCATTTGCTGTCTCTTCAGCTATATGTGTACATATTCCTCAAGTTGGAAACGACTTCTGGGATCTTAGTGTTCCAAACACCTTCATTAAAAACACTGAGCAAGTTTTATTAATACTTTCTTGGGCTTCCAAGCATGTCTAGGCTCATTCATGTTTAAGCTTCACTGCAAACACTGGTGAACTCTCTGATCACATGCTCCATCCAGCTGCTTGTTCCTTTAAAGGAACAGATCCTGAGACACTAGGATATTGTAACAAAACTCAGATGAGCCTCAATAAAATGGTGGTAGATGGCACACTAATGACACAGTGACTACTCTGCATGTTCTGTATGAAAATACATATTGTGGATCCCTTTTGAAGGAATCCTTTCAGTAAGACTCCTGTGGTATTTGTAGTCCAGAAAATCCACTCCAGCTCTTGCAAAAAATATTACTTTGCAGTAGGGATATGATGGTGTTCAGACACAACATTATCTTACTCTGCATGCAATGACATTGCTTTGCATCCTGGCACAGTGGTGCAAAATCTCCATATTTGAGAAAGCACTGCTTTCAAATATGAAGAAGAGGTTACCATTGTTGCTACTTACCAGTGTAACTTCAGGGGAAACAGAAGCAGAAGCATTGGTGCCCTATTATAGCTGGCTACATTAATCACTATGTCATTCAAATTAAGCCACTTACTGACACAGGAGCTGGTTTGTAAACACCAGGAAAAGAACTGGATCTCTGGTTGTCAGTGCATGGGCAAATAAAATTCCCAGATATTCACAAGCCTGGGAGTACAGCATCACTTAACTGCACTCTCTTGCTTGCACACATACTCAGCTACACTGCTAAAGGGTATGCCAGTGCAGTGTAGTGTTGAATTATACAGGCTAACTCTTAGCTGTACAGGAATTAGCTTGGGAACCAGAATAAGTCTAACAGCAGTAGCAGGATACATTAGCTCGCATGGCTGAGTTAGCCTGTCTGGCAACCACTATGATTAGAAGGCTTCTAGGATTAGATTGCTGGAGCTAAGTCATGAAAGCTACCTTGGGTCTTTCAGTGTGATATGGTGAATTGTGACCCCCTCCTCCCCCAGCCCCCACCCAGTAAACAGCACTTTGCAGGACACAAGCTATACCTACTTGCATTCAAGATCTGGATTCTTAATGGAATGAACTGGCCCAGCTTCACTGTGGAAGTCAGTGGCATAGCTACACTGATTTACACTGACAGACTCCTGGCCGAGATGTTTCAGTCTGTCAGTTGTACTTACCATGCTCTGCCAATCTGGGGGGGATAGTCACAGTCTTATTCCTTTTAATGATGATTCTGCTGCAGTTGTTTTTTTTTGCTTGTTGCAGTTAAGGCCAACAGGCACTATTATGGTCTTCTAGCTTGGTCTTGCAATGATTTTAGCTTTAAGGGATAATTTTGAATAGCACTGCAGAAGCAGTAGCAGCTTCCTTACACTGCCAGATGTCAAGGCTCAATCCCTCAGTCTGCTTTCCCCATGTTTCAACCTGCAGAGTGTTATGCTAATTTTGCTTGCAGCTTCAAGTCAGCTGAATTTCCGGCTGGCTTCAACTTAAGCTGTTTTTATTTCAAATAAGGTAAATTACCCACTTCAGCCCAGGGCTCGGTTTCCAAGCTTCCGTTCTGCCGGTTTTCAGGCTTCACTTCCAGCAGCTCTGCATAATCCCTGCAGAAGGCATGTCCTCCGCTCCTCCTGTGCCAGGGACATGCTGCTTTGCTTGGCTGCTCCCAGCGCTGGAATCCTCCTCTTCCTCCTCCCTCTTCTCTCAGGACTTTTGGTCTGAAATCAACAGAAGTTATTTTTAAGCTTTATTTAAGAGACTTCAGCTAAGAGAGGCTTGTTAGTCCCTAGACTCTCCTTCCTGTTTGCCTCCAGACTTTGCAGAAGCTCCCACTGCAGAAATGTGTGCTTCACAGTCATCCCCATTACATTATTATTTTGCATGATGGGACTGAGAACTTTCTAGCAGGTCCATGGTTGCCAGCTTGCCTTTCCTGAGGCTTAGAGGACTTTTGAAAAATTCAGTAGGAACAAGACTGTGACGGTGTGAAGGTAATCCTAATCTGATACTGTAAGAGAAAGTAAAACCAGGAGCATCTGTGGAGGCAAACTTTGGTGGTTTGCCAGTGAATCCAACGGTATATCCAGTCAGATTCCTCCAGCCATGGAGTCACAATGCGCTTCCTAATACATCAGAGAACAGATATCTCTGCCATTGTACCTAAAAACCCTAAGAAAGTTTCTCTCTAAAGGGATTACATTCAAATAAACAATCCAGATAGGTGAAGGGAAACAAAGTAGACAGAGGTGGGGTGACTACTTGCGGCCACATGGCAGATCAAAACTGAGATATCAGTCTCCCTCACTACACTGATCCCATAAGTGTGATGGCCCTATGGAGCAGGTTAGTGTATGCTCCTGCTTCAAAAACTTCAGGAAACTAAATATAAACCTAGAAGAAAACTGCATGAGGCATCATATTATAGCATAAAGGAATAGCATTTCTTTTCTTGCTTTGTGGAAAGCTGACATTTTATGTGCTGTGTGTTGGCATTTCCTGTGATATTGCCACAGGCACAGGATTCAGACGGATTGTTCAGGAGCACATTAAATACTCCTTCATAGATATAACTTTGCACAGGAATCTCTTTTATGCATGTGGGATGGATAGGCAAGCCATCATCTGAGACAGAGATTGTTAGAATCCAAAAAATATTATTGAGGTGTTCTGCAGAAATCTCCCCTCAATCAGGGTAATCCAGCCCCTATTTCTCTATGATTTACTCAAAAGTATCCTTTTTGGTGTTATTTTAATCACATTTTACAAGACTTACATTTGTCTTCGTTCACCCTTCATATGTGCAGACAGTTCATTTAGGAATGTAGGATAATTGCTATTGTGGTGGATTGATCCTGTCCAGCAGCCAAGCTCCAACACAGCTGTTTACTCACCCTTGCCCCCACAGCAGGATGGGGGATGGAAAAGGAAAAATAAAAATGAGAAAACTTGTTTGATTGGTGAAGACAAAAGGAGAACTACAAGCAGAACAACCAGTCTCCAAGCACTGAACATGTTGGAAGCCCAAAAAGTTCCTTGTTCTTTCTCTATCCCTGTTTTCATTGCTGAGCATTACACTACATGGCATGCAGCATCCCTTTGGCCAGTTCAGGTCAGCTGTCATGACTGTGTCCCCTTTCAATTGCCTGCTCACCTCTTACTTATTTGCTCCAGGAACTGGGGACAGAGTGGAAAAAGGAGAAATCTTTGATGATGTGCAGGCACTGCTCAGCAATAGCTTAAACATTAGTATGCTATGAACTCTGTTTTAGACACAAACTTAAAGCACAGTACCATCAGGACTGCTATGAAGAAAATTAACTCCATCCCAGCAAGATCAAGCACAGGTTCCTTTTTAAAGATACCCTGCTTCAGAGAAGGTCATAACTGTCTCTGAATCAACAGATAGAGGGGGTTATACAGGAAACATAGGGTTCATATGCACCTGCAGACAATTGTCCCTTGGATATGGGTTTGTCTCTCTCCCTTCACTACCAATTCCAAGCTTTTAGGTAGCTGAAGTGAATTGAGAGGACCCTTACTCTTCAGTGATCAGCCATGAGACTTTCTCCTGTTCTCACTCTATCAGTTGTTATGCTATACCTATCGATGTGGTTGCTATCTGTCTCACCACAGGTTTCATGTAGCTTATAATTTTACCTTTAAATACAGTAACTAAAAGTAATTTTAAATCCCCCTTTCTCATATGTCTCCTCAGAACTGAGTCCCAGAGGTTACAAACACATATTTTCTTCTAGTAGTGTGTATTTTTACTGAGTAAGCTTTGTGGATGCTTCTTGGGCCTGGATCCTACCTTCTCAAATGTGAAGTGCAGCTTCTCTGTCTAATGTTAAAAGTGACCAAAAACCTGAGACTGAGCAAAAGCACTAAACTGTGATAACTGTCACCCCCAAATAAATATTTATTTTTAAGTGTCAATTCTTAATAAAGATAGGTGTCAAAGCCAAATAAACCAAATTACAGTGCAATAAAATATATTTCATAAATCTAATTTAAATATGTGCCAAGCCTTTATAGTGTAACATGGAAAGACAGAGATTCTACTCAGCCTTCTTGGTACAAGAGAGATATTTATTAAATTTATCTGATATATATTGTACCAATATAACTTCTGATTTTTCAGGCCCCAGAGAACCTAAGGATGAGGAGCAGAGGCAGAAGAAACTCAGCTTTGTCAGACCTTTTGGCAGCTCCTTTCATTGTTTCTCCTCTGAGCAGGGTGGTCTGAACCTGAATGTGATGGTCAAGGCAAAAACAGGTCATGCCATCTGCTAATATGAAATCACAGGATTGTAGTCTTTATTGGCTTTTCAGAAAAAAACTTCCTCGTAAGTTTTTCAAAACGACTGGTGCTTTCTCAACCACCAGTGCATGGTCAGGAGTCAGTTTCCTTGAGTTGACTGTACAGGTGCCTGATTCATTTGAGGATATTTAAAAGAAATTCAAAACCTACCCACACACATAAGTAGTTTGTAGTATTCTCTACAAAGTGTTCTTCTCCTGCGTGTGCTTAATTTCATTCACTATCTCAGTTCTCTTAATGTTTTCATCCTCTGCAATTTCTCATGACACAAACTTTGTCACCTTTGCTCTTCACCATGGCCTTCAAATCATTAATAAATATCCCAGGCACGTGTCATATTTTTAATCTTGGGGCACCCTACATGGAAGTCCTTTCCATGCTGAGACAGACCATTTGTTCCTCTTCTTTGTTTCCATTCCCTCAGCAGAGGGCTTTTTTTCTCCCCCTGTCCATGCAGGACTTTACCTCTCACCTTGTGGTTATTGAGTTTCCTTTATAGCCTTTTCTCAGGAACTTTATCAAAAGCCTTTTGAAGGTCTAAATAAAATACAGACACTGGTTGTCCTTTATCCACTGTTTTGTTAACTCTTTTAAAGGTCCTGAAGAGGTTTGAGGTTTCTTCTAAGACAGAGGTCATGCTGGTTTGTCCCTACCATATCACCCTCATCTACTGCTCCTGCTTTGTAAGAATGTCTAATGACTCCCCTGCACCAGGACTGTTGCTTAAGAACAGAAAGCAGAGGGAGATACTTGTCTGTGGAGACTTTTCCTTACAGCCTTCTAGCTGGTTGGTTTATGCAGCCTTTAAGCCCTGAGGTAAGGAAACAGGAAAACAGATTAATAGACATAGCAATCTCCCCCAAGATACTTCTAGATAAACACAGCCTTGGGCATTTAGAAAGTCAGATTTATTACACCTTAAAAGAGGTTCCTGAAAACTGTGGCTGTTTTATTTTAAAGTATGCAGCCAAAGGCATGCACTTCTTTAATCTTTGCCACTCTTTCCTGATAGACAACCAAAAGCACAGGTCCCAGGGTTTAGAAACAGTTGTGTATAAACTGGAAAAAATCTCAGCAAGCCTTTAGAACAATGAAGATCTCATTGGGGGCACTGAAGTGGATTTGAACTAAAGCCAAAACACATTTCCAGTGCACAAGCTGTACAGAAACAGACACAAATGCACAATTGATATTGGTAGCGTAATATAATTGCCAACATTTTCCTGGAAAAATGAGAATGCAGACAGTGATGTTTGAAGGTAGGTGGTTTTTTATGCTCGAAACAGCACTGAAGTGCAAACCCAGGCCACAGTGTTTGGCTGGCACTGGAAGTCTGGGATCCCAGCTGTGACCCTTGTTGCCTGCAAAGTGGCATTACCAGTGTACTCACTTCTCATCACTGGTTGAATGTATCCCCAGATCCCAACACCTACCTGCACTGTACTGTTGGTGGGTGGGTTGCATATGCTCAGCTGAGTTGCATACATCCAGCTCAGTTTAGGTATTTACTTTTGGGGATCATTGGAAATTTTCATTCATTTTACCTGAGCTAAAAGTCTTTGAAAAAAGATGACTTTGCCATTCAGCATTTATCTCTTTCATTACCTTCACAAAGGCAGGAACACATATTTGTTGATTTGCTTTTGTCATGCGGAGGAAAGGCTCATAGTCCTAGTTACTCTTATTTTGTAATTTTTTCCCCCTGTGTGATCCCATTCCCTCCCTTCCCTCAGTTCCCAAAAAACAGGTAAGTAATGTAATTGGAAAAGGCTCCCTTCTCTTAGAGTTTGAGGTCTATAGCATTTTTTACCAAGATAAAGATATCACCCACCACCATTGCCTTATAAAAGAAGGGACTAAATTATATCAATTTCCATCACAGGTTTATAATTTACTAATAAAACTCCCTTAAGATTCTTTTGCAGACCCTCTGACTTTTGTCACTCCTTTTTGACCATAAGCATCTGCAAATTTTGGGTAGTCTCTTCCTCTTAAGGGTGGGACGCCACAAGAGGTATTATTTTACTTGCTAAGAGGTATTATTTTACTTGCTAAATGTGTTACCTTTTGTTACTTGTGAAAAGAAGGATTAAACTCAGGTCTCTTTGATGCCATGCTGGTCTGAATTTTTAAAAAAATATTCCAATATCATTGAGAGTGATCTCAGTTCTGAAAGGAACTACTGGTCTCTCTGGAGATGCTGAGGGCTGCTAGAAAACTATAAAACCAGCACTGTTCAAAGCCATAACTGCTCAAATGAGTACCATAGCTCTGGGACTAGAGCACGCTGGGCTGGGTGTAATAAGATTCCCTTTTTTTTCAAACTGGTTCCTGCCTCAGATACATCCATCCACATCCACCTGTGCATGTAAAGGACACCCACACATGCAGAAGAAATCTGCTGATAATGTGTGTTAGGGATTGGGGCTAGCACTTAATATTTTGTCTTCCCTTCCAGTGCATCTTCACAAGCCTCCCTGGATACTCCTCGTCCCCAGAATTTGGATTTGGCTTTTTCTCCACTGCCTGAAGCACAGTTTGCACACACTTAGGTGATTTACTGAAGGCTGCATAACTGCTTGGAAATATGCAAGGCTGTTTTTGGCAGCGCTGGTGTAGATATTTCAGTGCCCTGCCTCAGACTGATAGTGTTGTGCAGGGAAGAGAAGGCAGCTCTGGAAAACATGTCAGTTCAAAAGGAAGGAGAATCTCTTTAATCACTCAGGCTCTCAGGAAACCCAAGACTCAGTGGGACAGTTTCCTCACTGTTGGGACTGTCCCAGAAAATCAGTGGCATTTAAAAGGTCGCAGCCAAGGAAAGTGCTGCAATGATGGAGAGGGCCCCAGCCAGTGTGAGCGAAATGGCTACTGCCTCTGCTGCAGCCAACGACTGGCAAGGAGACTTGGGGTTCAGTATTGCAGAAAGAACAGCATATTTGGCAAAGTCACCTTTTCTTTTTGAAATATCTGGGGAGGTTATATCTGAACATATAATCAGGTTTTAAAATGAGTGTGGCACAAGGAACTACTTGAAGTCTCCTCAGATTATATTCAGGGCCTGATCCAGCAATTTCTTGCTTTCTTTCTCTCTTTCTCCACCTCCCTAAATATACATATCCTGACTGACTCCTATGAGATTAATTCAAACAGAGCAACTGCTGGATTAGACCTTAATCCCTTTTCCATCCATTTAAATCATCCTGAACGGCAAGGGATTGTGGTGTGTTCCAGTGCTGGCCTAAGATTCTTGTTGTTGCTTTGCATCTGTTTTCCGTCTTTTTTCTTTCTTTCTTTCCTTTTTTTAAATTTTTTTTTTCAAATTCTCTGTCTTCAGTTGTATTCGTAACTTGCAATCTTACTAATATGGTCTGGCAATGACATTTGTCTTGAGGGGACCACTTTTCCCTGGTCTTGCTCTGCAACAGCCAGTTGATTCTTATTGATTCTTATGAAACATCCCTCTCATCCGCCTGGCTCTGCTCTGCAGCTTCACGGGGTGTGAACTTTGAAAGGCTCAGCTCAGATTATCCACATTTATAGCTGTTTTTTTTTTTTTCCAGCGGTACCCCCTCCCCCCATCCAGTCACTAGCTGCCCAAATAGCAGAGGGTGTGCTACTACACAGAAACCTCTTTGATGTAGGAGTTTCCTCAAGGGAAGCAGCGGTCACCTCCCAGCCACCAAACTCCCGTCCATGTGGGAATCAAGTTCAACAGGAAGCACCTCCCTGCACAGCCTGAGCTGCGGCGGCGGGACAGGCACACACTGACTAACGCAGTGACACTCCACCCCCGCAGAGCCAGCTGCCCCGCTCCGTGCAGCTGAACATGCCTCGGGGCGGTCCCCCGCCCGGGACGGGAGCGGCGCTGCGGGGCGCGGGCCGCTCGCAGGAGGGGCCCTCAGGCCGCGCTGCCCGGGGAGCGGCCGGGGCAGGGCGGCGGCGGGGCCGGGTCCGCCCGCCCGAACGCGGGGTCGTGACGCCCTCTGGTGGGGGCGGCGCGGCGCGGCCGGGCGGGCGCCGGGGCCCGGGCCGGGCCGGGGCAGACGTGCGGAGGCGGCGGGCGCAGGCTCTGCTGGAGGCGCTTGTGTCCGTGTGGGTATGGGCAGGGATCCGGGTGTTGACGCGAGCTGGGGCAGGTAGGGGTCAGTGAACGCCGCCACCTCTCATCCCAGAGAGCCGCCTCGTGTTTTAGCCCTGCGGATAAGCTAATGCATCGTCGCTCTCGGCCCCTACAGGTTCTCGAAGTCCCTTCAAGGGTGGGGAGTAGGGACTGGTGTAATTTAAGAGGAAGTGACTTGGCCATCCCTGTTCCCGGGGATGTAAAGCGGCCCGTGGCAACGCTCAGTGAGAGCCCAAGCCCCAGGAGGGGAGCCAGATTGGACTCATCCCTCCAGGAAGATCAGGCACATGATACAGGTGCATTGGGCTCTAGAGGTGTCATCACTGCCTCGGGAGGGTCTACCCTGGCTTTCTTGCACTGCCAGGCTGGCAGGAGATGGGATAGAATCATATACTCGTTTAGGCTGGAAAGGACGTTTAAGATCATCAAGTCCAACAATTAATGAGCACTGCAAAGTCCACCACTAGATCATGTACCCAAGTCCCACATCTTCACATCTTTACAATTCCTCCAGGGATGGGAACTCCGCTAATTCCCTGGGCAGCTTGTTCCAATGCTTGACAACCTTTTCAGTGAAGATTTTTTTTCCCTAATATCCAATCTAAACCTAGTAATAAATCTAATAATAAACCTAAAAATAAATCAAATAGGTGCCACCAATAGCCAGGCGGCAGCAGCTCAGTGAGTGTATGCCTTTATTTTCTCTCTCCTTTTTTCATGCTTGCCATGTCTGGCTTTGGTGTGCTTTTGTTTTGCTTCATCCTGCTTTTGTTTTGTTGTGTCCTCCTGAAGATGCCTGCCTGTTAAAAGCTGAAAGGTTTGAAATGATGGTTGAACCAGCTGAAAATTTAGCTGGTACAGGTGTGCTTCCTGTATCTTACTGAGCTAGGTTTGTTCAGACACAGTTTTGCATCGACTAGATCAGGAGGAACCACCTATGTGTCATTGTTTGGGATACCTATAAAGAATTTATTTTGGGGGGGCTGCAGAAAAAAGTGATGTGCTGACTCTTCCAGTCATATGCAAGAGGAACTTGTGGATTTCAGAGCTGAAAGCCTTTCTAGCAACCAGCTCCTGAAGTAGGGAGGGTGCTCTTTGCTATCTGGCATCAAACATGTTTTGAAAGTGTTGTTTGCTCATTGTCATTGATGCCAGCCCAGATCTCTGTTTGCCAGTGCTGGTGGTTTGGCATCACTGATCTAGAGTGAGATCAAACGAGGGGAATACGGAGCCAGAGCCTCAGTTTATTTACCCAAGTGTGAGTGAATGGAGAAATGCCAGTGTTAAATGTAGGTAAGCAAATACATAATGTGTCACTTAGACTCATTTTGACACTTGGTAAGAATAACTTACAAAGCATCCTGTTGGACTATGGTAAAAAAGAAAAGACTGTGTGTATCTACTTTATCCATACGCCTCTCACTGAGGAAGAGGTTTGTAACCCAATCCATTAGGAAAATTAAACATGAGTGTTCCCCAGCTCCATATACCTGTCACCCTGTGTAACTTGCATCTCTATAATTTTGCTTCTGTGGAATGTGTTTATCCCTTCAGCAGGAAGAGTAACAACTAGTATATTAAATACTTTCGTTCTCTTAAATTGCTTATAAGTGTCAAGTAGAGATTGAACATAACGAAAATACCATCTCAAAATACATTTTAGTACACCAACTGAACCATTGAACGATATAGAATAGCCGAAGTCTATACATGTATTTTCAGTATTCTTTTTTTTGTTACATGCTGACAGGATTCTTAGTAGCTTGACACAACTGATTTTTTTTCCTAAAGAACATTTGTAGTGGGTCAACAAGCAACCCAGTCCATCAGGAAAGCTCAGAGCACTGATCTTTTGTTCCTGATGCATGAGGTCAAGGCATCCTATATTTCATCATTTCTGATTTGTAGGTGTAGCTGGGTAGCTGGGACTCTGTGTTTTCCAAACCAAAATGAATAAGGTAATTGCAGTTATTCTGTTCAAAATTCCCTTTTTCTTTTCTTTCTTTTTCTTTTTCTTTTTCCTTTTTTTTTAAATTTGTATGAAAGAAGTAGTAGAATTAGTTTTAGCTTGTATCTGTAAACCACTCTCTTAGTGTGAATTTGAAGGTATGTCCTGTAAAGTCTGCTGCAGGCAACTCTTTGCAAGTAGGCAAACATTATTTAAACCTCAGATAATGCCGTGTTTAATTGATTTAAGTAGTTTGTTTGATTATTCATGTTTTTTTCTGCTGAGTTTCACAAATAGTCTATTGGATGAATTTACTACCAGCTATTGAAACAGTAGCATTTAACTAAATATCACAGAGTATTTTTGCAAAGCTATTTTCTGTTTCAAAAGTCTAAATACTGAAGCAGAGACTTGATTCAAATGTCTCATTTAGCTAATCAAGGAAAAGAAATATCTGCTCTCTGGTATTCTGAGTTTTAGCATTCTTTTGACTAGTCTTGCAATGAATTGCTGTGGACAACAAATAACTCAGACAATGATTTCAAATGAATAACTGAGAAACTGACAACAATATCTGCAGATAAAAATAAGGGTTTTTTAATTGAATAAGTTATTCACTGTGAACTATCCACTCAGCCATTACTGTGCAGTAATTCCTCCTCATATGGGGCTTCAGAAAGCATTAGCACCTTGCTCTTATCCCTGCAGGATAAATATGGCTTGCTGCATGTCAGACCAGTGGTTAGGTAAGACTTCTACAGTGAATGGTTTTCAGGATTTTCCTTCTAGGCCGACAGTTTGTAAACAACCTTTCAAAGAGCTGTGAAAATGCTTCAATTTTCGGTTGGCCTCTGGATAATAAGAAGCAGGAACCCTGCGATTCAGTGTCTTCCTCAGTTCTTCTGAAAGTGAAGTCCAGGGTTAGAAGCCAATTTCTTTTGGATTTTCTTCATGGTGGAAATTTGTTAACAAGAACGTGATTACTGCAGTGGAAGTAACTTGGGTAGTAATGGCTACTTCTGGCTATTTGCTGAAGCAATCAATTGCACTAATAGTGTAGCAGCAATCCCCTGCTGCTACTTTAGGTGTTCTTCCAATTTCAATAGCATTTCCCCCCTGTAGAGTGAAGGATCTTGCAACAAAAAGCATTGCATGCTCCAGGCATTGTATCAGGCTGTGGTTGGGTGACAATAGCTTTGTTACACCTCAAACAGACTCCATGGGATATTTACAACCTTCCTCAACTTCAGAGCTACCTGCACCTATCCCTGACTCTTTGCTTGGTCTCACTGCCCTGTTTGTGTATATCAGGACCATGTTGAATACTATCAAGTGAGGTTGTGGCAAGTGCCTTGGTCTGTTGAAGGTAACAAATTACACTTACATTTTTGGGAGTGTGATCAGAGACCACAGGCAGAAACAGGACTATATTTTGATGAGAAGCGTGCAAATATGAAGCAAAAAGTCTTGCCTCAGTATGAAGGCTGTAGACAAATAGTTGTTTCAAATGAAGGGCAAGATGATGATAATCAAGATAACTTTTTATTTTAATACATATGTTTCAGTTGATTAATACTATGCACTTCTTTTTTTCCAGTTGTGTTTAATTTTCTCCTTTCTTATATCCTGCAGATATTGTGTAGCAGAAATGGCTACATTTCTGTCTCACCTTTCAGGCGCTGCCAAAGGCAAATGACCTTCATGCTGGCATTTTTCCATGGTGAGCTTTGCCTGGAGTTGGAGGAAAGAAAAAACTGAAATGAACAGCTCACTGTGACCATGCAGCTTGAGTCACTGTCAGATGGTAAACTATTCTTGGTGGTCTTTCTGTGCATTCGGCTTATCTTCCAAGGAGCAGGAAACCCCATTTTTTTGGGGTGGGTGCTCCACCTTTCACAGGAGATTTGCTTGGCCTCTTTTGCTGCTTTAACGCATTCATTCCCTCATGTTTTTCATATGTTATTTGTGCCAGTAAAAGTGCTGGATTTCACAGGATGAAGACAGTTAGGCAAACAAGGTAATCACTGAGGCTTTTATCAGTCAGTTCCTCAAAATTAAACTGAGCAACATTTATCTAGGAAAACATAGCATTGCTCTGCCTGGCGAATTTCCATTACTCTTGCATAATGTGGATACATTTGGCATAGACATACCATGAGGTTCAAGTCTCGGGAAAGGATGCCAAGTAGTCACATCTGCTGGCTTGGGTGCCAGAGCAAACACTCCACGTTGCCTGAGTCAGGGCTTATGCTTCTTTTGGAGTTCAGAAGAATAGTGGAGGAAAAATTATCTGCGTAAAGGAATTTCAGCTGAACGTTTATATAACTCTCAGATTTCTTTGTGCTGCTCTGAGGTCTCAGCACTGATTATCACCTAGATAACTGTTCCCCCAACACCAGGATGGCTCTTTCAAGATCAGTGAGACAATATGCTAGGAAAGCACTAGGCTGATAATTTAATGTGACTTTTATGAGACAAAGATGTGGAATTCTGTGTTGTATTACTTGCAAGATCCCACCTATTTGTAAGTCATGATGCATGCAAGTGATTACTCAGAAATCCAAAGAAGTTAAATTTTCTCATAGTCCCAAGAATACTGCCCTAGTGGGAGGAAATTGCGGTAGATTGCTCTCATTCACAATATCCTTGTTAAGCTAGCTCACGTACACTCATATTACAAGGAAAACTCCTTTTTTTGGTTTGTTTTTTTTTACTTCTTCCTTGGGAACAAGAATTTGACACAACCAATCATTTGTCAATTAAATCCCCCATTTGATTTCATAACTCCTGAGAAATGGCTTACCTTACAGTTAGTGAGGACTCATATGTGTCTTGAATATTGTTGAATGCAAAAGTGTAATTACACAGTTCACGATGATAAACTTGGTGCAAACAGTTGACATTGAGAAAGCAGCTGTTTTCTTTGCCAGTGGAACTAAAAGATATACAGTGAGAGGGTTTAAAAGATCAGTGCAGAACTTACACAACTCCTACACGAACAGCAACAACACAATAGTGTGCATGTATAAGGCTGGGGGAAAGGTAGGGCTAGGGCAGTTGTCACAGTTCAAAACTAAGTATGAAAGATTCCCACAACTATCTCAAGGTGCGTGTATCAGAGATTACTTCTAATTATTCAGATCAGTTGTACTTCTACAGGCCCTCTGAGAACAGAACCAGCAGTAGGAGAGATACCAGGCAGATACTACCCAGCATCACTTCACTATAGCAGGGCTGCCTTAAGATGATAATTTTTACAAAGGTGAAATAGAGCATGCATCACAAGCAGCAGCATCATGTAGATTTTGAGAGGGAGAGTCAAGGAACATTTGTGATGTTTTCCCTTAGGAGGACTTCCCTAGAACATTTTGTGGATCTTAAGCTTCAGCTTTACTTCTTCAGACCTACTTCTGCAACATTTCCTTTATCAGTTAAAGGCATAGATGTTCATGAAGCTTAAAATTCAGAACTCAAGCACACATGTTTCTTAAACAGCCTGAAATAAGTATGTCCAAGTGTTCCTGGCAAAAATGGCTGATAGCCTTGGAACTGGAAATGAGCCATGCCACCTGAGTCAGACATCTAGAGAACTGGATTTAGCACTTGGAAAGCACATTTTGGCAGTGCCATGTGGGGTTTGTGTGTCATTCAAAAATAATTAATGAATTCAGATATTTGATGGTATACTTTACTAGAAGCAAGCATAGACTCCATCCATGTGATGCATCATTTGCTGCAAGCAATTTACACAGATGTTATTCTTCACTTCAAAAGGGACAATCAGCCAGTGCCAGAATTGCTACCAGTGGTCTACCAGACAGAAGCCTCTTACAGCAGGACTATTTTACGACATAGATAGTTGTGGAGAAAGGGCAAACACAATCCACCTGCAAAGCTCCATTCTAAAAATAATCTTGCAATAAGCTACATTGTAAAAGAGTAGCCCTAAAAGCAAAAGCCCCCACAGGGACAGTCCCTCAGTTATTTCTCTGCATCAGCCTCCTGAGTATGAAATGCCATCATGATTGACCATAGGGAAGTGATTTATAACTAAATTGAAGTCTGCACTGACTAAAAGTCTACAAAAGACTGGAGAGTTTATTTGCTGAATTACTATTCAAATTTAACAATTAAATCATCTTTCAGCTCCTAAGGGAATAAGGGGGGTTACTAAAGAGAAGGAATTTGACATGATTGAGAAAAAAAGAGATGGAATTGGTAGGATTCTCTGCAGTTGATCAGTTCTGCCCTGCACAGTAGGCATCACAGCAGTTAGCAGGAGTTACTACAGAGATTTCCAGGAAGATTTGTACAAAGCAGGGGAAGTACAATGAGGAAATATAAAACCTCCACTGCGTAAGTCAACTTTTATTTGCTCCTCTGTTTGCAAAACTGAACTATGAATTTATCTTCAAGACCTCAAGTGAACTCCACACTTCTTGCTTCTGTATTCATCCAACTCAAAATAACCAGATAACTTCAGAAAAGAAAAAAAAAATAAGTCTACCAAGAAACAACAACTCTCTTTGGTTTGACTGATCTGAGCCTTTCTAAACTTATTTATTTATTTATTTTCATTATCCCCCTTTCTAAGCTTGGTAGTTTGAACAAGAGACTTCTGTTTTGACAGCCTGTCTCCTGGGTTCCCCACTGAAAAGGCCAAAGCTCCCAGTGAAGCAGCAGTAGCTGCCTTTAAACAGGAGCTGAGCACTTCTGGCTTTCCTGTGCTGCATGCAAATGGAGAGGCTCAGTGTTACCCAGCTCGGCCAAGCTTCCCCCTCATGTGCCTTCTGCATGGCAATGGCCACTACAAGTGATCATCCAGCGTGTCTGTGAGCGTGGTAATGTCCCTGATCCTGGTGCACTGATCACCCACTGCGGCAAGGGACTCGTCATCTGTACAAACAGCGTTTGCAGAGCCCGCAGCCTCCCGGCTGTACGTGACAGAGAGCTCTGCTTTATGCTCTGCCTGTTCAGCAGAGCTCAGTGAAGGGCAGCTGCCCCTTCCATGCTCGTAAGTAACACTTCCATGACAACACCTTCGGCTCATTAGTTTTGTTTGTTTCTTCCTAGAATGGCAGTATATTTTCTAGCGTTTTTTAAAGTGTGCTAAAGAATGGGCCATCATATCTGTTACTAAGCTACCCACGGGGTAATTCAGGAAAAGGCTGAAGGCTTTATAAACAGAGGAGAAATGATCACACGGCAGAAACTATATTTACTCCTCCAACCCCCACCTCACCACCTGATCCTCTGCTGCAGTGCCAGTACCAGAGCCCAATACACACATTTGTAGTCACACATGCATGAAAATGTGTTTAATAAAGTGAGAAACTCAAACCCCCAAATTGACAAAATCTAAAGCAAAGGTAGTCAAGATGCTGCCCTCTTCTACCTTGCTGTTTGTTAGTTTCTTTGGTGGAGAAAGAAGTGATGTTGCCTTCCCTCTGCCAAGGGGAAACAAAGTAGCTAGGTAGCTCCAGAAGGGCCAAAGGGGGATTGACTCATATGAGAGTGGGAAGCAGAAGGGCTATCAGGGTGTTTGTGAAAGTAGATGTTTGAGTTGACATGAGTAGTGGTTTTCTTGGGGCAGCTCTGGGCTGCCAAGGCACAGGGCGTGATTCACACCTCAGTTTTGACCTGGCTGTCCCCCCCAGTCAGGGATTTGAAGCTGTAAAATCTGTGCCAGTATGAGATTTCAGTGCCATAGCTTGGGAAAAACTTACAGTCAGTTGGCACCATGAAACATGCCCTAAATTGACACCCTAGAAGTGAAGACAGAAACAGAAATATGTGAAATCTGCATTCAGCTATGTGAAATCCTTTGCTCATTGACCCCCTCATTCCCCCCAAAAATATAATCTTATTATTCTATATGAAAGTTTACTTTCTTCCCTAAACCTCACAATATCTGGTTAAATCTCTACGTCTAAGCAAAGATTTTTGATAAATTTCACAGCACAAATATTTCAAAAGAACTTCTCTGTGAAAGATCATGCATGTGCAGTGGATATTCCCATAGTTTTGTTCTTTTCTGCTAAATCTGAATGGCCCTTTTTTGCTCCTGCTATAAAGACTACACCCTAACTGGAACATGTGGGCACAGATGAAGAACACAACACAATTGTTTTCCTATTTTCTGCACACACCTACCCGCAATGAGTACAGCTAACTCTCATGGCTGCTATGAGCTGTGCACATGAGCAGCAGCCAGGCAGATACAGCAGGCCATGGAAAAGGATTCATACAACAGAAAATAAAGTCGGATTAGTGCGGGGGTGAAGGAGGACAGAGGCAGCAGTGCACCTCGACTAGCCCTCAGGTAAGAGAGAGAGGAAAGGGTGCACAATAAGCATATTGCTTCCTCAAAAGATACTGAGAGCAGAAGCGAGAGAGAAAATAAGGGACTGACCACTGGTTGAAAAAACCACAAAGAAGAGAAAATGTCACCTTCAGGGACAAGGTGGTTCTCTAAGTGCTGATTCAGGTATAGTCTGAACCAGGGCAGAGAGATATGGAACTGAAAAGGCTTCTGTTTACTTTAAAAAATTGCTGTGCAACGATTATCTACTTGGGTCTCTGCCACTTTCTTCCCAGCAGTTTCTCCCGCCTATAACCTGGTGTTTCTTATTTGCAGTGGCAGTTTGGCTTACAAGGTGTTCTTTGCCAGCTCACCTGCTACCCCAGTCAGCTTTCACAGTAGCCCACAATCCTCCACTGCTCCTGCCTTTTGCTGACAGCACTTTCTGGAGTAAATATCACCTGGTAGCTCAACTTTAAAGCCCACAAGACGTGGCATGCATCAGGTCACACTTCCTTTGTTGTCACCAGTGTTCTCCATGTCAGGATGGGAATAAGAAGAAAAGACACAGATTGTGACAGGGGTATGCTAAGCCTTGGATGCCTAATTGCTGTAAGCCAGAATGCCCATTCCTTAGTTTTATAAGCATCACCTTGACCCACAAAATTAGGTAAAAGGAAAAAATTACACCCCGAGGCAAATTTTCTCATTCAAGTTAAACATTTTTCTCTTGAACAGCAGGGTCTATAAAGGAAACACGGATACAACCTTAACCTTGGCAGCACAAGCACCGGGGCTGTGTTAATCAATGTAAAGAGCAGAATCAGTGCTTCAAGCATTAGTTAGAATCCCTGAGATCTTTACATAAAGTGGTACAAAAAAAACCAAAACCAAGTCACAACTCAACAAAAAAGGCTTGGAAATTTCACTTCCCCTGCTGAGGTTCAAAGGCTTCTTTCTCTGTCTCTGATATGAAAACAATATGAAAATAAAGTGTCATTTATGCACAGTCTTAAAGCCGAAGATAAGTCCTATCTGCATGCAGATCTTGACAGCTTTGGGCCAGAAGAAAGTAGCCACACGTTACTACATATGTAGAAGCTGTGTGCATGTGGCAGAACAGTTGCAACAGGGACAGCCTGTTACTAGGAAGCAGATATGCTGAGTTTCAGGTTCATGTTACCAGGAGACTCGAAAAAGTTGAAACTCAGCCTAACCAGGCTGCCAATGGCCTCTAATGAAAATTTCCATTTGGAAAGGCTTGATGTTGACTTGGCATGACACCAAACAAGCAGCCTGCTGCAAATTTTTACACCAATTGTATTTCTCCTAATTAAACCCTGTCTGACCTCAGCATTAAAAAACAATTTGTTTCAGGATATAACCAGCACACATAAGCAATTACATTCTGTTTGCCCTATTAACATTTTTTGGCTTCTATGCTTTCCAGTGCTTCTACTATTGCAAATGCTGTGTGGGAGCCAGAGGTATAGAAAATGTGGAGCTCTAAAATTTTTTGTTGGGTAGAGAGGGAAAGGAGGAAAGAAACAGAAGCTGAACTGAAAGTATCATCAACTTTTAGTCATACGATAGGCACCCAGAAGCAGTGATCAGATGGTGCCTTCAAGTTTATTCAGGGACAATGAAAGACAGAAACAAAGTGACTTATGCAAACCACCGACAACATATATATCGGTATCCTACAATTAAAAAAAAAAGTGATAATTATTGTCTTGCCTAACTTTTTATTTTTCATTCAGTTCTCTAACTTGTGCTTTTCACCAGTCAGAAATATCAGAAAAGCCAGCCTTTGGTGCTCTGGCTGTGAAACACTACTCCTAGCAGGACACAGGATGCACTTGTCTCTCTCTTTCTGAGGGTCAGGGAAAAGTGGCTGTCAGAAGATGAGTGATTTGGAGGTGAAGGTGGGGCCATGCTGCACCTCCAATACTGAGGGGTATCTGTGCAGAATTTTCCAGTTCCTTAATGGTCTTTCTCACTGACAACTTCAGTAAAGCTCAGGCACATAGAGAATTATTTAATACTATATAGCATGTAAGAATATAGAAATCATTTGTGCATCATGGTTTCTTCACAAGCCAGTGCTCTGGAAGACCTCTGTCCCCTGCACATAAGTGTGTGCTCAAGGACCTGCCTTAAGTGGTGAGGAGTCTGGAGGGAGGAGAGAAAGGAGAAGGGGGTGGCCTGTTGACCACACATTCTGCACCATACACAGGATGGGTAAAATGTAAAAGACAGTTGTAGACAATAGAGGAAAGAGAGGAATGAAACAACAAAATGAGGTGTGTCTTGAACAGGACAAGTCAGCTACAGTTTGGAGATTTCAACATTTTTAGTCCACACTGGGAGAGTGCTAAAAGCTAGATTAGACCTTTCTGTGTTTCTTTGCCATTGTGAGACTGAAGAAGACTTTCTAGTGTTCGGATATTCAAGGAACTGTCTGGAAAATAGCAGCAAGATGTGTTCGTGCCAAGGCCATTAACCCTCTATTCTTGCCAACATCAAATTAAATAAACTGAGAAAACAATTTGCATAACACTGTCACAGCGATATACAGTCAAGGCAACCTTTTGGAAGACTGAGCTTATGTAGAGGTTTAGTAGAGTAGACACAGTCAATGGCTGCATGATGAGACCTGGGAGTGACTGAGTGTGACTTTTGGAAACAAGATCCACAGGTCTATGCACAGCTCTCACATACAGTGACTCCTTCATGGCTCTTATGGGCCACAAAGTACAGCCTTCTGCTTTGACCTCTGTGCAAACTGCTAGCAGGTTTTCCTCGTGGTCTTCTAGAAGCTGATGACATCCAGAATTGTACATAAATATGTGAGCCATTAGAAAGCAGCAAGAGAACAGCAAACGAGAGTCTGTGATTGCTGGAGAACATGGAGTCAGCTTGTGTGAAAATGTCTAAAACAATTACTTCTGTCACTGTCTGTACCTGTTCTTGCTCTTTACAAGCAGATGAACCTTGAGTTCTCTTTGAGCAGAACAGCAGCAGCCGCTTCCCTGCCCTGCTTTCACTTGAGCTAAGCACATGAGACACTTCTGTACCAGATTTGTGTCCTGGTTGTTTTTTGTGTCCACATGACAGGGAATGGAGTAGCAGGATGTGCAATCTGGAACACAAGATTTGAAACTCTGAGATAGGACACAAAACAATATAAGGCACATCTGGAGTCTGAAATATTTATGCTAAACAGTTACAGCTATTTACTGTTGCTTCAGATTTGCTATGGATTAGTAAAAAGAAAATAAAAAATGTATGTATGGATAATTGTCAAAGTATGCTTTGACTTGAGAGATTCTTTCAGCTCTCAAGAAAACATTTAAGACTGAGTAAATGAAAATGGGCATTTCCACATTGTCTAACTATGCACATTCTTTTCAATGTATTTGCATATTTAAACAATTGTCTGTAAAGAATGTGTTGTTCAATCCCACAGATAAGCCCGAGAGAGCATGGCTAAATCCTATGCTAACTCATTGAAAGCATAAATCTTAATTTTATTTAAGTACCAACTCATGTAGTTTAATTTTCTTTCTTGTTCTGATTTCATTTCCCCATCTCAGTCTCATCAAAAACAAAACAACCGCTCAAATGCAACCTATCCGAGCATCTTGAAAAGGTAAGAAAAAACTGTATGAAAAGGGAAGCTCTCTAAGCTTTCTCTTGGAGCTGTCTGGAAGCAGATACAACATTTTCTTTACAGTCGATTGTGTAAATATGAAAATATCTGGAAATGGAATATATTTAGGCAAGTTTTAAAATGCATAATATTTATTCAACTCTAATAGCTTTTTATTAGGAGTCAATAGGGTCTATCAACTAAATGGGTATTTTAACCATTTTCAATAGACACATTATTTACTCAATAGACCATAATGATTCTGAAGGAGGCATTAGGGCCTATTATGCAAATCTCTGTGTATTGTAGGTGTATTCAAAAATAGTGAAATTTTGACCCTGGCTGTTCTACACATCCTGATGCCATCGCTCTTTAGAAAGCAAATCGTGTAAACCTAGTTTGAATGAAATAGAAAGGTTAGAAGTAGCACAGCGGAAATAATAGATTTTTTTTGGTTGGGCTGCAGAGCAGAGAATACAAAAAAGTTTTAGTTCAATTTGAAGCAGTCTTCTCTTCAACAAAATATATTTTAAAAAAAGGAAAAATAATTGTGCTTTAGGAGAAACATTTCTTTCCCACACGATGTTTTCACTCCTTTTTTACCCAGTAGCTACACAAATAACTTTATTGCATTTTTGGCTGGTTAAAACATTCTCGCAGGAGACCTGCAATGAATAACCTGCTTGACACTGGCTGTAAGCAGGAGAGGTTTGAACAAGAATCTGGACCTTTGCTAAGATGGCAATGCCAGTCACCCAGCACTCCAGTTGGTCAGTCCTCTAATTTCTTTCCAGCTATGCTGCTGACAAATTGTTTCAGGCTGACTGAGAACAAATTAAAAAAAAAAATACTGCTGGTAAAAAACCTATAGAAATGGCCCATTTGTAATGGTATAGGGAAATCCTAATAGCATTTGGTAGGTGGCCTGATTCAAAACTAATGGATAATAATGGAGATGTTTCATACCGTTTCAGTGGGGTTTGGCTCTGTGTTGTTTGTTGCATGCCAGACACAAATAGATTTCTTTAGGGATACGCATTAAAATTCTAGAGGACATATATAACCAGAAAAGATACTTTTGACTCCCATAAACAGCATGAAACTCTCTCAAATTCATCTGAAAGTGTCAAAACAGGTGTCTTCATTCTTATCAAATATTGAAAAAAAGCATTTCTGAAATAAAAAAAAATATAGGTCCATACTCAACAATTTAGCGTAGAGAAATTAATCCTGGACTGAGACATCCAGACTAACTCAAGGACCACAGGTAATATTATAAAAGTTTGGACAAAATATTTTGTATACGCGTCTTTATAGCTTGTACAAAGTGTTTAGGTACTGTGTGGATGCTACTGCCTCGTGCTTTGGCTCTCCTATGTGTCTTTACAGAATAGGAAATAACATAAATGCAACATTAAATAAATACCAAATTGACATTCTTTAATTTGGTGTGTACTGCAGAGTTCTTTTGATTTGAAGGGCTCCTTTTTAGTTTAAATGCTGAAATATTCAAAACCAAACAAATGACCAAATGACTGGGTCTGCTTCTGTCAGGAGCAGATACATAGAACATCTGCAGAAAAACTTATGTGTGACTTACATGCAGCAGCAACGACTTAGTTACGTTCTTTAGCTGTGTGTAATTAAGTCTAATCAGTGTTTTCAAGAGAGGGCACAGTCTCTGGTGAGGCAAGGTTTGTAGAAAGAAGCAATATTTTGTATGAAATCATACTGCTTGGAATTATGTGCACAGAATGAATGGACATACATTCTCGGTGGTGTACAGCTGGTGTATTTGGAGAAAACCAGATGGACTTCTGCATCCAGACCCTTCATCATGTTCTGTTCATCAGAATTAATTTGCAATTACAGCCTGGAGGATGACCAAGATTGTACAACTATGTTACATTTTATGGTACACTCGTCATATCCTTCTCTGAGGACCATATGAGGTGAGTTATCCACACTGCCACTTGCAGCTTCCTTAGTTTTACCAGTGGCAGCAGGTAGGTTTTCTTCACAGAATAAGGTTGCTAGTGAACATCAACCCTGATCTGCACAAACCAAGAGCTGACACAGAGCAGTGTGAGCCAAATGGCCATCCCATGATAGTGTAGCTGGGCAGCTGTTCTTGCTGGCCTGGAGGTTACAGGAGTAAATGTGAGGTAAAAATGGACAGCGCATAAGGATCAATCAGAAATGAGGGTGAAGATTTGAGTAACCTGACTATTTTGACAAAATAACTCCAACTTTGCTATGCTTATCTAGATTTTATTTGTACTTTATGATCTCACACCAGCGACAAAAAAACTTCCATTTTCTTTTATTTCCTTTTTTTTTTTCACCCTGTCTTGTGAGAAAGAGTTATTGAAATGAGTTTTGGGGCTGATGAATACCCTGGAGGTGCTTTGGCCCATTGCTTTCTTCTAGACCATTTGCCTTTAACTCTCACTTGAGCTTCTGTTCGACGAAGTTAATAGCTGCAAATTCTTCAGGGATGGTTTGTTAAATCATGTCCAAGAAAATAAATATAATGAATGAACAATCTCAGGAGAAAGCCCTGACATTTTTTAAAAAAGTAAATGAGTCTCAGAAGTATCAAGCTATGGAATAGACAAAGTACATTAGCAAAAATGAGATTTGTTTTGCAGCAATTAGAGGAGGAGATGAAGTCTTCTCCAGGGAAGCACACCTAAGTTCATCAAAACTCAACCAAAAGCGGGTTGTGTACTACATCCTGGCATCTAACAGGTCAGACCTGAACATTGTCTGCTTGTAACTTCCCTCCCACTCTCCCAGCATCTCAATGTGCTTCATCTGCCACTGCATCAATGGACTTTGATATGAGGAAGCTGGAGTATAGCTTTGAACTCCACTGAACCCAATTACATCTGGTCATTTCAGACAGCTGTGGTGGTGCAACTCTGAACTAAGAGACAGAAAGTTCATGACAGACTCAAGTGCTGCAGCTGGAGCAGCAAATTCATCTGGTGCTGTGGTATTGCAGTTTTTGTGCTCCAGGAAAGAAGTGGCAATCTGAACTAAGTGCTGCACTAATTAAAAGGAAGGTAGTTTTGCAACCAGTGCTTGGTATGTACTGGGGTTAATGTCTTTTAACTGCCATGGCACAAGTAGTAAGTTTAATGTCTGGGTACTACTGGAGGTGTGTAGAGGATTTAAGTCACTTACTGAAATGGGCACAATTCAGCTTTTCCCCCACTGCCATTGCAGAGCATAACTCTTGTCTTTGGCAATGGCCCTTGCTGTTTAATGCTCGAGAGAGGATAGGCATAGCAGGGATCTTAATTTCCTAGAGATACAGGGAGTACCACATCAAAATGATATTAGAAAGCAGAGTTAGTTTTGCCCATGGCTTGTGTAATTAAAACCTAGTCTGGTGACAACGTACTACTACACATAGTGATAAAGACACCCTTGGGCAGAGGACTACTGAAGTCTTATGCATTGCTAAAGTCCTATTAAAGCCTTTTTTGCTTGGCTTTATTAAAACCAATTTCATTTCTCGACCCTGAAAATGTACCTGTGAAATGTTTCCGTAGGCCTTCCCCAGTATTGATAGCTTTCAAAACTTATTGCAGATTCTGTTCTCACAGACAGTGAACCAATCCTAATCTCCACTGCATTAAGCAAGATCAGCTTCTACTTGGTTCTCATGCCTGCCAGAGATTTCCCTCAAGAAGAGAGGACCAAGAACACCTGCCTGTCCAGTTCTTTCTCGGGTGGAAAGAATGAGAAACTGCACGCCATGCACATGCACACACATGCAGAGTCTTTTTTTCCTGTTAAAAAAAAGTAAAAACGCATTACAAAGTCTAGCCCTTCCACTCCAAAATATATTTTAGTTACAGGTAAAGCTTTGAAATGGATACATAAGAGATCTGAGAGCTGCTCTTGTTTTGTGGTCACATAACTGGACTTTGGCATTACCAATATCTTTTCTAAACCTGTATTTTTTTTTTTTTTTGTACTTACTATAGCTACTGTCTAAGAGGTTTGGGCTCTTTTTATTTCCCCCTTTCAATTGTTGGAATTTTTTTTTCACTCTTTCTAAATATAATTCTAAATGCAGGAAAAATATTCTTGGGATGGACTCTGACCAATGCTCAGTGGAATTTAAGCCAACTGAATTATTCTATCATATGGATTTGCAGTTCTGATTATTCCTTGTACTCTGTATGAAAAGCTGCCACTAAACAATAGTGAAAAATGAACTTTCCTATGTTAAAATTGTGCTGAAAAAATATCTGGTAAGAATAGTGAAATTCCCAGGTTTCTAATCACTCTCTTGATCTTGAAAGGATCATTTTTAGGTAGTCAGACTGAAAGTGGGAAGGGACCGATTTAAAAAGAATGTTATGAGGAGACACTCCAAATTTATAAGCTGCAAAACTAAGCCAAGTTCATAGTTATTCTTAGCTGAGAAAAAATTATTGGAAAGCAATTGTAACAGAATAAAGAGAAAATGGGTCTGCCCTAAAAAAATCTCAATATGCAGAAGAAAACTGTACCCAAATGGTAGCAATAGTCATAAAGGCTCTATCTAAGGACTCTGTCTTGCTTGGCGTTTAAGAAAGCATGAAAGATACTGATTTTTAAGTTATAAATAGCATTTAAGACAGAGAAAGTAGCAAGCAGAATACAAAACCCAAAAAGCCCTATTGTTTTACCTCTAGAATTGCCAGTAAAAATCATCTATGTGCTCCTCAGGTGCTAAAGGATAGTTTTCCTGCCTTAATATAATTCCACTAAAAATTAGGTCTGTTATTTCTAATAACTTTCTTACACCTTGCTCTTTTAAAGACATTTCATGCACAAACAATTTGTGGTATTCATCTAAGAAATGGCCAGAAGCGGAAGTCAACTACAAGCAATATGAAACTGAGCTTTGTCTTCCATATATCTCAGGATATGTACATATTTAAAGATTCCCAAGACTAGAACTTCATTTTGTTTTTAGCTGAAGAAATGTTATCTGCAATACTACAAAGATCAGGTGAATGTTGAAGACGGGAAAGTATTTTGTATGTACTTTATGTCTTCTGATATAAGAAAGTTAATTTAATTGCTATAATCAAAGCAAAATGTGATCCTTAACAGAGTATTAATAACCTCAGCCTCAGCAGAAAGACATTTGATCATGTAAAGTGGGATTTCTTCTGAATCATAGACAAACGTCGCTCCAATGTAATGTCAGATGCTGAATTTTTCTGTCTGTAGTGATAATGTTCAGTGTAGCAACAGATTAAATTCCAGGAAGGAGGAGACCGATCTGGTTGGGTTTGTTGGCATTTTTATGCTCAGGCTGCAGATGCTTGAGTGTATCCAGGAGTATTCTGAAAGGGAATTGAATTTGTCTATTAATTTTCTTTTAATATATAGGATCACCCTTAAACGTTTGAGTACATTATACTTCTATTGCCCTTTGGGTCTGAAGAACATATATGTAGTCCTATAGAAGTCCACATAATCATGGAATGCTGTAGAACATGACATTTTCTCCTTAAGATCATCTGTGATTTTTTTCATGTGTCTGTTTCTTCTGTCCAGTTGATAAAACCAATTACAGCTTGTTCAATTTTCCATCTATTATAGTTAGAATTGGCACAGTCAGAGGACAAATCTCCCACAGGGTATAAATGCTCTGAAATCAGCATTTATGGGTATCATTTTAGAATGGTGAGGACCAAGAATTCCCACTGAGAACAATGGAAAATAATGTTTGCTTCTCTTGTCTTCTCTGATGCCTGAACAGGCTGTGAAGTTCCAAGGACTTATGAAAACATAAGCTTCAGGTTCTAGCCTGGGAGCCTGCTTTGTGAGGGATCTTGTTTCCTGCCATATGGTCATGTGAGAAGGTCTTTTAATTCCTCTTCTAAAAGCAAGATCTAACACCAGCTTCACTAATCTCACTTCTTTCTTCTCAGTCTATGCCTAGATTCACAAAATCTGTATCTTTTGTTTGCAGTAAGTAAAAAAAAAAAATATTGTGGGTGGATTCTTCTGGTAATTACTGACAATAGAAATATAGCAATTTTGTTGTAAAACTGAGTTTTTCTTAGCGAGTTGTCCTAATCACCTGACAATGATTGGTCAAAGGATTGCTGTTGTATTGCTACTTTTGAACAAACTGCTATTTTCTCCTTGTTTGGTTTTTTTTCTTGAAAAAGGGTCTCCTTTTGGATAAGGCAGCTGTTGCCCCTCTGTTGTGGATTGTGTTTCTCACTGGGTACTTGAGCTTCAGCATGTGGTCATGAGTTGGTGGTGGTGGTGATTCCCTTCTTGAGGCACCTCTCATGCTCTTCAGTGGCCTTTTTTTTAGAGGCAGAGCAGTTTCATGGCTGATTTCAGGTGTGCTCTTTGAATACCACTTTTCCAACTGCTCTGTGGTTCAAATGAGTTCATCCATCCCTGACACTTGCACAAAAACACTCTAGAAATGTATTATTTAAAGTCTGCCTTCCTTGGTGTTTCAGAAATAAAGGTGTAAACTTTCTTTAAAGGCCAGAGAACAGAAATACTTCCTTTGCTCTTGTAGGAAGAAGTTAAAGGCCAGGCTTTGAGCTGCATGCGTACCCCCAAGGGCCCTTATGGCAGGAGGCGTGAGAATTACCGCGGATGATATTGTCGTCTTCCTCTCTGCATCTGAGGATGCTGAAGCCACCAAAGAGTGTTGTGCTGACACCTGGCCATTACTGTCACCAGAGGGATGCTGTGATGTTACCAGAGCAATCAGTGTGTCCTGCATCACAACTTCACCTGGGCTGGGGAGGTAGGAGCTTCTCCAAAAGGTAAAGGTCTCTTAGAGATTTATGACAATTCCATGCTTTCTATTATTGCCTGTTTGACCAGTTGCTCAAGGTAGAAAGCAAAATGATGAGTCTAAAATGAACACTGTGTGGTAAACATCTTTGGAAGGGCCTTGTGAAGGGCTGAGGTCTGGAGACAGCATGAAGAGTGTGAGGAGGGCTGGCTGGATCTTATTGGTATTTTCATTAAATGTGCTTTTTCATTTTCTTATAAATGCTTTGTTGGGGGTGCCCATTTGAGGGAAGGTGTGACAAAAAGCACTTTTAAGCACCAAAACTCCTGGCTTCTAGGGTATAAACTTCTCCTGTTTTCTAAGCCAGACTTGGGGGTCTTCTGCAAGTCAACAATTTTGCAAAATATAAGCCTGTGAAGGCTCTCAATAGATGGGCTTTTCACTCTCTTACATAGTGAAAACAAGTTTGAAAGCTTATGAACTGGAATTGCTGGTCTCCAGGTAGCAGTACACAGTGAGCATTTCCTTTACAAAAAATCAGATAAATACTCCAGAATATTGCAATAGCAATCCCAAGTAGAGCTGTAAAACCAATGTACAGAGGATGTGTTGGAGCAGAATGGTGACAAACTGCAGCAGTTTCAGGGAAGCATCTGTGCATGTGGTAGTGTGGAGGACAGACACAGTTGGTGTGTCACATGCAAGCAGTACCTCTCATTGGAGCATGTCTCTGTAAAGCAATAGAAAAGAGCTGAGCTTTTTGAAGCATGGTATGTAAGAACATCTGCCCTTCAAAATGACAGTAATGCATCAGGTAAATGGAGGTGAGCTAGAGCTTCGTGCTGCATCTGACATAATTAAAGGTGATGAAAAAGCACTGCTGTTGTAATGGGGGGGATATGGTTTAATACATCCATCACAAAGAATGCCATTGTAAGAAGAGCAGAAACAGAAATAAAGATGCACCAGATTTGTACCAGCAACAGAATTTCCCAGTACAATTTCTGCATCTTTCATCAGGTGCTTGGTAGCACCTCTGCAAAATGACTGTTCTCTCTGGGCATGTTTGAAGTGTTATGCTACGCTTCCATGGACTCTCTCAGGTTTCATCCTGTTGAAAGGGACAAATCCTGTGCAATGGCTTAGCCCTCCAACTTCTGTTTTTAGATTAAATCTTTGGGTAACTCTCCGGACAGTATGAGAAGTGACAGCCTTAGAGCAGTTCGGGAGAAAAGGGTCTTGTATTAACCCTCCACTCTGTGCTCATACAGTAGTCTCCTTATCAAACCCTATAATAAAATAGTTTAAATAAAACAAGGCCTGCATCAAAATCTTAAATGGAATATGCAAAATAAGAATAATAAAACAGGAGTGACCCAAGTAACAGAGTTTCATGAGGTGACTGTGAAAAACAAAGGAACAACAACCAGCAAACCAATAATAAAAAAAAATCAGGCTGGACAACTACACAGATTGCAATTTAGATAGAATGAATGCATTAAGGCCAGTAAGAAGCCCATTTAAATATTCAAGCTGAGTAAGAACCAAAGAATGCACCAAAGTTTTGGTTGCGTCAATCATTAACCAGCACAGATTTTAAAGCTGTTCAATTAAGGGAATTGACAGGTCTTTACAACACTGTTAATATGAAATTAAATGACAAATCAGAGTAAAAGGTCACATCCAATTGCTGTGCTCTGGCCAAAAAAATATGATGTGGTCATATTCAGGAAGAAGAATAAAAAATGGAAAGGAGGGAAGTTAAGAGAAAGGGCCTGTATAAATCTTTTGCCTTATCCACATAACTAGGAACAAAAATTAGCATCCACTGGAAGATGTCACTGAAGAAATGCAAGCATGAGGAAAAACATCCTTGAAAGAATATACAGCACATACTGGAAATTTTAATGTAAAATGTAGCAGATTTACTACAATCATGGGCTAGCAGCCAGCTCCTGGGTGAAACACTTGGCCCAGTGCCATGGCTGACATGTCATGGGACAAGCAAACCTTGACACCTTCTCTGTCCAGAAGGGAAGGACTTGATAATACCTACTCAAAGCCTACAGTGAATCAGCTCCACTGTTGGCGGCTTTTGTATCCTTCTCAAGCTGAAAATTTCCTAAGATGGCTTTCTGAGTGGTCCCTGGTCCTCCCCACTTCACCAAACTTCAGACATGGTTAAGATTGCCATGTTCTTCAGACTTCCTTGGAATTATAGGGTCCCTCTTGGTGGACAGCCAGTGCCATGAAGAACCATGGTGTATCAGAGCTTAGGCAATGGCATGAACAAGTCATTGGTGCACACAGAGAGACTCCTCATTAAAGCCTGCTGTTGAGAGGGCAGGAGTCTCACAAGAACTGTTGGCTCTGTGCCGTGGAAAGGGAGCTTCCAGCCAGCAGGGCTTGGATGGTAAGGTCTCTAGGTAGGGTGGCAGATCTGGGAATTCCTGAGGGAGAGTAAGTCTTTGCTGATGCTATCACTTTTGTTGCATTCAGGAAAATGAGTCTTCAGGTGAAATTTTTCCTCTCTTTTTGGAGGGGGATAAATAAACAAGATTTTTTTAAGATTATACCAAGAGTACAGTTGACATACACTGCTGATTTCTTATGCAAATAGAAACAACTCTGCAAGGCTTTGAAACTTTGGCTAATCATTCAGCTGAAATTGCTACTCTATATTAATAATAAAGACATCTATTGATGATTATGTTCTGGATTCACTAATCCTATCACAAATGCCCTTTCTCTGTAGTTTCTTTTTACTCATATTTCTTACTTTTTTTTAAATATAAAAATAATGGGGAAAACCTGAATAAATAGATTACAGGAACAGAGAGGAATTCCATTACTATACAAGTTCTTCCCCTTTCAGCATTTTCATGATAATCATTTAGCAGCAGAATACAATTATGGCAACTAGGGAAAACTATATGTCTTTTCGTTATATGGTATCACCCTTATTTGCCAATACTGTGAGTACACAAATGACCCACAAAGATTTCAGTTGAAAATCCAGGTTGGACACTGGTGCAGGTGTTACATCAGTACCTTTTGTGAATAGAAATCATGTCCTAGAACTGTTCCAGGCTCTTTTTCTTTCCAAAAGAGAGAGATGAACTGTGATCGGCTGTTTTATTTTTTATTTTCCCTAGTAATTTTACAGACAGGATTATTTGTAATCCAGTTTTCTGGAAAGAACTAGTTCATGCTCAGCAATTTAAAAGTTTCCTGCTCCTTTTCCTTCCAAAACTGCTGTGCTGCTTTCTGCACAGAGCCCTCTGCTTTTGCCTCTCCCTGTGCTGCCTTCTCTTGTCAGGATCTTCTGGGTTCCAGCTGCTGTAGCATTATGGATACCTTCTCCTGATCCTTTCAGCTTTGTAGGGGAGAAGTTATCACTTGACAAGAAAAAACGTGGCGAATAAAAGTGTTGTTGCAACTCTTGTTAATCAGATACAGAGGACATCTGCCAGGCAATTGAGGATACAATAGTAATGGTCTGGAAACAACAGAAATGGGTAATTTCTGCTATGTCTGCCCCACCTCATTATCTCCTCCTATCTCCTTTCCAGACTATCACTATATATCTACCATGTCCCTTCTGCACACAAGGTGCATTCCTGTGTTACCACACATCTCCATCCTCCCTTCTACTGCTTCTCAGTTTATACTATTCAGGACACATCAGGAGATCTTCTGGTCTTTTCTAGATAAGGGACAGACCAGCTGTGCTGCAGATGTAGAAAAGTGAAGATTGCTACAACCTTGTCACATCCAACTGGGTTGTTCAGACGCAGGGAATTGTAGGGCTGTTGTTTTCCCTTTCCTTGCTTCTCTTTTTTTTTTTTCCTTTTTCCTACTGCTGAAACCTTTTTTCAGAGGGATACTACTTTGTAAAAAATTAGTCTCATGATCTGTATTTCTCAACTGGGCAAATTTTTGCTATATTCATGTGATAAGATTATTTATAAGATCTTTAACAAGTACTATTCATTTCACAGATTATGACTGCAGCCTCCACACAATGGATAGTGTTGGCAGGGGAAACATAATTTAGTCAGAAGGCTCAAGAAATAATCTGTCATATGTACAGGGGAAAACTGTGAGGAGGTTTCTGGAAGACTAAAGTTCATGGTTTTGTGTGCACATGGTATGGAATGCTGGTGGCAATGGTCAAAATGAGGTTAGACAGAAGGAAGAAATGTTCAGCTTTTTTCACTTTGTTCTCAGGACAGTCTTTTTAACAGTGTGGGACTTCACTTTTTAGCAAAGAAGTTTATGGTTTTGTGGGAAGTAATTTCATATAGGCAATAGTCTAGTCATACAAGTATTGGGTTGCCAAAGGACTTGGATTCTAGCAGTCTCCCCTTTTCTCATGCCCGTAAGGAAAGATGTGCCCTGCATTATCAAAGGGGGGTTTTCAATGTCCTGCAAAGCCATCCCGCAATCTCTAGTATTGTTTAAAGATGAATACAGCTGGTGAAACAAAAGCATGTTTTTTGCCCTCTGCTGTTCTGGAAAACAACTCTGATGCATATTCTTGTGTTCAGGGACCAGACCCTCCTTGTGACTCTACTTTAGTCCTTCTCTGCAGTGCAGCAGCATCAGCCTTCATACTTTCCATCCTTGCTCGCTGCTGCCATTCCTGGGAAACACTTGGGTCACTTCTGGGCCTGCTGCTCTTCCTGCTGTGAGGCAGAGTAGAAGCAGGGGTGCAGCAGGGGCACTGCATGAGTCAGAGGTTTTGCCTGGTCCCTGCTGAGCTCTCAGGGGAGATGGCAAATGTCCAAAGGCTTGTGGGTAAAGGAGAAAGCAAGGAAAGCGTGCAGGATTGAAGTGGTGGCTCTGCACATCCCACACCTCCCAGGCTTTCTAGCTCATGGCTGCTGCAGGGCACTGGGCCATGCAGACAAGATATTTTCTCCTCAGATAGCATGTGCAGATGTCAATGGCAGTAGCTTAATGGTTATTATTTTTGCCTATAACTGGTATGGATAATATTCAAAAGGAAAATGTGACTCATAATTTCTGGTTGCTTTCACTCACTCTCTTTTTTAGGGTACACATATTTATGTGCCAGTTGTATCAATTAAATAGCAACCAATCCAAGTACATTTACAGTCTGCCTTTAAAATGCCAGTTCCATATTGTACTTTCCAATTAAGCATGAGCAGATTAATGAGATGCATTATTCTCTTGGGTTAACTCTGCCATATTGTCATTAGGTGGATACGCCCTCATGAATCCAAGTTTTCTTTTTGTGAAAAGAGAAGAAAGTACGTGCTCAAAAAGTAGGGCAATTTCTACCAAGCAGAATCAGATGAGAGAAAAAAAAGAAGAGAGTCCCCTCCCTCCCACTTTTTTATTTCAGTTGTTGTTTAATTGTTTCTTCGACCCAGTGGTTTAGTGATTTCACATCTATTTAATTAACAGAGAAATGGATAGGGTGCACTGAGAAACAAGAAAGGAAGATCAGATAGACAAATGGTCTCTGTAAGTTCACAGTTCTTAAAACAGATGTTCACCTCCGCTGGCTATGGTATATCATTATCTCCAGGAACCCTGAAGAGAAAGCAAAATCCTTCATTACTTGTAGGAAAATTAGAACAGTCTTACAGGACTAAACACCAACCCATTTCATCAGACCTCATCTCATTGCTGTTGTATTACTCACAAGTCAACAAGTGTGTGTGTCTGGGGAAACTGAGGCTGCTGATAAACACTGCAGTTGTCTGTGGAATGAGGGACTGTGGAGACGTGATGATGAGCTGATGTCTAAAGCAGAAGCAACTAAACGGTGGCAGGCTGAGGCAATTCCTCTGTTATTTATAACAGAGTAAAAGGAAAGGTGTCAATTGTCTCTTGGACCTCTTACTTGCTTTTTGAACAGGGTCAGCTTATTATTGAAGTGGGGCAGCCTGACTATTACCTATAGCTGCTTGAGCCTGTGACTGGAGAGTTAGGGAGTGTGTGGAAAAGCATATTGCCTCTTGCTTTCTTTTTTTCTATTTCTATATCTGCACGTTGCAGATATAAATAGGTAAAATATCAGCCCAGCACTAAGAAGTCTTCATCTCTTCTGCCAGGAAAAAAAATCAATAATTATGCGAATTCCTCCTGTCCTAGAGAGGCAGACAAGTAATAGATAGACAGGAGAAGTTTGCCCATGGAGCCAAATGCATATGCAAATACATGGACAGACACACCTGTGCAGACTGGCCACTGCCTAACTCTCTGGCTTTGAATCTGGTTTCCCCACCTGTGCAACAAGAAGTGCTAGGTTCTGCTGTGTAAGCAGTTGGGATGGCAACCAAGAAAGAGCCCCTTGGAAAATGTGCCCTGAACACTTTGATTACTGGTGCTCCAGATTTAGCATGCCTTGTGATTATGCTTTATCGCTCTTACTGTCTCCTCTAACTTTTAATCACAGCTGAGTATTTCCAATCTGACTGCCATTTCTGGCTTCAAGTGTATTAAAGAAGTATTCAGACTCCCAGAAAACAAAAGTATGGGGATTTGGTAGGCAGGACGCACTAGAGGGACCCCATCTGCTTCTCCTCTAGCTATCACCCCTCCCCCTTACATCAGAGCCCTAGTAGTGGAAAAGAAATGTTGAAATCAATATGAGAATAAATTGCCACGTGGTCCTTATTGTGGAGGCAAGGTTTCTACAGAAAATCCTTGTAATCAGAAAAGAAGGAAGATGAGATTAAACTGATTAAACTGAGAAAGTCAAAAAAGGACAACTTGAAAGATTAGCTCGAGGACGACTGAAAAGCATAATCCTCCATGCATGTTAAGTAGAACAGTCCCTCTCTGTTATCAGCCCCTTCATCTGGTGACCTTCTGTTGCATTAACGCAGAGCTACTTGATCCAAGGCAAATACTGAAAATTGAAAAGCCAGAATGCCAGTGATTACAACAGGTATCAATATTACTGCAGTGATGGTTTGTTATCATTAGGGAGCTCCATCAGAGCTCATTCTGGAAGAAAAAGGAATAGAAAATCACAAGTCATTACACTTGTGGGAGGCAATAGAAGAAAAGACCTTGTGTTACAATGGAAAAGCCTTTTTCATCCGCTTCAACCTCTAAAATTACAGTGTCAGAATAGGAAAAGAGATGAGGGGAAGCAATACAGGAGCTCACCTGTGCTTCTTTCCCTGGGAACAACTGTGCCTCAGTAGGTTGCACACAGCCAATGTGTGCTACCCTTTTCTTCTGGAACGAGAGGAAACAAAAGGCCTGTGTCAGTTTTACTGGTTCAATGACTCTTTGCCTCATACCCCCAGCTTTATAGCAAATCTGTTCCTGTGTGGTCCCAGCAGCAGCAAGGCTGGCACCTCTGCAGTCTTACAGCTCCACACTGCAGGGCTGCATGTCTGGGCCTGGTGTGGTGTTGTTCAAGGGCAGCATCTTCTCCCTTCTGCTTCAGACATGTAGGAAGGTCTGGAAGAAGAAAGAAAGCCTGCTCTAGCCAATGGTTGAGCTCAGGTACATCACATATCCCATCTTAACTTATAAAGGAGTATGGTTCCTGATTAGACTCACATTTTGTGCTTTGGAAATGAGCTTAACACCACATTGATGTAGAAAAATTTTTAGAAGATGATTTCATTGTCTTTCCTTTTAAGTTGGCAGAGACCACAAAGGCTAAGGAGTGGAGAGTGGCACAGGTTTGTGACTGTGTACTTCACCGGTTACCTTTGCTATAATGCTTCACAAATGTGCCTGTTTTGTTGGTTTTTTTTCTGTTCCCCCTGCCCCCCCAAATTCTGTCTTTTTACCCCACTATTGCCCAAAAATGTATTATACTCAGCCACACTTTTCTTTGTCAAAAGCCTGGAAGTCTCCAGTGCTGTTAATCTTTGTTGTAATGTTTGCTGATGTAAATGGAGAAGAATGACTCTGAATCACATAAATGTTTTGACTGAACCCTAGATTTGTCACTGAATTGCTCTTTCATTTTGTTCGACTTGCTGCAAGTCAGTGCTGCTGTTTTCCCTGCTGCCTTTGTTGGTCTCCAAGTTAGTCAGGATGTCTTCGTGGATCAGAATTGTTTCTTACTGGGCATTTGTCAAGGGAATGTGACTCCAGTTAAAAATTGACAAAAAATACTGTGGTCAACTGTCATTAATGGAAAAGGAAGTATCTATTTTTAGATAACTTGTCATAAGTTTTAAACCCACAAAATTCCACATTAAAAAAGCACAAAACATTGGTGTAACAGCATTGGGTTTAAATGTTTTGAAAAATCTGGGGGGAAAAAAGGGTTCTGCTACTACTGAAATTTAATCTAGCTCAAGGATCCAGAGAACAGACCTATTTCTGGCAAGGCTCTTTATTATTCATTTGAAAGATCTTATCTGCATATAGTATAATAATTAAGGGGAACTAAATGGTATAGTCTTACCTTGCCTTTCTTTACTGGAGAAGTAAGGATCCCACTACATTTTTGCTCCCAAAAAGTTTTTGCCCTTATGTCAGTAGGTTGGGTCAAACCTAATCTAGGTAGGAAGAAGCAGTACTGTTGCTTTGGGAGAGTTCCTACTTCTATCATACCTGAATTTGTCCTCAGTTTGCTTAAGTCTCAATGAAAAGAGGTTTTCAGTTCAGGAGGTAAAGGGATTCATTAGATCTCATTCCCAGAAATGTCTACCTGATTGCAAAAGAGTCCCCTCAGGGGTAATGCTCATAAGCAGGCAGAGGCTGAGGGGCTGAAAAATGACCCATTTTGAAGTTTATCTAATTAGCTTCAAATATATAAGTTAGGTGTTTTGCTAGATGGATTAGCGTAATTATCTTAGTGCACCTATTCATGCTAGGAATGTCAGAAAGCCAGAGAACAGAGGAGCTCAGAAAAAAAAATCACAGTGGCTCAGCCTGTTGACTGCCCTGACCCACGTGTAATTGTGCTGCAGAGGAAAGAGAGAAAACTGGGAAAAACACAAGGTGACAGGATCTGCTTCAAAGACAAAATATTGACAGCTGACCTACAAATAAATTGACAGGGATCTACCTCGGCCCAAATTCCTTACTCACAAGTACTACAGAAAAGTCTTCCCAGGTGCAAGCAGCCATTGCATAAAGGCAGTACCCTTATTGTTATACCCCCAATTTGATCTGGGGTGTTCACTATAAGCTCTGTGTCTTTAGTTTGGCCTCTGTCAGGGAGTCATATTTAAAATGAATGAAGAGATTTTTCTTCATCTTGAAAGTTCTTCTTCTGATGGAGAATGGATTACTATTTTATTGTTTAGTTACAGATTATTTTTTCTGATCTGTTGGTAATGTAGATCCCGCACATCCTGTGAGATCAGTTAAAAATTCCCTTGAAAGGCAGTTGACAGCTATGAAATAGCTTTTCCCAATAAGGACTTCTATCTCTTTTTTGCAGATTTAAAAAAAAAAAAAAGGGAGAGAAAAAGGAAGAAAGAAAAGAAAGAAAAGAAACATAGAAGTGGGATCAACTTCTTTATTACTAAGCTTGTTTTTGTTAGGATTTGTTTTTTAGGTACACATCTGCCATGATGTATAGAAGCAGAATGGAGAAAAGAACAGCACTGCCAACCAAACCTGAGACTAATCAATGGCCCTTCCAAACATTTCTTTTTAAACAATGGGTGTGCCAGTTGTATGGTTTGTTCCACCCACAGAAATCATACTGCAAATCTTGGGCTGATGGCCTGACTGCTTCAGTGCCACACAAAATCCAGGGGCAGCTGGAGTTATTCACCCACCTTGTTGAATGCCCTCTTTTGCTCCTAATTCACACTGTCTCCATGCCCCATTCTGTAAGATTAGCTGAGTTTCCAGCTAATGGCATTTCCAAGTCTATCAAGTGTGCAGTGTTAATTTCCCCAGCATCTCATTGACTTTCTAGTCAATATTGCCATGATCCTTTCAGAACCACTCTTGTGTTCGAAGTATTGTAAATGAGTTTAATCACTGGAATGACCTGGTTTTCAGCAGGGTTGTGCACCCTTGGTAACCATGGCGTCACCAGGTGACCAGCACCCCCTCTGCTCCTAGACTCACCAGGGCTTTCAGTCATGCCTGTAGAAGATAACACCAGGACTAAAACACCCTTAAGAGTGTTCAAATAGTCATAGTTTCCCAAATAAGCTTGGTGGGGGTTTTTTGAGTTGAAAAGGGCTGTTTTACCAAAATCTAAATTTTTCATGTGAAAAATGTCAATTATTACCTTTTTGTCATGAAAGAGCATCTAAGGTCTAAGCACCAGATAGTGATCTTAACTGGGCCCAACTGTTTAATTGGTTTGTGAAATTTATCTGGTTTAATTTGATGTATCATTTATAACAGAGCAAGTCACCTTTACCATTACAACTTCCTGTTATGTTTCCATAATGTGAAATTGAAAGGATCAAAATCAGGACATGATATTTTAATTTTAATAAAATTGAATGGTTGCAATTTAATAATAGCAACTTGAAATAATCATTGTTCTTTTTCTTGTAATGTTTTTCATCTGGAATTTGGAATGAAAACAAACTTCAGAATATGTCAGTTTCAGACAGTTTGAATCTTTCAAGTGACAACTGGCTTTATCTGCCTGCTTGTGCTAGTTATTTTACAGGTATATGAACTTTCTCCCTTTGTAGATTTTTTCTTGCTGCTTTAAAGGCAAACATTTGTCCTTGAGTCACAGCAGAGGGCAATCAAATGGATTGAAGACCCGAGTTCTGCCCCTAGCCTTTATTTTTGGCAGAGCAGAGAAAGTAGAGGGAGATGTGTTCTGACATCTGTGGCGTGTGGTGGTTGGTGAACTTGCAACTTCACAGCTACGCTCCTTTCTCATATGTGCTCCTCTCCTGTCAGTTTCTCTCCGCATCCCAGAAAAGTAACTGCTGGCACCTGGAGAAGGAGGGCTCGTCCTGGCTACAGAGGGACATTTGTTCTGAAGGAGTGAATTGGTATAAACATTTTTATGTGCACACGCTGATGAGAGAAGAACTTGGGAAGAGAGACCCCAAGAGGCAAAGGGAGAAGAGAGTAGCTAGGAATTAAGTGGCTGGAAAGGAAAAAAGAAATCGAGACCCTGCAATTATATGTGCCTTTTAAGCCCGTTAGAAATTTCTGGGAGGTGACATGAAAAAGAGTTAGAAGGTTCCCACCAACAAGCAGGCTGCTCACACTGCCAGCTCATGGCTTAAGGCCAGACTCTTATCCAGCTGCCACTGCCATTCTTCCCTGCAGGATATCTTAACTGTTATACCTCTGGATGCGTTTTAGCGCTCTCCTGGTAAAACTTGTTTGTTTCCTCAATGATTCTGCTTCAGAATGTGGTTTTGATTTTGGAAATTAGGGAGAACTGTCATTTTTGGTGAGATTTCAGATATCTATTTGACATTATTTGTGCTATCTTTTTAAGACATTATAGAAATCCTTTCAGCATGTTCCTATTTTAACATGAATGTGGCATTTTGAGGGCCTTGCTTGTTGGTGCACTATGTTTATGGTCTACACACATAATTGTACAGCTACAAATGTAGCTGTAGCAATAAAGAAAATGTGAAAAAAAGGTAACTACTGGAGAAGCCAAGGGTCAGGTGATGAGTTCATGTTTTAAGGAAACTAGTGGTGTTCTAAGGAAACTAGTGATGAAGAGCTACTTTAAACAACAACTAGGTGCTTTTTAGGACAAGTGGACATGGATGCAGTATATTTGGAATGCCCTGATATTCTTCTTGATGCATAGACAACTCAAAAAAGCCAGGATATCTCTTCCTGTTATTACTAAATTATTACTAACATTTAATTAGCACTTTGTACCCTCTGAGGGCTGACCTTCATCATCCCACAAGCTGAATTCATATAGATTTTTTTCTTGACTTGCTGCAGATAGATAATAAAAGACCAGCTCTTATCAGCAATCAAGCCCTCTGTTAGCCCTGCCATTCATAGCCTTTCATGCTTCTTCAGTTGTGTCCCTGCTACTTTAGCAGGAAACTTGTTTGAGAACACTCTTCTCATTTACTGCACACATCTCCTCAGGTTTGGGCTATTTCTCCTTCAGCTGACACTTTCCCCAGGCTACAGAGGTCTGTGTTTCTCCTATTTCCATCCCTTTGCAGATGGAGTGCCTGTTTGCTCCCGCCTTCTGAACAGACACAAATCTGAACTTTTCACATTTTAGGCAACAGTCAGAAGGATAGTATTGTTAGGATCTGAGCTAAGGCTATTTTTGATTTAGCAGTTGAAACTCTTAAACTTTCAAAAATTTGAAGAAACTAAACTCATAGTCCGAGGTAATGTACTCACGTGACACATTGGAGAACAAGATAATCACGCCTGTTCTGTTTAGCGCTTGGTTACCTATAAAGTACCTCTCATTTTGGGAGCAGCCTGGTTTTGGTCCTGTTGGCATTGCCTATGTTTTTGAGAAGTTTTGTGTCAGCCATCTGTGTCATAGAAGCTGCAGGTGGATGCATGATGCCAGCAGGAGCTGTGCCAGACCTTTCCTCATGCAGCACAGGAGCAGTAGTACTGATGCTGTGGGAATTAGTATTATTGTCAGTCACTTCTTGTTTAACTCGGTTTGAAATGAGCTCGCTAAAGCTGAAGAATGGCTTAATAGTTAACTGCAATTTGGCTGAATGTCAGGTAGTGCCTTTGGGTCTGTAAAAATTTGCAGTGATTAAACCACCTTCTTAAGAAACCTGTTTTGCTGAGCACTTTGAATATGTGGGTTTTTTATTGTCCCTTTGGTATACATCATGAGTACCGGGCAGAAGATGTTGTTCTTTGTTCTTTGAAAATAGTGAACTAGATACATGGAAAAGAATAAGTGAGGGACTATTGACTTGTAGATCCATGATATACCTCACAGACCTGGGGCATCCAAAATACTTATTTTCCATAATTGGTGAGAATGGTTCAAAAAGGACACAGCACACTTCACACAGTTACCAAACCAAGTGAATTTTACTTACTGCATGTTAATGTCTGCACTGATTCGGAGTTGAGGATTAAAGATCCTTTGCTAATAAAAACCCAGAAAGTGTTAAATGGTAGGAGCCTTGGAGGGCACGTAAGGAGTAATTGCTGATCTTTGGGCTGCCATGTTTTCCCTCCTTGTGTCTTTGTTTGCTAGCCTCACACATGGCTTGCAGTCTGGAGGCAGATTCGCCTGATTGTTCCCAAAATCCACAATACATGAGATTATCTGCATTTTTGAAGGAATACATGATTTTAACCACTGTGGGTTCCTTAGCTATTGCGTGTCATGCACCACCACATTTTGCAGTTACAGAGACAACATGAAGGGTCTGGTAGGACTGGTGCTGCTTCACTCTCCCTTTTAACAGGTCTCAATAAAATTACCAAGATAATATCAGTAAAAATAAGAGATGTCAGTAAAATTTTCTTTCAAAACGTAAAAAATTACCTAAATGACCCTAGTCTGGAACTTGAGAACTTCATCTGATGTAATATAAAGTAGTTCATTGGTGATTTATGGATTTGGGGGGTTGGAATAGATGATCTCCAAACATCCATTCCAACCCTAAGAATTCTGTGATTTATAGTGGCTGAAGATGTGTTCCAGTGCTAGAAAATTGCATTCTTCATACCAATAGTTGGCACGGTTGTTTTTATCCCCATACTGTACAAAGTAAGTCCTTGTGATTGTTGCCCTGGATAAAGCTGCAGCTTTAAATAAAAATGCTGGCAAAACACGTAAACATCAGCAGGTATTTCCAGATGTCTACGAATGAGTAAGAACAAGAATAATGAGGCTGCAGCTGCTGTTGTTACTGATGTGTACAAATGTGACCAGGAACCCTTGTTCTGGACTCAGCCCTTCTCTGTTATCTGCCATTCAATAACAGAACAAAAAGATGATTTGAACAGTCTTTTGGACAGACACCAAGTTTTGCATTTTTTATTCTGGAGAAAAGCGTGAGTGTAAATAAAGCCAAACACACAGTTTGCCCCCAGCTACTGAGTCTGCCTCGTGTGCTGCAGGTTGGATAAGCATGTGCCATTTGCTGTCAGCACAGGTCTGTCTGCACGGAAAGGAGTTCTGTCGCATGCAGATGTAGCCAGGAAAAGCCTTTTGTTTGTACAAGAGGCTTACTGACACTAATTAAATATTTTCTTTATTTGGAAAGCAGACAATTCGTGACTACCTAACATGCCCCTAGATTTACACAAATAGATGGTTACAAACCTCTTATGTTCTGGAAGACTGAGAGGGAATTCCTATTTTAGCCCTGCTGAAAGGACAGAGGTAGGCAATTCAAGTAATGGCCTGTTAGTCAGTTATTAAATATTGCTCTTCAGCAAAATTGCTAATGATGATGGTCTTTCTATGCTACCTTTAGAACAGTGCAGACTATATTCTGAAGAGAGATTATCTTGGATATAGAAGGCCGGTAGCTTGAATGCTGTCCAAATCAACCAATTATCTGTGACAATCAACTAGCTCTGCCAGGCCACACAGAGATTGGTTGCTATATAAAGTTCTGTGCTTTAAATTATATGGCTAACAGTAGAAAGGTGAAATTGTTCAGAGGATGAGGCTTGATTTTTAGAGGAAGGATAAACTTTTAGCAGAGGTGGGCTGCCTCCTGTGGGGATAAGGACCATTCTTCTAAGTATCTTCATCATCCTTTACAAGCTGTTCATCAAAACTGTGCAGGTACAGGTAATCTAAAATCCTTCAACCAACATCATGCTGTCCAGGTATATGCTGTAGTGTGCAGGGAGGTAAATGTTGTGGGACAGGTAGAAAGTGCGACAGAAGCTGCTCCCATTGGGCAAGATAAGAAGAAAGGCTGATTTCCGATTACATATTGTGCTGACTTTGGCTGGGGTAGAGTTAATTTTTTTCGCTGTGGCTGGTATGAGGCTGTGGTTTGGATTTGTGCTGAACACAAGGTTAATAATATAGATTTTTATTATTATTGCTGAGCAGGGCTAACACAGAGCCAAGGCCTTTTCTGTTTTTCATACTGACATGTTGGTGATGAGACTGGAGGTGCTTGGGTGGTTGGGTAGAGACACAGCCAGGACAGATAACCCAAACTGACAAAAGGGATATTTCATATCATCTTACATTATGCTCCGAATATAAAGTGAAAGGAAGGAGGAAAGGGGGAATATTTGAAGTGACGGTGTTTGTCTTCCCAAGTAATGTGATGGGGCCCTGCCCTCCTGGAGATGGCTGAACACCTGCCTGCCCATGGGAAGCAGAAAGTTAATGCCTCATTTTACTTTGCTTGTGTGAATGGCCTTTGCTTTCCCTATTAAATTGTCTTTATCTCAACACGAGTTTTCTACCTTTTACCCTTCTGATTCTCCCCCTGCTTCTGGGGAAGTGAGTGAGTGGTTGTGTGGTACTTGGTGGCTGCCTGGAGTTAAACCAATACAAATATTTAGAACAGAGATGAAGGAGAGAGACACATCTCATTCTTCATACATCAAAAAAAATGAACCTACTCATCAAGCACATGAGCTTTAGCTATGATTGCTAGAAACATTTACTTCTGTTCCTGCAAACAAAGCATCATCTGCAGCTACTGACAAAAGAAATACTTGTCCTCTAGGCAGTAGTAGAGAAATATTGATTTGGGACAGTTATACAAGGACAGAATTTTTGACTGATGGCATCTTTAAAAGAGTTTAAAAAACAGTGTCCGGACAGAGAGAGGTTACCATGAAGAAACAAGCCAAGCAGATAAAAGATTACACTCAGAGGAACTTGCTCAAACTCACCTGCATCAGGAAGTCCTGGTTCAAGTGTCAAACCTCCGTGGAGGACATGTGGTACTGTTACTCCTGTTGCTGTCCAAACTAAGAGGCAAGGAAGAAAAAAGCAGGAGGAAGAAGATGCTGCCTTTGCCAGGAGGAGATGCAAATGAGAAGAGGAGGAATATGAGTAGCCTTAAGCATAAGCCATGGGCCAGAGACTTCTGCTCCTCACTCAGCTGGCACTTGGCTGCATAATTCTTGTGCTCCAAACGCTCTTTGTCATCCTTTGCCTGGTCACCAGCAAGAGGTGAGTTTTGCCAAAGCAATGAAATATGGGTTTAAGTCACAGGGCCAAGCCCTCATTGAATGTAAATGGGAGTGACTCCATTGCTTTCCCTGGCTAAGGTTCTTGCCCTCAGTTTTCGAGATGCTTTTAAGTATTGGATATAAACAACCTGCCACCATGGATACACTTCGGTTTAGAGTGGATTTTTCACTCCTCCAATGTACCTATTAATTGCAGTAATGTTTTGCTGCACTCCTTTGGATTAAAATGCTATTTCTAATTGTCAGTTAATGGATTTTAGTGAAAGTCATTTCTTAAACATTATGTACTCAGTTTAAATCTAACAGGGTAACTAAACATTAAAGTAACAGGGGGGAAAATCTATATTGCTCTAATTTGTATTGTATGTTCTTTTCACCAAGTATAATTGCTATTGAATGCCTAAAGCAGCATTCTCCAAAGCATGAGTAACCAGAAAAAACATTGCAATTGTATGTAAAAAGCAGTGTCATAACTTGCTAGCATAAACATGGGATGAAGAGACAAGAGTTATGTAATATGATGCTTTTAGCATTTATTGCTGTTTCTCCCTCGCTTAGATAGGGTTTTTATGATTATCCAGCTCCCAGTGGTGTGAGGAGATGGAGAGCATAAAAGATGCATGCATGTTTTGTTGGTAATGTAAGCTACATGGAGGGCTAAAACCAGACTGAACAAGTGTCTGTAATTGTACAATGGACAGGGTGATGTTGTGTCACAGAGTGGCACTTTTTTCCTCAGTGCTGGAACATAAAGTCCATTTTCATATTTTCAGTGACGGGTCTCCCTCCTTAGTGCACAGGCGGTTATATTGCCATAGGCACAGGGGAGCAGTGTTCACATTGTTCTGTGTGAGTAAGGGAGGATCTGGTGTCCAAGGTATCACTGCTGCTAAGAAACAACAGACTTCCAAGAAGCAACAAAATGCAAAAATCCTGATTTTATCTTTATTACTTGGAAATGAAATAACCTCCAGACTTATCAATAGTATGTATGACCTTGCTGTCTATAATATTCCATCCAATATTTCATACCCAACAAGAATTTGATGTAAGAGGAAAAATTATCATTAAGGGTGTACTCTTGATGCTTTGATCATCCTAATGTGTTAACCAAAACTTTGTTAAAGCCCTTTGTGTGTCCAGCATAGCCATGCATAAATAATCTCTTGCTTCATAAAACTCATCAAACTAATAATATCAGCTTCGGAAAACTCATCAGCAGCCTGTAAAGATGGACATCATTAGGGGCCTTCATAACCTCATCCTCAAAGGTTATCCACAACATTTTAATAAAATCTAACTGACCAGTTATGAGGCACACACTCCCTTGTCTTCACTGTTATGATTCAAAGAAGTGGTCCCCATTCTGACTCTTTTTCATGGCTACAGAGTGCACACCTACAAAAGAAAACCTATTATTAGGTGAGGAGGTATGAGCTGCTGTATAGCAGCCTTTTACTCACCAAAATACAGACTTTAATATTTATCTGGTGTCTGTCCTGTAACTTCTGCTTTCCAGACTCTAAAACCTGATACTACTTTTAATTTCCTGTAGCCAGATAATTTCCAAAGAAGAGCTATAATTCTTTCTATGTTTAACTACTTGCTTGAAAGGTGGAAATGTTCATGTGCTAAGTGATGAAACTTATGTACTATGCAATGCATTCATTTTGTGATATATGCTTTGCAGCCTGCTTGCTCCTTCACCTGTGCTGTGTCTGCAGATCGAATCCCTGTGGCAGGTGCAGATTTATGTGGGATAAAAAGAGAACTTCTTCTTCCTCATCCTCAGCTTTTGATTCACACCTTCCTTTCATGACATCCACAGCACACGTTTTGCCAGAGTTGTGCTGGAGATTTTTTCTGAGTCCCTGTGTCTCATTTCAAAGGCAGACAGAGAAGGAGAAATTTGGGCACTCAGATATTTTGGGTATGATCCCCACTACTAGCTCCCCTTCCTTGTGCACACCCACCACATTGAGCAGCATAGAGACCTATTTCTCTTTCAGCTGACATCTGGGAGACATCTGCTCCAGCTTAAGGTCCTCCTTATTTGTACTACTTAGCAACCAGAAACAATCCCCAATTCTCTCCTAAAAGTCACCTTAACTTTTGAAGTGGGTGTGTGGTGGTGGGGTTTTTTTTTGTTTGCTTGTTTGTTTGGTTTTTTTTTGGGGGGGGGGTGGCCTGTGTAGAGTCCATTTGCTAAAAATTACAGTCATCTAAGACTCAAATGAGGTTGATTTTGGAAAAGGTAGTGCACGTCTTCTCCCAGGTTAATATCAATCCCTTTTCACATATTTTTGAGGAAACCAGTTGAACTAAATAGCCTATCTCAGGCCTACCTCTTACCTTCCCCAGCCGTGTCTGGTCAGTTTTCCAGGGTGGGTTTTGCATCTAACTTTTGTGCTGAACTCAATGGGAAGTGTTCCATCAGCCCATGCCATCAAAAGGACAGTGACAGACAGCTATACGCTAATATTGTGGCAAATTGGTACAGACATTTCTGGATGAACCTGTCACCTTCTCAAGCAGAAACTGAAAGTTCAAGGGAGCACTATAGGCTTGTTTTGTGGCACCAGAATGGGTAGACCTGAAAGCATAGAAGCTTCTTGGGGTAGGACCATGCTTGTTTTGTTTAGTGTTGTATCAAGCTTCACATTCTGTAAGTGAATAAAAAAACCCATTGAGACGACAGTGCATTAGTATCTGTGTGGGGAGCCCTGGGCTGGCTGCGTTATGCGTGTCAGTGCAGACAGTGGGGAAATTCCTCTCTAAGGAGCTGTGGACAACCAAGATTGTTCAGCCAGTGGTGTGACAGGGAGGTGCAGGATTGATTCTTACAGTGCTGTTTACACTTTAGTGGCAGAGAGCAGATCAAAATGGCTTTAGCCAGGAATTTCTAAGCAAATCTGGGACCCCATGTGTTTATTGCTTTGCCTGTATTGCAAAAGTATCTTTCAGTATCTTCAGTCCGTATTTAAACAGAATGAGTAAAAAGTTCTTATGGTATAAGCATGCATGCATCCAAAATAACAAGAAATAAGAGGGTCAAATGCATTGACTGTAAAAAAAATGCTACAAAACTACTGAATATTGGAAACTAGAGATATGTTCAAATAATATGCAATAATAAAAGGAGCTGCTGTATATTTTATAGATAGTTTTAGTGAATAATGGGTATACTCCCTTAGTGTGCAAACATTTAGATTTAGTTGTCCTGCTCTTCCAACTTTTCATCTCCTTCTACATGTACATATATACAAGACAGTCCCTGTTGAATGTTGATGATGGGATTATCAGCACCATTCTACTTTCACTCCACCTTCTCACAAGTCAGTGATGACGATAGAAGGGTCCGTTTGCTACTTGAAAAATGGCATATGTGGGAACAACTTTGGAAAAGGTCTCTGGATCTGAAATCTGTGTGTCAGTGTCGAGTTTCTTAGTTAATTTCAGCAGTGCTTTTAAGCTGCTGATTGCCAAGAGCTGGGACAATTCACAGAGGAGAAAATCACTCAGTTCTTTCTGCTGTGGCTTTTATATTTTTTCACCAGGCAGCTACTGGCAGGTGTTGAAGACAGGATATTAAGTTAAATGAAATTCTGGTCTGACCCCATAGGGCAGTTCTTTCAGTTTTATTTAGAGCCACATCTCAGCAGTGGAAGAGTCTGCAGCCTGATCCATTACCCAGTTAAAAGAACATGTTGCAACTCACTTAAAAGCAAATGCAGTCTTAAGTTACACATACAGAAGCTAAAAGTAGCCTCAGCTTAAATTAAAGGGTATGCTTTCCCAGAGGGGCAGCCAGCTCTGGTCGCCCAGAATGAGTCTTTTCCTGTGTGGGAGATTCTTTTTTAAGGCCGTATCTACTTATGCCAAAATGCTTCCTGATTCAGAGGCTGTGCTAATGCAGGCAAAAAGGGAAAGGTGAAGCATTACACACTGCTATTACCCACTATTTAAACAAATATTCTTTTTTTGGGCCTATGGAGGTTTGTGGGTTTGCTTCTTGGGTTTTTTTTTTCCCTTTTTTCCTTTTTTTCTTCTTTTTAAAGACTGAGCAGGCTTTTGGCAGGAGGATAATAAGGACTCCAGAAGGAATTCAACATGATGCTTTTTTATCACATTGCCAGGGTTTCATGGGAAAGACAGGGCTGTGGAAAACATTTTCCGTTGTGGTTCACAATAACACCTATCATCTGCTTGCATGTGGGACTCCAGTGAGGAGCTACACAAATGCTTTGTGCCAGCCAGACAAAGCAGAGGTAACGTAAATGGCAGATTAAGAAATGGCATCTGTAAGAAAATGCTTAGGTAGGAGGCAGCCACCTGGACTAACAATTATTTTTGTAACAGACACTCTCAGCAGAAAAGGTTTTTTAGGTCATTTGCAAAGTCTAGGAAGACAGGGGAGGAGAGGAGAGATGGGTCAAGAGTTAGGTGAAAGTTGGATAGCGTTTTCAGAATCAGAGGTCTGAATTCAAAAGCCTGCCCTTGGATAGGTATTAGGCACCTTTGTTGGATCTGTTCCTAAAAACACAAGACAATAACTAGAAAGGCTTTGATGTGAGAAAGCCAACCTCAGATACAGAAATGTCTCTCAGGGTTAGACATGCCTGTGCAGGTCTAAATTAGCAATAATATGACCCAGAGGAAAATGCGTAGTACAGATCTGCCTCTTTTACTTTTCCTGCCCTTTCCCTTCTGAAAGTTAATCACACATTTTGCTTCATTTTTCTATACACTAACTTCAGAGTCTCATTTGTTGCTCAGGTTGCACTTCACCTCTTGGGTATATTTTGTTTCTGTTGTTCCACTGTGCTGGCTAAATAATGCAGGAAGACTAATAAATTCAAATATAATTTCTGATTGGTTTAGCATCAGTTTAACTATCTAGAATAATTAAGCGTTATTGGATACTTTATATGATGAGTCCGTGGTGTTTAGACTAGAAAATAATAAAATGCACTCAATTGATTAAGCTCTTTGTAGGAGTCTAAGAATTAGCATACTGTCTAATGGCAAATAATTTATAATTACCAAGAAGAGCTGATAAAAGGCTTCAGTGCTATTGACTGCCTGACTTGATAACCTTGATCAGCAAGCTCCATTAAAAGAGAAGTCCTAGCTTGAACATAACTCTGTAAAAGACATGAGACTACTTTAACACTTTGTCTCTTGAATGGGATGCTGCTGTTTTGACAGACAGTCCCAAAGTGCTGCCTTTGGAGACCACACATGCTCCAGATTGAGGGGCATGTTGCTAGGCTGACTGGCAACACATTCCCAAGTGGAAGTTTTCCCTGCAAGGAGAATCTCTGTTTTGAAACTAAGTAGTACAGGATATGTATAAAGCAACTTACTGCAAGATTTTGGCCTGCACTTCATTAACTACACTTGTCAGAGTAGGAAGATGAGTTCTGCAGTGGTATTTGCTATACTCTGTAGACTGTAGTTGGAGACACAGTCTGGTTCCTTTCACACATTTCTGTGAAGTGACAGCTGTTTGAGCCAAATTTAAGGTTAGAGATAACTTGTAGAAATGTAGGAATGAGTAGATCACAGCTCTTGGGGTACACCTGTGGACACTTGATCTTTTCTAAACTGGAGAGAGGTGAATAAGTGTGACTTTCATGGAGAGGGAAAGGTACTGCATGGAAACTGAAAGACACTGACGTGCCAGGAAGGTTGACAGCTCTGCCATTTAAATGTCTCTTTTCAAGCACAGTCTCCATTCCCATGGCTTAGTTATGGCTGGCAAGTTCTCATTTAGTTTAGAATTGCCCCCATCTCTGACTGACAACATTGAAACAAACTTCAGGTTGTTCTCTTGTTCTGATGATGTGGGTCTGGGCACACCAGCTTTCTGCTTTGCCTCGCACCCTCCCTAGTGAGCAGAGAGATATAGTTAATTGTTTCACACATGAGCAGAGTAAGAAGAACCTGTGGCTATTTCTGGTGCATAGTGGATTTGCCACAACCACAGATCTGTCATTTCAAGTCAAAATACAACCAACCTAAATGTTTTCATGCAAAGCCTTTGGCCTGCAGAACAGGATAAAGACAACAAAGGAGGGCAAGTCCTTGGTGGATTGAGCAGTGTTATATTATTCTTATTATCCTTTAAAAATTTTATTATCCTTTAACTTTTTTTTTAATTGACATGGATAAATATCACTGCTCTTGGAAGCTAGAAAAACTTGGATTGTTACCCTCTTTTATTTAAATTTTAATATATTCAAAATGGACGCTTTGAGTGTGTCATCCCTTCTGCCCATGTTCTGACACAGCAGAACAATTGGTTCGAATGCTTGCCTCTAGCTAAGCTCTCTTCAATCACATACTCCAAGATTCTTGCAGCCAGGTCAAAGAGATGGAGCTTTGCAGAATACCTTTTATGGTTTTGAAGACACTTCTTAGGAGCACCGTGCTCCCAAGAGTTTATATCTGGGCACTCGACAGACACTGATAGGAATGGGAATTTCTGTCACTCTATCCACAGAAATGGCTGTTTTCCCCATATTTTCACTGTGTTTGTGAGATGTCACTTTAGAAAGGCTGAAGCTATGATGATGAACTCTCTATCAAACCAGTGCAGCAAATCATGTAGCAGCAAAACTGCTTTGCTAAGAAACAGAACAATTCTCATTTTCAAAAATAAATTTGCACTGGTTTTAACACTGGAGTGCAGAAGTTCGAATGTATTTTATGTGTCACGAAGTGTTAGTCAGAATGAGTGAGCAGAGGCTGGTTTTGTTTCATTCTAAGATGATAAAACTTTTAATGTTTTTGCTAAATAAAAAAATACTTCTGAGAACACATTTTAAACTCACATTTCTACAAATAAGAAATTTAAGGTAAACTTGGAAGTCGAAACATTCAAGTTTGAAAGTTTCAAATCTCCTTCAACCTTTGAGTTTTAGATTTGTCTAACCGTAGTGCAGTATAAGTCTAATTTATATAGTAAAACAATTCAGCGCATATATAGCAAATCCTTAAAATATCTTCAAAGTAATGGTGCTAGCTTGTCATAATATAGAGAAGTCTCTGACAGTAACATGTGCACATAGTATACTACTAATACTGATAGTAAAAACTAACTGTTTTGGTTGGATTCAAATACCTAAACTCATGGTGTCTGACTGAGTTTGAAACAGAGACGAGGTAGAAGTTCACATGAAGGAGATATAATATCTAATAATCAAGATTCTTCCTGTTCTTGGAATGTGTGTTTTGATTTTATTTGCTCTTGCAGTTTATTTGAAGAATATCTCACTAAAGGTCACTCTGTGGATAGCTTCCAAATATTTGGCATTTGCAATTGGTTCTGTTCTCATTGGTCGTATCAGTGATATCTTGTATTCTGTTTCCCAGACAAAATGAACTAACATATTTTGTCTGAGATCCTTGGGATGAAAATTCTCCAGAGCTAGTCATACTAGGCTCCCTTTTTGCACAGATATAGGCAGTTTTGGAATATGAAACTTGACCTCTTAAACAGATATTTAACAGATCTGGTAATGCACATCTAACAGAGCCTGTTTTCCTCCTTTATCTGCAAAGGGATCACAGAGTGACTAGCTTGGATGTTGGTGTCCACATTGTGGAAGTCTGAAGCCAGATGACAACTCTGGATGGGTACAAATTTGATTACATTCATAGTGGAGAGTGCTGTAAAAATATTCTGCCAGAAACATTATTGTGATTATAAGCTGGACATGGTAGAAATGTGAACAACTCTCTAGTGAAGAGTGATAGCCTAATATTCAGCAGGACTGAGTACAAGTAAAGTAGATTTCATCTCTGACCTCAGGCGGGCATTTGAAGTCAGTTTCCCTGAGAGGAAGAAGTGCTTAACAGAGTTTCTCCATCTCGTAAGAACTTTGCTGTGATTAATACAATGGAGGCTGTGGACACGAATTCAAATATCTGAACTCCACTGTATGTGCCATCTCAGAATGGAAGAAAAGTGATCCAACCTTTGAAAGTGTTAGCACCCACTGTTGCCTCTCCCTTAAGATGGAAACCTCTCCTGATCACCATGACCTTCCAAAGATGATCGAGACTGGTCTCACAATGACACTGGTCAGCTCCCTGAGCATTTGTAGGTGCCTCCCATCAGATCCCAGGGACACGTGTACGCCATTTGTCTAAGTGTTCCGTATCTCCTTCACAAACAATAAGTTTTTCTTTCTCTGGAGCTTCTTCCTGGCCTCCAGCGTGTGGGATACTGGATACAAGCTGTTAAAAGAGATGCAGAAGTCATGGTGAACTTGACCTTCTTTGTGGCTTTTTCTAAAGATCCACATTCTCACTCAGCAGCAGGTTCATATTTTCCCTAATATTCCTTTTGCTGCTGTTGTACCTGTATCAACTTTTCTCGTTGCCCTTCATGTAATTTTTCAGACTGAGATCCCTGTGGTCTTTGGCTTTCGTAATCTCATCTCTGCACAGTTGCCCAGTGTCTTTATTCCTCATGGGTTGCCTGACCCCTGTTTTCCTTCCCTTGTACACTTCCTTGTTGTGCTGGGTTTTTGTCAGAAGCAACTTGTTCATCTCTGCAGGCCTCCTATCACCTTTAGTCTGCAGGGCAGAATGAGCTATTCTAGATATTGGAAGATGTAGCCCTTGAAAATCAATTAGGTCTCCTGGGCCCCTCGTCTCTCTGGAGCTGTTTCCTTGGGATGTTTCCAAGCAGGTCCATGAACCAAATCCTTCCTCCTGAAGTCCATGGTTGTGACACTGACTTTTGCCTTGTTTCCTTTCATTAGTATTCTGAACTCTAAGCTGTTTCATTTTATGAACTTATGATTCTGGGGTACATAATTCTTTTTCGTTTTTTTTAACAGAAACTTAGCTGGTGCATATTTTCGAATCCATGTCTGACCTCTATTTCCATTTCCTATTGCTCCATTGGGTCTGTACATGGATTTACCCTGCAATAACGTTGGAGGAGTTCTACAGAATCAAATGACTTAGAATAAATCTGACCTGAGGTGAGAATCAGTCTCCTCAGTCCCTGTAGCAGAACTAACACTGACTTCTATTACGCAGTCTTCTGAAGGATTCTCTGAAATGGTTTTGTGCCTGGACTACCTTTATTTTATTAAAGGAATGAAATAATACATCTTTACCAACTCCTCAATGCCCTTTATATTAACAAAGCATGCATTATTTCATCTCTGTCTAATTAATACCCTGTTTAATAGGTATCTCACTTCATGTTAGGTTTCTGTATTCTTAAGAATTTTTACTAATTTAATTGAGAGCAGTCTCAAATTAATTGTATAATTAATCTTGTCAAATTAGGTAACATTCATACAGCACCTTATTAAAAAAACTTGAATATTTTAAATTACCATGCAATTAGGCATTAATAAAGAAGTTCTTCCTCTGTATTGTTCTGCTTTATATCACAAAGAAGGTAATTGCAATATAAATTGCAATATAAAAGCCAAGTTCTATAGTACATTAATAATTAGATACACATTATTCCCTACTGAAGCTTTTTCTCTTATTAATTCAATTGTAGAATGGATAAGCCTTTTATAAAACAGGAATGATAAACCCCCCCAAAATACTAGGAATGAACTATTGTGCTGATGCCTGAACAACAGGACTGCTAGAACCCAAGCTGTTGCTTGAGTGATGTCTCAGAAAAGCAGGTTTTCTGAGAAACCTAGTGCTGTGCTGCAAGCAGCTTAAAGACTTTTGTGGCTGTGGAAAACTTAATTTGCATCTCATGTTTGGGAATAAGTGTGTGTCTCCATTTCTTGACTGAAAGGGAAGAGGTGGGCTCCCTGACGTGCTCCTATGGATTAGAGAGAACAGCAGCCTCCTTGCAGAGCCTGAAAGAGGTGCCCCAGACACCCCTGGAGGTGACCATAAGACTGATGTTCAGGACCAGGGAATTGGAGGTGGTGGCTGCGATGTGGGAGAGAAGGGTGGGCAGGCTGAGGAGAGGGGAATGGATAATGAGAAGTGCTATCAATTTTTAATGAGTATATGGAAATTGTACTCAAGGTCAGAAAGCCCAAATACTTTATTATATCTGTGGGTGCCAAAGAGATTTTCATTTATATAATATATTGGTCTAGTATTTTAAATTCTTAATCTTAATGCCTGTATTTGTGTGTACTAAAAGTGCCCATTAGATTAAATACTTGAGGCACAAGAAATCATCCACACATGAATCCTGAATGACTAAAACAGCATTTCACATAGGGAGATATGCTTGGGTATAATGTGTGGGATACAATAAATTGCAGTGTCAGCCTTATATGTTGAATAGCATGTTCTGATAAATTCAAAGTTACTGCTGAAAGAGAAAGCCATAAACCAACAGGGTGAAATCTGCTGTCACCAAACAGCAAACGTCAGTGGCCTCTTACAGGTGCACCACATGGGAGTTCACAAAGTTGTCTCTGTGAACACCCTACCATGAGGGAGTGTATTACCTGTCCTGGGCAGATGGCCATACAAGGCAAGGCTGAGAAGTGCAGTTTCTTCCCCCTCCTTCTTCCTTCAGCCTTCTCCTCCCTCTTCCCTAAGTAGATTCACCCCTGGATTACCTGGAAGTGCACTGAGCCACTGTCTTTGGTATACATTTGAAAAAACTCGGTTATACCCTGCCCTAGCTTCCTCAAGCAGAGCTTTACAAATAACAGCTTATCTGTTTTTGTTTTCTTTATTTACACAATTGAACAGGAGAAACGTGTTTTAAAATAAAACAGAGCATTACGTATATGCCATTTAAAGTAAAGGGGGGAGAGGGAAGCAGGGAGAAAATGTTGAACTGAAACATTGCATTCAGCCTGACACTAAGTGCTCCCATTTGCTATTTGAGGCTAGGCCTTTCTCACTGTCTTTTTATTTAGCTCTCTTTTTCAACAGAAAAAAACCCTATTTCAGAACAGAAATCCATGTTCATTTTGAAATCTTATAAAAAAAGTCATCCTTCATTTTTCTTGGCTGAGACGAATCACCAAATGTGATCAACATTTGCAAATAGGATTTATCCCACTCTTCTGTCCAAATCTGCTGTCGCTTCTTCTTGGTCTCTCTCTGTCACTCTCTCTTGTTTTAATTGTCTTTTTTTTTTTTTTTCCCTTCTCTCTTTAATGATTAAGCTGGCACTGAGCATTTTCTACCTAGCTCTGCCCTTAGGTTCCCATTATCCCTACAGCCAGCTACCAGACTGATTAGATTAGCTGATCTCTGGAATGGAGATCCATGCTGACACTTCATGTTTGTTTTGCAAAAATAGGATATTCATAGGATACAATATCAAAGAAACTTTTTCCTGCTTACTCCCTTTTGAGGACAGAAGCTTCCCAGATTTGTTCTTGGGTCATAGGGATTGTAATAAAACACTCAATTGGTGCAGACATTGTGTAATAGTTCAAATGACCATTAAAACCTAAGAGGGTAGGCAAATCTGCAAGATGCAAGGTTGGGAAAGCCTGCACGTTTTCTTTTTCCAACAGAAGTGTGTTAGATAAGATGAGCTGCTGCTGAACACTGATAAAAGCTACAAGAATTTCAGGACTTCATTGCTCAGCAGGCAGTTTGCTGCCAACCTGAGGAGTGAGAGGCATGAGGAGATGGCTTCTGAAGACAAGTGGGAGAAAAAAAAGAGATTAGCACAACATGTTGAGAAAGACAACTTCAAAGTTTTAAGCACAAATGCTGATTTTTCACCATAATAGCAAAAATACCGCACACTGTGAAAATCTAATGTGCTACAGATCCACGTAGCTGTTATTTGAGTGAGTAATTGCTGTGGGAGTGACATTGCCATTACCTGATAACTCTTGGACACTCAAACACTGAGCAGGAGCTATGTGGTTACTGCAGAATGCAATGCTGAGAAGGTATCATGTTGGACTTCATCCATCACTTTCAGCCTGAACATAATCTAAAGGCAGCAAAACTTGTATTTTTACAAGCATATGAGCCCTTTGCAACTCTATCTGCCCCCTTAAAGGAGTGTGAGATGTAATGCTTGTCTGTTGCTAGTGATATTTTTCTTTGTAATTCAGTATGGTTTGAATCAGATGGAGTTCATTTCTTGCTGCTTTTTTGCAGAGCTGTCATCCTGATTTGTTAGTGGGTTGTTGTTTCAGGGTTTATTTTTGCCATGTATAATGGTATCTGAATAACCCTTGTGCATTCCTTCTCCCCCACATAATCTGTAATATTGGCCATTCTGCACTGTGCTACTTCTCTTGGAGGTTCAACTTCAGTCCTGTCAGACACGCTGCTCAACCTGTCACTGCCCTCCTGCTGGCAAGACTGACAACACCAGACTCATCACATCTTACCCTCCAAAGAGGAGGGGGGCAGAAAATTTCCCAGAAATGTATTTCTTCTGTTGCTTTTATTAAAATCAATCTTGCTCACCTGCAGGGTTTCTCTTTATTATTTTAAACATTTTTTCCCTCACAGTCATTCCACATTATCGTTCAATGTTAATAAAACTGATTGCTTGCAGTGAGGAGAAAAAAATGCTTTTTATCAGGTGTGTATTAGCAGAACATGCTGAGTCCAATTGCTGCTTCTTGCAGTTAGTCATTTGTTTCTTATGGCTCCTCTCCCTCCTCCCCAACATCTCACCTTTAAAGTAAATGGATTTTGGGAAGAGAAACCTGAACACAGATGCCAAGCCCTGGAGGTGTACTGCAGTCTATTGGATCACAGAGTGAGCTTATTTTCTTAAGGCCCAGATCTGACCCATTTCTTGGCTGGAACTTGGACGTAGGCTTGTCTTGAATCCTTCAAGTTTTTGTGCCGTTGGCCACAGAATCCAGCCTCATAAATTGCTAGTGTCAGGATCAGTTCTGAAGTGCAGGGAAATATTCAGGAAGCAGGAAAAATTTATATAAATATTCAGACTTCCTTCAAGATTTTTTGGAAGCAAGATTTTTTGTGGAGTGTTTGGTAATACAAGAAAACTCCTCCACTGAAAACAACCCCTAAATTCATCATTTCTTTAAAACATCGATCTAAAAAAAACCTCATATTAATGTTCAAGTAATTAGCTTAAATGTTATCCAATTTTGTGATATACATAGAAAAAATATTTGGGTTTAGGTCATCCTGGTTCTGAAACATTCAGAGATTGTGGTATTTAAGGAGCAATTGAAGTGATGCTGTGTAGACCTTTCAGATCACAGATGAGAGCAAAAACCTGAGCCTTGAGAGAGAACCTACTTATTTGTCACACTTAGATTCTTCCCCAGAGGCAATTTCCAGCACCTGCCAGAAAAGGAAAGGTTGCTTAGCCTCCACCCTTTCATGAGACTCAAGAAAATATGATGAAATTCTGTTGCGAGCATCAGCAAGCACAGCACAGTGAGCTTTTTTGACAAGCAAGTAGGAGAGATGAAGTAGTTAGTTGTATGGGAAATGCGTGCTTGGATGGGTAAGATTATTATGGCATCAATGGATGGGCTGGGAGAAGCAACATTTGCAAATTATTTTGAGGTGAACGCGTGAAGGCTTCACAGGTCAAGTGTTTTGGACAACAGAAGGCTGATGTGGGTTTGGCTTTTTTCATAAGTATAGACTTCCCATGGACCTCTGGACATGTGACTGATTTTTCCACTTTTGAGTGAAAGTGTCCAAAATATGTCCCAGCTTCTAATTTGCTGTATATGCTTCCAGAAGAAACTTTGGCTCACTCGGTTTTCCCACTAGAGGTCTTGAAGTGGTCCAGTCCTACAGCTGCTGTTGAGCATAAACTCTCACCTCTCTGCTGCTATTCTGAACCATGTCCGTTTTCTGAGGAAATAGCATTTCTGCTCTCCCCAGCTTAATAAATCATTCTTTCAAACAGAAAATGAGTCAGCACATACATTCTGCAGTCATATAGAGTAACTGCCCTGCCACAGAGTCGAATGGCCATCTCAAATTTGGTCTTTTCCTTCTGTTTCTTTCTCATTGTTTCAGTTCCTCATGACTGCAGCAGCGGGACAGCCCTGGCTGCTCTTCCAGGGCCTCCCGAGAACATGTCTGCAGAGACACACCTGTGAAATGGTACAAGGTCCAGCAAACACCTTTCCTCCAGGCCACTGCTGTAAATGAGAGCTGGAAGGGGAGAATAGGGGTTTGGTCCTTTCCCAAATATTGTTGTCTTTCCAAGAGACTCAGCAGCAGCCTAAATTCTGCTCAGTGTGGGTACAGTCCTGTTCAGTGTGGCACAAATGGAATACTCTGGCCATACTGAGTCTATATGGCAACTCAGACAAAGCCTGCATATCATGAAGGGTGCAAGGTCACTGAAGACATGTATAGTTGAGTGGAGACTTCAGAATGAATAATTCCCTTAAAGCAATTTGTGAATCTGTTTCAGTTTCTTTCAACATGTGTCTGTAGAAACTGGTCTGGAGTGTTGTCTACACCAAAGATTTGAGGTACAATGACATTTCCTTACTCTTATTTAATTTCCTTGTTTGGTGGCAAAGGAAAGCAACTTTGAACCATTGTCATGGCAGTAGCTGCTTCCATAAGATTCTGGAACTGTCTGCTCAGAACAGCATTAAACCAACACAGCAACAGAACAGCATTAAACCAACACAGCAACAATCTAGGGTGCAATATGTCATATTACATTCATGTTAGTCCACTAAGCTTTCATCTTGGTACTCTTCACAATTTGCTGTCCTTCAGAAATGGCCCTGGTTGATGGAAGCTCTCTGAGACTGGCATGCATGTTCTGGGATTTCTCCCATACTTCAGGGCAGGAGATAGTCCAGTGAAGCAGAAAACATAATTTGCTTTGCTTAAAACCACCTGCTCCCAGCTGATTATGGTTTCATTTTCCTGTGAAGATTTTATTTGGGGAGAGAGATATGAAGAAGGCAGGAGGGGGAGAATGAAAGACAAACACCTGACAGTTTCAGAGAACCTGAGCATTAAAGACAACAGTGATCTTCTTATGCATGCAAGACTTTACAGAACCATCAGTGTTTCTCACTATGCCACTACCAATTAAGGGCAGAGCTGTAAGCTCTGTGCTTTGCAGTGCTATGCAGAGAGCAGGAGAATACCACCTGGGTTGTTGCTGCAAGCAAATGTAGTTACTGAAAAAGATCTAAAGGGAAAGTATTAAATAGTTGGGGTTTGATACCTGGATTATTTATATTGGGGTCTCACTGGATAGGATAAAAACATCTTCCATTTTAAAGGTCAGGAAATGCCATCCTGGTTTAGATCAGCCCTGTTATGCCAGATGGAATATGCACATACTAGGATACCAGCTGATTACTTGACCTTGCAGGAGTTCTTCTGTGAGCACAGGAAGCGCTCAGAGAGCAAACAAATAAACTGATGGATGATGAGGCAGGGTGGAAGGAAAGAAGGAGCATCCCCTCAAGGAATTTCACAGATTTGTCATGAAATATTAAATACCAAGGTTAGTCCAAGGCTCCAGAAATCTCAATGCCACATGATTGAGCCCTTGTCATTTTTCCTTTTAATAGTTAGGAATTTAGGAGTGGGAGACTTCTGTTGTTGTTTGTTTTGGGGTTTTTTTTAATTTCTGCCTTGATTCTAGAGAGCACCAACTACTGAAAGCAACCCTCTAGAGAAAAAATATTGATTTCCCTCCTGTTCTTCATTCTGTTTGAACTCTACAACTTCCCTAATTCCCCCAGGGAACAATTCTCTTCCCTACAGAGCTACACTCAGTTTCAAAATTGACTTGAAAACAAGAAAACAAAAATCTGCCTTTCTTTTTCTTGTGTTCTAAAAGTTCTGACAAGGGCCTTTCTCCAGAGAGCCATCTTCTTCAATCTCTTTGTGTTTACTGTCACCTGCTAGCATTTTGTTCTGCCTTAAGGAGACAGTAAGCTAGCTGTGCTGTTTTCTTTTTGTGACTTCCTCCACCCACTGGCAGCATTCCACCAGATGTATCTGAATCTGGTCTTCAGCTTGATCCCTCTTGATTGCCCTGACCGTTTGTCTGTAACCAGAACATTAATATTATTTCATGGATGGATCTCTGTAATTGCCTGCATTTTTCTCTGCCTTTCTCTCTTTTTCTCTTTCAGTTTGTTCTGCATTTAGGAAAGATTACAGGCCATGACTGTGTAGGGCAACATGTGTAGGGCAGCACACAGGAGCTTTCTCTAGTGATATACTCTTTTAATCTGTAGTAGGAATCTCTTACTTTTACTGGAGTTCTGTATTAAATTACCTGGATACTTAATTAGACAGACGTAATTTGATTTTAAATATCCACATGACTCGTGCAATTATTATTCAGCCTCTTGCAACTTGCCTCTGCCTATGATATACTCTGTCTGATGAAGGTTGTGGCACATGCAGAGAGACAAAAAAAAAGTCTGTCATTCTAAGCATGTCAATGCTGTTTCGTGGAATATTTTAAGATCCTCAGGCAAGCAGGCATTTCCCTGAAATCAAGAGCATTATCAAAATACTGTCTCATTTCCTCAGCATTTATAGCTAGCTATACACAAACCAAGTTTCCTCACCAAGCCTGGGGCTAGAATGCTGTTTGGAGCAGGTACCTGGGTACAGGATCCTATGTGTAGCACACCTTTATGAGGCCAGAGACCTCTGTTCAGCTGCCACAGGCTTGAAAGCTGGTTTGCTTCTGTCTCCACAGCAATTCACTTTCCTGTGCTCCAGCTTCACTGGGACCCAGATAAATGGCTTGCTCCTTCTACAGCACATTATGAATGAAAGACCTAACAGAAAGCTTTCAGAACAATTTTTTCTAGTCAGCAGAAATATGTACAAATATGGATCAAGAACATGCATGATTTTAACTACTCTTTCACGAGGTTTTGTTTTTTTTTCTGGTGCAATTACATATTTTCATGATTGTGGATAATCATGACTTTCCCTCTGGAACACGGCATATGCTGCATCTTTCCCAGTCAGATTTTATGCCCATTGTCAGATGGATAGTCAATTTATAAAAAGCTGGTGTTCTCTTTGCTGTTAACCCTGCTTGCTTGCTTTGTCAAAAATCTTACTCCAAGAGTACCCTTATTTTTGATTTTCTTCTTTCCTAGGGACTGCCTGGGCAGAACTGTTTCCTTTCAGAGCAAACAGTAGCCTTTGTATAAACATGTCACAAGGACTGAGAGTAAGCATTTGGTAAATTTGAAAAAGATCACAAATAGTATGACACAAGTTATTCTATTACAACAGCATTTTGCACAGAAATGTTCAAACTGAAGCAGGTTCCAGCAGTAGAAACAATGGAGGAAGCTCCCCAGAGAACCCATGTGGTCAGTGATTTCTTGGGTTCCTTCTGACAATAATCTGAGTAATTTCTGCCTTCATTAGTTCTGTTTCTTAATCTGAATGACACTATGTCACTGAATAACCTCTGAGCCCATGTCCCACATTGTCTTTGAAGCTGTTGTTAAAGAAGGTAGCTATCTACTAACACCTGTTTGATATAAAAAAAATCTCATCACTTTCTCATAACAGGAGTCTTTAATGTCCTCCTCAGACAGAAAACGTGCACCAGTACCTAACTTTGTATTTAACAAACATTTACATGAGACATGTCATGAAGCTAGGCATTGTCAGCTGAAGAGCTCTTAGTACATGTTTAACTTGTAGCTGGCTTAGTCATATACTATTTTAAGATTTTTCTGCCTTGGAAAATCTCATTTCAGTATTAAAATATTAGCGACACTGCAATGTTATTTCCACAGTGCCCTGCTTAGCTCCAGGTCACTTATATTTTGTCAATCAGTCCTGCAGTGTTAGTTATTTATCTATCACTTAATAACCATGCTGCAGAGAATAATTTATCTGGCATAGCATGGTAATTTGTACTATAATTTCACCCCCGCTGCTGCAGACTTGCATTCCGTTACAGCAATGATTGAGGAAAATTAAGATTCCTAGGTCACACTTTGGGCTCTATGTTTTCTGCCTTTCATAATTTCATTTCACTTCATCATCTTTGATTGAAGAAAGGGTTCATCTAGAAATGTGAAAAGTGGCTAAAATAACTGTGTTTTTCAGCCCACTAGGACACAGTTCATGAAGATAAAGGGAAGGGGACTGTGCAGTCTCAAAATTGGCTCAGGAGACTCATACATCACTGAAGCTGAATCCATTGTAAAAATTCTGCAGACAAGCTCAGGCTACAGTTTTTGTTTCTCATTCCTTTTCAAAATGTAAATAAAACATATATGTAGCATATGCACCCCTTTTTCCCAAGGTCTAGCCAACATCAATGCCAGTCAGGTACAGAATCCAACTTTATCAGACACTCACTCATCTGCACTAATTTTGGAGGCATTTATAGCAATTAAGTGTGAGACTAGACAAGGGCATAAATATAAAGAAAGTAAACTGAAAGAGGAGGTAAAATTGTTACTCATAGAATTGCTTTTATTTATCCTCTTTTACAGAACATAATAAACATACATTATTTTTTAAAACCATGAATTTTATTATGATGATTAGATGGAGGAGCTCCTTGTGGTCCTAGTGGATGGGCATTGCAGAAACAGTCTTTTTCAGGTATTCATTTTCAGGCAGAGGAAAAGATGTGGACTGTATTTTGCATTGGGCAATGGATTTTATCCATTTCTGGGTATTGAGTACTACCATTTTTTCTGTTTCTTCAGTGAAACAAAGAAACTTTCATGTTCAAATTGTCTTCAGATGTTGCATCTTTTAAGAAAAGTATTAAAGATGGTAATTTTTTGATAGAAGAAAAATTAACTGATGCCTGCTAAGAGGAGTATCTAGGCAGATTTCTAAGCACTAAGGCAGTATAAACAGTAACAAAAGCAGCAATATCAATTTTTTTGGGGGATTAATTTCCATGTGAACCCTCCTACAAAAGATTCAGTGGATTTGCTGCAGACCAACTTCTGCATTCCTAACATTTATTTATATATTTTAAGAGGTGTATAAGGAACCTAAATTATTTTTAAGTGGAGAACTTCTACAGAAAATGCAGGGTAGCCAATGAGTATCATCTTCTTGCCCAGAATTTCCACCAAGTTTCTCTTTTTCCTGTTTTTTTCTTTGTTTGTTTGGGGTTTTTTAAGTAAAATGTTCTTATGTTTCTAGTTTTGTTTACTTCAGCTCTGCTTCTGTACGGCAAAACAACCTAGGAAGGAAAGGCTATTCTCAATATTAACCAATTGTTTCAGAATTGTACGTTATCTCCATAGCACACTATGGTTAATGGGTACCTCAATTTTAATCTTCAGAGTTACTTATATAGGACTGGGGAGTCCAGCTTGGACCTGTGTTTCTTTGTTTAATAAGGAATGTGAGAGGTAGATATCTGCTAACAAATACAAATGTGAGCATGCAATCTGAATGATGATTTATTTATTTTTGAGTAATAAATAACATTGTGTTGGTTTTGCAGTTGACTAATTTTTCATTATAACAATCTCAGACAGTCTAGAAACAGTCTTGAGCACATACTGATGAGTGGTCTATACAATAAATGAATCAATGAAAATTATTAGGTAGGAGAGGAACTTGGAAGGAACTGCTGCATGGATAGCAATACATAGAATTTCTTAGAAATTAGTTAACTCTGTGGTATTTTATACTTGTAGTTAATGTTCTACCTGAACTGTTAGTGAATGGGGAAGTACTAATGGATAATGACGGCATCTGGAAAAAACCAGGGCAGCAAGAATTCATTACTCCTGTTTTGCCATCTTTGGAAATGCTGATGAAATATGAACATCAAATTGTCAGTCTGATGAGAATCAGGATCAACAGTTTTGATTGTGGTGTGGTTCCGCTTCTTGCTTTATTTATAAGAAGTATTTTCGTTGCTGAACTTTCAAACATGACTTTGAGGCTAATTTATTTGAAAACTTTTAGTTCTCAGTATAGTTTCTTGCTGCCTGTTTCTGTTGGTTCCCTTTCAAGGGCAACTCCTCCCCCCACCTTCCTGGTCTTATTTTGCAGGTGTTCCTTTCTCTTCTAGTTCATATTCTAGCAGGTGGCTATTCAACTTTGGCATGACTTCGAGTTATTGTGCTCCAGCTCTGCTTTGGCAGGGAATCAAGCCTTACAAGTTTGTGTCTAAACTTCATGTCTTTTTGTACGTTTAGCCTCTCCAGGTGGTTGGTGATAAGCATCCATCCTTCCCTTCTGCTAATATCTAAAGAAAATGCAGGCAAGCCTTCCTAATGGTCTTTTAAAAACAATAAAGACAAAATAAATGAATAAATGGTCCATTACTGGGGGGAAGAAAAAGTTGCCTGCATTATTATAGGGTGTGGATTAAGTTGTCATAAAATATGCTATTTGGCAGCTCTTCCTCTCATTGCCTGTGCTGGCCTTGGGTGCAGATAAAATCAAAAGTTTATGAGAATTTCCTTCGACCAGTTATGGAGAGAATGGCTGGAGACAAACAAAAATGGCTTTATAAAACTTTTGGAAGTGCTTATTATTTACAAGATTAAGTAGAGGTGGACAGAGGCACAGGTGGAGTGGTCTGTGCATTGAAATACAGTTTTCGGAGCTCATTTCATGTGATAAAAGGAGAATCTCCACTACATTTCAAGTCCAGCCAAATGGTATGCTTTGGAAAGCCAGGAATTTGTACCCGATTCCTGGCCCATCTATCAAGGAGTGTAAGGGTTCAGGCATGGCACTCAAGTTTTAAGTCTGCTAAAAATCTTGTATGTAGCCACACGACTTTTGAAGTCCTTTTCTGAAATTTGAGCACAGGTTGTATCCTCCATGTAAATATAGCTTAAAATAGATACAGGCATGCTGCAAGATTTTAAATGCAGAAACATTTTAGATACCAAGGCAGATATAAAACCGAAATCTTTGTATCTGCCTTGTGCTAGCTTTACACTGATGTAACAGCAGATTTTAATCTTACAGGCACATCCATCAGCACATTGCAGTGATATGGAAACTAGTCATAATGAAACAAATTTACACAGCTGACCAAGTCCTTGGAGTACTGTAAATCCTGGAAGGGTGGTTGTCTTTATACTAACACTAATTTCCACTCTCAGGTAAAAAAAGATTGCTCTGCATTTCTATAGTACCATATAAAGATTATGGGCACAGAGCCTAGAAGATAATTTAGATACCAGGGCAACTGAAAGGAAGGAAGTCAAGAACTCCTCTGCCTTTTTTTCATTCTTTTTAAAGTCTTAAATTGCTTTCTTGTAGTGCAGAAAAATCATAAATGTCATATGGAGTCTCCATCCTTCTCACTCTGCAAGCCAGATGAGACAGTGAAGTGAGCAGCCTTTTATCACTAGCCAGAGGTCATCACCACTGAGCCAGGAATGAGAACACTTCCACAGCATCGACTCATAGGCAAAACTGAGAAAAGTACTTGGCAGCTTGTTCCTGTATAGGTAAGGGCCACTTTCTGGTTGTTTCCCAGCTGCTGGTTTTCAGGCATCCCTATGCCACTGGTGTTCTTTCACTCATTCAGGTTCTCTATCCAGGCCTTTATCCAGCCTTTCTCTTGTTCTCCTCATCAATCTTTGACTGTCCTACCAGACTCCCCTAACAGAAAGAAAGGTTTCTTCAGTTTTCTTCTTTTGCCCATTTACCAGTGCTTTGCAAAAAGATGCATTTCCTCCCACCCCCTTTGTCTCATACAAGTGTTTGTATCCTCTTTTGATTTGAGAAATCTTTTCAGGTTTGCCCTCTTTCACTCATGTCTGTATGTACCTATCAACATTTGCAAAAGAAAATAATGGGACTTGGCATCAGTTTTCCTCTTTTTCTCTAGTATCATTTTAACATTGCCCTTTATAAATACAACTAAAAAACTGAGATGATTTGGACTTGATTTCCAGTGTCTGTAAATTGCTCTGCATCATCTTGGGAATGAATATCATACAAACAGCTATAAGGCAAGTGATTCAGAGGCTCAGAAAAGGAACACTTCCAGAACGGACAGGGAAAGGAAAGATACTGAACCTCCTGTTTATCAGTGTCCTATCTTTAAAGGAAGTCAAACATGCTGGTCTGGCTCTGAATTGCTCACCTGAAAATCAATCATCAATGTCTATGTTCTCTAAGCAGCATTTGCTTGCCTTTGTAGCTACAGTCGTTCTGACTTTGAAATCTGCAGTTTACATTATTCTCTGGATGCATAATTTGAAGTTAATTATTTTTACATCTGCTTACAAAATCTAATGATTTTAAAAGGTTATTCCTCTCTGAACTCAATAGTTAATTTAGATCATTTGAAAGGTTATGTCACTAGCTGGTTTCTTATTCATTGGTTATCTTTACAAACATGGTTTTTTGTAATGTTGTTTGTCCAATCTGAGCACACAGTGGCATTCACAACTGTACTCAAGGATGAAAAGCCCTTTGTAACACCACCAAATGATCCCACTTAAGCAAAAGTTGCAAGCTAAAGTGTGTGTTTTGCCCCAGTGATAGCTGCTCCTGGTGCCCACCACCTCTTCTGGAGCAGCCAGCAGGAACTTTGCCCACTGTCTCATGGATTAAAGAGCAAAGAAGGATTCCACTTCTGACAAACAGCCCAAAGAAACACTGTAATACTAGCAGAAGATGCTAACTGCAGTCTTAGGGTTTTTTATATTGGACTGTGTGGTTTGCCTGGCTAAAATTCCATGGTGTCCTGTTTACCAGGTCCTGCAGCAAATCTGTGAGAACTGGATGGAGGAAGGAGTCTTGTCCAGTCAGCTTCCTCCAAAGATGCAGCCTCCTTATTTCACAAGAAATAAGCTTTTTAGAGGAAATGGTCCTCACTTTGTGTTTATTTATATTCCTGTTGAAGGAACATAGCAGTACGGGCCAAATTTATCAGGATCTATGACTCTTGCACCATTCGTATCAGTGGAAAAGATCCATGTTTTGCGCCCATTTAAAGAGCTGCTGTGTGTATGTGCATACGTGTGTGAGTGTGTTTACGCATTTAGAAGGATGCTTTACTAAATGAATTGGATCTCCTAGAGAGACACCTGGGGATACTGTGTAGTTGCCTCCCACTGGTATGCCCAGTTACATCCATATTTATAAACAACTTTATCCTCGGAACAGGAGCTGTTAAATCACTATCCCTGAGGCTGCTCTGGCTGTGGGAGATAAACGTAAGTATATCTATGTATTTTTATGTCTAAGGATTGTAAGCCTGCATAGAGAGTTAAAAAGGGCAAAAGTTCAAAGCAGGATATGATTGAATGGACGGACGGTAGGAAAGAGAATCAGATGAGGGTACAGCACCTTGTGTGGGAGGGAGTCTGCTGGTTAGCAATGTAGAGATGCTCTAGCCAAGAGCCAGGCGAGTGTTTCTGAGGAGCAACATTTGAGAGGTCTACAGGCAGAGGATGCCTGTCAATAGCAGGAAGAGGACTGAGAGACCACAAAACAACTCTGGAAGCTTTGAGTTGTTTCAAAGGATTGCATTTTCCTCTGCATGAATGTGCTAATGTGACTTGAGTAGGGAGTAATGAGGCTTGTAAAGTAAAATCGAGGTTTTCCATCTGCTTTTGTTTTTACACAATGTCCGTCTTGTATTGTCTTAAAATCTTGATGTTTAGTAGATTCATTTTTAATCTTCCATTTGGCTGGGATCTGTCTTGCAAATTCAGAGTTCCATGGAAGAGCACTGGTTTCTATTGAGGGACGTTGTTCATTCCCATCATGATACAAGAATACTGCAACTCTTTCTGTTGCTTAAAGTTACTGTGGGTTTATTTCAGTTTCTTTATTCTTGTGTTACCTCTCTTGCACAGCTACCACGCTTATGGAAGGCATTTGCTAGATGGTTTTGGAGACTGAAAGCTGCTTTGGCAGGTGAGTTGAATGGACAGAAACCAAATGCAGACACTGAGATACATTTATATGGTTTAGATGGAACATTCAGTTACTCCAGAAAATTCTTTTGTTTTGTTTTCTTACCTCATTTTTTGTATATTTCTGGCTGCAGTGACAGCTCGAGGTGATCAGTGTTTAACACATAGAGCAAGATCTGCCCAATTCTACAGATGGTCATGCAAAATGATCCAGAGACAGGCATTCTCTTTGAAGAAAGCTGTTTACAACACCTGCTTTGAAGTCCAGTGACAGCTGTCTCAATGCTGCCTCCACCCCAGTCTTTACTAGTAAGATTTGCCTTCAGGACCCCAGGCCCAAGACCAGTGGGAAAATCTGGAGCGAAGAAGACTGGCCCACTTGGTGGATAAAAAGCAGGTTAGGGAGCATGTAAACAAACTGAACATGCAAAAGTGTAGAGACCCTTTGGGGCTGCACACCCAAGTCCTCCTATATTTGCCAGGCTGCAGCAATTGAGAAAGCTTCCTGAAAACCAGAGGAGAGTGAATGTTACTCCTTTGCTCATGGAAGGCAAGAATCTGGGCAACTACAGGCTGGTCAGCCTCATCTTGATTTTTCACAAGGTGGTGGAGCAACTAATCTTGGGAACCATTTCAGGCATGTGAAGGACAAGGAAGTGATCAGGAGTAGGCACCACAGAATGATGAATGAAAAGTCATGCTTAACCAGTCCTGATAGTCTGCTGCAAAGCCTGAGGGACACAAGTCACTGATGATGGTGCATCCCAGGGATTGATACTGGAATCAGTACTATTTAACCCCTTCATTAATGATGTGGCTGATAGTACAAGTGCAGCCTCAGTTAGTTCGGTGATGATATAAAAGTGGGAGGAGTTATTGATACAGTGGGTGGCTGTGCTTCCATTCAGAGTTATCTCAGCAGGCTGGAGAAAAGAGAAGCACAGAGGGACCTCATGAAGTTTCACAAAGGCAAGTGCAAAATCCTGCTGGGGAGGAATCATGCTATGCAACTCTTCAGGCTGGAGGCTGACTGTCTGAAAAGCAGCTTTGCAGAGAAGGACCTGGGGGTTCTGATGTACAGCAAGCTGTCCATGAGCCAGCAGCATGCCCTTCTGATAAAAAAGGCCAGTGATATCCTAGAGTGCATTAGGAAAAGCACTGCCATCAGTTTGAGAGGGGTGATTCTTCCCCTCTACTCAGCCCCACAGCTGGAGTCCTGGGTCCTCTTCAGATGGATCTGCAGTCTGAAGTCCTCAGGTCTTATGTTGTTCTTTTATTGGCTCCAGCTTGGCCACAGGATGTGTTTTATGGCAAGAAAAGTTCAGTCGCCGTGCCTGTTCATACATGACCTCTTGTCTGAGCCCAACCTGAGAAGGCATCTGCCCACACCTTAAGACTACAATAGCTTCTGCTGGCACAAGATTTCTGAATTTCATAAGAAGAAGCCTTATGAATGAGTCTGATGAAGTGCTGATTAGATGATGAAGATGAGTAGTGAAACAGCATTTGTGCAAGAAAACCCCTTCTATAACCTGGAGTGATTTGTGAAATATTTTTCCCTTTCTTAATATGATCCCTACGTTATGACCCTTCTCTAGAGTGCATGAGGAAAACTTAATGTTTAATTTTTTGTAAGGCAAATAAACGAAATCCATTTTTCTTAAACAAAGAGATGCTTGCAGGACATAAGAACTGAAGTATACACAAAAGCAAAGCATAAACTTAAAGGGATTGCAGACCTATTTTATACAGACAGTAGCTGTATCCTGGTTCATTTTTTCATTTTTTTTCCCCATCATACAGAAAAGCTTGTTCTTTTAAAAAAATATTTATTTTTAACCATGGAGAAATATGTACAATAGCAACATGCCTGCAGGATGGAGCCCTCCATTATTTTACTCTTTACCATAAACCTGGCAGTACAGGCCAAATACTTCTTTATTATCCTTTTGTGACCTTCCTGAGCTCACGGGAGCTGTAAAGGGTAAAGAGTAGTTGTTTGACTTCATGTAACTAGCTGAAATAGAATGTGTAAACTTAATACTTACTGTAGGGCAATGGCCATTCATTTTGGATTCATGTTACTGATTATAGTTCTATTCAGAGCAAGAAAGGACCTGTAGTGCCAGTGCTGTGGTGTGAGGAAAAAAAAATTAAGCTATTAAAAGAGAGAATCCTGAGATGATTTAAGAAATCAAAACCACTCAGGGCAAAGTAGATAGCTGACCCAAACTGAGACGAGTCTGAAAGGGTTTATAGGGCACACTCATCTCTGAAACAATTCCTTTCCCTTTGGCAGAACTACAGTAGGTATAAATTTGACCTTTATGGGTCACCATGTTATAAAAGAGGGATCTTCGAAGTCTCAAAAGAAAGTATTCCTCATTTGGAACTGTTGCTTACACAGAACAGGAACTGGCCATGTATTGTGATGAATGGCTCATCTGGAATGAATGCTACAAACTGTGCAAACAAAGTTATTGGAAGTAATGAGGGTGGGGTTTTTTTAACAGATTTCCCTAAAAACATACCCTATAGAAACACTCTGAGTGCATTGTCTCAAAGGATGTTGTTTGCTGATAACTTTTAAATCTATTGACTACTTTCAAACAAATTGGACAAATAACTTAACGTGAAGATGTGAGCTTATTTCTACAAATTTTGTGAAAATTGAAAGGGTCTCCTCTTACTGCCTTTACTGTCGAAAGACTAGTAACCTGACCTTTTATTAGAATAACAGACAGTGTGGCCAAGAAGGAGATTTAATCCATTATTTTTTTCACTTCTCATCTCTTCTTTTTCACAAGGGAGGTCCCTACAAAACCATTGAATTACTCTTAACTATCTGTGGGCACATGTTCTGCTCTTAATTAAAAGTCACACATAACCTTGTGTTCATAACAACTGGTCATGGACTTCATCTGTGGTACATTTTGCCACCTTGAGAAATCATTGTCCAAGTGAGTACAAGGCTGAGACATATGAGAATGGAAAACTATATCTGTTGTCCAGTTATATGTACATCTTCCAGTCTGTAGAACTTGTCATTGAGCATTATAGAAACTCCTAATGTGTTTGTAGGCTAAACAGGAAGGAAGAGAAATTGAGGTATTGTGCTAGGCAGAAAGCCAGTGATGAGAACCAGAACATGAGTCCTGATCCCTAATCTGAACTGTATCTTTTAGTCCTACAAGACATGTTTTCTTAGCTCGTGTATTACTCTTGAGAAACAGTTGATGTCAGAAGTATATCTGTGAAGGGAATATCTTTCCTATCTTTTTCACCCTCCCTGCTGTTGAAATAATTTCCCGTCTTAGCTGGTTAACCTTTCCTACTCATTTCTATTTTCATGTAATTTCTTATTATAGTTGCAAGTTAATCACAAATCTATTGAGAGACTTCTCTTTAATCTAGCAGCCTTCGTTTACTTTCTGTGTCATTTAAAACTGTTGTGCTACGGTTAAGAGTGTCCAATTACATTCACTGCAGGAGAAAAAAACAAGTGATCAGCAGCCTACGATCTCAGCTGAAGATGCCATCAAATGGAAAAACAAATTAGGTGCCTAAAAATAAAATTAAGGTTTCACATGCCAGATTCACTTGTACTCAGTGACACAGAATGACTGGTCAGATAACTGGTAACCTTTTCTCCCCAAATTAAAAGAAAAAAAAAAAAAGGGGGTGATCATCTCTAAACCCAAGGACAAGCATCCTTGTAGAGTCTGTATGAATGATATATTTTAGAGCATCTGCCACTACAGTTTCTCAAATCTCATTGTGCACTTGCTATCACATAACAAAACACCAGAGATTCATCTGGCTCAATAAATAGATTAATATACAAAATTATTGATGGCCCTCACACACTCTTCTATATGGTCTAGGGGAGAAACTGGTGAAAACAGGCATATAACACACACTGACTAGCAAGTCATGCCCAGTGTTTGTTTGTTTGTTTTTTGTTTGTTTGTTTGTTTGTTTGTTTGTTTCTTTCTTTCTTTCTTTCTTTCTTTCTTTCTTTCTTTCTTTCTTTCNTCTTTTCTTTCTTTTCTTTCTTTTCTTTCTTTTCTTTCTTTCTCCTTCTATCCCTCATTTTCTTTCTTCCTACCACTCTCCCTTCCTTGTTTCTTTCCTTCCTCCCTCCCTCCCTCTCTCTCTTTTTCTCTTCCCTCCTTTTCTCTTGCACTGCCTCTGTAAATATAATATTTTTAAGGCACCAAATTGATTAAAATTGCAAACTACAACTCAGGGCTTGAAATTCAGCACATAATAGAGCCTAAGCTCAGTTTCATTGCCCAAGCTACAATGGCATCTTCCAAAATCATAAAAAGCAAACAAGCCCAGCAATATAATTGAACCTTTAAAGTGGAAATCTGTCCTCAATTCAAAAGTAATAAAAGGTCAATCTGTTTCAAGTCTTTGTGGCTTAAAATTCTCCTGGACAAAGAGAAGATAGGTTGCTGGTCTGTGCATGTATGTGGTCATGTTTCTTTCTTTAACATGGCCATACCCCAGTTCTCAGCTTTCAGCACATAAATCAGTGTTTGCCAGCACTTATATGAAGGTGTAAATAAAGGGGGTTTGATGACTCACTGCACAATGGCAACGACTGTAGTATTTCACCGGCAGGACCACAGCTGCTCCCCTCCTACCCTTGAATTGGCTCAATATATCCTGTCTGGGTGGATGTCATTGGTTTGCCTCATTTGTCTGTCCTAACAGGCTCTCTTTGGAGAAGAAAATGGGGGGACCAAGATCAACCATTCTGAAATTGCCCTTTCAGGATTCAAAGGTAAGTGCTTCAAATGCTCATTCATTGCAAGTCCCTCTAAGTTATCCATCAGGCAGTGTATGCACCTCCCAGTTTTGTAGCTTGTCAGTGACCTGCACAGGAGCAGGAGGTAGCATGGGCAAGCCCTCTCCCATAAACACAGCAAGGTGGTGGTGGTTGCAGAAAAGTGAATGGGACTGGACAGATAAAGGAGAGGCTCCAGGAAGCATTTTCCTGTTGTGATACCTGGCTTAGGACAACCCTTGAGCAGCCTGTTTGCTTGTACTTCTTCAGGTGCCTTGTCTGTGTATATATATATATATATATATATTAGC
>VZDJ01007749.1:41566919-41806105 GCA_008694505.1 Cyanoderma ruficeps
TAATAAAAAATATTTCTACTCACACATACACATATCGCAGCCTACTGAACCCTTATTAGTGGTAAACAAATAGGAGATAAATTCAAATGCACAGGAACCCTGACCATTTTCACATCATCTGATTTCATGAAGCAAAGAAAATTTATCTATCTTTTATAATCTCCCATTACCAGAGAGGGAAATAGGAGGAAGGTAAAATTACAGCCTTTTCAAGATAATGTATAGGATATTGTTGTGTAGAACTGTTTCTTACCTCTTTCTGAACAGAAGAAAGCATGGCTCTGTATAAGGAAACTATGCTTGGTTATCCTAAATTGCTGGAGCACTATATTCTGAGCATTCTGCTTCTCTCCTGAAGTAGGAGTTAAATCAGACTAATTTATGCCCGGTTGTACTAATATATCCTGAAAAGGAAGGATTTGCTTCTGGCCTCAGATTACTGTTTTCGTCACCCAGATACTTGCCGCTTTTCTGCGTATGCTCACATGTACAATTAAGGTCTGCTTAACATTTGTGCATTTTTCAATACCTGGATATTCTTAATATTAAGATTGGCTCTTCATTGATCCCTACAAGCTGGAGCCAAAGAATTCATGATAAGACTCCTGTGACTCCTGCCTAGCCTGATAAATATGGGCTATGAGGCAATGCAATCTGCTGAAACAGTGGAGCACATTTTAAACAGTCGTCATGGTGTAAATATTCCTAAATAGAAGTCCATGGTAATCTAATACAATACTGTGATCTGCAATATGGTAATTACAACTGTGACTTGACTCATTAATTTTGGTAACAGTTGTTAAGCAGCTCATTAGGTGGGTATCGAACAGCAGACGTCAATCTGGGGAGCCTCTCAAAACCTTCCAATATTTTTCTTTTCACAGCAAGCAGCATAGCAAAGGAAGGAGGAGGCTGGACTTTGGGACTTCTGAGCTCTTAAATTCAGCTCTTCTGAATTCTTAAATTCTTTGTGATCTTGACAAACACTGGGCTTGCTTTGTGAGCCAGAATTAGGCAAAGATATGGCAGCGTAACACATTTCAACTGCTGGGCTTGAAAAATTCCCCTTGGTTGCTCAAATCACTTTTATTTCATCAGACCCTCCAGTTTCTATTGACAAACAGTGGGGATAACAGGGCACATCCCTTTATGGGACTGCACAGAACTGGTCTCTGCTTTCACTTCCTCATTTCATATCCCACTTGATGTTCTAAAGGAACAATTTTTGGTGCTTTCTTGTATTAATTCAGCTAAAGTACATCAGTTGGAAATAAACAAGCCTTAGTTCTTCATATATCTGTATGCTGGTTATGGTGAACAAGATCACAACACTCACAAACATGAAAATTAAGCTGTCAATGGCACGCTCATGAGGTATAACGTCTTGAGCATATGCTTTAATCTCTCTACTTCTACATATTTCACCATTTGCTGTTGAGCACTTAAAGAAATGGTGTGACAGCGTCCAGACTGACCAAAAATGGACAGTGCTGGCTAGATGGCCACGCTGCACAGAGGTAACTAGATTTGACTTCAAGTGCTTAGCTTTTCCTTGAGCAAATTACTCAAGGGAATTTGAATAGACTGCTCTGAAGCTGACTGACTACAAATAGCAATGCCAATATACAGATGCAAGTCAACATTCAGCCACGTTGTCCATGGATTTGCACATAGTTCAATCTTTGAACTTAATGAAACCTGAAAGTTGTCAAACTTGTCTGCTTCTCCCTCCTACAAAACCTGTCCAGCCAGGCACAAAGGTACTAAAATCACTATCAGACTCTACATTATGGAAGGAAAAGCTGAACTTATTAAAAAGTTGTTAGAAAAATCTCCCAGTGCAAATCTGCAATTCTTTGGCAGGAATAGAGGAGGAAGCCCAGCATCTTTACAGTGTCTCCTGGCCAGTATTTCACAGGTAGCTTCCTGTCAGTGCATTTCCTCTCCTGTCTGCAGCCATAAGTGGTGTCAGTCTCTAGAAAACAAGAACGACCAAGGTGTAGTCCTGTTTCCAAGCCATGGTGTGCTGTAGCTGGGAGATAGTTTCTCAGTTGTAAAAGCTTAATCTGCTTTCTTGTTATTAGTTGTAGCAGATTTTCTGAGAGAAAGAGTCTCATTCTGTACTTAGAATGAGACATTGAATAAGACAGTGAACTACCCAGCTGAGGCCTGTCTGTCTGAAGCTTGTCCTTGAAGGCCTTGAGGCCTTGAAGCTGTTGCGCAGGTAAAATTAATTGTGGCGCAGCAGAAATTAGGTGTTAAAGTAGTAATGTTAGATTGTGGGTTTTCTGAATGTCACTGAGAGCAATTATTAGTGAGCACGTTTAGCCACCTTAAAAGTAAGTTAAACAATGTGTGTTTGCATTCCTTTTATGCTGTGGGCCAATGGAAAAGCTACTGAATTTGTAAACTATCTAGAAATGTATATAAGCAGCCATTTTAAATGAAATAAATGGAGAATGTGTGATTAACCATATTGATCGGATCATATGTTGCTCTGGCTTAACCCCTCTTTATCTTAGGGCCTCCCTGAAACAATTAGTCTTCTTTTCTGTAGTTGTAAAAGCTTGTGCATTTCTTACTCCACATTATCAGCACAAGAGATATCCTGAGTCTGGTCTACAAACACTTTCTTGCTAAGTAAATGATAATTTTCTGATATGTAGACCAATTAAACCAATGGTGTAATATAACTACCTTTCAGATATTTAAGTATTTTTATCCCCCGAGTGACTGAATATATTGGATGGAGCTTTTCATCCACTTTTTTCCTTTCCTCTCCTGAAATCATCCTTATTTCTTTTTCAATAAACAACTGGGGCAGCATTTGAGTGACAAACACTGGTATGTTTATGCCAGACTTAAGTTTAGCTTAGAGATAAGAGATGTAAACTTCTTGCTGTGAATCTGTCCAAGATGTGGTCTGCTGGATCTTTGCAAACTGGGCTTAAAAGGCCTCACTGAGTCAGCTGAAGAGTGCAGCCACACAGAGTAGTTTTTATGGTTTGGTGGTTTTTTATTTTCCCTGACATACTTTCTATTATTCAGCCACATATGGAATAAGACTTTTAAGAGCCTTTTTTCCCTCCTGTCTCGCACCCTCTCCCCCACCCCAAATACAATCTGGCTGCTGTTGAATGCAAGCCTTCTCCCTTGGGTCACCTTCAGGCAGGAACATAATTTTTTGTCTCTATCTTGTTAAGTGTCTGTCTATTTTCAAGCCTTACTGGCAAAATTCTCCTCCTCCACTCTTTAAATTTAATTCTGAAAAATAAATTTTAGTAGGATACTGGTTATATGAAATATGCTGCAGGTTGGTTCTACCTCCTCTAATGTGAGCTCTCAAAAATTGATTGTCTATTCCAAGTTACCTGTCCAGGTTCCTTCTGTAGTCAGTTGAGAGACAAATGATTTAGCTCATCCTAAATAAGTATTAGAGGACAAACTTCAAGTTATATACGGACTGAATAATACTGTGAAGAATTATATTCCCTCTGACTTAATTGTATAACCAAGATCCCAATGCACCTCAAAGTCAGTTTGGATCTAAATTCTGACAGCCCATCTGGTTTCTCAGTGCACAAGCAATCTTGCATTGTGTGAAGGAAGTTTTATTTGATGCCAAACTCAGCCAGCCTTTCTCACATGGAATAAGCAATTTATTCTTCCCCTAGTTGCTATTTTTCATTCATCCCTGAAAAGAGAGAGTGCTGGATTTTGTAAGTGCTCCAACAAACAGTTGTCTAAAGTCCTGTAGAAGTGACACCACAGTTCAAGTGATAGCAGGAAGGCGAGCTCTTGATTGATCCTCAAAAGTGTTACTAACACTCACTTACTTCCCTGTCTACCTCTTTCCGCATCACTAACAGTCACATATTTTTAGAGCAGAGCACTTTCGCTCCTCCAGCTCTGTTGTGTGCCTTCTCTTTGCTGCATGAGCTGTTTGCCAGAGGTGGGAATTGAAAAGAAAAAATGCTTTGCTAGGTCTTCACTTATTATGGTTGCCTACTCCCTGAAAAAAAAAAAAAAAAGCTGCACTAAACAAGAAGTTCTGCTTAGATTTTAGACAAACATAAAACTCCACAAATCTGTAAAAAGTTCCTCCTCTCAAAGAGTCAAACTATTTCAAGCCTGGATGAACACAAAGCTGTTGGCTCTTGTTTGAAGTTGGGCCAGTCTGTCGTGGTCTAGCACTGGTGGCACCTTTGGTTCATGACTGGAAGGTGCTGGGTTGGAGGGGGTGAGCCCTGGTGGGAGCTGCTAAATGTCTCATAGCATCAGAAAGGCAGAGACAGGGGAAGAGAGAGAATGATGCAAGTCCTTAGAAGTGTTAGTTTTGCCTAGAATCTCTCATTTAATGTTTGTATTTCTCTCCAATGAGGCAGATAACTATCCAGTGTGTGAAGAAAACTGCCTAAGCATTTTTTACCTCTTTTACTGAACTCAGTCCCCCGAAGTATCTTCTATAGCACTTTTTTTTTTGGAATTTCATTTTCTCTCATTCTTTATTTCCTATGAAATCCTCCATGAGATACAGCACTTTTTCTCATCTTCAGATTTGATTGCACTCCAGAGGCAAATTTTCTGAAAAATGTTTCTATCCATCAGTAAGTTACTGGAGAAGTTATAAGAAGAAAAAAAAAAATTAGGAATAAATTCTGCTTTGAGGAAGCAGATTATGTCAGTTATTCCTTATTTTAAATAGTTCCAAAATATAGAAATTCTAATAAGCTGCTTCTTCATATGAAGAAAAATTGCCATACATTGTAAAGCAGTTGAATTAGTTCATAAACTGGTTATGCTGTGTGTGGTTACTCAGTTACGACCCACTAGATACAATCAATAATTCTGCCCTATCATTGTACCATAACAATATTGCCTAGGCATAAAGGGCTTACAAAATCCACATCTATTATGAGCTACTGTCTCAGTTTTTCTATTGCAATTCCTCACAATCTACTATTTTATGTGTGTCAAGCCTCATCTGTGGGGGAAGGATAATTTAGAAGATCAGTAATGGGATGTGGAACATTTCACCTCCAGGTCACTTGTTTGAATCTAACCCTGAACCAGGAGTGATTGAAAATCGTTGCCATCTGATTGCTTTCTTTTGCTGCCCTAATGGATATGAACCAGTGGTCCTAGTCTGCAGTATAAAGGACACGTGTCCACATCTAAAACTTTCCTTTGGAATGCAGTTAGCCTCTAGACACTCTCAGCAGAGAGAGAGTACCTGGGTGGAATGGGTGATACTAAATGAACTGCCTTACCCCCATGACCTGCAGTAACCTTTTCATGTAAGTGAGATATTCTGGTAGAGTTATGGAGAAACTTTTATTGCCTTCCTGATACTCTGCTGGGAGATAGCAAACCAAGCCTCCAAGTCAGATCATGTCCTGTGTTTTTTGAGTCCTTAACTTTCCAAAAGAGGTAAAATATTTTAAGGGGGACTCTCCAACCTCCACTGTCAATCAAGAAAAAATGTCAGCAAAGATTTAATGGTCCTAAAAGACATTAGAAGATGTGTGGGGGTACTAAAGGCATGTAGGGGGAAAAAAAAGGCAGAGGTGATGATTATACAGAAAAGAAATAATAACAGAAACCATGACATTATAACCTTAAGATTTTGAAGTTGACTAATATACCACAAATTGTCCAGCAAAATTTGCCCTTTAAGCTTGGGTTTGTAGTGACAAATCTCAGCTCCTCTAACTGATGCAGTTTGTCTATGATCCTTCCCTCGGCTTCCCTTCTTTCCTTTTGGATTGATCTACATGGTTGCTTGTTAGACATTGTCTGTAATCATTGTCTGTAACCATTGTCCGTAACCTGCAGAAGAGGTCTGTACTTACACCAGAGGGGGGACTGTTATTTTTAGATGACACTGGGATCTGTGGGGGCTTTCTGGGAATAAACCATCTTCTCTACTGTTACCTGAGCTGGCTCAAAGGGAAGATGGGCACAATGCAAATAGGTCTGACTATGGTGCTGGTGCCTCCTTTCCTCTGTCTCGTTGGGCATGAGGCACCTCAATACAGAATCTACAAAGCTGTATTTCTCAGTGCTGGCTCAACTCATATCTAGTTCTCCTTTCATATGTGTTTCTGTTTTCTTGGGAGATCAATCAGACAGTGCAAGGAATGCTCTTATTATTTTATTCCACAAGACCAGACAAAACAAAATCAGATTAAATCTGTGAAGCACAAGCGGAGGAACAGAGGGTTTGTTACTACTCTAACCATAAAGACCTGCCTTAATCACAGAGCTGTTCTTAATTCTTCCTCTGATCTGCTTAGTACAAGCCTTTTTGAATTAGTATGAGTAATGACAAATCTGAATGCTAAGATGAGATTTCAAGATTTGGTCCTATATTATTTTGAGCATTTGCTTGTTTGTTTTGTAATGCAGGTCCTCACATTTCAGTACAAAGCAGTGTGCAATACCAATGCAGGAGGAAAAAACAGTGAAAAACTAGGACTGTACTGTTGCCCTCCAGGAGCCAGTAAGAATAATGTCTTAGATTATAAGAAAGGGCAGTAGCAATATCACCAGTGCAAAGTACGAGTAACAACTTCTGGCTCCTTTATCACTGACTTTTTTTTTTGCCAATTTAAGATCAAGATCTTAGAAAGAATTACATTCTGTCTTAGGAGAAACTGACAGAAACACATTTTCAATTACCAGCGGGTGACAACAGAACAACAATGTTGGTACTTTTTTAAACAAGGTTATTTCTTGGTTTACAGAGGTGACTATTTATAAATGACTGAACAAGATTATCTTACAAATGATCGTATTTTTAAAAAAAGAAATGCCCTAATTTGGGGAATGGAGATGTTCAATTTATATCATATACTCTGTTTTAAAGGGCAAGGGGTCTTTGTGCACAGAATAGTTGCAGTAAAAATATTTAGAATTGATCAGTTCTTTAAATATAGTCTGGCTGTGTGATGGGGTCTCTTCTACCAGCTCTTTTCATGGGCACTGCATCCTGCCAGACTTCAGTGACCCCCACCTGGGTTGTGTCTGGTGTGAACAGGGTCCTAAAAGAGAGTGTGGTATGGTCTGTAAATCACCAGCTCTTTGAAGGTAGAACAATGCTTTGCTGTGCAACCACAGGAATCAGCAGGGACATAAACTCGCTTACAGATAACACACATTAGTGTGCTATCATTAAGGAGAATAAAGAAATTTTGCCATTTTTCTGTGCACTGAAATGTATGCTTTCAGTGAGCTAAGCAGGGGAGGAAAAAAGGCAATAGCTCTTGTTTCTATGCCATTATAATGAAGAAAGAAATGTTACTACACTATCCCTGCTTAAATATTTATCTTATTTAAGCATTGTCAATATAAAAAACCTGAATTGTACAATAAGATGACCTGGAACAACCACCTTTCTGATGGCTAAGCACAGTTCAGCAGCGCTGGAAATGAATACATTACACAGATGCAGGAGTCAGAAAATGATCCAAGCACAAGGCAGCCTGACTCCCACATAATGGGGCACTTTGTGAGGTTGTAAACCAGGTGATGTATAAATTACACCAGTATAACAGCCCTTGGTATGTAAAGCAGTCACAATAAACATGACAGGCAGTGTGGTACCTGGGAGCTGGAAGCTGGGCAGCAGTAAAGCAGCAAAGAAGAGCCTGTAACAGATGCATTCTAATTTGACATATGTTGATACAATCCTAAACCTGGCTGGCATCAATACTGAAGCTGTATCCATTCATGTTAGGATGATAGCCCTGACAAATGCTAGGCTTTTCTGGTACTGGTTTAGTGAATTTTTACAAATCTGGAAGTGTCATGGTCATGCATGCATGCTCTGAAGTCCCGAATGGAAGGGATGACAGTCCCGTTGAAATCTCTGGGCAGTAACAGAAGGTTGGAAAGAGCGATCTGATGCTGAAGTCTGCTGTTGAACACTCAGCCTGGGAGATCAGGTATGATGAAAGACTTGGTGTTGACGGAGGACTTTAAATACCCAAGCATCTTTTAGAAAGCTGGTATGGTGACAAACAGCCTGTCAAGCAGTTCCTACCCTACCTTCAAAGAACTTCACAGAAATTCATTGCAGAAAGGCAGCTGGTGTGAGAACAGTTGTGAAGTAACAGAGGGCACAATTCTTACGAATAAAAAGTGAGAGAAAGAAGAATAAACCTAGAAGACTACAGAAGAAACATGACCTTGGCAAAAATAACCTAGAAAAAAAAAGGGGGGGGTCTCCCTGGGACAATCAGCTTGACATGTGTAAAAGATCTCATTCTGAAGAAGAATAAACAGTGCCTCATATTCTCTCTGAGTAGGACAATGGCAAATAAGTTTCAATTGCATAAAATTTTAAAATCTGTGAAGACAGTTAGACTGTCAAATGGATTGCTTAGGGTGGATGTGGGATTTCTCTCTTGGGGTCATTTCTTGGGGCATGTTAGACAAAGTATTATGAACAGTTCAAGTACAGCTGGTATTGCATGGGAGTTATGGAGCTGGGAAGGCTTTCCCCATGATGAGGAAATTCAGTCTTCTTAGAAGAAAGATGAAATTTGAGATGACTCAAACACTAGCCTTCAAAAGAAAGAAAATGTTTTGACATTAAAGACTTCTGAAAATCTCACAATTTCCTCACTGTTCAAGATGAAAATTCTAACTATATAAAATTATGCAAATCTTAATTTTTGTTGCTGGTTCATTTTGCTACTTCAAAAACATCTAATTGGGTTGAATATCTTTTCCACGTAACTGGGTTTTTTACCTCTAAGCTTTTTCACACACCTATCATATATTACTCATTTTCCAAATAATAGTTTTGCTTTCTGTCTTGCTCTTTCTTATACAACAGATATATTTTAAATTGATCTAGCACAACAAAATCTGTAGTTGAGCAGCTTATAAATTGTCACTGCTCTTTCAGCAATGAGGGAACATTTTAAATTTTGGTAAGAAAAAGTGCTTTGCCTCCCCTGAATCTGAGACATTTAAAGAAACTGAATTTTAGGTTGTTGTTAATAGGGATAACAATTAACATTTAATATGTATTATTATGCACTATAACTGGTCTGGAGAGATTTTCTTTTAAAGCCCATGGTTTGGACAAAACAAACCTTGTAATTATCAGAAACAGGAAGAACGCTAAATAAAATAAATAACCCCACAATTTCCCTTCTTTATGAACAATAATGTAAAATCCCAGAAAGGCTAAAAGGTGATGTTTACTCCATGGCCTTCCCAGAATTCATTCTATTGCTGAACTATGCTTTCTATCCAGAAAACCTCCTCTCAAATATCAGATAAAATAGAAATTACCATCAGTTGAAGAAAATCTCAATTAAAATCCATGACCTTAATACTGTCAGCAGACAAATCTGTGCCACTTACACTTTTTTTTTTCTCCAGCAAGATCTATTCCAAAAGGACTGAGATATTTCAATTTTTCTCTGAACTGATAATTTTCACCTCAGTTTATATGTATACCTCCTCCCCACAGCCTTTATGCTTGCCGTTGAGCTTGAGTGGACATGAAACATTTTTCCTGGCACCTGCAATAGTCCTGGGATTCCTCTTTAAAGCCAAAATTATGCATTCACAGTAGGAGGACTGGTTCAGTAGTCCAGAGGCCTGGACTACTACTTAGGCTGGAAATACTAGAAGATTAGTTTTTTTCCAGTGCTGTTTCCCTAATCTGGTTTCTGGACTATGATGGAAAAAGGCACACAAGAAATGTTTTTCGGTAAGGCAGAAGAGTCCAGGGGAGAAAATGGACTTTGCATATTTTAGAAAAGACTTTATTTTAGACTTAGCTTTATACAATAGTGAAAAATTATGTCTGAATAAAGTTAGTTGCCTCTTTTTCAAAATGTTGAAAGTCACACGAAATATATTGCCAGTAACTTGTAGATATTGCCTTGTGGCTAAATATCTCCCATAATACTTATTCAATATATTTTACTACATGGAAGCTAAGCATGAGTTTACAGCACATTTTTTTTTTTGTGAATAATTTCACAAGAATGACTTGTGGTGTTTTTGTTACTGTGTTGCTCGGGTTTTGTTTCCCTTCTTTTTAGCGGGAGAGAGGTAGGAAGGTAGGAAAGGGCTTGTTTCTGTGGAGAAAGCAGACTGTCGTGGTTTGAGGTGGAAGTGAAGTTTTTTTAAGGAAACCCAGGTCAAACCAATCAGTGGCCAGGTTGGATATTGGCATCTGCGGTGGCCACTGAGAGTTTGGACACGCCTCTGAGGACACAAGGGGTTAAAAGTGAGTGCTCCCGACGCACTTCCTCTTTTTTCTGGCTCTGCTTCGGCAGAGGAGCATACTCCTCTTCCCCCGCTCAGTGTGGCAGGCTGGGCGGGGGGAGGGGAGCCAGGTAGGCCCAGGCCCCAGTGGGGGGAAAGAGTAGGAACGGGACAGGAGCTGGGTCAGGATGGAGGGGTGGAGACCCTTGGGTGCCTTCCGTTCCCCGTTCCTGTCCCCTACCCCCCCACCCACCCCGGCCCATCTCTCTTTCCCCCAGAGAGCAGGTGCCGAGCAGAGTTGCGAGCCAAGCCATGTGGGAGTTGCCGTGCCTGATCTCGCCGGGAGAATGAAAGCTTTTAACTCTTTCTAAGGCAGAAGAGGACTGTCTCACACACTGTTCCTCATGGCTGGAGGTTTTAGACGAGAGAAAATAGCCTGGGGGCCAAGATGATAAAGGAAGATGAAAAGGATTTCCNCATGGATGACATGGGAGCACGGGAAGATGGACCTGTGTTTTCCTGTGGGGGGGGTGTCTGTGGTTGCAAGAGAGACTCTCTCGTTCTCTGGATGGACTGAGGATTGTTTTTTTTAAAGGATAATGGCTTGTTAGGTACCCAGGGTTGTGGAAGGTTTAAGCAAGTAGATATGAGGGTATGTGCTGGTGTCAACTGTTGAGCATTGTAAAGGATGGAAATTGGGGGGAGGAGGAAAAGTGTTGTGAGAGGTTTCTTATTCTGTCTTTGGGTGATTGGGTTCTCTTCTTGTGTTTGTCGTCTATTGTCAAGTAGTTTAATAAATGGTTTTTTTTTCCTATTCTAAGTGATAGGCCTGCTTCTGCTCTGTTCCGGCTACATCTCACAGTAGTTTATTAAAAACTACATACTCATGGGTGCACTGGCATTTGTCCAGTGTCAAACCATGACACAGACGAAACCAGAATAGCTCTATTGGCTACATTTCAATTAAAAGATAGAGTATATTATTTACATATTGCGATGGATTGACCTTGGTCACCTGCCAGCCACCCACCCAGCCCCATTTCTTGCTCTCTCTCATCAAGAAGATGGAGGAGAAAATTATGGAAAATCTCCTGGCTTGAGATAGGTAATTTATCAATTACCATCAGAGGCAAAATGGAATTGACTTGCAGAAAGTTTCACTACGTGTCTATTGGGTCTGTGTGGCCAAGTGTTGATGATGGGGAACTGGATCTAGCATAGTGTAACCCTGAAGACCCTCCCCATTCTCCCTCTGCCTTCCCAGTTCCAACACCTGGCTGGCATCTTCCAACACACATGCACTGACAAAGTGTCCTCTACCAGAGACACTGGAAGTGCCTTTACACTAAAGTTCCTTGAGCCCAAATTATGTTTTATGGACTTGATGGTTTTTGAGCTCATGGCCAAAGAGTGGCAAAACCACCTTTGGTCAGCATGGTGCCACGTTATTTAATTTACTCTATTGGAGCATCTGTAGTTTTCTTCCTTTTATATTTAATCCACCACTGAAATATGCGTGATGAGGGTGAGATGTAACAAATGAGCCAAGACAAAAGATCACTTAATTCAAACAGCATAGGGCAGGCAGAGAAGACAAGGGCAATACAGAAGAATGACCAGGCTGGAAGGTTGCATATGGTGATGAAAAATGGAAACATACCATTTAAGTGAAATTAAAGCTTCTTCTCATGTTGTTTCTTTAGTCATCTCTTCATGTGATTTCTTTCAGCAGCTCAACTGGCTTAAATATCTACTTCAAACTTTCTGTAACTCCAAACCTGCAGTCTGAAGTTTCCACCAGTGCAATGCAGCCACTAAATCAGACCTTATTTTCTCCAGATGTTGAGCATCTGTCATTCTTAATTAAAGGAACAGGAGTTAGCGCTGTGGAAAAGCATGAGCTTTTAAGGGTGACTTACAGTGGGATGGAAAACTGGAATTGCCTTCTCTTCTTCTTCGTGATGTGAAAGAAAAGCTAGAAAACTTTCTCCTTTTAAGGTTGAGTTTATTTTATTTAAGTGATGTGCTTAGAAATATCAGGAACATAAAATCAGATATTTCCTGGTTTTGCTAGGGGTCTCTTTGGAGGCTTCACCTCCACATATTATTTATTTGTCCTGAAGTATGGCTGAGCAGGGATCAGTGCTGAACTGTGCATATGTGATTTGTGCAGCATCTGGCACAATCTTTATTTGCTCTTAAAAGCTCTGTGGGTTTTAAATCTTAAACAAAGGAGTGTTTTCTCACAGGTTTTTTTTAGGTAGAGCTGTTGCATTAGCATGTTTGATTTAAGAAAGGGAAACAAAATTCCTTCTTCATTTCATCAGAGTGGGCAGAAAATATTTTGGCTTGGCCATGGTTAACCTGGGAAACATTCATTATATCATTATTTATGATTAAAATAAATGTTTTGCATAAATGTGTTTAGAATTGTGAACATAAAAGACTTTCAAATATTTGGTTTATATTAGTGAACTTTCTCTAAATAGAAGGTGGTAGTCAACAATGGAAAAGATGCTTTATTTTTCTCCAGCCTCAATAAAACTAAATATTTTGGACAATACATTTAGATCCGTTAGAATATATCAATTAACCAATTTCCATTACTTTTTTGATTTTTTCTTCTGCCATAACAAGATAGATTCTTCTCCTGATTTTAAAGTTTTCCTAGAAAGCCAAACCAAATGAAACCAAAATGAACTATTGCAAGAAATATGGATTACAGTTCTGAATTCTAGAAATAAAAAATGAAGGCCCAAACCCAAACATGTGAATTAAAAAATTAGCAAATATTCAGGGACCTTTATGAGATTTGTAATGTAGGAGCAAAACCAGAAACACATTGATTGTGCTTGCATTTGTAGGGTACCTCTGAAATAAATTTAACTCCAATGTCTAAGTAGGAATCTGTCCTTTGGAGCTTCCTATGTTTTCCCTTCCACTGTCTTGGTACTTCTGGCTACTCTGAAAGACTTAATTGTGCAGAGACAAACTATCTTTGTCAGCTGAGTCAGAGGCACCCATAAAATCTGAGCAGTTCAAATCAGATGGGGAAAATGTAAACAGGCTCAATCACGCATGAAAGTTTTCTCACAGTATGCAAACGTAGAATATAATTTGAGAGTTTCAGAAGTGCAAAAACTTGTATTGTTTGCATGGTGAGACCAGGGTTAATAAAAGAGGTGCTGAAGCAGAAAGCTGGCTTCCACAGACACAAGGTGCAGAGCATGAAGGTTTTTTCACAGAACAAGGATTAATCAAGCATCTTTGACAGTTTAAAAAGACACTTCATGCAAGGAAGTGTTAGTATCTTTTCATCTGTAAGGAAAAGATGATCCACAAAATCACTAAGGCAACTTCCCTGGCCCTGCATGCTCAGCTGCTCTTGATTTCATAGGAAAACAAAAGCATGGAAGAAAAGACAGAACTGACTTTTGTAGAGATATATTTGGGCTAATATTTTACTTTTACTTAGGTTTAAGAATGAAGTGGAAGGATGTACTAGATTATTTTGTACTATGATATTTTAAACAGTAGCCAGCACCTTTAAACAGATTAGTGCACCACAGAGTTCATTTTCCAAACTCGGTCTTTTTTCTTACAGACTGGAAGTCTTTGTTAAACTGAATTATTTCACTTTTCTTCTTGCTTTAGACCACATGTAATTGTAATGAGAATGAATCCTGATAACTGTAGCATTAAAATGGTGTGGTAAAGTTCCAAAACCCAAGGGGGTTTTTGTATGTAGCTAATATGCTTCCCACTAACACTGTCAATACTGATCCTTCATTCCTGTAAGCATATGCTCTGTAGTTTCTTTTTGATCAGCATTTGAGTTGGAAACAATCTGCCTACATTGTCAGGGGTTCTTTAGATATTGTGAGAGGATATAAAGACCTCTTTATCTCTTACTTCTGCTCAATTTGTTTGGGATCCTTTTATCTTAAACATGTAGGACAAATGCCTATTTTTTAAAAATAGCTTGGTCTCGATTTTTGTATAACCTGCGTTTAAAGAACATTACAGCTTTTCATATATCTTTTCACTTTAAAAAACAAGCAGGCAGGAAAATATTAGGAGTTGTGGCATTTAGTCTAGTTAGGTGTGACTAAACCTCAAACTAACAATGAGTTTTAACATGTTGTGTGTGATTTACAGAAAATAAAATTAAACTCTGATGGATCTTCTTCACACTGAGGTGAAAAAAACCAAAAAACAAAAAACAAACGAAACCACAGCTTTACTGAGAAAAAATTACAGTGTGAGCTGAAAACTACAGCTTTTTTGATTTTCAAGATAAAAAGTAGACTTGAATTGGCTCTTCCAAGACCTCCTCTTTGTATGAAAGAGAGCGATATTAGAGAGGTTTTAAGGATTTCACATTCACACAGTTGTGAAGCAGATGTTCAAGGTACACTGCAGTGAAGCACATTGATCATTAGAGAAATGCAGATTAGAGAAATGCACAGATTTTCAAAGAAACTATGAAAATGAAAACCTTCTTCTACATTCAAAAGCCCCAAACCTCCCAGCTCTGGGGGTATTGAGGCAAGAAATACTACAACAGCAAGTCCTAGGAGACAGTGTAAGCAAGGGAAAGATACTAAGGGTGCTGTAGGATTGGATTCCTTGCTTGCACACTTTTCTGGTGAGCTGTTTTTCACAGACTCTAATCAGGAACTTCCTCTTGCCTTGCTGGAAGTAACACCCTTTTCCATTTTTAACCCTGTTTATTTTTAACAAATTAATTCAATATACCTGACAAATTGTCATGCTTTTTAATTTCCCTTGAGTTAACGTAATGCAATGTTGTAGACAAAGGCTTTTACTTTTTGAGATCCAGGCAAACTTGGGGGCCTAGTAGAAGATATTTGAGATCTGGTGATGTCAGCTGTCAGGATGGAGGGGACAAATATGCCCTCTCAGGAGTTCCCTGTGTCCTTAGAAAGAAGGCCTGAAGTGATGGAAGAACCTGTGGCTTCAGAAGCAACATATTCTTGTGCAGATGGTGTACTTAAACAGGAATGCTTAAAAATAATGGTGGCAGCTTGAATTTCCCTTCAGCTCTTGTGCTTTTTGGCAAGTCACTGAAGTTGTAAAGGTGTTCATTGTTTAAGGATGTGTGCTCCCATTAAGCATGCAGGTTTTCTTGCACAGTGCTCACTAAAAGTCAGGATGTTTGTTTTTTTTCCAGAAGCCCTGAGTTGTATTCATTTTTGGAACAAAACCATAGAACTGGTATCATTTTCTTCAGTGAAGAAGATCCAAGAAGTTAATCAGAGATGAGTCTTTTGTATCATTGACAAAGCAGAATTGTGCTTTATTGGTCCATTCTGAGGCAACTGGCTCTGACTTGGCGTCTCCAGTACATTGCAGCTTTCCAGAGGACAGGAAAGCTTCTCTGCAGTGGGCAACACGTGAAATGAGCCAGTGGGGGTGAAAGTTTCATCCCAACTCCCTGATTAGTTATTAGTTGACTTAGTTGAGTGTGGAGCCTTAATACAGCTCACATAACTGGTAGAAGACTATTTTTGCATGAGCTGCATCCTACAAGAACTCGGTATGAATTTTGTTTCAGGAATTGCATTCTCAGACTAATCATGTAATGTTTCTTGAGAATACTTTTTTCCTCATAGTTTTCTAAACCAACAGGGGACTTGAACGAAAAGCCTTTAATCACTAGCTATGTCTATATAGTTTAAAGAAACCTGTAATAGACAGTATGAAACCATATTATGCAATGTTGTATAAATCAGTGCTGGACACACTTATGAAATTTTAATCTAAAACCAATATTTGCTTAAACAGGCTTCATGCTGATATCTTTTTAAGTACTTTTCTTTGCAGCTCTTGTAATACTTAAAAGACAGGGTGAAAAATTCATTTGATTTTGAACAAAATAGTATAAGAATGTACCTTTTGTACATTGAAATAAACAGCTAAATCAGAGAAATAATTAACTGAGCTATTCTACATAGATGAACGTAATCAGTTGTAATCATTAAAAGTCAAGTTAAAGTATTGGAGATAGAGGTACAATATAATTTCATATCAAGAAATGGTTGTACAAACTGTCCACTAACTGCCTATAGGAATGCATTAACATTTTTCAGTTTAACCTGCATAACCTTAATATAAAGCCAGAACGAGTAAATTCCACTTCTCTGCCCTTTTTTATTAAAAAGACAAATGGACATGAACACAGAATAAATACTCTAGTAATTTTACATACCCTAAAAAGGTTCTTTTTTCTCCATGAATGTAGAAATTCTGATCTTAGAACCTCTTAGTTGTGTACCTATATAATTTCAGCCACTTCAGAGCAGCTTCTTGTGTGCCTTCACTTAATCAGGTAGAAAATTAGGAGCAATTTTTATTCATTCTGAGAACCACAGACTAGAGTGTAATAAGAGAAATCATTGTCCTTTAGTTTTTTATGAAGAACACAGATTATATCCACTCTTCTTGATGACCACATCCATGGCCAAAGACAGAGAAGAAAAATCATAATAGTGAAGCTGCATCTGTTTTATTTACAGCAGGAATATAACATCTTTTGGGAGTTTTTTGGTAGAATATTCTCCCTTTGACCAGGGAGCTTGAAAGGTTTTTCAGTTTCCTGTTCTTTGCAATTGTTCTAGGGATGGGTCCTAGCTACCTTTACTTGCTCCTAAAGGAACTCTGCCTTGATAAAACATGCAAAAGATCAGTCTTGAAACTCAAAACCTAAATAGTTGAAAATAATCAGGGTATATTGACTTGTGGCAGCACTGCTCTCACAGCAGACTCCTGATCTTACATCATTTTGCCAGTGAAGATTTACCCTTCTTGCCCATTTATTCCTCCCCTGGGTGCTGGATTCAATGGAAATAAAAAAATAAGTCCTCATTAGCAATTCTGCAAGAGCCTTTGATCAGATGTCTCATTTAGGGGAAGAAAGGAAGAGTTGAAGGAGAAGGCCACATGGTTATTGCTCCTTGTTACTGCTGGCTGTTCTCTCCAGCCTTCCTGTTTCCGATGCTGACGTGTCAAAAATCTCTAGAGATGTCAGTGTTTTTAAAATGAATACACAGTTTCACTTCTCATGTGTGCCTTTAGAAAAGAAAAAACCTCCACACTTCAAACTCTAATTTTTGCTGGATGGAGTGTGGATGCATCCCTCCTTATCAGAAAGTGTAAATGACTGATAGTTGTTAGTTCCTGTTATGCAAATATCTACTCAATTATTACATCTGTCTGGGAATGTGCACGTGAACTTTAGTAGAGAAACCAGCTCTGACAGACACAATGATTCCCTCACCCACCATCTCAGTCTCTACTGCATGTGGTTTGGATTAGCAATAGCTGCCTACCTAAAAGGGATATGTCCAGTTTTTCTTATTTCTGAGGTGAAATCTTCACTTTGGTCTAAATATTTTCTTACTGAAAAAGGACCAGAGTGACTAAAGGAAGTGAGAAAGCTCTGGTTTCTGCCACTGGAGGTTCACAGCAAGAGACCTCACACAACCATCCTATAAAACTGTCCCCAGAGGATCTGTTTGCTAAGAGTTAATAGGAGAGGAGTGTGGATGGGACTGAACTTCCATCAAGCTTCCCAGCAAGGGGTCAAGCACTGCTTTTGTCACAGACCCATGCTAGATTACCATTACAGCCTGTACAGTGCTAGAGAATGTTCTGGATTCTTGGAAGCGATGCGAACAAAGTTGTCTGACTGCCACTGTTGCCTATTTTCTGTCTTCCAGTGCTATAGATTAAAGTAATGAAGTCTGGACTAAGGAAGGAAACTTCTGCTTCCAGAACACTGACAAAATACTCGAAAAGAGAAACAAATTGGAATAGTACATTATCAGCCTACTTTCCCCCACCTCACCATTTCTCCTTACTTTTCTGGAATGGCCATGGGCTATTCCCTCTGAAATTTCTGTGAATGGATTACCAACCTTCTTTTTCCTGTGCATATTGTAAAAAAATCCATCCAGTATTGCATCTATCATTGCGTACAGACACTTTCCCTTCCCTATTTACCTTGTTCAATTTTACAACAGTAAGTAGTGTGATTTTATTTCTATTCCAGTGTCTCCAATACAAAAAGCTGTCTGCTCTTTGTTCTAGCCTGACAAGTCAGGTTTTGTATGCAGACCAACCTGGCTAGAGATTTTCGGCCTGACTCTAGCTAACAAAGCATAAAAGAGACAAGGCTCATATATTCTTAAAATTCCCACACTGCTCATATAAAATACAAATTACAGACATGACAGATTAACTTTATCCTGTTATATCAATTGGCGATGTAGAAAAATTTTGCCGCTAGCCACCTGACTTGTATGTTTGACCCTTTCTCCAACTCATCAGCTCTGTTTTCCCTTTGGATAGCCTCTGTCCTGCAAAGCATATAGTTTACTACACCATTGTGCTGTTTACTCACAAACATAACCATCTCAAAGTTTACTAATAACCTGCAGTGACTTTGGATTGGAGGGTGGAACTTATCTTAGAACATCTTAGAAGTTACTGCAGACCCAGCAGCCTTTACCTTTACAGGAAGGCAGGAAGTGGGAGAAGTGCCTCAGCAGCAAAATCTGTGACTTACCCCAGGGTTAATGCTTCTCCTGTTTGGAGTCCCTTGCAGCTTCATGCTTCATCATTTTGTAGGAGATGAAGTGAGAAACACAGACATCCTGAAGACAGTGAGGTCTGTAGGGGTCTTCCAGGAGGAGAGGCATAAGAAAAAGCTTCTGAGTTGAACATGGAAGGTAAGGCTGGACCTACCAGAATAATGCAGATACTAGATAAAACACTACAGTGAAATGGCTTTTTGCATTTGGGTAAATGAAAATCTGAAGACATACAAATACAGACAAGCCTACTATATATGCTACATTAAGTAAATATTATGTATAAATGCGTGAGTATACATGTATTCAAGTATGTGAAAATAAGTTGTATTACTACTAGTATGTACTATGGCTCCAAAAATCCTCCTTCTTTCCTTCATTTGCTGATATAAACACCCAGAAAATGTTTTTTGCTGAATGCTTGAATACTACTTGGTAACGGTAAAATTGTAGCTAAGAAAAATAAGAGGACCCTGGTATTGGCTTTTTAACACCTTAACATTGGAATACTACAATGTGTGAATTTTTTTCCCAGATGACTCAAGCTTCCTCAAAGCAGAACAGCTCCCCTTGTGCTGCTTTTCTCAAGTTATACTTAAAATGACCCATAAGCAGGGTGAGACTGGATGAACATCTCTTTCTTCCACAGCCCTGTGAATTTTTAATGCCTGGCATTAAGGTGAAAATCATCATTTCTCTCTGCCTGCTGGGCGATGGGCCATCAATTAAATTCTCTTTTGTCCATATGTAAAATAGCTAATGGTTGCAGCTTCTTTCCATAATAGAGCCATTAGTGGTAATCTGCCCCTCTCTGCCAACTGATTTACTCAGATGGGTATAGATGAATTGGCAGTAATGTGCTGTATAAACCTGGCTCTGTAGATGTCCTGAAAGCAGCAAAGGTCTCTCAGTTTGATACTTTGCTGCACTGTATGGCTGTTTGAGATGTAGCATAATCATATACTGGTGTGGCTGTGTTTGAATATTTTGATTGTGGTTGTGTATTCCAAGATTTTAGTTTACACAAATCTGGTTCATGATCTGACATAATGTACATATGAAATATCGTCAATTTGGTAACGTGAATCTGATTCACATTGATTATATTCAGCACTGGTGTTCAAAGGTCTAAATTATCTTCACTGTTTGCTAGCCTACAAATACAGCAGATAACTGTTAGGGAATTTGAAACCCTTTGAATATATGCCCATTTGACTGTGAAACAATTAATATTTTATATTTTGTTTAAAAGTTTTCCTCTCTAAAGAACTCTACCTTTTTTGGGGGGGTGGGAACATGGCAGGGGGGACATTGTGTTCCATGGTAATGGTAAAGGAAGAAAGGAAAGCAAAGTAGAGACATCTTGTTAACAGTGATAAATGTTTCAGTCATGCGCTTACCCAGACCAGTGTGCAGTGGCTGAATAATCAGTAAGATAAACCATCATTTTCTTTGTATTTGCTGTTTGACAAGTTTAATAAGATAAGTCACTTATTCGGTAAAAAATGGCAATGATCCAGGGGAATGTGTTTTTATTTTTTATTTTCCCTGGCTTGAAAGCCAATAATGTATATGCAGCTGTTAAGAAATTTTTCATCACTTGAACATATAGGAAGACTACAGCAATATGGAAAAACTCTGCAATGGTTAGGAAAGCTGGAGAGAGCATTTATAAGTGAACTTGCCAAAAGAATCATAGAATCATACTGCAGAATCATAGAACGCTTGGTTTGGAAGGGACTGTAAAAATCCTCTAGTTACAATTCCTGTGGCGTGGGCAGGGACACCTTCCACTAGCCCAGGTTGCTCAGAGCCCCATCCAGCACGGTCTTGAAGACTTTCAGGGTTGGAGCACCCACAGTTTCTCTGGGCAACCTGTTCTAGTGCTTTACCATCCTCTCAGTAAAGTATTGCTTCCTAATATCTAATCTAAACCTATTCAGTTTGAAGATATACCCCCTTGTTCTGTCACTACATGCTCTTGTAAAAAAGTTTCTCTCTATCTTGTAGGCTTCCTTCAGGTACTGAAAGGCCATAATTAGGTAACCCTAAGATTTCCCTTCTCCAGGCTGAACCCCAGTTCTCTCAGCCTTCTTTCACAGGAGAATAGTTCCATCCCTCTAAGCATCTTGGTGTCTCTGCTCTATATTCCATCAAGCAGGTCCATGCCCTTCTTGTGCTAGAGATTCCAGAGCTGGATGCAGTACTTTCGATGGAGTCTCACAAGACTGGAAAAGAGGGGACCTGCTGCCTGCACTTCTTCCAAATGCATGTGGCTGGCTCATGTCCTGCCTCTCATCCACCAGCACTATCCCCAGCCTGTTTTGATGCTGGGGGTTGTCCTAACTGGGTGTAGCACCTTGGACTTAGTCTTGTCAAACCTCATGAGATTCCCATTTCTCCAGCTTGTTCAAGTCCCTCTACTGGGACTTGGCATCCTGCCCTTCTGTTGTGTCAGCCACACACTGAATTTGGCATAATCTGCAAATTTGCTGAGGGTGCACTTGATCCCTTATCTCTGTCATTAGTGAACATATTAAATAATACTGGTCTCAATATGGACCTCTGAGGGACACCACTTGTCACTGAGGTCCATCAGGAATCTGTGCCATTGACCACTATCCGCTGGGTGTGATCATCCAACCTGTTTCTTATCCATCCAACAGTCCACCCATGGAATCTCTCTCCCTCCAATTTAGAGAGAAAGATGTTGGGGGGAGGATTGTGTCAGAGGCTTTATAGAATTCCAGATAAATGGCATCAGTAGTCCTTTCTTTGCCCACTGATGCAGTCACTTTTGAAAAGGACTTTAAAAAGAGGAGATACCTTTCTTGAACCACTAAACTGTTCAATAATTAAAATATATGATCTATGAAGAGAGCACTTCTGGCCTGAAAGTAATTCACCTAAAGGCCAGTGTTTACTCCAGGATATAAATGAAATATTTGAGGCTGCTTCCCTTCTCAATAATATGAGGGAGGAATTGAAAAAGTGGGCAGAAGTGATACTGGAGAGATGCTTCAAAAGCTATTGTCAGTAGCCCCAGTCTACTCTCATTTAAGTCTAAAGCAGAATCCCAAGGAGTTGTTACCAAAATGAAGTTAGACCAATACTGAACCCTCTTGAAATTTCCATAGTCCTTTATGTTTGTATGCAAGCATTTACATTAAGGTTATGTATGTGTGTACACATTGCAATTAATGTATCTGTGTTCAATAAACAGATACACACTTTCCTGCTCTCTGCTTTTCTTGTCTGGCACACTCTCTGCAGATTGTTTCCAATTTGGGTCATTTCTGTCCTTCTGCCAGTTTTCCAGTCCAGTGTGATCCAAATTAAATAATCTTCTATTGTGCCTTTCCTGATGAATGTCAGAATAATCTTAGCAGAATGTGGGACTTTGCCTGACAAGATGATTATTGCAATATTTAAACAACCTTTAGGTTCTTAATTCACTAACAATTTATGGTTCTCCCTATACATGAGTGCTGTTTCTGCCTTCTGAATGCCCAGGTACACCCTGCTGTGAACTGCATCGTCAACTGGAACTTGGAGACATGCACTCACTCCCTTTTGCTGCACAACAGAGTCCTTTAGGTAGAGTCTGAGAAGGGATTTAACCTGCTCCCCTCCCTGCCCCCTAAACTCCAAGACGAAATCTCATCCCAAAGAAAAAGAGAAAAATGCTGATGGCAGTCAATGGGAACCAGGTATGGGAGATCCTCTTCCACTTACATTCCAGTAGAGCAGCTGTGATCTGCATTGTGGTGACTGTCCCCAGCAGTCACTTGGATCAAGAGAGGTGCACAGCCTCTGCTCACTTCTGGAGCCAGCTGTGAGTGTGGGATCAGAAGTTGCTGGCACCAGCCAAGGAAAATCCTCGCTGGAAAGCCCAGTCCACAGTGCAGACACCAGACAAAGTGGCCAGAATAGAATCTGAGAAGTTTAAAAGGAATTTGAGAATGAAGCCAACACTTAATGAGGCTTGGGAAGAAACTTCCCCTAAGGCCCTGTTATTGAATAGCTGCTGGCTGTAGGCTTTTTTTTTTTTTTTTTTTTTTTTTTTTTTTTTTTTTTTTTTTTTTTTTTTGCTCTCTTTTAGAGCAGCTGGTACTGGCCATTGCTGGAGACGGAAAAGCTGACAGGGTTAGACATGACAATGGCAGTCTCCAGGCTTATTCTAATAGAATACAGATTCTTAGCAAAGGATGTAGCCTGAGGAGGACATCTTTACAATGTATGAGTGAAGGAAGTATCCCACCTTCCCTCTCACATTTGTGTCCAGCCTGTGTCACATTTGTGTCCCAGGATACAGGGTCATGTTTCACTTGCAGAGTGTGCTTTTATCTGTCTGATGTTTGTAGCACAAAGCAACTGGTAGTGTTTAGTGGCTCTCTGCACCAGTAGCTCCATCTTGAGGGACTGAAATTGATGTAATTTATCATGGCAGGTGAATATGCAAGCTGTGCCTCTTGCCCCATCGCACAATGTAGCAGAAGAAGCAATAGACGAGTCAGAAATAGCTCTTTTCTTTTTTTTTTTTTTCCTCCAGCTTTCTGAAACAGCAACACTGTGTGTCTGCATGGTTGGAATATCTAGGTACAGTAGCTCCACTTAATGGAGCTGTGTACTACCACACACTGTCAGAAGCTGTTGGGGTTTTATTACTGAACTATTCACTATGCATTTATTTTGGCAGAAGTGGTAATGAAGACTGCATTTTTTGTGACATTTTTTCCAATTGAAAAAAAATCTTTCTCTGCATTTATACTTTGTCTTGATGTTTTTGTACTGTCACTTGACACTGAAGTACCCTTTTATCTGTTTTGTAGTAGACATATCCTGAGAAAATGGATGGGACTATCATTGCCTGGATCAGTATGTTTTTTCCCCTCTTCACTTACTGTTCCCTAATCAGTCTATATTACCCTGGCTTGATAGATTCATTAAAAATCATAGCTTCAGGCCTTTTGAATAGTTGTGTCAGTTCCTCCAGAATTTTAGTATGAAAATTACCGGTCACTTCAACTTGACTGCAGTGAGCTCCTTGAGTTTTGGCTCCACCTCAGCTGTGTTACTTTGTAACACAGACTAGTTCAGGTTAAAATTCTTGCCTGTGCCTCCACATTTAGCATCATTTCGCTAATCCACGCCAGAAAGACAGGAAACATGGACGTGAGTCATACCCACAGGGAGTATCCAAGGGATACCTAATCCTATTCCCACTTTCAAGGATCCCTCAGCATGAATATTGCAAGTTGAGTTCAAATATACTGCTGCTGTTATTTGTAGGAAAGAAATTCTGCAGGACTGGGGGGTAAAAGACAATGAGTGGTATAGTTTTGTCTGGGCAGGGCCCCGTTTCAACCATTTCTAGAATTTGTCCTGATAAGCCAGGCTCCTCACAGGTGCTGGCTCCACATTGTCCCCAGGGTGGCTGGTGGGAACTGCAGCTGCTCTGCACCTCTGCAGCCCAGGCTGCTCGTGTCTGGGAGTAATCAGAAGTGCCTCAACCATGAAAAGGTTTGTGACTTTGAGAATATTTTACATACCCCTGTTAAGAAACATCAAAATAACCGTAATCCCTTTGCAAACGTTAAGTCTTAACACAATCTTTTACTTGGCTCTATCTGTGGGCAGGCATACACATGTTAACAGAGCTAATGAGCAGAACAGCCAACAAAACAAAATAAGCAAAATAAATACAATAAAACAAAATAAAGTGAAGTGAAATTAAATTAAATTAACTGAAATAAAATGAAATATAAAGCAAAATAAAATAAACACTTCCTACTCCCAACAGTGTAGTCTTATCACAGTTGGACTGTATTTTTCTTCTGCCGAATTCAGTTTTATTTTAAATTCTGCACATCACAGCCATACTAAATATCCCCTTAGACAAGACACAAAGCTGCTGAGTAAGACCCCTGCAAATCAGGGATGCTTTTTCATAAGACCAACATGCATAATTTATATCTGCATACAATTAGCCTGTTTACATTTATACATCTTCTGTTTCCTTTTATGTGAAATATTCCACAGGATACTTGGTAATGCATTCAAAATAGCCTGGTTTTTTTGGTCTTTTTTTTTTTTTAAGGCTGCAGGACTAAACAATTTATAAAACCTCACACCCAATAAATACTTTATATGAATACAAAAGTGTTTTCTTGCTAGGTAGCAATGGCTTTACATTAAAAATAGTCCTGCCTTTTCCAAGTTTAGAAGTTCTCTCAAGCAGTAGTCTATAAATCCTTGACACATTTTAAAAATGTATTTAAATTGTGGGGTTTGTGAATGCATTCAGAGTCAGAGTCATAATCATCCCTGCAGAATGGATACAGCAGAACAAAGTCCTTCCCTCACCCCTGATCTGAAAGGCCACTCCTTTAAGACTTCAAGATCCTTTAGCAGGTTTGGATTTGCTTCACCAAGCATACTGAGGTTTTCTTTAATCCTTCTGTGCCCGCTGTGTGGTGTCTCTTGGCCCAAATGGCAAAGATGCACGTGCATAACATGACAATGAAGTGGCTTGGTGTGATTGTAGGATCATAGGATCATTTAGGTTGCAAAAGACCTCTAAGATCACTGAGTGCAACCATTAACCCACCACCCAAATCCACCACTAAACCATGTCCCTAAGGGCCACATCTACACATCTTTTAAATACCTCCAAGTATGGTGACTCCACCACTTACCTGGGCAGCCTGTTCCAAAGCTTGACAACAAAAGAAATTTTCCTAATATCAAATTTAAACCTCCCCTGGCATAACTTGAGCCCATTTCCTTTTGTCCTATCACCTGTTATTTGGAGGTAGAGCTCTGACCCCCACTTGGCTACAGTCTCTTTTCAGGGAGTTGTAGAAAGTGATAAGGTCTCCCCTGAGCCTCCTTTTCTCCAGGCTAAGCACCCCCAGCTCCCTCAGCTGCTCCTCATAAGTCTTGTGCTCCAAACTCTTCTTTGGCCCTGCATCAGAAATGCAGCAAGCTGATGAATGCAGCGGTGGAGCATGACTGTGTTGCACGGCAGGTAAGAAGATGGAGAGGGCTCCAACTGAGGATGTTTGCAGCAGGTTATAGACAGCAATGTGAGGTGTGTGAGGATGATAAGCTCTTTGGGGCAGGGGAAACTGGTCTGAAGAGGAAGCAGCATGGAGAAGCTCATCTTCTGTCATGTGAAGGACAAATTTCTAGGGGGGAATAAGCAGGGACAAAGAGGTGCTTGAGAAAGAAGACTAAGATTTGAAAGAAAACTGTTTCTTCCTGAAGGGAAAGAAATCATATTGTTCCCTGGGCAGGAAAGATCATGTGCATTCTATATATTCTCGAATATTTAATAATGGAGACATACAAATTAAATCCCTTTGCAAACAACTCATCACTAGATCTGTACTCATGTACTTAAAATTGAGGAGGTTTCTGCTATTGTAGAAGCACTGACAGAGGTATAGCAGGGATGCTGTGTGTTTGCAAGCATGTCAAGCTCAGATTGGGTTCCCACCACTATCCAGGCATGTACCATTCTGCAGCTTCTGCCATGCAATGATGAGTTGGGTCAGTAGTGTTTTTAATTACTAGCTACTGAACTTTGAATGGCTGGGCACAGACTGGCACTTCTCCTGGAGCATTTGTTCTTTGGAGCAGATTTCCTATTCATATTCCACCCCCTGCCTTCCCCGTTTTTGGGGTTTTTTTTTTCCACTATCCCCTGAGACCATGGTAGCTATTTTCTGTCCATGAGTCAATGGTGAGAATGGTGAAGATTTTGGTACATGATGATCCAACAGGAGAGGAATTACTGGTATTACTTTGCACTCACTCAGCACCAACTCTCCAAAGAGCTGTTATTGTAACATAAAACACAGCTGGAACATAAACCATTTGTCCTTATGAGGTTTTTTTCTTCAATCAATATTTCTTTATAGGGAAACTTCACTCAGGATGCAATAAAGAGGTACATCATAACTGCTATGTGCCACAGGACAAAAGGGTTCATTTAAAATGCTCTGAGTCCTGCTGGTATTGAAAGGGGACTGCAGTGCCACAGCAGGCCAGAAGATGATACATTTGGAGACTGGGCTCTGCAGTCTATGATGCTGTAGGTGGGAACCAGGACCTCTCAGACAGCTCCCCAGGGCACAACCCTTGAATCTGCCACCGGCTGTAGGTCTTGACCTCTCCTGTGCCTTAGAGTCCAGGAAATTATTTCTCTGTTATATTTTCACTCAGTGGCTTTGAGACTCACAACTCCTGGCTCAGGAACAGGATGACTAAATACTGACCAGGGCAAGCCCCAGTTCCCTAGATTCTTATAAAGCTTGGAGGACTAGAAATCGGCAGGGAAGAAACATCCAAAAAATCACTTACACAGAAATAAGTTGCCTTGAATAACAAGACAATTAAAACATCCATACCAGCAGTGCATTTTTATAAATGAATTCTGTCAGGAGCTGAGGAAGAGCTCAGAGTCACCCCACAAGGCAATAAGGAAGAAGTGTCAGATAGCAATTAGTGTTCTTATAACCAGGCAGATGGGTTGTCCTTTGCAGCTCAGATGTGGAAGGGGCCTTTGTGGGTTTTTTTGAGACTGCAAAGCACTGAACAGCTTTTGTTATAATAGAACTTGTCTGTCAGATACTGAAATAGACCAAGATAAGTTCATATGCTCACAATTCTATGTTTGATACTAAATAGAGGATTACTGTTCAAAAAAATGGAGGAAAATGTGAAGAAAAAAAAAATCCCCGGACAAGTTCCCAGGCAGAGAGGCCCTGCATAGACATCTTGTCATAATAGAAGCTTGGGAAATCACCAAACATATAACATTTAACAAGGACATGGGCCGGATTCTGCACCTGAAACAGGGCAAACTCTGGATGTAGATACAGACTGGGGAATAAGGGGCTGGAATGCAGCACCATGGAAAGGGACCTGGTGGTCCTGGTCTGTGGAAAGTTGAACACAAGCCAGCAGTGCCCTGGCAGCCAGGAGGGCCAACCCTGTCCTGGGGGGCATCAGGCACAGCATCACAGCTGGGCAAGGGAGGGGATTGTCCCGCTCTGCTCTGACCTGGGGTGGCCTCACCTCCAGTCCTGGGGGCAGTTTTGGGTGCCACAATATAAGAAGAATATAAAGCTATTAGAGTGTGTCCAGAGGAGCGTGACCAAGATGCTGAAGGGTTAAGAAGGCAAGCCATATGGCCTGCAGAGGTCACTTGACTTGTTCAGCCTGGAGAAGAGGAGACCAAGGGGAGACCTCATTGCAGTCTACAACTTCCTTGTGAGAGGAAATGAAGGAGCAACAACTGATCTCTCTCTGTGGTGACAGAACCTGAGGGAATGGCCTGAAGTTGTGTCAGGGGAGGTTTAGGCTGGGTATTAGGAAGAAGTTCTTCACTCAGAGGGGGTTTGGGCACTGAAACAGTCTCCCCAGAGAAATGGCCATGACACCAAGCCTGCAAGAAATTTTTTGGTAAGTTCTCTCTGGCACATAACGTGGTTCTTGGGGTTGTTCTGTGTAGGGTCAGGACGCAGCCTTGATGATCCTTGAAGGTCCCTTTCAAATGAGGATATTCTATGAATTTAAGTTAAGCTTGGTCTGATTGTATAGCTTGCTGTTGTGCAACCACTCCTTATATCGTTTCACTTTTATTTTTAGGAAAATGTTCCTATCTCTTACTATAAACCTCTGCTGTTCATTATGAAGTCAGTAATGACCAGTTACTGTTGCTGAAACTGACCTGAACTTTGGTACCTTAGTGCTGCCCAAAGACCCAATGATCCTGGTCAGTATGTGACCATCATTACTCTGCCATTTATCATTTTCTGCAAGCCAGTGACCAACAGGCCATAGGAAAGGCAGTCCTGTCTCAAGTAGCCCAAAGATTTAGCTAAATTTCAACAACATATGCAAACATATTGGGAGAGAGAGAAAGAGATTAGAGATGTCAAAGCTGGAAACAGGATCTGGTAGTTAAAGATCACTTCATTTTTCAAAGGTCAATAGAGATGCCCTGTGAAGAAGGAAGGGTTATGTACAGGACTAAGTCTCTCTGTATTCACTCATTTCCAATTACCATTGAAGGGTAGGGCTGTGGTACCCTTTGCTTCTTCTGATTTTCCCCTCCATTTGTTTCCCAGTATGTGGCAGAAGAAAAGATACCACCTGTGCTCTCTCTTTCCCCAGTTCAGAGTGCTGAGATAGCAGATCACTTTGTGTATGAGGATGGGCATCCTCACAGACTGTCTTAAATCACTCGAAAACAGACTGAGAAGAACTGCACATCTTACTCTGTTTTGGTAGAGAAGTAAATTATCAGATGTCCTGTTACAAAAGCTATAAAGAAACAGATAAAGAACCTTGTGGGTTTTTTGGCAGACTCTTGTGTGTTAAGGGTTTGCTGGCCTTCAAGTAGCAGGGTTTCTCCACCCCATTTACATCTGCTTTCTCTCTAGCTGTTCTTGCTTTAGTTAGATGGGCTGTGGGAAAGAGAAAAACAATTGAGCCAAGCAGAAATAGTGGTTCACTTCACAGATCAGAAGGACATCAATACTAACATATTTTTTAACTCACCAAACTATGGGATGGAAGTGCTGCTGATTTCAGAGAGGTGGGAGTATGCATGAGGCACTTGCACATGTGTGAACGAGACTTATACGCACATATTTAGCACACACGTACACATTCAGTGAAAAAAAGGGACCACAGTGATATCCAATGGGATGATGCCATTTTTCCAGATAATTCCAGATAAAAGGATTGCTTTTTTGATCTACTATGTTGCCTGTAAACAGAAAACAAGATGGAAGCGTAGGCAGAGGTATGAGGTGGGCAGAAAGTGTGAGAGAGTTCAGCACTGTATTGCTCAGTGCAAAAATGCTCTGGCAGAGCACATAGGTGTAAAAATATGAAGATAGAAAGAGAGGGAATTCAATTTCTTCCATTTTGAGCCTTTATTTTACTGAAGAGGTGAAAAGTTCTTAAAACATCAAAGAGAAAGCTTTATGGATTGTTTGAGCTGTGAAAAACTCAGTTTTGTTCACACAAGCATTGATGATTTTCTCACTTTCTATTGATATGTTATGCATGGAGTTATCACACCAGTGATATTTCACAGTGTTTCTTAGACCCCTGAAAGGTCATGGGATCAGTTGCCAACAAAGTTCTTCTACAAATGCTGATCAGACCTACAGTATTCAGTGCTAGATAAGGTATGACTGAGCTTTTTTGACTTTGAAGTTCACTGCAAAGTTTAGGAACACACCAAGCTATTTGTTATTGAGCACACTAAAACAGAACAAAGGAATCTTGTTAAGAATGAAGATGCTCCTCACATCTATCCAGCATGTTACGGGGCACCAGGTGGAAGTATGAGAAAAAGATAGGCCTGCTGAGTAATTTGAGAATAAGGGATTTGTTACACTGTCAAAGGATAAAGATCTCCTGGTCTCTTTGAACAAATCCGTTCCTCATACCTTAATACATGGCAATGAAAAATAAGATATTTGCACAAAGAAAACTGGAAATCATAGAATCATTTAGGTTGGAAAAGATCTCTAAGATCATTGAGCCTACCATTTACTGAGCTACATAAATGGAAGTCATCAGTAAGTGTGTATAATATTGGATTATTCACAAAACATCAGAAAGAAAGATTCTAAGAAAACACATATATAACCTGGAATAAAAAAACCAGTATTAAAGAATAGCCAGTGAGTGAAAAGTAGTCAAATCAGTTTTTGTTTCCAGCCCAAATAAATGACTGGCATTTTGATAAAGATGCTGCAAACATGACTTGCTGGCCATGCTGGGTAAGCTGAGAGACCTGTTCTCCTGATTTATTTTCTCAGTCACTTTCTAGGTTTACATCTGCTGCCCCTTCTGTGCATGCCTCCTGGGGTGGTGGAGAACCACTACCAGAAATAATTATTGACTTCTCAGCCACCAGAGATCAAAGAGTCTACTGGCACTGCAGTGAATGATACCTCTCAAGTGGCTACTCAAATTTAGGACTTAGTTTTGTTAATGCTTCAAATTTTGCAGACAGATGAGGTATAAATGTCATGATTTTTAGTTGTCCTGGACAATGCTGGTTTTATTTGCCAGTTATGTGAAAGCTGGATGGGAAGATGATCTGAAATAAGCTGAAACACCCCTATGACAACAGCAGCGAGAAAGTTAATTTAGTGATGCACTGAACATCTTCATATTCTGCCAGGTAGTGATATAGCGGATTAAAAACAAGACTTTTTCTTTTATAATTTTACTAGTCTTAATTACAACCAACAACAAACCTAGGTGGGGAAATCTTTTGTTGGTATATTTTGTATGCAACTTTGTTTTAATCTATGTTAGCCCTTCAAATACTGTTCTATTGACTGATCTCATTGCTGGCATTTGGTGGTTTATCTGTATAGATGAGGGTTAGGTGGAGTACTTTGAAATATGTATATAATACAATATATATCAATACAGAACTGAAAAATGGGGGCATGTAAAAAACCATTAAAGGAAGTGTTTAGACAGAATAGATTGTGAAAAACATGATTTCATATTGAAATAAATATCTTTCTGAAGAAAACTGGGATTTAGAGGGCTAAACTGCTGGTGTTTTGGTAAATAAGGATCCTGGCTTTTTATTTACTGCTTTAGTTCAAAACAATTTTAATTAGTTCTAAATAATAGCATAATTTAAAAAAAAACCCCTGAGTAAGGTGAAAAAATCTTTTTGTTAAGATCACCGGTATCTCCATATATGTTTTGTCCACAGGATCTGCTTGTTATTGACCTCTTTTCCCTTATCTGGCTCAAACCCCAGCTTGTAGCCTCCAGTGGTGGCTGTGCATCTCCTCTGTCATCTCGTGGGCAAAGCACCTGCTGCTTTTGCAAATGGCCAATTGTTTGAGTGATTAACCATTAACATTTCAGCCTCTCACACATGGGGAGCTGCTGTCCCCCTGCAGTCCAGAGAGTCAAGAGAGAGTGCAGAGATCCCTCTACAGTCCAAGGAGATTCAGGCTGGAGCAGGGAGAAGAGGCTGTGACCCAGAGTGAGACCCTTGCTGGAGCAGGGACCTGCAGACCAGTGGAGAGCAAGATTCCTGGTAGGACTTGTGACCCTCTGGGGAGCCCAGTCTGGAGCAGGCTGTGCCTGCAGGACTTCATCCGATAGAGGAGTGGCCCAGATTGCATCAGTTTGTGGAGAACTGTTGCTCTTGGGATGGTCTCACATAGGAGGAGTTCATGTGTCCCATGGGAGGGACTCCACACTGGAGCAGGGGGACTCCTCTCCTTGAGCAGTGGGAGAAACTGCCTGTAATGAACTGACCAGAACCTCAATTCCCTGTCTCCCTGCATTGCTGAGGTAGAGCTGGGAAGAAGAGAGGGGTGGGAAGAAGGTGTTTTAAGGATTTACTTTAGTTCTCATTACTCTCTTCTAATTTTGTTGGTAACAAATTCAATTAATATCCCCAAGTTCAGTCTGTTTTGCCTGTGATGGTAGTCACTGGGTGATCTCTCCCTGTCCTTATCTCAACTCATGAGCCTTTTGCTATATTTTTCTCTCCTTCTCCAGTGGAGGGGAGGTGAAGAAAGGCTTTTGGTAGGTGCCTGGCATCCAGCCAGGGTCAACCCACCACAGTGACAGTATGGATAGAATTAGTGAACAGTTTAGCTATACACAGTTTACTGCTGGTTGTGTTTGTTTGTTTGCTCATTCATTTGTTTGTTTTCTCACTTATCAATGATTATAGGTTTGTCTGTTTTTCTGTTTTTGTCAATAACTACAGTTTTTTCTGTTCTAGTCTGGCAGAATTAATGCTGTGCGACAGGTATGCTGATGTACATAAGCTTGTGGAGATGAGTGCAGGGGTTTTTCAAATGGTCTTTAATTACTCATGACATTGAATTTACAGACCTTGATTCTCAAATAAAGTGCTGGAGAAGGAGTTGCGTGTATTTTGAATTTGTAGAAGACATAGCAGTGTTCCAATTTAAACTGTATATTTAAACAAGGATATGAATTCAGTGAGTGTGATCTTCAGCTGAGACATCAGTTTACAAACTGACTAATTATGTATCTTAAATACATAATTATATCAAGGGAAAAGTCTCCTTGTATGTCAAATAACTGGGTATTCTATTGCCACAACTAAAGGAATTTTCCAATTGGTTGGGAAAGGTATTTTTTCCTCCTTTTCATTTTAGAGATCAAATAGAGCATACCCTCCATTTCCTTGTCAGAATTAGAAAGCTAAGCTAAGCAGATGTTTAGAGAGAGGGGGTTTTTGCTACCTTGCTGTTAAAATCATGTTTTTCTGTCTACAACCACAATATTTTCAACATTGTAATGCGAGGAAGGAAGGACAAGATTACTAGCTATCATCTCTGATTTCACTGTTTCTTGTTTCGTGTCTTACATGGCCTAAAATTTCTGTAGATAAATGCAGTTGCCAAGTTAAACACAGATGTGGTGCAGTGTAATTCTGGCAGGTGCTACTGTGTCTGTGCTACAAGAGGTGTTACCTGATCTTGCCTGCCGTTAAAGCTGAGCCAACAAGGAAGCTGATTCGGCTTTCCCTCAAGCATGCAGTGATGTAAAAAAGAAATTTTCACCAGCAGGTACTTTTCAGAGGTGAACCAGGTCCACAATGAAGAGCTTGTTTTCCAGTCTCACAAATACCTGCCCACTGTTCCTTAGGAATTATGCTTTCCTTTGCAATTTTCAAATGTGCTTTGCTGCAGTTTGCGGAGATGCTGATACAAAAGGATAAAGGTTAAGGGTGTTCTAAGAGATACCAGCTAGGGGGAGAGAAATTGGCAATATAATGCAGAGATTAAGAAAGGGAGTGCGTTGCAAGAAAGGGTATAAAAATGCATGCAAATGGGAGAATTAAACAGGAAAAAATAAGATAGTAGGCCGTGATTGGAAATAGTTAACACGAAAACACAAGGCAGGCAAAAAGGAGCTAAGACAATACTGATTGAAATTTCATTCATCAGAGGAACAAGAGAAACAAGAACCTAATTTTCATGAGCATCCTAAAGTTCAGCAGGCATAAAATCATACAGTTAAATTACAGAATACCAACACTCTAAATCATGCATACATACATACAAACAAGATGTTTAAAAAAATAAATGTAATCTTATTTTAAACAGCTTATGGTTCCCTCCAGAACCAATTTAGCCATTTTGTCTGTAATACCCTGGCATGGTTCCTGTAAAAATGGGAGCAATTTGAGATTCAGCAAGTTGGTTAACAATTTAACTGAAAAAAAAATCAACCTGGTACAGTCAAAAATGTTAAAAGGTTTTACTTAAGCTCAAAAATCACAGAATTCAGGCATGACTAAAGTGGTGCTACTTAACCCCCCCCCACTCTGTTGAAGGATTACAGCAGCTATTCATTGTTTGAAATCTCCTTTAACACTTAAATCCAGCAGATTAAAGATAGGATTTTGAGAACTGAGTAGTAGGTGAGGAGATTGTGAGAAGAATAATGATAAAAGCCATTGTCATAAAATTAGTTTAATTTGATAGTTATATTTATAGTTGAGGGGGATAATGCGTAGGAGCTGGAAATATTTATAAATCCTGCTTCACTTCTTGTCTGTAATTTTTCTTTTCAAGTGTTTTGTCTGTTGTGCCTGTATGAAAGTTGCTCAGAAACGAGAGATAATACCCAAGTTTAAAAACATCTTTTTTTGCTTTTACTTCTTCAGTATTGTCAATGTGATTCTTGTGGTTATCAGAACACATTGATTTGTCAGAAATCAGATGCTTGGTTAATAAAAAGTACTATAAAATCTGGAAACCATTTATAAAAAAGATTATGAAACCACTGCTTTTAATACAAAATAAATTCTGCATTCTTCTTAATCTCTGCCATAGACAAATATGTTTCATTCATTTTGACAATTGTGTTGTTTGGATTTAATCATTATATTCCTTACAGAAATATTAATATTTACCATAAAATATCTATCTCATTTAGGCATATCTATCTTATCTACATAAGATTAATAGAAAATGCAATGGCTTTGTGTTAAAAACTGTTACAGAACTTTGGCACAAAGTTAAGTTTTGTTTCTCAAAATGAATGGCTGTGAACTTGAGTACCAATAGATTCAATGGTATTTGATAGAGATTAATGATGCCTTTGAACTTCAGGTAGTATGTGTTTTGTTAAACTGTGGGATGGGTATTGCTCTATTACTTTTCAGGTGAATGCTCTTTTTGAAATTGTTGTCTCAAGTGAGCACTGGATCAGCTTTTTGAACAGCTGTTTCATAATTCTACATCCATTAAGCCATCTCATAGCAAGTGATTTTTTAAGTTTGTAATTTTGCTTTATAACAAGTCTTATCCTGAGACAATCAGGATGACAAGTAGGGATATAGCAATCTGTTAATCTATTGACAGAAGAGTTACATTACTTATTTTTTTGCTATTAATGTTTTTCTTGGTTACAATGAATACTGATTGTCACAAACTCAAATAGTGCAGAAAAGCTAAAATAAACACATTTTCTATATCTAACTGAAATGTTTTTCTCAGACTAAAATTCTTCTGTTCAATGGTTTTTGTCCTCCAAACTACATTGCGTTAGTAGCTTCAAAATCCATATTGACATTACCAAAAATGACTTCAGAGATTTGATGTTCCCTGGCTCTTCCATGGTAAGAAAACATACATGAGAGCTCACTTTGAGGGGATTCATAAATCCAAGCACAAGAAACATAAGCAAAATGAATTATTCCCACATACTTTGCAATGGCAAAAAAGATATTCACTATATAGGTCTACTCATCCACCTGTCCCTCAAGTATTTCTGAATTCTGAGTATTCCCAAAGCTTCTGATTTAAACTATCAGAAAATTTTGAGATCAAAAGACAGTAAGCCAGGTGCACAAATGATGATAAGACATTTCCCACCTTGGCATACAGGTGAAGGCAGGTTGGCTGCAGGATTTCAAATGCTGTAAAACCACAACAGTGGCTGGAGGATAAAAAGTAACAGCACAGCAGTGAAGCAACCCCATCTGGGAAATGGAGGTTATATTGTTGTGTATATTTTTGCTGAAGGGAAGGATTATTTGTAATGGGAACCAATTACTCATTTTGGTGATACTGTGCCATTTTCTTATCTGTTTATGGTACTAATCGTTAATGTAATTTAAGACTAAATATATGAACCCTTACAGCCTTAAATGTTATGCCTTCAGAGTAACACATTAATTAAAATATTGTGATTAAAATATTCTGGGAATGGTTTTTTCACTTGGAATTTTTTTTATAATATTAAGATGAATCCCACTGTGGCTTATGTCAGTCTTGTCAAATTCTATGATGTCAGCCATCAGAAAGATAAATGGAACAAAGGGTGGAAACAAAGAAGTAGGTTACTGAACAGGAGACAAATCGGGTTGTATATATAGAAAGAGATAGAGAAGATGACATAAAAGGATGAACAGAGAACTGACAGTACAGTTCTGTACGGGAGCAGAGGTGGAGGAAAAAAGTGATGTTACAATGAAAAGGGAAGATAGCTCTATACAAGAGTGAAAATCTCCATTAAGTCACCTCCAGTAAACAGTCTAAAAATACTGTAACAACCTTAACTTGCTTAAAAATAGCATCTAAGTGCAATTTTGTTTGACCATAATTCATTGTTCCCTTCCTATCAGAAACCCCAGGGACAAGTTTCCCTTGAATCATACTCAAAGGTATGTCAAGAAGGCATTAATGCATTGTTGGTGTTTCTGCCATCCTTGTTTCTAGCATTACAGTGGCCCAACTCACTGTTCATGAAGGTGCTATTTAGTGATTTTTTTCCCCATGAAAAATATGCCTCCCACCTGTAAGGATGTCTTTTCCCATCTAGTTTGTCTTTCTGGATCTTTTAATCATGGACAACACTGTTAGTAAATACAAAAGGAAGGATAACATAAAACACAATCTTTAGTATATTTTAAAATATCACATGGCAGTGCAAGTGAGTTTCATGTGCTTGTGGAGAACTGAGGTTTGTAGCATTACAGCAGATGATTTGTTCCACCAAATGGGAATGAGGTGCCTGTCATCCTGGTACCCAAGCCCTTATGAAAACCAGATTGCCTACAGTAAGCTGTTGTTACTGCTGTTTTCAAATATTTCAGTTGCTTTGTTTGCATGTTAAAAGGCAGAATTTAATGGATTGTCTTTTCCTTTCTTTGCTGACTGGGAAGTATCTCAGCAGGTACAGCAGTTGGTTATATAGAAACATACTCTTAAGGAAGAACATATTTTTTTATTTCTCTATCACCAAATGTAGTTTAACAGTGAGAAAGAGGAAAAGCCAACTGGCAATTTGCCACCATCTTGATGGCAAGAGCATGTATTATTTTGGTCCTCAGGAATCAATTTGGGAACCACCCTCTAGGAATGAGCACTATAAAGAGAAATGCGTTGTCTCTAGCTGCTCTTGAAGCTCCCATGAGGAATTTAGATTTTTATTTCAGAAGGAGAGCTGGTGGGAGAGCTCTAGTGAATACCAATTCTTGCTCTCCCACAGCTGAATTTTCTCCACAGAAATCTCTAATCTCAGGCATTTTCTAGCACTGCCTGTCAGCTGTCCTGGATTGTCATCTTACAGCATGTAAACTTTTTCCATAAGGGTTTTTAAAACATAACCCATAAATTTCAGTCTTTGCTTTAGAAAGGCTAGCGTGAATTTATATGCATGTGGTCACAGTAAAACAAGCTTTTTGCCCAGCAGAAGATTGAGGCATTTTTTTTGCTCACTGAGCAGCTAGCAGCACCCACCCCAGGAAGCCTGTTGGAAGAAACTATTGAGCAAAACTCTCCTTCATGGAGTAGTGCAAGGAAGCCACCACAAAGGAAGGTGAAAAAAAAAAATATACTGGAAAGCAGCGCAGAAACAAATCCCAGGATGTGGCAAGGGTGTTGAAGGAAAACCAAGATGGGAAGATAAGTGAAAAACGTAAATACAGTTGCAGCTTTTTATGTGAGATTAATTTCTGCCTCCCACATGGGAATAAATATTATTTTCATACTTAATGGAACTTCAAAATTCCTTTAAGACTCCTTTTTCAGTTGAGGGCTAATTTCAATTAACCTCAGGTTTTTTAACTCTCACATGAATTCCCCTCTGATAGCTGGCATCTAGATAGTGAAAGAATTGATGCCATTTACAAATTCTTCAGGGAGAGGGTTCAGTAATTTATGCTGCATTGATGTCAACTGTGTACAAAGCAACATTTGTAGGTTAAGGGGGTCAATAAATGACCCTAGGTTAATGATAAACATATATTTTTACTAAGAGGCCATAAAGCAGCCCAGAGTAGCTAGCACATATATAAGGTGTCTGATAATCCTGTCTTAGCATCTCTCATAACATTGAATAGTGTCATCTTTTCACCAGAAATTTTACTGTCATTAAGAGAAAAGTCAAAAGAATCCACAGATAAAAACACAGCTTAGAAGATTGTAACATCAACTGACAAAACCCAAGAGACTGAAGATATGACCTAGGACACAGCCTGTGTTTTTCTTTGCAGTAGCACAAGACAAATACTAAGTTCCATTCCTACTGTTGAACTTCCTGGCTTTTGTCATTTTTGTCATGATGTTAACACTGATAAGCATTCATCAGTGCCAAGGGGGTGTGTGAAAATGATTGCATAAATACAGTATTACTCTGCATATAATTAATAAGAGAAAACATGCACAAGCTACTGCTGCACTTGACTTGTTTGACTTTCATCAGTTGAGCAAGAATCTGTACTTAGTTTCAAGTGTTAATATGAAGTGGGGATGAGGGAAATGTGCTAATTCTTGGAACCAATGCCCTTCTGAAGAGTGACAAGGTGGAATTTTCTAGGATACTTGAAATTTCAGTCCACTAGTATGATTATAGCATGTTGCAATGCAAAGTGGAATTTCCTAGTTAAGAATGTATCTCAGGTTCCTAAGCCCCAGGCCAGTGAAAGCTGAGTGTACTGTGAAGGTGAAAATGTTCGGTCTCCAAAGTGAGAGAGCCATCCACATCAATTTGCAGCAGGCTAAGTGGCATCAGCCATGGGAGGCAAGCTTGCAAAGCCAAGCTTAGGGAGCTGTGCTGCACAAGTTGCATGGCACTGAATGAAGCAATCTGCATAAACAAATTAAGAGACATAGCTGAAATGCTCCAACAGCACTAAGTCTATAGAAGCACAGTGCTGGGGGGAGGAAAATGGTCTAGGACAAGAAATTTATGCTATATAGGAATAAGCAATGTCAACTGTATTAAGGAAAGAACACGATTCACTTATATTCTGTAGCACCTGGGATTTACATCAGACCATACTTTAGGGAAATCTGTGAAGCAAGCTTTACTTGTGGTATTGCAAAAACTATGAGATTTTACATTTGCAAGTACACGTACAAATTTATATATGTATATCTGTAGCCCACGTGAATCTGCATTTCACTCCTCCTCCTGAGATTCACTGAGGAATGAATACCAAATCTAAAAAAAATTTAAAAAAAAAAAAGGCATTAAAAAAGCTCCTCAGTCAAAGGAATCAGAATTCTCCTGGTACCACCACTAAGTACAATGTCACTGATTAGGTGCATTGATTCAGTGCGAGCTAAAAAGAGGCCCAGGCTGCTTCTTAAGTTTTATGGCCTCTGATGATTTTCTAAAAGCACATATCCTATGAATTTTGTTATTATAGTAACAACTGAAAGCAGCCAAGTTTTCTGATTTCAGGTTTCACTTTGCTGTTCTGAGACGAGCAATGCTTCTGAGTTAAAATTGGCTGGTAAGAGATAATTACGTAACATTTATGGCAAGTGCTTGAAATGGTGATAATACTGCAAAGGAGAACTGTAGAACCTTCAAATAACTCTTGTTTGTATTAATGTCTTCTTATTTTCTTCTAAAATATGATTGATTGTAGAGACAAGATGTGAAAGCAGAATTTGCAACCTGGTATGTCTGTAGGTATTGAACGCAAGGTGTCAATGTAAGTTCCTTTGAAAAGGTATACAGAAGTGAAATGCGTATGGAATCAAAAAGGGAGTTGATCATATTATTATCCATACACAAACCCAAATGCAGAGAAGCCTGTATGTGGGAGAAAATACTTTCCAGAGACCTAGAACCAAGCTATATCACCAACTTTATACATAATTCTGAACTTCCAGGAAAATTTTCTTTCACCTTTAAGGAGTTTTTAATTTCAGCCCCAAATTTAACTGCTTCAATTTCTAAATTATTCAGATATTTATTGTATACTTATAAGTTTCAGGAACTGCATAGCAGTACCAGGTTGAAAAACTAGGTTATTTCCTTATAATGAGAACAAATAGTAATGGAGATCCTTAAAAATGCAAAATTAATCTGTGTATCCAAACACAGAGCCCAGGACAGCATTTACTCACAGGTAGCTTTCAAAAAATACATACTTTTTTCAGCTATAGAACTGAAATGGCATATACATATTTGAAAAGTAAATTTCTTGTTACAGGAAGAAAGAACAGTGGCAAAAACTGAAAATAGGAGAGCTTGATTGGTGCCCTCTGTCCTCACTAGCATCCTCAGCTTCTTCTTTAGGAAAGAGACCATAGGAGTTGCTGAAAATCTAAAGATCTTCTGGGTTCTTAACCTCAGGTTCCCACACTTGAATATCTTTTCTTTTAAAGTTCAGGTTTTCAGGCTATAAATTTCAAACACTTATATTTAATGAGAAGCTAGGCATCAGACATGAATATCTGCTTATGAACAGTTTCAATAAAACATTACATACCATCACTTGGAAATGCATGTTGAGATTGTGTGTATTTTTCTCCTCCTCTGTGAATGCCAAGCTCAGCACACACTATTGGATGCCAGGTGGTGTACTGTTCCTTTTTTTAACAATTTGCTCTCAGCACTTCCCTCTGACTTGGTAGCTCTCTGAGTAAGAGGAAATAAGAGGTTTGGTGGAAGCTGCAAGTATTTTCAAGGAATTATTTTCTGCATGACAAATTTGGAATAAAGATTATTAGCTTTAGGTTGTGCTGTTTTGTCCAGTAGGGCAGAATTTGAAAGAGACTGAAAAAGAGAAAATAATGAATACTAATAAAATTATTTCTTTTGATTTTGATCGATTCCTGAGAAGTCTTCAGACACAGCATGTGAAAGGGCTTGTTGCTGTGATGCACATGCTTCCACCATGCTGCTGATTGTGTGCCTTGTACTGCCATGACTGAACAGTTTAACAGAGCTCAGTAAGATGTAGAGATGGACAAAACCAGTGCAGACATACTGTCCAGAGATCCATTTAAGGGTTTTTCTTCTTTTCTGAGTTTTATTTATCTCTTTGAGGTGCATAACATCCTTTAAAAAGAGAGACACAACAGAGGAAAAAAATAGTGATGGTCCCATGAAGTTTGCACTGTAAACCAGAAACACAAAGGTGACATATTCCCAGAGGCTGAAGGAGACCCTAGAAATGAGTTGGGAAGGACAATAAAGATAATGACAAAAACTGAAGAAAAACTTTAAAATCATTGTTGCCAGCCCCTTTGAAAGCAGAAACAAACCTGAAGTAAGACAAAAAACCAGAGAAGGTGGCATTATGGCAAACCAACACTTGTTCCTGATGATGTGTACCAGAGTTGGGGGGTAACCTTAGTTTCACCCAAAACTCTCCTTCCTCTTTATCACTCAAGTGTTGTTAATGGAGCAAAAATGATGGAGAAGTCAGGAACAACTCAACCCCCCAGGCAGTGCTGACACGATGGTTTGGCATGGTTTTACATCCCTTGTCTGCACTTCAAATAAACATCAGACATCTTCCCTGTTCATTTTACCTTTTCTGAAGTTTTACATGAATATGTCTAAGTGCTATGTTATGAAGTACTTCTATGTCCAGCAACACATGAAAAGCTTTGATCAAATGCCTCTCTGATCATACAAAGACCTCTCCTTTTTATTCTGTATTTTCAGGGAATTTAAAGGCTGCTATGATAGTAGAACAGTCTGTTCCAATATGGAAGAGTAGATGCTTTATATAGCAATTTTGAGTTGTAGAGCACAGTATTATGGTTTCCCTCTGGGAGAATTTCCCAGTGTTGATATGGAGCTAGAGTCACAAGCTTTGTGATTCACAAACTATACCCAGAGTCTTCTACAAAAATAGCTTAATTAGGAGGGCTGCCTGACAGCTATGCTAGACAATAGTATCACCACTGAAGCTAGCCAGGAATTTTGTGACAAAATGGCTTTTCATCATAGCAGAATGATTCATCAAGCCTAAAACTTTCAGTAGAAACTTTCTCTTTCATCCCACCTTTTGCAGAATGGTTTTGCAGGCTCAGGGTAGATAAAATGACAAAATCTACAAAGCTAGTCAACACTGTTGTGACATGGAAGATTATCAAAAACACCTGGCCTGGTTCTGACCAGAGATGCAGATCCTGACCTTCCAAATGTCCCTCACATATCTTGAGTTTTCTCTGGAGGAGGGTCTTTCTACTTCAGGGAATTTGTTTTGTTCTATGCAATTAAAACAGTGCGAAGCAGAGACCTGAACCTTGCTATCCCGTGCTCCTGGTGACTTCTCCTCCACTGTGCTACAGGGCAGTTTCACCCTGTGCTGGCACAGGGGCTGCTGAACTGCCTGAAAAGGGGCCACTCCAGTGAGGAGGCTGAGCAGTGAGGATTCAGGTTTCCATCTGCATTAATTGGGAACATCAGAGCTAGGATCTCCTACATCCAGGTAATCCCATTTACTTCCTTCCCATCTTCTTTCTGTCTGCAGCTGAAGCGATTGAGAGGGAAATTTCCCACTCCTGGTTATTCCTCATCATGTTTCTGTTTTTCAGCATCTGGTTAACAAGGAGCTCTTTGCTCCTGAGCTCTACCATAAGATATATTCTCTGAAAAATCTATCTAGGTATTCTGCATTAGCATGCTTGTGAGGGAATGCTTCAGGTGACAAAGAACCTGTTGGTGCCTGTGACAGAAATTAAATAATCTTTTCTGAAAGCTGCTTTAGTCCCTTGGATGCCCTGAGAGGAAGAAATATGCATGTGAGTGGTCTTAGGATAGCTGAGTTCTGTTGTCAGAATCAGCATTAGGAAGCTCATGTAAAGCAATTCTAGATTAGGAGCACTTTTTTTTTTAAATTTAAACATTGTCTGCACTGTTCCTTGCAGCTCTCTTTTCATAACAAACCTTCAGTTTTTCATTTCTTCTGTTAGCTGCTGAAAAACTATTTTATCTCTTAATGTACTGATATCGCTTCTCTCTGGAAAATCTTTCCCCCTTTTTCCAGATTACTGCAACTTCTTTACACTCTATAAAGGTCTCATGAATATGGCAAAAATAAAAATTTTAAAAAGTGTTCTCAGACACAGTTGTGGATTGTGTTAAGCCTAATATGTATTCAAATGAACATTGCTGCCCTTGCAGTCTCAGCTCTCTTTTAGTCTGGTTGGAGAACTGAACTGTGACACAAAATTTTTCAATTCAAACAATTTGGTTGTAAGGAGATGGAAAGCATGTCTAATACTGAGCTTTGTCTTTTTTTAAGGTCAGATAGATTTGACTACATCCATGTCTGATGAGACATTGTGAAGAAGAACTTTTTGCTACTTCTTATTTTAAATTTTTCCCCTTGATTGGACCATGTAACACAACAGGCAAAGTAAATAATTAGAAGATAATTTTATTTATATATAGGTAGAAACATACCCAGTTTTGCCAATGACTGCAAGTAGAGAAAACCCTGTCTTTATTAAGAAATAATTACAGAAACTAGTACAACTTCCCTTCCACAAACATGTTTCCTATAATTTGAGCCCAGTTATCAATCATAAATTCCCTAAGTAAGAATTTTTATTACATGCTAAGGGAAGGAAAGCATGATGCCAAAAATAGACAGTCAGGATTATTATCAGTTTGTTCCCACAAAATCATGACATCATCTTAAAAAGAGTATATTTGGCTATTTTTTATATTTGCCTCTTTTTTTTCCGTATTAGGATTTGTATTTTAAATATTTTGTGTAAAAGTATAGACAAGGCATTTTTTAAAAGGACAAAGAAAATATTTTCACATAATACTTTCAATTCAGGAGAGGAGATCTAGGAAAATCACATAACACAAAGCCTTCAATAAAAATTACCAGAGTTCACAATATAGCCTCCAAATTACAATTTTTTTCACTCTAGGTTTCTATCCTGATACAACATCCAGAGCTCAGATCCAGCACACAGAACAGTCCCCCTATGAATGCATTCTTTCACTCTCATTTGCCACAAAATATGACACTTTAATTCATTGTAAAGATCACACTAGACAGTCTCACAATGACTGTATTTGGTCTACAACAGTAACTTTTGCTTAAGAAAAACAATAGCTGTTTGGAGGAAGTTCAACTGCCCCACAGACTTTTCACAGTCTAGCTGTCAGAGGGAGATTCCTGGAGAGGCCATTAAAATAGAGTTCAAAAGTGAACTCCATTGTATGCTTAGCAGGTATTTTTAGCTTCTAAACTTTTTTTTATTGTTTCTTGGAGACTAAATAATATATACTAAATGAGAAAAATTCTTCTTTTTCTTGCCAGTGAGTGGATCCAGAATAATTCCGTTCTCTTGAATTGTATCACTTCAGTTTAAGGGAAAGCAAGATTAGGTTTTGTATTTCTTTCAGTTCGTTGTGTTTCCATAAGTGTACTACTATATTTCACAGTTTTCCTAGTGTTAGTTAAACAAGTATATGGGGTTTTTTGCCAGTTCAGGCAATTTTGTTTCTCTTTCTCCAGTAGTTATTTCATCGAATACTCTCTAAGCACATATTTACCAGTCTCTGTAATATTACTTGATATGGTATAGAGATATTTTATTGTCTTCCTAATGTTAGTTGATAAAGTAAGTATTTCTCAGTTATTGGAATACTGTAGCTCCTTATATATATAAAGGAGGTATTTCACACTTTCATGGTTGGGAGTATTCTTCCATTTGTCTGCAATATTTCATTACAGTGCATTTGAAAGTTCCAAAATTGATTTTTCGGCCTATAATGTGTTTTGTACAAAACTTTCTTAGTCTTAATATTGATTTCACTGTATCTTTGTCTCTAAATTTTTTGTACTTCCCAATTTTCCTTAATATTAGCTGTGGGTATGAAGGGAAGCGTGAGTCTTGCTCTTTGATGCTACTTGGACTTTCTGAGTCTCCTCTTCTAGTAATGTTAGATTTAGTCCTAAATTGACTTAAAAGTGGAGAGTCCCCCTGGCTGTCAAAACCCCCACAATTATTAAAAAAATCTCCACATCAACCTCTCTACAGTAAATTTACAACTTGGCATTTCTGCCCCCCACTCCCCTCACCCTCTTGCATTCCAGTGTTTATTTCTCACCTTCCTTGCTTCCAAGTTTTCTTTTTCTTACTTGTTCACTACATCCTTCATTATCCTTCAGTTCCTTTACCACATGTTGTCCTGCTTTTTTCCCATGGCACCTTACCCAATTACGTTGTTCCCTGCTTCTTGTCTTTTAGCCTGCTTTTCTGCTCTATTTCCCCAGTTTCTCCCAGTGCCATATTTAAGGAATGCAGAAATAAAGAGCGGATCTTTTTTCACTAGGGGCAATTTAATATTTGCCTGCAGAGACTTCAGAGAGGTGGTGGCCATATTCATTGAAAGTATTCTAGCTACAGTATTATTTAGAGCAGTGGGAGAAAATGGCATACTGATAAAGGGGAAAAACTCACAGATTACTTCAGGGGGCAATTTTTAAGAAAACAAAGACAGTTGTCACACTTCTGGTAATCCTATAGGCATTGAGGATTCCATTCATAATATCTTGCACTAAAAAATGTCCTTTCTTTCCTGATCTCAGTTTCTTCAGGCAGTGAGGTAGAATGGGAAAAAAAATGTTCTGTGAGGAGGGAAAAGCATCTATGAACCACAGAGGGAGGTGCAAACTGCAGTTTTTGCTTAAGGAGGAAATATTTCTCTAGTGCTTGATTCTAATTTTTTTTTATTTTTCAAAGCACTTATTCTGACATTATGCTACACAAATTACAATAAATACTGAATTATTTTCCACATAAAGAAATTGCTCAAAATTACTAGAAACTGTTTCTATTTTTAGAATGTGGCATTTCATAACAGTTTTTACCTTTCTCCTCTGTGTTATGACACACTGTAGTGAATGTAGGCAGAAGGACAAAAAGAAACAAGCTGGAAAATTAGAGGTATGGGGAATTGCAAATGGGGGCTATGGGGGCAATACAATGCTATGGACCTAGAATTACCAAAATTATTTTGTCTAATTCTACACTGGCCTTAACATATTAAGGAATGTTCAGTTTAATTCTCACATACTGGGGGTTGTTCACTTGTCACAGGAATCTATGAGCACACTGTCATGTATTTCTTGGGGCAGATCACAGTTATTTACATTTACATAGGTATTTCCAGATTTCCTTTTGCAGTTCACTATGAGTCTGACACTCAGGCAAGTGATGGATGGACTGAACAACTACATGAGATTTTCCATTGTATTATTTAAACCTACTGCACAAAGCTTATTATGAGGTTTCATCCCCAAATCTGCTGGTATGTAAACTCCACACTTATAAGGTGTAGGACACAGAGTATGACATTAAACTTCAATTAATCAGTGTAAGATTTAAAGACGTTTCCAGTGGAGAAAGAAACTTCCATGGAGTGTGTTTGGCTAGGAGAAATAGGTATCGACAAACATAAGTCTTGAATGGGAATGTGCAAAAATGTTTCAAGTCTGTCAATCCAATTCTTAATTCTGATGTAGAATTTTAGTCCAGAGTTGCCTCATGATGGTGTCACACAGAGGAAATATGAGAGGTTATTCAGTCATCTCTGCTATAACACTCTAGATGCAGAAATTCCCATTTTATATCAGGAAATTAAAATATGAGGGAGCATTATTAATAGCTTTATTGCGTGAAAAGAGGCTAAAGTACTGAAGAAATATTTTGACAAAATTCCAACCAGTCTTTTAAAAAGAACTGTTCAAAACTGCATAGAAAACCCTTTGGACATAGATAGAGGTCAGACTCGGATGCAAGATTTCCCCAGCTAATTTAGTTCCAAAGGCTTCATGGACCACATGGGCACAATGGGCTAAACACAGAAGTTGCAAAGGTTTGTTCTTATTTTGATTTCTGTATAGATGCATGTGCACACACTCATTCAATAAAACTGAAAAAAACAGGAAACAGAGATAGAAGAGTGTAGAGAGGAGGGTGTGACATTTTTCTCTTCAATATTATTTGTGGAAAAACTAATAAATAATCTTTTACAGAAAAGCTGGGTTTTAGGCAGAAGTAATTTTCATTTACTAATTCTGTTCATAATGGGGCATATTCAATGTAACTGTATTGTAATTAACTGAAGTCATTCAAAGTTATTTTTGTCTAATTGTTTGACTGAAAAAAAGGAACCTCTGAGGGATTTGGGGACATTATTTGCAACATGAAGGCTTTCCTTAGGTCAAATATTTGCATGTTTCATCATTCCTCTCTATGGTACATTACTCTGCTTTGCAGTGAGAAGATGAAGAGGGAGAGAATTCCTAAAGCAGAGTTTTTCATTCAACAATGTTATACTTTAAATGGCAGGTTTACTGTACCTGTAAAGCATATACATATCTTAAAGTGAGCAATACCAACCTTAATGTGAAATGCTGAGCACTGAAATGGCTGAAGTCCATAATGTGAGATGGAAACTGTGGCTGCCCATTTGAAAATGGTATGGGATCATTAATGGCTCTGAGCAAGTGAACTTGGTTTTCCACCTCATCCAGCACAAGGGATACCACAGTCATTGTTGAAGGCAGCTGAAGAATTTGGATTTTTGCTCACCATGGCATTAAAAGGACTCACATGTTTGTGCCACAGAAGTGATCCTGTTTGGACACTGACCAGATGCGATCCCACGTCTCTTGCCAAGCCTGGCAAAACCATAGTTCAAACTGATGCTACCTGGTTCTATAAGCTTCAGAGAGGTGCAGGATTTGTTCATACTAACACATGTAGTACATCATAAGGAAGGAAAGATAGCACATCTAACAAATGCTGGGAGTACAATTTCTTCAAGAATGGGGAGAGGATGGCTTTTCAATTGAAAAGGGAAATTCTATCTAAAACAAAATAAATGTTAAAGCCACTATTATCTTACAAAAGGCATTACGTGATCTTGTAAAAGAGGGATGAAAACACAGAGAACCTGATAAAGACTGCATAGAACATAAAACATAGAAAAACATTCAAAATCTAAGATAGAGCCTTTATGTTACAAATGATTTTTAGACCGACAAGACAGAAACTGTGAAATACACACAGTTCTACTACAAGCAAGGTTTGTGGGAGGACTAATATATTTTATCTCCTTATGATATGGGGAAAAAGAAATAACCTCTCTCAAGCTTGTAAGTACTTTATCAGAACTGAAATAGAAGCTTAAAAGAATAGCTTGCAGTAATAAATTGGTGGCTTGTGTAAAATGCCGAGAACCAAAATGGCATATTGTCTCAGGTTTGCTTTAAGAATAACAGAAACCAAGCTAAGCCTCGGAATGGCTGTCACAGAGCAGGTACTTCTGTGGTCATAAATAAAATGGAACCAAAAAAATACATTTCATTAGAAACTATCAGGCTTTCTATTCTTTATGACTTGTGTTTTGACTTTGAATTATTTATTTTGAGTCATTTTCCTTATCTTGAGAAGAAAAGCTTTAGACTTCATGGCCAAAACAGGCTTTATTTCCTTATAAAATGATAAAATTGGGGGACATTTTTAAAATGGCTTACAATATTTTGTGATCATTCCTGTAAATATTCCAAGGTGCTGAATAATCTTAATGCAATCTACTTTGACTTCAGTTGTCTCTCAGAGGTTTTAGTGGTGATTTTGCACCAATGAGGGTACTGAGCTTTCAGATTTTGACTCAGATTCTAAAGAGAACTAGAAAAATGTTACATATATTGGCTCATAGCTGTACACATAATGTGCAACCCAGAACATCACTTACCATTTAAGGATCCATAAGGGAGAGTTTATTTAACAGCTTTGCTTTGGCAGGTACCGAACTTGCAGCACCCTGTGATAGCACATCTTATAATCCTCCATATTAAAATATGACAAAATTCAATATATAACCTGAGACATTAGAACTTCCTTTTCTTGATGATACTGGACTTCAGGCAGCAGTGTTCAGTTGGTATCTCAGTACCCAGTTACAAGGCCATATAGAACACTGAAAGTAAAATAGAGAAAAATCTATTTCTAGAACTGCAATTTTTTTTTCTTTTTTTGTTTTTTTTTTTTTTTTTTTTTTTTTTTTTTTTTTTTTTTNTCAAACACCCCTTAGCACAGTAGAATCAAAACCTGGCACTTTTGCCAGAATCCCTGCACTACATGTTGCCAAAAATGCCGGGAAGTCAGCCTAATTTTCAAATACGGGCATCTTAATAGGACATCCAAATTGCACATTTGGGTACTTACATGGACACTTAGATGTGTAAATGCCCACTGTGTGGATCTAAGTGCTGATTCGAGCATTCATGTCTGAGATTTAGACATTCCATCAAAACATCCATATTTGATATTGGACCCATAGTGTATGTGTGTATCCTTAATGTTTAAACAGAGGAAGAGCCAAATGTGCACCTTACGTAATACTGGGTATCTGAATGTATTTCTACTGCATACACACATATTGTATGTGATAAAACACCACCACTGAGATTCCAGTAAATGTACAGACAATCCCTCCAACATACCTTGAGAGAATATCTGCACTGTAAAATAAAAAAATAAAGATAGGCTTTTACTTATAAACACAAGCAATATAAAAACATTAGGAATATAAATACGGAAATAAACATTGAAACTCTCTTTTCTGTGCACCGTTCTACTGGAATGTAGAGAAAGGTCACTTATTGTAATAAAGATGTTCACAGTTTTAGACGTTTCCCTAAGCAGCAGTTGCCCAGTGTATTGGATATTAAGCATTCCATACATACCAGACACATGGCCTCATTTGGTCAGGAATTCATGTCTCTACCAAGCTTTTTATGCCTTCTCATCTTGCTCATTGAACAATCTTCTTTTATGTTTCTGCGGGCCTTTCCAAGCATTATTCTGTGTACTCTAGCTTAAACAGAATCGTCTGTGTTAGGGGCACTTCAGGTATTAAAAAAACATGATTAGGGAGAAAAAAAAATGCAATCAACCCAACATCTCATCGAACTCCTGAAACTCCTGAGAGCACTGTGAAAATCTTTGTGTTTGGCTTTTACTTCCAAAGTGCAGAGTGGTTGATGTTAGGCTTGAAGGCATAGTGAAAATACCAAATTGCTGTGACAAATTTGAATGGACTTTCTGAAAAAAGAAATGACAGAGGAAACGCCCCCATTTGCAGAAGGACTGGTGTCAATGAAACAAGCACCTGAAAGCTCTAGCACAGACATCCAGCACCTGCATTTCTAAGGAAGCCCTGAAGCATGCCCATCCTTGATCCAGGATTCTCAGGGATCCTTTGCACAGCAGCCCTGCCTAGGGATGAAGAAAAATAGTAGCTCCTCCTTAGCTGCAGGGTGAAGCTCAGAGGAGTCACAGCAACTCCATTTATAGAGGTTGCAGGTATCCTCCAAATGGCTTTGTTTTTATCTGGAACAGAAAAGGGAAGGCAGAGCTGTACTAAGATGTACAGACAATACATCTGGCATAATATTGTTGCAGGTACAGTGTCCATGACCAATGTTTTCCTTGGCTCTGTTTTTTGCAGAGTCAGAGCAGGATCTACAATGTGTGCAAGGCATGAAATAGCAGAAAGAAGGTATGAAAACAAGGTGGAGAACAAAAGGATAAGGAAGTGTGTAGGAAAACACATGGGTCTTGGCATTATTGTGAAAATGGCAGTCTGAAGCAGACAGGAAGCAAGCATACATAATAAGTAAACTGACAATTTTTCCACTATAAAAAGATCTTAATAGAGGCAAATTCTGCTCGAATGACAACAGATTGAAATAGTTTAAACAGTTTTAACAGTTTAAGTTACAATTATGTTAAACAATCATGAAGGTATAAATTGTGTTAACACTCAAGAATTTGAATCAAGGAACTCTAGCTATTGGTGATTTTTCCAGTACTCAATTTATTGTATCTGGGAATAAACAATGACTTTTATTGTTTTCAGGTATACTAGACATTGCCTAGAGTACAGTACAATTAATTTCAAACAATATTTTTTTTTAAGTTTGCAGTTAGATTTTCTGTTCTGCATAGCTTGCAGGATATTTTAATACATTAGTTGACATGGTAAAATATATTACAAAGCTGTGCGCTTTTCTGATGCAAACAAGTAGAAGTTTTGAGTTATTTTGCTTAGAAAAGGCCTAACAAGTTAAAGCCACTTTTGTCCCTGTACTTGAAGATAACAAACATTTATTTTTTTCACTGTAGAAGTTGTTATCACTTGTGCATAAAGGCATAATGGAACTCAATCATAAATAGTATTCTGATTAATAAAACTTTTTAATTTGCCTGAGAAATGCTGACTTAGCAAGTAACAGCTGTTGCTGAAGAAACACATTATAACAATAAAAATATATTACCTTTCCATTATAATATTATTAATTTCAAACCAATCATCTACAGCTCAGACAAGTCCACAGAATGTAATTTCTTTTTAAGTATAAATTGTGGATCACAGAGTTTCTATGATTTTAAATTAAATGCCTGAGTTTAAGAAAGGATTTAAACAACTACATGAGTATGAGAGCAGTTCTTCAATTATAGAAGTCTGGCAGAGTATAAAAGAAGATTTAATAAACAAATTAATTTTGCTTATAATCATGATATATCAAATGTATTTGTACTTCTACTCATTTGCATCTTTTAGGCTTTTTCAGTTTACTGGTGCTACTGAAATTTTAATACATCTGCCAAAGTTTATCCATTGTACTTAATCTTAGTAAGCCAAAATCTAACACTTGACTCCAAGTGCTATCATAATTCAGCTCTTTACAAATACTCAGGACATGCACTTGAGATGGAAGAGACTTACACTGAGATCTTTGTCACTGCAGGTACTGTATTAAAGTTTTCTGCTTTGAATATCTTTGAAATGGCTTAAAAAGACAATAATGATTGGCTTTAAAACTTCTGGATGAAATCACACTGAGGGAGGTAAAGCAGCCATTTTTGCATCCCTGAACCAGTGGGTGAAAAGGATGAAATGAAAAGATCCTTTCCCTCTCTTGCTTTCCACCAAAATATACATCCAATTCTTAGCTCATGAATCCAAAAGTTTTAGAAATTTGAGAAATATTGAGGTGAACCTTTCTGACATAGGAAATTTTTAAATTGTTTTTTATAGAAACTATTGATTAAAGATAATCCTCATTTTTGTGTGGCTCAGACCCAGAAAAGGAATTAATTTCTTTTCTCAAAATATAAATAAATTACCCTGTTCTATTTGTTTCTTACAGGTCGGGAATGTCCAGTGTCTTCTCTAAATGTGATAAACTGGCTAATAATAGAATACGGTTAAATACAGTTAATTCTTCCTGTGCCTTTCTTTCTTGAAATAGACTGTTCTCTGTTTCCTGACTGCTGAAGATGTTGTTGCTACAAACCTTGAATTCTTCAAAGTAAGTTACTGCAATGCTGAACACAAGTGGTACAAAAAGAAATATCGTGTAATAAAGTTTCAATCTCAAAACATACAACACATTAGATATTTTTCCAACCAATCCAAATTTTTTGAGGATCTTTTGTTGTTATTTTGGTCTTTGGCATTTGAAGATAGGGAAGATTATTTGTCCCATCTATTACATTAAATGCCTGAATTTTGTATTTGCCTCTGAAAGAAAAGAATTGTAAACAGAAAAAACGTCTGTGGACTTTAATCACCCATATTTCACTCATCTGCATCACATTTTGCAACTGCAACTATACCACAATTAGCAAACAATCTACTCTGATTATGCAAGGAATGTTGTAGGATATTAGATGTAGTTAGAGAGAGAGAATCCAATTCTTTACCCTTCTAGACAGTTTATAAAAACTTGGAAAATTCTTTAGCATGTTAGTTGTGTCCAGCTTAATGCCCTGTGAACAACCAAAATTGCATAAGTGATAAACTTGATGATTACATTAGTCTGAGTCAAGCACTATGCATGACAGACTCTTTTTTCCTACCTGAGATTTTTTCAATGAAATACTGCTCTATAATGAAAAATTAGTATTTTAAAGATTAATCTAAGGGAACATAAAGATGAAGATATATTTTTATTGCAAACTGTTTGTAAAGCATGTTGTTAGAAAGGCATTGGCTTCAGGCTACATCATATTCAGACACCACCAATCAGCTACTTAATTATTAAGCACATTTCAACTTACCTTTCAGGTTTATTTTTTTCTTTTCCTTTCTTTTGTGTCATAAAATTGGCAAAGGACTTTGTTTATTCTCAGTTTAGCAACAGATCTGGATTTCAGAAGGTAACTTCTCATCTCATTTTGTCTTTCAGAAGGTGTTGGTTCCTCTTTGGAGGGAAGAGATCTAAACCTTCTTCTGATGGAAATATTTCCTGGACAGTTGTACACCTATTTTTTATGGTTTGTTGTTGTTAACATACGAAAAAAAAGTAGTTATTGACCTTGTGGCAATTGCCTTTTTTAAAAATTTTTTCCCAGGCACATTCCATATATCCCCTTTGGCAGAATTTTAAATTATGGTCACATTTTGGCAAGATAAGGTTACTTGCTTGCAGTGTATTTAATAAGCTACCGGAGACAATTTACTCCAACTTATTTCATTATTGCATGAATTATTTAACAGAAGCTATGGTTTACAATAAAAATTTTACTATATTGACATTTTCTGGTTCTCAGATGTTCTGCTTTATCACTCAATGTTCTTTGAAGATACCATATTTGTATGGAACATACCATGTAAACCTATGTGCAGATACAGGTGATTGTTACCTTCAGATCTTTTCAGCCTGAGATTGAGGTTACGACAGAACCATTTCTATGTTCAGGGAACTTTGATCATTCCTTCACCTAGCTCAAAGACTATTTTTTTTCCCATGCTTTTATCTGTGCTTGAAAGTTTTGAAGCTCTTGTATTGGTGAAGTATGTGATCTTTTCACACTTTGAGGGGGAACTGCTGTGTGTTTTACTGCTGCCAGGATGGTATCTGTGGTCATTTGCTATCATAAGGTGTGTTTCTAGGTTGTGGGGTTTTCTTGCAAAAGCTAAACAGGCAGACAGGTCCAAAACCTCAGTCAGATGCAGAAGGATATTAAGACTACTTTCAAAATACTAATTTGGGCCGCTGTGTCAAGTCCTTACAATGCTGACAGGCTATGCAAGCCAGGGGAAGATGATACTTTAGACATAACTACCGGGTTTTTTCTGAGATATGGTCCACAATCTTCTACACCCTTTTGACTTTGTGCAGATTTGACAATATTACTACATTTACCAAAAAATGCTTACCTACACCTCTGCTATATTTCACATTGTACTTGTTGCACATAATAAAGCTCCTCTTCCCCCCGCCATAATTATAAGCAGATGGAAAGTGCATTTTTCTCTGTGGATTTGAAACAACACTCTCTGCCTTGGTAAACACAGGGAAAAAGCTAAAGGAAGAAAGAAAGTGTAGCACATGCTGAGTGAAAATGCATGAAATCAAAACCGGCAGTCAGGTAGCTCTGGCTGATACAAAGGTCCCAGGGAATGACCTGTCATCTTGTCTTTTATCAGACCTGGAGACAGAGTCAGGGCCCAGTTATTCTGATTTTCAAGGCTGCCTCTATTGCTGACATTACTGGTGACATCACCTTTACTTGTGTCATAACAGACTCATAAACAGTGATGAGCTGTTGGGCAGCAGACCAGAAAATATGAGGAAAAATTGGGAAAAATAGAAGTGGGTAAAAGATGATTCAAGGAATAGGAGAAAATAAATAGCAGAAGGCAAAGATGCAAGTAAAATTCAGAAGTATTTAGCTGAGAAATGGAACATCATTTGAATGGGACTATGGATAGGTAGGCTGCTAGGTGATTGCACAGTCTGTACCTGTTTTAAACATGCCATTTATCAATGAGAGAGCCCTAGCCAGCAAGGGGTTTGGAGAAAGGAGAAAACATGACTGAGGAACTTCAGGGCATGCCTTGAGACACTCTATCCGTGGGTAAGAACTCTTAGATTTCTGTCTTGTTTCAACAACCTACAGCACTTAAGATGTGATTTGGATGACAGCACAGCATGACTAAGTTATAGGAAGAAAATAGGAGTAAAAATTATACCTCCTTGTGTATAAAGGAGAAAGGAGGCATAAATTAATTCCTGAAGGGAAATTTCTAAAGGTTGAATTGCAGGAGGTACTAAAATCTGGCAGAACTGTTTGGGGATGCCAGTGGTATATTTTAATTGTCTAAGGTAGCTATACAGGGAAAGGTTTATTGAATCTTTGAAGAAATTTTCTTTGCAGTCTGTATTTTCTATATTTCTGTTTCATACACTTTGCTAGACAGGACTTGAAAAGAATTGTGAGTACTACTTGGCAAAGAAAAAAAAAAGACAAAAAGCTTATGTGTTTAAATCTTGGGACTGGGGGAAAAATGGTTTTCAGAAGAGGTGTTCCTGATTCTGATATGAATTGCACTACAGATATATGGCAAATTTGTTTATGTCAATTCAACACCTTTAAAACAGAAGTAATTCCTTCCACAATGTTAGAAAAAGCTAAATAGTCGGGGTTTTTTCCCAGAAAAGAGGTAGTATAATGGTGGAAGAAATGATATTGCTCAAGGAAGTCTTATTACTTAAAAAAAAATGATAGATGGTAGGAAGAATTAATGACAGAATAAGTAATTAGACAGCTTAGAGATTTAACACAGAGTTTTATTTTATTGTTTTAAGTAAAGAATGGGCAGAAGAGCATTTAATTTTTTACAGAGATCTGTAATTTCCTCAAAATCTAAGTCAAATATATCTCATTATGTGGTATTTTCAGCTGTGCAAATAAAGCATTGGGATTTAAAAAAAAGAAAAGTTATCAAATGTTTTCATAATCAATATCATAATCAACCTATCCACGGTCCCAATACTAAGGAAATTCTCAGTTTTCCAGATGTGGCTGCTATCTTGTTATTTTTTTTACATTTGTTAGCCCTAACACATTTCAAGATGTACTGAAAAAACACACTCCCTAAAAAACGGTGCAGTTAGCCTCTGTATTTTATATTTTAAGTCCGTCTTTATTCTGTATGAGCTGAGGCTTTCTCAGCACAGTCGATCATCTCTCAGCACAGTTGATCGTGCTCTCAAAATGCCATCTTTCTTGACCTCTTGAACCTCTCATGGTTCTCCTGCCTCTCTAAGGTCTGCCTCCCAAAGAAATGTGAAAAGTGATTCTTATTCATCCCTTGTTTGGTTCCTCCCTCTCTGTTACAGAAAACGAGGCTGATTCCTTTGTCTGTACTCTTTTCACATTTGCACTGATGCTGCCTTAAATTCAGGTAGTAAGTCTTTTGGGTCAGAGTCCATTTTCCCTCCTGCTCGTGAGCAGGGCCTCACCAGTCGGAAGACTGGTCCTTTGCTGGGTTTCCTTGGAACATTGGTAATACAGTAAATTAACATCATAGGTCTAAGGTCTTTTCTAGTCCACAGGGAAGGGAAATTAATATAAATTAGTAAATGGTCAGCTGAAATTAAGAGAACCTCCCCCAGTAACAAGGAAGTGACAAAAAATGTATTGACTGTGTAACTACAAGTACAACCCGATGTAAACACTGCTTTTGGAATATATTTTAGAATGTAACTCTTCATCGACTTCATTTTTGTATGTATCTTACCAGCCTCTAATTGTTTTTTGCTTGCCACTGAAATAAATTTTTATGATTAAGACTATGTGATATATAGAAATCCCTCCAAGAATCCTGGTGAATTTTAGTTGAAATAATTTTATCTCTACTGACAAGTTTAAAACACAGATATCCCAGTTTTACCAATACTGTACCTTCCCCACTTATTTTTTGTAACTTTTTTATTCTTTTCCTACCCTAAGGCTTACACAAGGCTGTATCTGAGGAGGTATGTTTACAGGGTGAGGCATTCTGCTTTGCAGATTTTGCTCTACAGGACATTTTCTGGATCGATGACTCGCTCAAGGGAGTTTGTGTGCATATTTAAAAAGCCTTGACCTGTCTGCTGCAGCGACCTAGATGCTGAATATGCCCTACAAATGAAAGAAATGCAAGCCTCAAGTGCAAATGAAGGTTTGCTGAAGTTGTAGCACCCCGATGTTGGAAACAGGGTACCAAATCAGCCGTGCAACTGAACGTGCCACTTTTTCTCTAACAAAGTATCATCCTAACAGTAGACTAGTGCAATCCTTGAGTGACAGAAAAAAATATGAGCCAAGACGATTAATTAAGTAGTCAATAGCGAACTCATCCCAAATGTTTGCAACAAGCAATATGATTGAGTGTGTAGAAGCAGCATTGCATTTAAACCCCAGATACTTATCAATACTGGTAGAAAGCACTCCAAAAAATTGGATGTTGTTTGTAGTGGATCATTTCAGCAGTGATTCATCAAATGCTATCACGTATATCTGACAGAACTCAAAACTGGCAAGTGTTCTAATGGAACATAATAACAATGATGAGTTGTACATTTGTAGCACTTACTAAAAAGAATTCAAGGATTGACAAATTGGAGAGGCAATGTTGGCAGACTTAAAATGAAGCATTTGTACAGTATATACAGTACTCCGAGATGTGGAATAGATTCCAATATGAAATGCAGAGATATTTCTTAACATCTTTCTCAAACTTCATGCCAAGATGGGGCCTAATTTTTATCTTGTCACTCACAAACCCCTTTGCATCTGTTGTTTCAACATGTGAACAGTGACCCGGTTCAAGCTGCTGCTAAAATTTGAGTACTAATTAATAAGAGGGAAGCTGGCTGATGGATAATTAAGATCAGAGAAGTAAATTCTGGACAATGTATTTGCAACAGTATACTTGGAAGAATGATGTAGAGTGGTTTAAGTAAAATGAAACCATTTTGAAAAGAGAATTATTTGCAAAGAGTATCATACATTTTAATTGCCATAGAATATTCAAACTTTTCACCTTCCTAGGAAACTTCCCCATAATCATCCCAGCTGCTGGACTGGCCTTGTACTTGACTCAGTTGCATTTCTTCTCCCAAGAGCACATAATAGAAAAGCGAGTTTCAAAGGGCTCTAGCTCATCAGTGTTACTCAGAGTTGCAAGTCTCTAACAGGTGTAACTGCTAATCTATTTTTTACCTTCTCTCATTTTATTTCTCTGTGGCTGAATAGAATAGAACAGCAATCCAGATTAGAGTTTTCCACAAAAACCCACAATCTCTGGCATATGTAGCCCTACAAGAAATATTTTGCAATTTTTTCGTCGCAGGAGATTCTTTCGATCTACTGTTTGCTTCACTTTAAAATATGGCTTCACCAGGAGTATTATTTGACTTTTGTTTTTTAACTGTTGGAATTAAAAACCAAGTTAAGTGGAAAAAATCTAGCTCTACATACACACAAATTAGTTTACACTCATCCACATTTTGGTTGACATGTAAAATCACGTAAAATAATGATTTTATTCAAAGATATTCACCAGAAGTAAACTACTAGCCACACATCTCAAAGAAATAATCCCAAGCTTTTTTTTTTTTTTTACTTATAACCACAGGTTTACACTTTTACACAGATGCTGAAACACATGAAGCCACAATTATCAGAAGACACAAGAAGGGCTCAGAGATTATGAGCATATCATCCCTATTTGCTTGGCCACATGATGCCAGGACAGGCATGGTGCTTTAACAAGATTTTCTTACAGACCTGTGCACTGGAACAACTGCTTATTAAACCATTGCTGCTGCTTCTTGCATAGGTCTCAGGTCCTAAAGCAGAAGGAAAACAAGATCTGAGCACATCCGTCATAAATCCTCAGTAAGTCAAATTAAATGCAGGAAACCCATTTATGGTGTAGGCCTTGATCAGTATCACACACAAATGTCCAGACAGAGAGTTATACAGACACTATAGAAATGCATTTTAGGAGTGGAAGAAACAAAAATGGTATCAGAAATAAAGATGTTGCATACTTGAACTAAATGACTGGCTCTATACTTTCATTTCTTCCCTTCTTGCTTTTAAGTCCTAGCACTCCATTTTTAAATTTTACTTTCAACAACAATGCCTTGATGGACATTAAATATTGAATGCCTTCTGAAAGGAGGATGATTCCTCTTTCTGCAAAGGATGGGATCTGGCAGCTAATTCTGCAGTCACGTCAATGTGATCTTCCTCAGGCATTCCTGCAATCTTCCATCACAGAAAAATATATTTTTTTCTGTCTGAGCATCTTGTTCCCAAAAGGTAAGTGAAAGAAAAGGGTTTTAAATTCTGTTTATCTGAGCAAGATACAATTATTCATTCACTTCAACACTTTGATACTTTTGTGTTTCCCAGTGCTTGCTGTCATGTTGAGGCAGCTGGGTGATATTTTGGCCACGTATGCCCAACTCAGCAGAAGCAAGGAGCAAGAATCTTCTGTCTTACGTGAGAGATGGAAGATCTCACCTATTATGTGAAAGGCAGAGACTCAGGTATGTGGAAGGGCATGGATTTCCTCTCTGGTGACAGGGAGAGGTTCCTGGGTCACTCCTCCCTCTGTAACTTGCCATGGCCCAGCTGCAGAGACCTGACCCACTGCAGCACAGAGCTCAGCAAGGGGCAGCACTGGGAGAGGAGCAGACCTGGAGCATGCTGCAGCCCTGGATGGTGCTGCTCCACACAGCCTGCAGAAAGGCAGCAGGAGTTCCTGCTGAGCTCCCCCAGGCACCCTGTGTGAAGCAGCCCTGAAGGAGAGGCAGAACCACTGCATCATCCTGCCTCGTCACTAGTGGCTCTGAGCAACGCTGCCTTGCATGCATAAAAGCAAATCCCTCTTTCCAAGGTTTGAGTAGACATGCAGACTGTAAACAGCACATGCCCAGGGCCAGGAGGGTTTCCATTTTCTTCTCCTTTCTTTGAGCACCAAAGTGGGACAATAAAGCACATAATTCATTTTATTTATGCTTCTGTATCTCACGGGTAACTCTTTACAGTCAATAGAAGAGTAAAACAGTGAGCATTGATTCTTGAGGCACTTGGGTGCCTGGGAAAAAGAGATGGAATCTGCAAATAGCACTGTCTCTGAAAAAGATTTTTTTTTCTATAATAAATATAAATATAAAAATTATTTCTTTGCATAACCCTTGTAAAAATTCCATCTGAAACAAATATCACTCTATAATATTGACTGATGTGTTCTGTGAGGTAAAATGGCTTGATTTGGTCCAAACTTCAAACTGTATTTTTATTTTGCAATTTATTTCGGGAACAAGAACTATCGATACCTGTTGGGTGAAAAATTGGACGTCTTTTCAAAACAACATAAAAAGAAAGATAATATTGTTTGAGAACTCATTTAATTTTTCTCAGATATTTTGATTTCTAGGTGGTCTAAATGCTACAGTTGCTAGTCCCAACTTCTTAATGTATTTGATTGAAAGATGATGGTGATATAAAACAGAAAACCTGTGAAAGCTATGAAAAAAATCTTTGCAGCAGTTTTATTCTAGCAGCCTACAACAGGGTAGGCTGGAGGGTGAGGCTAAAACTAGAACTGAAATATTGAAAAATATACACTTGCATTCATTTCAAATAACCATAATTACTTAAGTTTATAATGACATATAATCAAAATATGATTTGGGAGAGGTGTCTTTGCCACTGTAAAAGCCTTTTCTCACTGAAAACCATAATAACTACATTTAATGACAATCAAGATGCAGCTGGATAATGATTTGTTGTGCTCTTTGATAACTGTTTCAAGGTGTCAGGACATCTGAATATCATATTTTCCATAAGAATTTATTCTGCTTTAACAGTGCTGATGTGAAGGTGAAGGTTTTAACCTACTGTGCTGGGTTAAGAACAAAAGGAATGTGTTTGTGTCCAGCATCTGCTGGAAATGTACGGCCTGTGGCTGCTGACAGGCCCTGTTGACAGAGCATGGTGAGAGGCAAGTTAGAAAGGAAAGACTGCAGATGTCTTTAATGTTAGGGTAATGGAAAGATGAAGAAGTACACAATTGGTGCAGTGTTCTGCCCCAACCCTTACCACTCCTCAGGACAGATTTTGGGGGTTTTCCCTAGGATTTGGTGGACTGTGGAAAATGACTATGTTTAAAGCTGATCTGGACTTCATTTCTGAGAACCATCTGAAAGTGTTTCGTTAAACCATCCATCCAGAATATTTCATTGCCATTTGAAATTTTGTGGAAATCGGAACATCCCTCAAGACTCAGAAGTTCAATACCAGCCGCAAGAATCAGAGGGGACTTGGTTGAGAGATGTTGTGCGATCTTTTAGTTCTCAAAAGTACTGTTAATACCTGAAATCTGCTTGTTTTCTCACATTATGATTTATTATGCTTCTCTCTCCTACTGTGCACAGTTTGAATTATTTTCCTGAGCCTTATGTCCCCCATGGCAGTTTGGAGGTGGCATCTCTGTCTGAACCAGCTTCCCTGTTCCCATGCTTAAGAGCTAATAAAGCTGTACCCTCTTCATTAACTGAGGGCTAGAAGCACTCAGTTTTCCAGATGTGTCCTGATGGAATGAACAGTTTCTGCTTAGAAATTTGTGTATCACCAAGAGCTTGGGGTGGGAACCCCTTCACTTATTTATTTTTGTGTATGATTCTCTTAAACAAACAGATCTCAGTTGCATATCGTATGGGCACAATCATGGATGACATTAGCCAGACAAAGCACATAAAACTGAAGCCACTTATTGCTTTCCAAAGCCTGGGAATTGGAGGTGGATTCTTTTCTCTATAACTAGTGCACCTGCCACAAAAAACCCTGCAGGTAATATTTGTTGTATAACAAGGGATTCTTTGTTTACTGCCAGAAAAGGATTAGCCGTTACAAATAAAGGAAAGGTCTGAAAGTATCCTCAAGGCAGCTCAATTCAGAGGCATAAAGAACGAGAGAAATGGATTTCTGGGAGTTGTGTAAACCCCTTGAAAAACTAGCAGACAATACACACCTTATGCCCCTCTGCAGGGACAGTGCTCCTGCAGATCAGTGTTTAAAAGGGCCTATACAAATATTAAACATAATGTCACCCTGCTACACAGTCAGTGTCCTGAGGACATAGAGGGGACTGGACCCACAGCTGAGGTCTAATGCAGTGAAGATGTTAAGAAGGTGACCAGCAAGAGCAGCTCTTCCCTAAGAGGATGCATACAGCACTTCTCATTATAAAGTGGTAGAGCCATGCATTTTTCCACTTTCTCTATTCTGCAGTGTGCTATTCCCTGGAGACCTCAACCTGCCAGAGTACCTGCTGGCAGTACCTGGCCTTTCAAGACTTACATGCCCTAAAAAGTGTGTGTGTGCATGTTGTTGCCAAACTTTTAGGATAAAGTCTGTATTCTTTCACTATTGTTTAGCCTTTCATACAGCAATACAGTTCCATACCATAACCACTGGAGGATAAAAGCAAACTACTTACTCAGCAGTAATAAAATTTAGTAACTTCTGAATATTTTATGACAATGCTTTAGGTGTAAAACTTTATCAGAGTTTGTTACAAAATAATTGTGTTAAGGAAATGAAAAGAACAAGTGGAATATAGCAGGAGAATGGTACAAATTCAATCATCACTTACTATCCTCCACTTTTAAATTTTCTTTTTACCACAGAACTCTGTAACCATTTAGAGACTATTAACATCAGTGTTCCATTAAAAGTTAATTTTTATAACCCTTAAATATATTTAAAAAGTAAGCCCTCTCTGTACAGCATACATGAAATAAATTACCACAGTGGCCTGTGCAAAGCAGAAATGTAGAACTTGACACACTGTGCTGTAGGGTAGAGGAATAAGATTGGCTTTTCCCCTGAAGCTTAAAATGAAACAGTTCCCAGACTATGGTGGCACACCCTCCATAATTGTAATGTGATGACATAGCATTATTACTGTTTATCACAACTTATTCCATGTTTATGACAATTTTTTGTCAGTTACTTTATGTATTTATCTTGACCTTCTGTGTGTTGATCACTCAGACCATTGGGAGTTTTATGGGATGTTGTTGCCTAACTGGATTTTCCCACATGTTCCTCAAACTTATTTAGAAAACATGAGGTCGAAATATGTACAATAATGTTTAAGTAAATTAATACAAATCTAACCAGAAAAATGCACGGTGAACTATAAATATCTATGGTTACACTGTAAAATTCTTCCTCTCTTTTTAACAAAAATTATTTTGTCAAAGGTTTCCTTCACCTTCCTGTTATTTCAGAATTCTTTTTTGTTTTCTTCTCTTTTTTGTGATTCAGCTCTTCTGCTCTTCTCCTCAGAGATCTTTTCAATTCTTGGATCTTCTCTGTTTCTCTGTTTCTCTGATTTAATGAAGATAAGAAAAAATAAAACCTCAAACCTTAATTAGTTTGGCAAGATATTCACACTGAATGCTCTTTATCAGCATGATTGGATTAATAATAAAGTTCATTAGCAAAGTATTTGTGCTACAATTATTTTATTTGTTTTTACAGACGGTGTCATCATTAAGATTCAGAGCTAGCAGTCAGAGGAAAGCCACAGGACAGATAGAGAAGGTTTGTCAGTAATGTGTGCAGAAACTTCACATTGGTATGATCCCCTGTGTGCAGGCAGACATCCAATGGTCTATTTTACAGGTGAAAATATTCAAAGTGTGTGGTAGATCCAAAGGTTCTGTCCGAGCCCAGAAGGTGTGAGGTGAGTAGCTCCAATGTAGTCCAATAGCTGAAGGGCTCCCCCTTTCCTTACTCCTCCCTTGTGGAGGTAAATTACTTGCTTTCCCCAGTCACACTCGTTTCTCTGTGTGCAGAAAGAGAGAGCTTGGTTTAAGTTACTTCATGGAATTGTATTTTCCACAGTACATCCCCAAACATTGTCAAACCCAAACTGTTTGTCAATCTTAAGAACTGCTCGTCACCTGTAAGAGCAGCTCATGTCTGGCCCACAGTCTTACCATCTAGACAATAATCATGTATTTAATTTTATACAAAGTAAGATCTCAAACAGCTGCTGAGACCTGGATAAAGTGGTGCAGGTCTTTTACCTTTGGTATTTCCTACAGAGTGCCTGAATTGTACATAACTGACCTCTGAAGATGTTGTCACATTTAGATAAAATACTTATCCCATTAATGTGAGGTAACATACCAATATAGAAAAACAGCTTTAGTTAGAACATCCTTCATTGCCTAAATAATGAAGTTTGCCTCAATCTGTTAACACCTACTAACTACACCTGCCTGGTCAACACTGTCATATTACCTTGATTTGCAAATACACAGTCAACACCACCCCCCCACCCCCCCCCCAATTAAATACCTTCTTCCTTCTGCCAGCAGCAGGAACTGTGGTTGACTTGCAGTTATTGCTGTTATTGCTGTTTGCTGCCTCTCAGCTGCACTGCCCAGGCTCTGGCACCCCCTTGATAGGGGCTGACTACACAAACACAGCCCCTTGTTTTCCCACTGCTGCTGGCCCTGTCACCCACCTGCACTGCCAGGGCCTCATCTGCACACCACTGGGAAGACTTTTTGTGGAGGATAATGTTGTAACTTTGAAGGAGGCTTTGATGGTACCTTTGATTTCCTTACCCACCCTTGGGGGTCCTTAAGGACAGGACTCTCTCTGAGGGTATGGCTGTGCTCTTGGGTAGCTTCACAGTTACTTTGGCATGTGATAAAAGTCAATTTAATTTCTACTTCTTCAGGCTTCACAGCCTGCTGGCTAGTGTGCTAATTGGGTTGGAGAAAAGGGGGGAGGAAGTGGAAAAAAGGGAAGTGGTGATGAGAGAGGGTGAAAACCCATTGCTGTCAGGAGTAGTAACAGATCCATAGAGGAACAGGTCTTTCAAAAAGCATCTGGAGGGTCAAGGCTTTTCTGACCTATTTCAACTGCATAAGAATTTCAGTCTGTCTGAATAATTTCTGGTCATTCTCTGTATTTTAAGGGAGCCAAAGTAAAGATCCCCATGTCCTAACAAAATGTTGCCCCTCTGTCACAAGTTATGCAGTCATCTATATCAGTTCTCTGGTTGCTCCTATTTCCAAATCAACATATTATTATAATTAATGTGCTATTGTACTTTTAAATATCATTTATAAATATGCATAAACTGAAATAATCTGTGTCAGAAAGAAATTTGGAGTAAAAACATTATGAAACCTATGCCTCTTCAATATAAAATATTATAATATAAACATATTGCACATAATTACATATAATGACAAATGTGTCTCTGTGTGGTATGATTAGTGCTGCTGTACAAAAGAAGAAAGAAGAAGAAGATATCACTCTAGCTGTCATCTATGTCACAAAATAAATACAGATGAAGCATCTCTCTCTCCCCCTTATTTTATTTACTCATTAAACAGTCACTATAATCTAACCAACAACTTGTATTCATCTACAGAATTCCATATATCCAAGAAGGGAACATAAAAAATGATCACCCTTACCCCTTTCTTGGGGACAATGATCAGGATTCAGGTTAGTGTATCTCTTCTAAACAAAGAACATGTGCAAGATGACTTTCAACTTCACAAAGAGCAGAGGAGTTTTGCTGGACTTATTTAGAAACAAGATGACAAATTATGCTATGAGCATGCCTTCAAAGATTATTCTTATGGGGACACCTTGAAAATTGTTGAAGAAGAGTCAAATCTAAATTTTATTAAACAAAACCAAGATCTTGAGTAGCTCTATGAAGCTCTCATCAGGAGTTTCATACAAGACACTTTCTGAGAACTTATACGCATGAAATACCTATGTGAGAAAAACTCTGGAAGACTCCTGAAAAATGAGAGCAATTGGCATGGAGAAAATGATGAAAAGTTGGCTGGAATATTTTAACAAACATTTCAGAAACTTCTGCAAAATTTTTCAAGCCCTGATTGGGAGAAAAACATCCACTGATCTGAGAACAACAAGCTCCCATGCTTTGGTGGTGTGGGAGAGGGCAAAGTGAGGTCATGTGAGCCACTCCATGTAAAGTCGGTGAGTGAACTAATCAGTGAACTGCTGACAAATGAACGATGGCCCAGCCTTGCCACCTCATTTTTATAAGAAGTTCCTGAAGGTCTCATTTTTATCCAAACATGTAACAACACCACCTTCTAAACCTTTGCTTTCTCATAGAGTAGAAGTTTTGTTTTCTGGACAGCTTGAACATAGAGCAACTAACACCAAGTCCTGAGATGAATCTAAATGTCCTGGAAATCGATGATTAAAAATGATATCTTGGAATAGGCATGAAGTTACCTTGGAGAAGATATGAAGTACATTTTAAGAAATACAAGCAATCATACCTGTGTCCCATCCCAGTGCTGCATTATATTCCAAGCCTTCCAGACTGTTCAGGAGCACTTATGAAGTACATGCATTAAACCTCTAGCCAACTACTCACCCAGAATGGAACAGGAAAAAATACTTCATGTTCCCTTCCACATAAAATACCTACTGTGACAGTATAAGCCAGTAAATGGTAAACAGAAATATAAAGGTAGGCCAAATTTGTCTTGGCACACATAAAAGTAATTCAAGTAAATGTAGGACCTGCTTATAAGTCTAAGTTTATTGCTGGCTAAATGTCCACAATAATTTTCTTCAGACATGAAAAATATACACTGTCGCTTTGAAACTGTAGACTGAAGCAAAGTTCTTCTGTAATTACTAACACAGTAATAGACATTTTCTTTCTCTCAACACGATTGAATTGTGGAAAAAAATATCCATCTAAGAAATATTTTGAGGTAATTATACATCTCCCCTCTCCCTCTATCTTAGTTTTTTTTTTTCAAAGAAAATTGGGTAAGTCATGAAGAATCAAATTAATATCAATTAAGAACACATACTTTTTTCCTGCACACAAAAGATAAATGACCAGAAAGCAGTATTTACTACAGTGCTTTCTTTCCCATGAGAGCCCTTGATTTTATCAGAATTGAAAAATGCTTATCATCTGCCTACAAAAATCACTTTTTTTATGTGATATCAAAACACTATAGCTCCTGCAAACAGAGAGCTCAGCCTTGTGACAGTGAGGTCAAAGGGGAATGAGGAGATTTTCAGATGTGTAGAAGGACCTTCCCAATGAGAGAGCATATCTTTGCCCCCAGATGGTGGGACCTCTCCTCTATCTCTTGTTAGCTTTTTTACCTTCTCCTTGTTTCCCAAAATGATCCTTTCCTTTGCTCCCTCTGAGGGAAGAGGAGCAAGAATGCCTGGGATGAATGAGGCTGAGCCTTGTGTACTTGGGTGACATAATTCATTGTTCTAGAGTGACAGACCACTCAGCACAGGATGGGATGCTGGTTGAATCTGGCTTTCAGCTTTGAACTCTTACATGAGATCTATGGTACCAGACACAGTTTAAAACAAGCCAAGATAGGACTGATTTGTCTTCTTTGTGGAGCCCTTCCTCTGCTCAGTGTTCACCCTCTCCAGCTGGTACCTGAATCTACAGTAAACAGATTCACTGAGCTATGACAGGAGCTAATAGCAAAACTGGCCAGATGTCCTTAACTTTGACAGAGAAAGGCAGCACCTGCCTGGTAATTCAAATCCTTTTGTTGGGGAAAGAGTGCAGGATATTGGAAGACTAAGACCTCTTCTGTATCATTATTTCTTTTTTACAGTAAGCAAGAGTGAGCAGGAAGTAATGAGTCTTCTTCCAAACAAAATTACCTGAAGTAGTTTCAGTTTATTCTAGCCAAAAGAAAAAAGTATCAGAAGAGGCTGAGTCAACCCAATTGATTTTTGGCCAGTCTAACACAGCTCTAAAAGCAGGGCTGGCTGGAGCTCCACATCCCCACTTATAGCCTGGGCTTCAGAATTACTCTGCAAGCAGTAAAGCAAGAATGCTTTCATAGTCAGAGTCAGAAACCTTTACTGTCCAAGGAGTGCCATGGGTGAATCCTCCAAGGGCAAAGGCAGAAAAACCCTTGCAGTGACAGCCAGTTTCTCCTTTGCTTTGTGATAAACTGCTGGCTTCTGATAACAGCTGCAGCATCTCAGCACACAATCATCATACCATTACAAATACACCGAGGACAAGCAGGGCTGTATTCTACAAAGATCTCATTTCTTGTAAGTCAGACTCAGCTCTAAAGCCTACAGCAATCTCAGACCTCTGGGATCCTTTGTTTATTCTTAATTGGCTTTTAAGATCTGAGAGAACAATTTCAGAATGTCACTTTTAGTCAATACAAGGCTCACATTTCTCAGTCCCTTTTGTTTATGTCACGATCTTCTAAATTTTTTAGTGATTCCATTTTGGATTATAGGCTTAAAGTGGTCATTTTGGAAAATTCTATTTCAACATTTTGTTTAGAATGTACTGTGAAAAAAAAAAAGACTTTCAAATGCACTTTTTGTGGACAGATTTCTTGAAGCAAAGATTCTGGGAGGAGATTTCAAGCATCTAGTGTTACCACTGATTTAAAATGCTATTTTTTGTTAGATCTTTTTTAAACTCTTCTGAAAATTAAATTTGAGCCCCAGAAAAGCAAACGATGAGGTGTTCTAGAGCAGAAAAATGCTGCAGCATTTTCCATTCACAAGTCTCCATTCAGCCTTGTTTTCTATCATAGTTGCAATTGAGATTTACTGTCTGAGTGGAAAAGCCTGGAAAGGCTGCGGCAGGCACACAAGATTGGTTTCTCCTCCTAACCCAGTTACTAGAGGTCGCCAAATCCTACCAGCCATAGGAATTTCATCACATTCAAAACTATTAGCTTAAACTCTTTTACTGGGTATTTTTGTCACTTGTTAATGTCATTTGTTTGTGGCTTGCTATGTTTGGTGTTTGCAGAGCTTTCATAATTTATTGCCTGATTATGCCACTGAATAGCATATACAACTCTTATTGACTTCAAGGGGAGTTTCACACAGAGAACATGGCAATATAACACAACACTTCTAAAGTAGTTCCTATAACTATTCATGACTTTGTCTACATTGGTGTTAGGATGTAAACTGAAGAACGGAAAATTATTCCCAGTAATACCTTTTGTCATACTCTACATTGTGTGTTATGAAGAGAATAAGAATTTGCAACATTATGGTCCCTGCCAGAACAGGAGAAAGCAAATAATTTGTCAGTAAAGCTGGCCAGAGAGAAATCTATATGAAGAGGTCTTGGCACACATAAAATTCAGCAATAACTGACCAAAACTGATCTATAAATGGGAGATTGCAAGCACTAAGAAATCTCCAGGAAGATTAAGTGATTGTAAAGCAATCTTCTGACAGTATGTTGCAAGCAGTCAGGTAAATTTGTAGTCAAATATCCCCAGTTCCCCGCTGAATGAAGGATGATGGCCACAGTTAGAGCATCAGACAGCAGTTTTAATGGTTGAGACCCTCTGTTCACAGAGGTAATTATTGCTCATTTGCTGCATTTGAGCACTGAACCAGCTCCATGGAAGGCTGTTCACCAATATATGAACATATAAATTCTGAGGAGAAACACTATCAGGGCTCAGAAAATGTCCCAGTTAGACTCATCAGCCTGGCAAGTGAGAATTTTTACTGACAAAGAGGTGACCAGGAAGAAGATTGAAATTGACTTCCAAAATGATTACGACACCTCCAGACCAGAGGTTTCTGAATAATATTCCAATACTTGCCTATTTCTCTGAAGAACAAAAGGTGATCTACAAAGGTGTTGTTGGAGAGTGAAGATGTAGTGGCTTGCCCCCCAAAACGGGTCATGAGGACCTTGTGAAAATGACATTTTGCCAAGAGAGGCAGAGAGATATAGCTAAATATGTATGAACTGTAAGCAGCAAAGACTCATGCTTTCTTACCATTCATGAGAAACTAACTGCATTATGTTGGGGAATTAAAATGGCATCTAAATTATTCCAAAACATTTTTTTCTTTGCTGTTAGCTTTTGCTTAAAGGGCCTCAAATACTCAATCTGAATTGAGTAGGATCAATTGAGGAAAAAAAAATCTGAAGGGCAAAATTTCTTCCTTACCACACTCAAGGATCATTGAGGACAATAAAGCAAAAAATACTTCAATCAAAACCAAAGCAAGTATAACTTGGAAGTGTCATCAAAAGTAAGCCTTTTCAAATCCTTCTATTGAAGAGAAGTGTGTTCACAATAGGCAGTACACCTATCTCTGCAAGGATAAGAGTAAATCCTCAGAAAGTAGATTCCTGGCTCAGGAGATCTTTGCAGACAAAGTGAATTTCAGTAGGGATTAGGAAACCAGCTCTAGAGACAATTCAGATTGCATGAGATGCCAAGTTAGGAAAATTGTGTTCCTTATTCAGTATTCTCATAGAACGGCCTGGGTTGGAAGGGACCCTAAAGATCATCTACTTCCAGCTTCCTGCCATGGACAGGGACACCTTTCACTAGACCAGGTTGCTCAAAGCACCATCCAGCCTGGCCTAGACCATGTGCAAAGACAGCTTATGTGGGCAACCTACTCTAGTGTCTAACACCCCTCACAAAGAAGAATTTCTTCCTAATATCTAACCTAGACCTACTCTCTTTCAGTTCAAGGCCATTATGCCTTGTCCTATCACACATCTTATTTTCCAATAGGTTATCTCAGCAGGGATTTTCAGGAAGAATACCACTATACCACTATATCAACACTTTCCACTGGACCATAACTTCCCTGCCAAAGAGGACAAGCTAGGCTAAGTTAAGGTCTTGTGTGACCCTTTCTCTCCTAGTTTCCTTTCTTGACACCTCATACTGTTTCCCCTTCCAGGATTACCCTACCACACCCTTCTCTTTCTCACTGAGGGATGAAATAAGGTATCTACTACTAAGCATGAATGCAGCAAAAAGAAAAAGGGGAACTTCTTCAACTGTAGAAGAAAAGGATATTTTATTTTCAAGTACATGAAGCAAGAATTCTTCCTTAAGACACGAGACGTTAAAAAAATGGTATACACCTGTTGTTAGCTGCCTTTGAATGGCTGTAAAGTGCCTCACTGCAATGCTAGCCAAGACAACGAGTGAAATTCTCTTCTGTAACACCTCTGAAATGCACAAAGCTTTCAGTGTTGCTGTATGCTCCTGGGGGTAAAAAGTAATTCAATGTGTAAAGGGGTATTCCGTAAGAATGCTTTAAATATATTGCGATCTGAATTTAATTCCTTAATTTTAACTCAGATGTACAGACTTAACTCATATTTTGCCTTTGTTTTACTAAAGAATACAGTGGAATTTGATCAACTGAAAGATTAGATAGAACAAATGCTTACAATTAAAACTCTAAATAGTAGCTTGTGGGGGCTGAAAGAATTAATGGATTATGGTTATGTTCAGCAAGTAGTATAACAGAAAAATTTTTAATAAATGAAGGACAACAGTTAGGGCCTTTCAGATTGCCAGTATCAAAAGGATAACTTCCAATACAAAACCTCTGTACATTCACAAAAAGTCAAAAATACACAGATATATCCTGATCAACCTTCTCAAACCTAGCAAATAACAGGAATCTACTATCTCCTTTTACATGGCAAATTATTTTAATTACACTATCTGCAGTATCTAAAATCATAGAATCATAGAATGGTTTGGGTTGGAAGGCACTTTAAAGATCTTTTAGTTCCAAATCCTCTGCCATTGGTGGGAACATTTTTCACCAGACCAGTGCGTTCAAAGCCGCATCCTGCCTGGCCATGAACACTTCCAGGGATGGAGCACCTATAACATACCTGGGCAACCTGGTCCAATGCCTTACCACCCCCATAGTGAAGTCTTCCTATTATCTGTTCAGCTTAAAGCCATTCTCACTTGTCCCATCACTACATGCCCTTGTAAAAAGTCCTGCTCCATCTTTCTTATAGGTCTCCTTCAGTAATTGGAAGGCTGCTAAAAGGTCTCCTTGGAGCCTCGTCTTCTCCAGGCTGAACAGCCTCAATTCTTTCAGCCTGTCTTCGCAGGAGAGATGCTCTAGGCCACTGATCACCTTTGTAGCCTCCTCTGACCTTGCTCCACCAGGTCCATATCCTTCATATGATGGGGGCCCCAGAGCTGGACATACTAGTCCATATACTTCAAAACCAAAATAAAAACACTGATGTCTTCTGTTACCTCCAGAGCCTTCCTCGCCACATTGTCTTTCATTATAACGAATTGGAAAGCAAACTAAATGCTTAAAAATGGCAGCAATCTCTTTACTAAATAAGAGTTTTAAAAAAAAAATTAAGTTATCTGCTCTATCATTTGTAATGCCTGTCTTCTTTTTTTGCATCCCAGAAAGGCTGTGCCAAAGAGGTCCCCAAAATTTGTCAGAGTGAACTATTTCACTAAACTTCACTAAGCTACCACTGCTGGTGATTAATCAAATTTTGCTCTAAATAGGATTAATTCGGGTGTATCTGTGAAGAAGCTTGTCAGAGTGCACGTCCCTCTTCTCAGCTGTCCTCGGGTCTTTTTTTCTTGCTGAATTTAAAATGAAGCTTGAGCTATAATCTCGCATGGCAGATACTGGATCGTTCCTTTGATAAACATCTAAAATGCTAATGAATGTGGGCTGCAGTTCTGAAACAGCAAAGCAAATGATTTGACAAGAATCTGGAGGGTAAAGAAAAAAAGGAACTTTCTGACTTAAAAGAAAAACTCTTTTTGTTCACATAGAGTATTGTTTCCTCAAGAAAAATTTTTCTACTCTGCAGAAAACAGAAAAAATCCTACTACATCAAAATGCGGAAGCATGAAAAACTGATGAGCTTTCAGATTGTCCTCTTTTGCATGCAAATCATATCAGAAGTTCTCATTAGCATAAATGCATGAGCAGCTCTAAATGCTTTTAATTTCCAATCTCAGCCAGCAGAGGAGTAATTTGTCACTGTCAGGGTGAAAATCTAAAAGGAAAAAAAAGAGAGAAGGACTCCATGCTAAATTGGAATCATATAAATTTTTGATTTGCTAATTGACTGATGCTACAGTTCAATCAGCTGCCTTGAAGGTGTAAATAATTCAGTATACAGTCAGAAATAAAAGCATAATGTGCTTCTACTGAAGTCACATTAGCATTCAGTGCACCAGGACACACCTGACCATGTCTTTCTTACAGATATCCTTTAGTCATGTTCTATTGCTATGCTGGCAAAGTGCACTACACCCACAGATATATTAGTCCTTCATAGTCTAAAAATATTAGGTCCTTCATATTAAGAAACAGGATTCCAGAGATAATTTAGAATATTTTCACTCCAAATAATCTAGTAAGTCAGACCTAATGCTTGCAGAAATGGTGGAATACATTTGTATAACACTAATGCAATTATAAAACGTAGAGAGTGCATAAATGGTAATCCAACATTTCTATCAACTTTTAATTATCCTTTTTCCTTAATCAACTGCTTTAAATGTCATATGCAAAGTGTATTTTTTTGCAAAAATGCTTCTCATCAGTGTGCATACACTAAGGATGTTGTAGAATCTGTATGGGTAGTTGCAATAGTTTGTGATTTACAATAGAGAAAAGATATTCAGATTCTTTGTATGGTTTGTGTTAATAATAACAAAAATATTTCAAAGCTGTTGTTAAGTAAAATCTCTTTTTAAATGTCTAGTCACTTCTTTCTCACCTAGATCAAATAAGATTTATAGCCATAGCAGACTTTTGTAATGCAATTATACTTCCAAGAACATAAATGAATAATTAACAAAAATACCTTGAATATAAAATCACCCCTCCTCTGGAGCATGTACTAGTAAAAGATCCAGTTCATAATTTACCAGATATCTTCAGTTAATTATTAATGTGTCATGGAGTGGTGGATGTGAAAATCAAATATGGCCATGCTGAACCCCAAAATGATCAGTTGCCTTTGTTGTGGATTCTATTTTGCACAAATTCTAGCTGCACTATTTTGTTGTCATAGTACAGAAATTTATCAGACACATTGCACATATGCATCAACAAATCTATTTTCCATGTCCTCATCTTTCCAAATTTATATTTAAACCAGGTTCTATTTAAGCAATTTATATGAAGGTCTTTATCCTGGGCAAAGAGCTAATTTAATTGCCAGTAGCAGTCTTGAAATGGTTTTTGCAATGGAAATATGGGTTTCTGATAATGAAAGGCTTACACCAAATTCCCCAGTGTTTTCAACAAGGATTTAATCTGAATAAAGTCTGTAGGATTATGTTACAAGGTGTTCATTTTGACCGAACATTTGATTCTGCACTCAGTGAGATCAATGATGGCATTGATTCAGTCATTCACACCTTTTCCTTGTCATAAATTGCACATTTCCTTTCAAAATAGTGTTAAAATGTAAAAACAATAGTCAAGTAGTGGGAAAACATGAATATAATGGGCTGAATGCAAATTGTGAGGATGCAGTTTCCAAACAACCAGATCTTGTTTGATCTGATAGTTGACTAAGGAAAGAGGATAAACCCTTTCAGTCTATATTAATCTAGAAAAAAGGAATCTGAAAATGAGTTTTATGAATACATTTGTTTATACCCAGAGTTCTGGAAAACCTAACTCAAAGACAAATCTCTATTAAAGCCAGTAGAAATCTTGGGTAAGAAAAATCTTGTGATAGCAGCCTAAATTTTCCCCCTGGCCTAAAGACCTTTCAGTGCAAGCAGAAGAAGCAGACAAGCGCAGGCAGGGCAGATACCCACAGAGGTCATTTCACATAACAAAGGGAAGATAGCAGAAATTATTTCTGCAGGCCCTGCTCCTCTTTGTGCAGACTCTTTCACATTCTGGGATGCCAATAAAAAGGGAGTGTTGTAGGGAAAGCCTTACTAAAATATGGAGGTCTCACCAGTGCTTGGTTCACCATTTGAAAGACAAGCGGCTTTGTTCTGCGGGTCTGGTCTCCACTGGGAAGAGAGAAAGGTCAGCAAGGGGAAAATGAGCTGGATCACAGGATTAAAACGTGTGAGGAAATGTCCTGGAGTCTTATTCAGACTGTAAGCAGACAAGTAAAAATTTGTATATAAATTTCAACCACTTTTAAATAGTTTTTCAAATTACTCATATATTCTTGTATATTTGTATTTTGCTATTTTTAATCTTTTTATGTCGCTCCTTCTAGTTCTCTTGTGACTTGTACATCATCCTGGCAACAATTGTGGCAGCCTTTTAGATGCAGCTGACAGAGATTAGTTGAGTTTAATTCAGCCTTGCTCTACCCAATTGTTTATATCTATACTTTGGACATTCATATGGAGTACAACTACCATCCCTGGCAAAAGAGATGCAAATAATCACAATTATGGTTTTACAATGGTTTAAGGCACACGTTAATACATCCACTTATTCTTTTTACATAATTATCACGAGGACCACAAGAAGGAAGGGAAAATTTGGAAACAGATTTTGTGAGCAGGATCTGCTTACTGTTTGGAGAGCAGAGGGGCTCAGACTCCAGTTATAAAACCCCAATCAAGTTCTTGCCTGGCCACAGGTACAGGTACAAGAGTTAAGCAGATATTGCAGCCCTGAAGCTCCAAGGCAGACAGTCCTGGATGGAGATGAAGCTGTGATGTGCCAGCATCTCAGCACACCTGGACAGGGCTCCTGAGTGGGCATGCTGTAGCCCTGGGACCAGTCCCAGAGCACACCAGTGGGACAGTGTGTGCTGGACCAGACTGTTGCTGGGTTCATCAATGTGCTTCACAATTTGGGCACTGACCAATACCAACAGAAATACCTAATGTGTTTGTTTCTGTTTAAAACAAACAAACAAACAAAAGAAAACATTATTTACCTCCCTTCACCTCATTTCTCAAGTGAACAGCAGAAGGGGGTATCTTCATTTGCACTGTCACTGGTGGGTGTGAAATACTGTAACCTTCCCAATCCTGCCAAGCCCATTGTTCTCCCTCCCTGCCTCTCACTCTCTCCAGTGTTTTTTGCTTCAACTCACTGCATTCATCTTTAGATTTAGGATTAAATCAGTAAGTAAGTAAGTAAGTAAATAAATAAATAAACAAACAAATAAAGTAGATTGCAATCCCTTTGAGCTCGGGTTGCATCCTTGTGCCTGTTTGGAAACAAGGGCAAGGCTCTGACTGTGGTAGGAAATGCAGAGTACAGTCACCAGGCACACTGCTGTAATCCCATCAGTACAGCATCAGGAGGGATTCCTGCTGCTGCTGCTGCCTCCCAAGGCTTGTGTGTCCTCAATGGAAACCGAATAAAATGTTCAACTTCAGAGCCAGGAAGGTGGCTGCTCCCAGCCCAGAGCTTGAGGTGCCTATTTTTGGGAGAGGCATCTAAGCACTCTTTTTAATGTATTGCTTATCTGGCCTCAGTAAATTCCAGGGTCAAGTTGTGCTAGACATGGAGCTGGAGGACCACTCTGGGGACATCACCAGCTGTGGGGAGCATATGTTCAGAGCTCAGTACTGATCACAGCTCATCAATGTGGATTTAGCTCCCATTGTGATAACCAGACACACAAAACAGGAGTCTGATTTACCATCAGAGGAAGAAAACCCCTTAATATAGCATGAATGCTTGGGCCTGAAACATGTCAAGTGATTTTATTTCACCTTTTTTTCCTGTCTTTTATTTATGATAAATTGTCTCTGTTTCAGACTATGGTAAATCCTCTCTATTTCAGACTATTCTTAGAGCCTTTTTTTCCCATACTAACATGGTTCACTCTTGCAGAAATATATGCAAATTAACTTTTTATGAAAAATGGGGGCAGAAATAAAACATTATGCTGTTCCTGCAAAATAAAAAAATCATTAGTGATTGCCAAAAGCAACAAAGTTGATCTTTTGGCAGCATATTGTACATAATTACAAATTTTCTATTCAATTTCAGTCCTGTGAACAGCAGAATTGCCCTATCACAGAACACAAAATAATTCTGACCTCATGGTAACTCATTCATGTAACTCATTCTGACCAGCTTCACAGAAGCATTGTTTCAGACAAGCCACATTTTCAGTGGAGCTCTGAGAAGGAGAGAGACAGCAAACACTTTTTCATTACTTGAAAAGTGCCAAGGATGCTATAAGCATACCTCAGGCAGATTTAATTGTAATATTAATTAACTGGTTCACTTACTCACTAATTAATCTGCTGCTCCATCTTTTTCACACTAATGTATTTCAGAAGCAGATTGAGAGGAAATGTTAGAAAAGTTTCTTCTGACAATCTCTGAACAAAAATTTGCAGAAGTCTATTGCATTATCACTAGAATGGTAATGCTCAAGCTAGTCATTTGATCTAGTCATTAAAAAGTAGGAAGAGGCAGCTACTTTCTGACTGGATAGCATGACTAAAAGACATTGAAAACATATCTTAAGAAACAATTCTTAGAGTGATTATACACTAATAAATATATGTACTGGTGATATCCATATAACAGGAAATACTGGCATGTATTCAAAGGGAAGCATTTCTCAACCACAGAGAAATACATGAGATGTTAATATGCAGCTACTGTTACAAAACTATACAGAAAACTCCACAATTGCTGTATCCTGCACACTCTGCTTCTTTATTCATCTCTTCAATTTATTTTCAGCTGGTCTATGCAAATAACTGCACCCTTGTCTACGAAAACCAACCTGCAAGAAATGCATTCCCCCAGTCGTAGCACTCCTTTTCTGTGGATTTGGAAACGAGACATTTCTGTTATCAGAAAGAAGAGACAGCCTAACACTGTTACTTGTTCAGTAAGGGCAGATGACACTGGAGTTTATTCTAAGGTACTCATATGCATAGATCAGGTTTGGAAGCCTTTTCAATGTATTGGTTACAATTTCTCTTCACTTGTGACAGAAGAGCTTTCCCAAGACAGCTTTAATTTATAAGGAAATAGAAAACAAGAAAACAAACAAAAAACCAAACAAATCTACATATTTTTTCTTTCTACTTTGCCAGTGCAAAAATGAAGAGCTTCTAAAGTAGGACCAGGTAGAGAAAGGCATATTCAGATGTCCTGCTCTAGGCTTTGGTAAGTACATTACTCCAGTGATAACTAAAGGGCTGAGGCAAGGTTTACACATGATTAAGGTGCCACTGGTTGGGATTCTAACACTAAGTGCAAACATCTTTTATCGCATTATGGGGCTCATGACCTGTTAAAAGGAAGACCAAAGAGCCTAAATGACTTTCCTAAGATCACTCAAATCTGAGACAAAATAGGAAGCAAGTCAATGTCTTCAAGCAGAGGGAGATATTTAGCACTGAGACATATTTTCTGTCTTTAAAATGTTTTAGAGGTAGGAAGAATAAACAGCATACATGGAGGAAATTATGGCATCACGTAATGTAATGGATTTTTGACAAAGTCTTGGGAGTGTACAGTTTTATCATGGCATCAGGACACTAAGGATTAACTATTTCCCAAGCCATGATGTATTTCTTCCTCAATGCATTACTTAGATTAAGACACAAAATGCATCCTATTAATATGCACTGTAAACTGTTTCACATGGATAGTCCAGTGTTTTGGCTCAGCTCTTACTCCAAGGGATCATTCAAGCTTATTGCTCCAACATGATGAGGAAATCAGTGTTCATTCTTCAAGAGGACTGCCTCTGAGACTGCAATAAAGTTAAAACACTTAACCTCATCTTTTTGCTGGAAAGTTTTTTCTTATCAAAATTGAAGAAAAAGTATTTGTTTTACAGATAAAGTTGTTAACTTTACTAAACTTGAGGTAATAACAATCCTTCAATACATGATATGAAACAATCAGTGGTTCAGTGGAAAATCCGAAACAGCCCTTGATACAATTTATACTTGTAAACAGGAGAAATTGCCACAATTCACACACTGAATGGAACAGGCTCAAAATGGTCTAAAATATGTCAATGAATACATGTGTAAGACCTTTTTTTGTTGAATACCAACCTCATTGCACCATATTCTTACAGCAAGATGTGCAGTCATTATCACACATATCTTTACAATCACATGTGGTTAAAAAGGAAAATAATTCTTAAATCTGACAAATAATTGAACCAAAGAGACAAAGGGAAAGCATTGAAACAGTAATCATAAATTATATCTGCCTCAATTCTTTCTTTGTATACTGGCTTAGATTTCTTTGGTGTTATCAGCCTGCCAAAACTGATATGCTTCCTCCAAAGTGTGGCCAAGTAGAACATTTCATTTTCCATTAAAAGTCTGCCTGGGAACACTACACTTTTGCTACCTAAATTGTTAATGTACATTGCAGGTAACTGGTCCAGTTGTCAGAACAATAAAACACTGTCCATTTTAAGGAAAGAAAATGCTTTTGAAAAAGCTGCAAGTTGTAATTTGAAATTGCACTTCAAATTAAATGCATTTAACCCAACTGTTGTTTTGTTTTTTCTCCAAATGATGACTTAGTTTCTTGCAGACATTAGCAAAAAAGCAGGAGGAAACTTCTGTTTTGTTTGTAGCAGCCTTTCAGGAAAGTCTGCAACGGTAAATGCTTGAGGTAATTTGGTGTTCTGCTCTGTCTCAGCTGTTAAATGCTTTCAATAAAGTAAACATTTCATTGACTATAAATTGACTTTTTTCTAAGCAAAGTGGTAAGTTTCTATTTGTATCACTTTTGTTCCCAGACCCTATTTATAGAAGAACAATTTTGTTTCAGTTTCTAGATCTCCCAGACTGAGATTTTCAGTAATTTATGTAGACTTGGACAATTCTAAGCATCCTGCAATGTCTTTTGTTCACTAGGGAAAGCAAACAAGAAGGACATTAACCCAGAGAACTGAGCAATAATTCAGCATGCACCAGCATATCACTCTCTCTTTAACATGTAGTACTTAGTACACAAGGAAATTTTTCAGAAAACACAAACTTGAGAAAATACTATTATCTGCAAATTGCTGGAAATTCCCTTGCTTTCTGGATTAAGAATTCACCCCGCATTTTTTTCCACTTAATAACTGCCTCATTTAAGACACAGTCTACTTTTATTTTTGCAACTTTTTAGGAAAGGTAGTAGCAGGTTTTCTCGTGAGGCAGTAGCAGCTCTGTCTCAAATTGCCAGTGAAATCCAACTTTACCTCTATGAAACAAGGGATACAGTGTGTGTGAGAAGCAGCTCTCATAAGAATTGTATCTGGCCTGGTACAAGCCAGTATTGCTTTCTGGGTAGGAGAGTCTTGAAATGTTAAAAAAATAGCCCTTAGATTCAGCCAGGGCATTTTCATCTCTTCAATCACACTATGAGCATCTTTTGCTCACTGAAAGATGCATCCCAAGGCACTGGAAACAGATTAGCTATTGAAGTCTAAGCGAAGTGGTATTTGCCACCATCTGGTTGTGAACCCTACAGAGAAGCTATTGATCGGCCTGCTTGCTATTTAAGTGGTAGCCATATCCACACTGATGTCCCAATTAAGGAAAAAAAAAGGCATTTAATTGGAAAGACAAGTTCACACATTTCCAAATTTTATGGCAGGCCCATATGAAACAAAAAATAATAACAATAAAAAACCACCAAAGCAACAAAACTGTAAAACAAACAAAGCAAATGAAAAAAAACTCATGGAAAAAAAAATAAAAAACAAAACTGAAAAAAAAATGATATGTCAAAACTAGATGTTTTCAAATTGGCACAGACGTTACCATACTTTACTCAATGAAATTATGAACTGTCCTGGAAGGGATGGGGCAGGGAAGAAAATTATTTAATTATTTTTCTTATATAAAGAGGCAAAAAAAGGCATGTGGACTCCAAAATGGCACCTTTCCAGGAAGCTGATGAAAAATCTGTTATCTTTTGAGAGAGAAATTAAGTTTTGTCGGTTTCTAAAATACACAATCATAGGCTTATATACTGCTAGCATTTTTAGCATCTTTTTTCTCTGCATTTTGGAGAGCTCTTGTTGTCCTAGTTTAAAAGGCAACCTATATTTTCTAGACCTGAAAGTATCAACTGCAGTGAAGGCATAACTCCTTTCTCATCTTATTCAGAAATAATTGATTCCTTTCACTTCTAGTCCAAATAACTACCTTTCTCTAAAGTAACTAATGCCCAGCTACTCAGAACCCTTTATCCCTGTACAGACCAGATAAAATTACATTTTTAGTAACTTCATTTTTAGCAACTTTATTTTTAGCCATTTTCCTACAAAAGTATGTGATGTTGTAATTCTCATGAGCATGAGGTGTGTGGTTGCCTGAAGTCTTAATATTGTACCAAAATATTAGTTGCGTATTATGGCTACAGGAATCAATAATTAACATATTCAAATAATTTTATTTTTAATATACTCTGTTATATGATTAAACAAATACTTTCCTTGAACCCTGTTAATATTATAACAAGCAAAGGGATTAAAATGCCATCAGAGCTTCAGTTTAAGTTTAATTCCACCAGTGCAAGATAATGTCCTTTGAACTCTAAATATAATAATGAAATTTCAATTAATATCATTGATGCATTTCTGAGTGCCAATAGCTAGGATGGCCTGTTCTGTTTGCCCTCCAAACTGCAGCCACTTTTTTTCCACATACATCAGTATGCAATCAGTAGCTTCTAGGTGTCAAAAGGTGAATTGGCACTGCCATATTTTTAGTATAGATAGGTAAGATTATACTGAAATCAATGAACCATGTTTCTGTTCTTCTCACCTGTGTATTAATATGGGAAATATTGGGAAATACTTTATATTCCACAGCAACAAACTATCAGAATACGAAAAATGCAAAATGAAATAAAAATCCTTACTGCCTTATACACTGAGAAAAAAAGAGAGCAGTTTTTCCCAAGGCAACCATCAAAAATTTCTGGCACTGGATTACCAACCGAATAATATCTAAAGCAAGAAATGACACTTGTTCAGCTGAAAAAAGGAAAGCACTAAAAGGAAGTGTAGAAAATATATCCTGTATTCTGAAAAAATAAGTTACTGCATAGATGTGTACATATCATCAGAGAATGATATGCTTTTCAAGGATGCTTTCCTAAGAAAATGGGCATCACTTTGGGATGGGGGGAAAAGAAGCATGATTCCCAAAGAGGTCTTCTTGCCCAAAGGCTTTGTCTAAAGACATGCAACAAATGCATACTATTAAATAAGGATATGGTCCAAGTCCCCACTAGACTCCTAGGGTTGGATATACTGCAGTGTGTGCTGAGCCAGCATATCTCCAAATGGATGTGGGATAGCAATGGATGCTGTTTGAAAATCGACCACTCCTGATGTCACACCCTAGAAAGAGATCGTCACCCGCCTTCTGCACAGGCAGCTCCCTACACTGTTCTGTTCCCAACTCCACCCCCCCAGCCTTTCCTGGGCAAAAAGGCCAGGAGACAGAGGGCCAGCAAAGTGACTGAGAGGTGCTGGAAATGCACTCTCATGTTGCAGCATATGAGGGATCCCTTGCAGTGGACAAGAGCCGTGGAACTGCTCCACTTTCCTTTCTGTACACCAGCCAACAGATCTGAGAATGAAAGGAGAGTAAAGATGAAACTGGAGTGTAATCATGACTCCAAATTACTGCCTCTTCTCTAAGCTGCTCATGAGATGTCACAGCTTTGTGCATCTTTCAAACCTGGACTAAAAATTGTACGCTGCATTCTTGCATCTTGCATGCTTGCATTTGCGATCTAACAGCTTTGTCCATAACCTGTAATTTGTCACCTGTTCTTGGATTTGTACATGTGGTATCTGTCAGCAATGTGTGACGGAATGTTGGGCAAAATCCTTTAAGGTTTTATATCCACAACTTCAGTGTGAATTACTGAAATGTCTCCTGTGTACAAGAGCAAGATGCATGTGCAATATTTGTATTCTTAGTGAGACTGATGGAACTAATTGAACCAGTAAAATTCAACGAGACAGATTAAAAAAAAATTTAAAATCGTATATTTGTTTACATAAGGATGGTCTGTGAAGGAACTAACTGATAAATGAATAAAAAACCTAATGGTTCTTCAAACCGGAAGTTTGTGTGCTCAGTACTGGAAGATCTCAATCCCAAGGCAGTAAACTTCTGGTATTGGTCCTTCTTGATGCAGTCAAAGATTTTACCTCAGAACAGTTCATCAACAAGAGCTGCCTGTTATATCTACTAGAACATATTTGACAGACCAACCCATAAATGTAGCAAAAGAGAAGGGAATAAGCCCATGATGAAATTGACAGAGATTTATTTATATCCTTCCCAATGGTGATTTAGAACATCTAACTCGTAGGCATTATACACTCAGGCTACTGTCTTTTGATGAGCAGTGAAGTAACTGCTCCTCCATCTTCTCATAAAAGCTCTTTTTCTGTATATAGGAGACACAAATATTTACTACAGCAGGTATCTAACTTGTGTCTCCCAAAAAAGCACACACTATCTAGCAACAAAGGAATTTTTCTTTCTCCCTAGTAAAAAGGAAGATGAGTTATTGCATTGAGCCTGACATGGAGGGAGAAGCTCCTATTTGGCCAGAAGGCAGCAACTTCCTTCCTGAGATTTCCTATCACTGGTTTAGGTGGCAGCCTAGCGAAGGTCTGGCACCTTTGTCCCCACTGTTTAGGTGTCATGCCAGGACCAGCAGATGCTGTAAAACTAGGTATAATTTCATATTTGGATCTAGGTGGTGATAAGGACCTGGTTCAATCCAGGCAGTATATTGTTTTCCTGCTGTGGAGGCTGCAGCCTCAACAGCCCATTGTAGAACAAAAATGTAACCAATATCTTACAAGTAACCTAAACCTCAGCTTCCTATAAAAACACACAACTCATGCCAGAAGCAAGAATCGCTGTAGCATTCTCATATAAACTGATATTACCAGGGAAAAGACTTCCTAAAAGAGAAATATCAAGGAATATTATCCATTTTAGATGTTGCACTCTTTTCTTCATTAGGCACATATTCACAGATGTTATACTACATTATGCAATTGCAGTGTGCGTCTCAAAAGAATAAAGTAAATTCATGGCTCTACATTAATCAAATGGGTGTGATCTATAGGATTTGGGCTTCAATGGGTTCTAAGAAATCATACACACAAACAAATGAGACATAGATATATAAAGAAAGAGTTCAGAATGTGCATAAATATAAATTATTTCTGAATGCAGTTTCAATGTGCTCCCAAATGGAAAAACTGAAGAAATGGAATCACTAAACAGATCAAAATGTCTTGAATTTTATAGGTTTGGGTCATTGGCCATCACTCTTTTGGATCTTACTTAAATTGTTCACATGTTTTTTGTTACAATAGTTTTAAAGCTGAAAAGTGTTCCTAAATTAAAAAAAAGTTAAGAAAACAGCAATGAAAAACACAAACCAAGACAAAGTTTGCATGGGAAAAAAAAAAGAAAACCTATTACTGCCAATATTTTTCTGTCTAGGCTGGGATTTCTGATTAAGAGCAGAGATAAAAATCCCATAAGAGTGAACAGTGTTGCAATGAAAAATGTTACACTGAATACAGGGGTATGAGAACAGCAACTGAGGACTTTTGTCTTGGCTATTAGCATCTTGAACAAATGCTTTAAACACAAGGCTACCAGCCACCCTATAGCCGATGTCATCTCCTAAGTCTAAAAAACCTTCTGTGAGTCTGAGGTCAGACAAGCACAGAGAAGAAGTCTTGAAGAATCAAATTTTAATGGGACAAAGCCATTGTTTCCTGTCCAGTTCTATTCCTTAGCTGATGGTCACTGAATATAGAAAAAGAAAATTAAATCTGGTGCCCTGACATAGTTTCCTAAAAATTATTCAGTTAACAATATAAAAAACTTAAATTATTTGTGAAGCTATCATTCAACATTAAGTTTCCAACAAACTTCATACATAAAATACCCAGACCACTCATCTGATCTACAACAGCATTCCATATTTAATATTGTATCCCATTTGTAAGAGTGCTCAGAGGATAAGTGGCATAAGCAGATTTGAACCTGGAAAACAAAGAATAAAACCTTAATTCCTTAAGACATGCATATACCTGTAGCATTCTCTATCTAATGTTATACAATATAGACCTTATTTTAAAAAGCAGCATGTTTTCCTCCGTTGCAATCGGAGCAGTGTATGCTTTAAATATCACAGGCTCATATTTAACACATGAGTGATTTTTCCTAAAAAAAAAAAAGAAAGAGAGAGAGAGTCATACAAAAGTTTTATTTTTGTAGAATGTCCTTTTGTTTCAGTGGAACAAAATATACCTAGTGCTATTTCATTCAATAATGACCTGCGCGCTCTGTGTTCCCGACAGCTCGCCGTGTGATTAGTCCTTCTAGACAAACAGGATTGTTTCTCCACTTCTGTAATTGATTCTGATGTGCAGGTATGGACATTGCTTCTGTGTTGTGCCACTTTGATTCGCCTATTTAATTGAAAATGTGTTATGTTTACAGAACATCAGAGGGAGTGTATAATCCCTGACAAAAGTCTGCTGAAGCAACTTCAAACCACAAGATGGCAATAGTGTTTACATTTTTATTAGCACTTCGCTTATGATCTGCTGGATAACCTACACTTTGGTTTATGCTGAAATGAAGTAATTGGGATTCCGGTCTAGAGTGGATCTTTAAATCTAAAATCACATATGTAAAGTTTTAGCCATGACTTTCACACCAGCAGGGCACGTGCAGTGAGTCACTCTACGGAAGTCATCCCACCACCTCTGTCAGCCACCTTTCCCAAGCCAAAAGAAGGTACAGTGACACTCTGGAGCAGAAAAGCATCAGTTGGCTCATTACAGGATATCTTGGGTCCAAGGAGCCCAATTCATGCCCTGTGGACTGCAGCTGAGCCACCACAAATCTGCAGGCCTGCTGGCACTGTGCTTTCCCATGCAGATGGATTCTGTGCCCTGGGTGCACCCACCAAGCACAGCTGTACCTCACTGCTTTTGCCAGATATGCAAACACTGGATGCCTCACAGAAAACTAAGCCCCAAAAAACCCTGGCAGAAATTTTGTGGTGGGGTACAACAAGCCACCAATGTCATCCCTGGTCACCTCACTGGATCCAGAACCTCTGCCACTCCTTCTCCCAAGCTTGGGCAACACAACACCAAGAGTCCCTCACACACTGGCTCAGTGTGGGCTGTTTCAGATCCAATTTTTAATTTTTTTTTCAGAAAGAGGCTCATTTACTATAGCTTTAATTTCTAAAATGGCATCCTAATATACATACTTGACCACCTCTGAAAATTTAACCCTCCCTGTCCTTTACATTTTCTGGGAAACTGTCTACCTTATTTGGCTAGCAGACTTTCTGCACTAAGCCACTTGACTCACTCTCTTGAGATACAATGTCAAGCCTACAGAAAGGAACAGAATCATTACCTAATTTAAGCAGTATTTGAAACTCCTGGCATTTAGTTTCCTCCCAGTGTCATTACTGTCAGGCCATCCTTATTCCATAGCGGAATTTTTTTTTATATATATGCATATTAAAATACATAATATAAATAATTTTTTAACAGAGTAAATACAGGATTATGAAAGCAAACTCCTACCCCTGCAATGGTAAATGCATTACATCCCTCAACAAGGAGCTTCGGATTTAGTTTAATGATGTGCTTCAATTTGGAGTATAATACTTTAGGTCAGCAAATATTTGTTCTTATTTTTTGCCTAAAATATGCCTATAGTACAGTGCTAGACAGGAATTAGTAATACAATACATAAACTCTATAAACAGCTTCACAATAATCAACTCTGAAGAACATCATCTTGTCTATTATTATAATCTCAAATAAAGCAAGTAATGACTTCAGACTGAGGATGAACCCACAGAGCAACTTAGGACCATGGAAACCCTTCACAGAGGAGAGTGAAGGGAACAAAGTGAGGTCTTAAAAAAGAAGGCCTAGTTCAATTTGTTCAATTAGAAGATTAAATCAAGAAGGTAAACTCACAAAAAATGTATGAGCAAGTCTCCCTAAAACACTGGTATTGGGAAGCAGGATGGGAGCAGAGAGGGAGGGTAAAATACTGAGAGTTGTTGTGCAGAACAATGGAATATTGATCCCAAAGACAAAAATGGCAAAGAGGAACATGTCGACAGCTGCTTAGGTTCTGGGTCAGAAAGACATATTTATTCAATCATTTAAGCATGTGAGCATATGGTTCATTTTTGCCCTGAACAAAAAATGTGTCCAATCAGTTTTCTGAATAGATACCTAAACAGGTATAGGGAAGTAAGAGATGAGACAGTACAAGACTGAGCTGTGAAAACAAAGGGAAGGTAATATTTCAAGGCAGCTACCATAATGTTGTAATCCAAGGAGAAATGAAGGAGGATGGACGTGGCATTTGTCTACAGGGATGGCATTATTTACTTAAGTACAACCTGTTTTAACACAATAGAAAAGGTCTCAAGAAGGACTCTGAAGAAGCAAGATAAGAACAAAGGGGAGCCACAGCTAAAGGAGGTGCAAATGTTCCATAGGGAATTGGGAACAGTGTCAGAGAACATACTATGTGTGTCATGAACTGAAGGGTTGTGATTGAAGCAAGTAGACTAAAAAGAGGGTGAGAGGAAACAGAGGGCATTGGAAATGGGGCTGTTGGTGTCTGGGGAAAGGGAGTCTAAAGGATACTGTGCCACCTAGCTGGTCCATGAAATGTTTCACTTTGGTTCATCACTTTTCCCAGAGAAGGAGGAGGAGAACGGTGCCACTCTGTGCGGGTGCTCCCACAAAAGGCAATACTTTGTCCTGTGCCAGCTGCTGTCAGAACTGAGGGACAATGATCACAGGTGAAGATTGAGTTTCTAAAAAGCTATTGCCTCCTCTGGGCTTATATGGACCAGCCTTGCACCATACATGGGACACCAGCTTGCTCTCCTGCTGCCCTCCTTCATTCTCTCAAGTACGCTCCTGTGAGGCAAAGATTCAGTGAAGTTCAGAATAGATTGACTTATAGCTTAAGCATGACAGTGCATTAAGACTATTCATCAGAAACCTTCTGTTTTCCTGATGGAAGCGATGGATGAGCTCTACAGGGCCTGTCTGTGTGTACTCAGTCAAAGGCAGCTGGCATTTTGCCTCAGTACAGATTGCAGAATCCATCTACATGAAAGAAAGATTTCGGTATCTCACTCTAAGCCTGAAGAATCAAGGCTGGATTTTCAATCCTATTTCTCACCCCAACTACTTCAGTGACCTATGGCAGCACATTTTATACCACAGCTTTCAAAATGACTGGTAATCTTGCTGCCACACAGTGTGATCTTCAGACATGCTCAGCTCCAATTGCCAACTTAAAAATTAAAGACTGCATTTGAAAATGCTGCTATTGCCTCTGGCCCAATATTCTTGTTTGTAATAAGGAGTTAGCTTATTTCCCAAGAATGCTGAGAATTTAATTACATAACGTCTGTAAAGCAATTGGAAGAAAAGCACTATATAAGTGTTAAGCATTATAATTGTATTAAATGTGTATGACCAGTATTGCAGGGAAGCGATGTGATTATCTAATAAGCAATGACCTCTCATCACCAGCAATAAAAGACTTTGCAAAGACCACAATGTTCTGCTAGCAGAGGCTGAATTAAATGTCTAGGATATCAAGAAGTGCTTTTTAAGTTTTCATTGCACAGAAGGTTAAAAGAATTTCTGTTAAAAACATGTATTGTCCAATCACAATATTCCCAGTACTAATGGTTTTCCAAATGCTGGTATAGATACTAACTGGAAGAGCTAATTTGAGACTATCTTCTGTCACCAGTGCAGCTTCAGACGAATGAATTTTAATCTGACCCTCAAGAGTCAGTCTAGCCGAATAATAACAATGAAAAATGCATGAGAATAGCAATTTCAACATGGCTATTTCGCAGACAAGCTTATTTTATGCATCACTAGCAAATAAATCAAGAAATTGGATGGACTTTCTGAATGTCTTTCACTGTTTTAAGTAAATCTATCTGGCCAGTGTAACCATCAGTTCCAAAGATTGGAGAGTAAACAGAGGAGGACTATTGATTGATTGCTTTATTTGGAATGGAATTCTTAACACTGCTTTTGCCAGGAATTTAGCTCATAGGAGTGAAACTTGCTATCTTATTGCTATAAACTGAAGCATAAGATATTCTAATTGCTAGCATTTGGATTTCACCGATTATCTAAACAGAAATTGGATCTTGAAAAACCCTTGTGCAAGCTTTTCATAAAGACCATAGAATAACAACTGACTGTTAGCAGCAAGTTGTAATACAGCTCTGTCAAAGGGGCTAATGAAGTGTTTTTAAAAGGCTTCCACAAAATATACTATAACGTGTCCTGATTTTTAACAATAGGAATTACACATTATCATAGAAAAATAAACAAGCTAGTTCAAGTTCAGGTGCCAAAAAAAAAAAAAAAAAGAAAAAAGCCCATTCTGACACAATGCTATGACCTGTCATTTTTGCTCTAAAAGTTTCCCATTGAGAACATACAGCGTGCTACTATGAGGCAAACAAACAAAAATATTGGGACTGGTGTGTCATTTATCTAGTCCTAATATTAGGTGCTCAGGTTTAAATTTCAGGCTGAGCCCCTAGACATATTTCATGTGATTTGGCAGACGGCCTAGACCTTTGTGCTAATACAAAACAGAAAAGTTTTTATGTTGGTACTTACCAGTGGATTCAAGTGGAGTTCAGACAGTTGAAATTTCATTAAAACCATCAAACCCTAACCAGTAGCTGACAAAACCAACAGAACAAACTTTGTTTTTAAAGGGAAGTTTGACACATTTTACTTGAGGAGTGTTCACTTTTCCTATATAAGAACTGATGGAGCTTCAGGGTATTATTCTTTAACATAAATTGCTGTATATATTTCCATATCTGAAAATCTATATAATCAGATGTTTTTTAAAATGATTTTCAGTGAAATCCTCAAGCATGCATGTGCATTCAGCTCATAAAGATTCCCCTTCTATTGAATGAGGCATTGTAATTGTTCTATTAAACACAATGAGTTAGATACTTGATGTGTTATTATACCTTAACAGATGCACAGGAAATGACTTCAGGGTGTTACGTGTGGCACTGAGTGATGGAGACGGAAGATTATGTTTGAGAACTCTTAAACAAAAGGCTTGTTTCATTTAGTCTATCCTGTGTGGATCTCCATTCCTGTGGGCAGTTTAAACATGATATCAGAATTTTAAAGAAAATTACAGACTGCTGATGTACTTCAAATTGCAATGCTAAGAACAAAACTAAGCAAATGTTAATGAAACTGTTATTTTCCAAATCTTCAGCAGGAAGGTGATATGAAGCCCTTCTGGGTTTTATTTCCAGTATCTTTCTCTCCTGGCCTGATATTTGCAGACTGATACAGATGAGAAAGAAATCCTCATGGGCTATTTGAGATAACTGAGCCCATTGCTTTCTGTGGAACTTCCTCTGTAGAACTGAAATTGTGCGATAACCAAGTATCCACACAGAGAATAGATTTAATGAGAGAGTGGTTGAAGGAAGTATCCAATGAGAGTTGACAAAAAGTGTGACTTTAAAGGCAACAAAAACATATATAGAAAGAGAAATCTGTCTTTAAAGACACACAACTAAAACTAAATATATAGTATTTCTATTGCAAAACAGATGCTCAGGAAAGCCTGGCTTCATAGGTTCAGAGGAAAACCAGAATAAAATTCCATGAAACTCATAGCCACGTTTTTACTAATAAGATGTCTCTCAGCGAAAAGATAAATTTCTATGCAACAGGTTCATACCACATGGTTAACACCACATTCATCTGAGAGATTAGGTCAATATAAGATTTGCACTCCACAGAGTGGAGAAAAGAAATAACAAGTCTGAATACAAAAATCCTCTATGAAATTGCTGTCCCAGGGAAACTTGTTGTTAATCTGCTTCCAGTTCTGTATGGCTGATGCAATTCAGAAGCATACCTGGGTTTTGTCTGAGATAACAACTATTTTAAACAATACTATGGCACGAGAGCCAGGGTAACTGCCATCAACAGGAAGATCCACAGCATTCTAAAGGATGTCTTGGAAAGCCACAAGGAAGATAAATATAGAGATGCAACACTAGATACTGGTCCAATGGAGCCAAAGCTTGAGCCTCCCCACTTTCAGTGGCATCATTTACAAGATTTTCAGAGCATAACATAATAAATCTCCAGTCCCCATCAGCAGGAATGGTTGCAATGTTATTCTTTCAATACCTTTCATTTTGGAGAAGGTATGCTGACAGTATGATAACTATGTAAAAAAATCTCAATAAAAATGAAAACATATCAAAACAGAAAGAAAGTGGTGTTAACAGCTATTTTCCAGCAAGTTTAATGGAAGGAAAAGACTTTTTGAAAATTGAAGAAAGACTCTGGGAGGAAGAAGGTCACACGATACTACAAAATATTTGTGTATATGTGCACAAACCAAAACATAAATGATGGAGCTGGGAAATAAAAAATAAAAACAGGAAGAAATAAATGACTGGATCTCTTTGAAGAAAATAAAAAGACTTACTCTCAAGCAGGTTCTTTAGCCATTTCAAACATGTTCACATGGAAAACACACTTACTGTGTAAAAGAAACTATTATTCATGCAAGGTTAAACAGTGATCCTACAGAAAATGCCTTGAAATGTCTGTGCACACTGCATGGTAAAACATGGACAGGACAAACACCTCACTGTTAGCAGGAATGCACAGTCAGGAAAACTACTCATAGACTATTTCACGTGTGCAAAACATCAGGACAAAGCTGCAAAGGAACCTTATATAGTTTGTAATGAATCTAGCAGAGCCTGGCAACAACTGGCCAGAGACTGACCTGCATGAGCTACTAATACTGCTACTTAGTTATTGAAAATTCATTTTTGAAGTAATTCAACCATGTTATTCAGCACTGGGATTAATCATACCATGGCAGTGTGCATCAGACTTGCTCGTTATGATGAACTTGTTTCAGCTAGTGGCTTTCTGTATGTAATCAAGGAGCTCCATTGGGTTGCAAAGAATTGGGATTCCATGCAGGTGACTAACAGCCTGACCTAGAACAAGCCAAAGAAAATCAGAATATTTAAGATACTTAACTGAGTTTATTAGTCTACAGAAGGACATTTACAGACCACAGGCTTCACTTTCACAGATATATGAGCAGAAGACAAAACCCAGGAAATTTCATCAGACAGTGCAGCCTAATGCTGTAAGCTTTTCAAACTATGAGAAAACAAGCAAACAGAACCCCTTAGGTAGATAGAAAAAGCTAGAAATGCCACCATTAAACCACAAATTCCTAAACAATTAAGTTCTTTCTTCACAAGACACTCCAACAATAACAGAAATGCCAGATGGTCTTTGGTGTCTTGCCATGGTACCTGAACCAGCCACAGGCTAGAAAATCACAGCCTGTTAGACCTGTATCTTAACAAACTCTCTGGCACTAACTACCAACAATAAATCAGATTAAAAATGTCCCATGGCAGGACAATCATTGTAGCGGTGTGGTTTTAATCTTAAGTTCCCTGTTCTTATCTTCTGCTGTTAAAATGGTTTGTTCAATGTACCCCTTTATTCGTCCCCATGTGGTTTCTCCCAAGTTACAGTTTTGTGTCAATCAATGTGTTATATAACCCCCAGGACCTGTCCGTCACTTTGGGGCCTCTCCCTGTGCCCAGAAAGTTCCAGGGAGAGCGTGGAGTGATTAGAGAGGATCCCAACCTTCCCCTCCCACTTGTCCTTGGTTTGTTACAATGTCTGTCTGTTACCTCCTGAGCCACTCCCCTGAGATCCCTGACTGGCCTGGCACTGAACCCATCCCCTTGTTCCACCCCTCAATACAAGTTGCTGTATCAGAGCGTTCAGTGCCCTGTTAAAGCAGACGCTCCGGAGGTGGGTGTCTTCCCTTGTGGGTTGCCAATAAACTACAGTTGCTGTCCCCTTATCAGAGTCTGCCTTTTCTTCTAGTCATTGCTCGCTCCTTGCTGGCAGAAAAGGCTCCACAGGATGTCACGGCTGCCCTGGCAAGGCAGGAAAGGAATCCTGCGACACTGCGACCACCGCAAACCGTGATCTCAGCAACCTTTGACAGCAGTTCGCCACGACCAAAGAGAAAGAGCCTGTTTAAAATCAGTACAGGGACAGCCTTTGGAGACACCAGAAACTATACCTGGGAAAGTATAAAGAGCCACAATAACCCCACGTGTGTGGGGGGAAGCTTAAACCACAAATGTGGCTGGGCAATGAGGCATTCTAACACTAGGCTAAAAAAAGCATTGGCCTCTGTTGTGGTGTGCATTTTGGGTTTTCTAAAGTTCTGTATGTTTTGTTATATGTTTGTAATGGTTTGTTCCTACATCCCCATCCCCAAACCCCCGTGATGGTGTTTCCCTTGTGATAGGCTTTGTGAATCACCTTGTAAGATTTGGAAGATTCTGGGGAAAAAGCCCTAAGATTCAGCAAGGTACCCTGGTGCCACCTTACTTTGTTGTTCTGTTAAGTTCCCCAATTCTGGGTCACACCCCCCCGCCCCTTGGATTGGTTCTAAGTTCTCCCCTGCTCGGTGTACGCCCCCTGCACTTAAGGTGAGGACAGAGGGGCTGCCAGTCACTCTTCTGCACATGGAGGTAACCGGGTGGAATAAAGCCAGGTGAAACCCAAGCAAGAGTCCACTCTTCCTTCCACGCCGTCGACCACGCTTCAGCCTGAGGTTCAGACCCACCAAACTTTCCTTATATAGTTGTCAGAGAGCTAACTAGCCGGTGAAGCAGCTCCGGGACGCAATTATAGGCCTCCACACTGTTCAATCTGAATTTGGAGGGAAGAATTAATGTAGATTTAAGGGAGGCCCAGGAAATGACAGCAAGAACCTTATGTCTTCCCTGTATGTGTGTCCATACATTCATATACATAAACAGACAACTGTGATGAGATAAGAAGAGAGAGTGAATTTGAAAGAATTCATTAATAGATGGTTTGTCTAGTTTTTCAATCCTGACTGGATCTTCATTCCACTGAGTTCCTTAAACCAAGACACTGCAACTGCTAAGTCATGAAGTACTTGTTTATCCCCAACTGTTTTAAGTCAGTGGGATTTTTTACTAAGAAGGATTCAAAGATTTAAGTTAAGAGTCAGTACAATTCCTGGCATCATGAACAGCAAAAAGATCTTGGTGTTAAAATCCTCCATTGTCCAAAGAAAGAAACTTCTCTCTTTTCTGTGCCTTTGACAAAGGTAAGCACTTGAAAAATGATCAATTTGCCTTTTCTTAGCCTGCATATACTTAGTTTATGACTGTCTGTACGTGAACTTGTAATACATATCCATGTGGACAGGGAGCAGTAAGATGATAAAATAGGGGAGTGAGGAGGAAGGAGGATCAAAATATAAATCTAGATGGACATAGCTCCAACACCTTCTTAAACATTAGGCGTGTGGAAAAGAAATAACAATACTTTTTCAAACTACTCTTTGGCCTCTCTGACTGGGGGAGAAAATGCTTGTGCTAGCTGAGGAAAGCCATAAGCCAGAATTTGTCCTGGATTTTCCTTGATGAGAAGCCAGGCCCTCTGGACAACTTTAATTGAAAGTTGCTGTAAACACTCTTGACAGTGCATTTATAAAGGATGCTTGGATTCCTGGTGGAACAAGTGGACAGTGCAGTTCATAGAAACACTAGAGTGTTTGAAGCAATGTACATTGGTGCCTGAACACATGCACCAGTACAGTAATTTCTGTCCTTCCTTTAGGGCACTCACAAAAGAAGATGCCTTATTCAGTGCAGATGGTTTATTGTAGAGCAACATCCTTTGTTAAACTGAAACAGGGAAATAATATATATGGAGCATTTATTAATTTCCCACTTACTGAATCTTTAAATTGAAGGTAAATTTATCTTGGTAACTTTACAAATCTGCAGCATGACTTGGTCATCATTCACCCTCTTTACATCTGACTGAGACAAAGAAGTGTTGTAAAGAGCAAATAATTTCACCTGATTTGATATTTTGCATTCAAAGGGTCATATTTTAGAAATGTCTTTTTTTTCTACTGACTATGAAAGTATCCAGATGATCTGCGTAAAAGCAAACCAACATTGTTACATGTGTAAGAATTCACTTAAGTTTTTAAATTTTTTTGTGATTATTGATACCTGACCTACATCTTGTTTCTGTCAAGCTAGGACTCTGAAGAGAACCTGAGTGATCTGTTAGTATTTTGAATTTAATGATGAAGATTTTTTAACTAACGTGTTTCCTTTTACAGGGCATTTTCTGCTCTTTACACACTGTTTAAATATATCTAACAAATCTAGGATGGAGGGCAGGTATTAAGATGTCTACTTTAGAAATATTTCCAATATTTGGAAATATTATTTTGATCTCCAAATCAGATAAATGAGCTATTTATTAGTCAAGTAAAGACCATAAGCATTACTCCATAGTAAACAGCCTCCTTATTATTAAATTGGTAAAAAACAGCTTTGTTTCGAACTTTCAGCACAGAACCATTAAAATAACAGTGTTATCTTAATTGAGAGTTCTGTGTATATATCATACAGGTTCAAAAGATTATACAGCATATTTCATCACTGTCAAAACAATATTTCTTTTGACTTTGTCCAAACACATTCCAGCCCTAACAAATCAACACATCATAAGGTTTACTACTCCAATTAAGAAGAGGAGATGGCTTTTATGTCAAGGGTAAACAATGTGTATTCTGTTTATCTCACAGTCCCTAAAGATTTTAGTTTGGTAAAAAAAAAAATGTTAGTTATTTGTCTCCCTGCAGTCCAGTCTTCTCTTAATAACTCTCATAAAACTACTAAACCCACAACCTTTACGCAGAAAGGGATCCCACCCAAGAAGAAACATCCTTCAGAAACAATAGCATGTGTTCATGCATATAAATAAGACAATGGAGTTAAGACTCTGTGGAGCATTCTGACTTACATTTTCACACTCTTGAATGCTTTGATCTACTACCTTTTAATGTAGGTGTTTGCTAATATAATTAGGGAAAAGCCATAAACAATTTCACCAAACACAGAAGCTCAAAGATTTGTTTTCAGGATCTTACAGTGAGCCTATCACTGTGACAGTTTATGCCATGAAATGTGCTAGAGAGGTTTAACTCAGACATGGAAATTATTTGCCTGTCTGCATCTGATTTATCTTTGCAGTCCCAGGTTACTTTTATTTAACCTTCTGCTAGCCCTCCCACTGCAAATGCTGTAATGGAAACTTAAGAAAGGTACTCCGAATAAATCAAAGGAGGGTAAAGCTGTTCAACCTCAACCAGGCTGACTTTTCCAATACTATCCACACTTCAGCAATGAAAGAATGCATTTTTAGGTAATGGAAGAGACTTTTTGGCAAAGAAGCCTGAATATTTACAGACACTCGCAATGTGTGGCTATTTATATAGGGCAAAGAAGGGATAAATCAAGTTTTAACTTGACCTGCAAACAATGTTATAAAATACATAACAAAAGACAAAACCCAGAAGAAAAGAGGGCTTACACTGTTTAGAAGTGGAGTGAAGGAGGCATTCAACAGAAAAGTGGACCTAGAGACTGCACGTATTACAATAAACTGAAGTGTAAAACCAAAGGCTGCGTACTCCCGTGCAAATGTTCTGGGTATAATTTTTAGCAGACTGTATCATGGTTGTGGCTGAGCCGGACACCATATACCCAGAGAGGGCCCTGCCCTGAACTGCTGGATAGTTTGCACTAGGAAGTGATCCAGTAAGCAGTATTGATGAAAGCATCTGGTTTGGAGCAGGAGGAGGGAATTTAGCTGGACAGAGGTAAACCAGGACATGCACTTGCCCTGAGGGCCAGGAACAGACTCTGGTCCCTGTTGTTTATTGGTTTGTATAGGTGTGGCCGCAAGCATACACAGCGGAATGGTAATTTTGCTATCCTGTAGAAAAATATGCTTTTACCTTAAAAATCATAGGTATCCTATACTAAAGGGCTTAGTTGTTGAAGGTGGGAAGGATGGAAAATTTATCCTCTTTTATGGAAAAATTCATACACGTTACAAATATTGTTCCAATCTCAGCAAGTAAACAGGACTTTTAAGTTCGTCTACCAGAAGACAGGGAGGGAAGAAAGGGGAAATCTTCCCTCTTGTTATCAGAATTATTATGTGGTCCATACTGAGTAATTTTACTGAGTTTCCTATATGAATAAAGATTCTCTGTGATCTAAGCACCGAAAATCTGATTAGCAAACCTCATGAAGATGTTCACAGTTTAATACAAATGACACTTATTTGCCTACAGCCCTTTTTACTAAGTGAAATAACTTAATGAATAATTGAAACATTGCTATTTGATACCTGCTCAATTATTTAACAATAAAAGAGAGAATATAAATTTTTAGGTAAACATTGCTACCCTGGATTTGTTTAGCTGTGGTGCTAAGATCATGGCGGCTGCTGGTTATCCTGTGTTCTAACAGACTAAAACCTTTCTTTTCATTGGTGTTAACAGTGAGGGCTTTCCCAGTGTTTGTGAATTTTGGGTGTGTTCAAGAACTCAGAAAGGAGGTGAGACATTTATTTTCCTTTTGGTGTTGCCAATTTTATCTTACAGAAAACTCCTAATTCATCACAGAGCACTGCCGCCAAGTATTCCACTCAATTATTGGCAGCTGGATGAAATTTCCGGGGAAAAGGAAATGTAAGGAAGGTAACATACAACATTGAGATTAAGGATTTGAATCAATAATCAATTTACAGCTTAAAAAAAAATTAAAAAGGGTTGCAATCTCCTGGTTACACAAGTAAATTGATGACTTAAAAATATTTTGCACAGATGTAGTGTATATGAGTACTCATATATTTAGATAAAGAGCCAAAGACTTTCTAGATAAAATTGAGCAGTTAACATTTCACAAGGTTTTGGGGTTTTTTATCGGACTTGCAAAATCTACCTACCCAAGAAGTCTAGATTTTGTCAGCCAAATATATTTTAAATACTCTTTCTAGACTTCTTGGAGGGATGTTTTCTACCTCCACCAAGAATCAGCCAGGACTTCAGAGCTGTGTAGCAGGTCAATTAAATGTTCTGAGCTTCGCTCTGTGTATAGGAATCAGACTCTAAGGCTGAAATCCCAGTTGCTTTGTTTTTACAACTCGTTTCAAGAAATTTCCAGTTCTAACCTGACCAAATACTGCCCTCCGAGCAATGTTTTATGGTAATATTTGCTCTGGAATAGGTGGATGTGTAAGTTATTAGACATGGATATTAGACATTTACTTTATAGACATAAAATTTTGATGTCATTAAGCTGTATTCCTGTAGGTGTAAATTTTGGGTTAGCTCCAAGAGCTGGAGGTCCTAGCAAACATTTTCTCACTGTTCGATAGAGATACCATTTGAATTTCTAGATTTCTTGCAAAGGGTACTGACTAGTCCTTTCATGGCTTAGTCTGAAAAGGACAAAATATTGCAAGGTGAAGCATAATGGCAATATTTCCCAAAGTAATTTAATTGCCCCTGATGCTTTCCTAAGTTTTGATAGCAGTATCAGAAGAAACAAGGTACTGCTTCCACAACTTAATGATAATGCCTTTATCTAGGACAGCAATAATTGAATTTTAATGTCCTGCACAGTTGCTTGTCATAAATCCTCTCTGTGTGAAACTCTAACCTCTAGAGTTAGGCAAGATTAATGGTTAACAGTGTATATAATATTTATTAAACCTCTTTTTATATTGCTTGGCAATCTGTGCTCCCATCAAACAACTTGAAATAATTGACATTTAGCGCATCAACCTTCTTTTGACTAAGAAGCATGACATTCATGGAGATAGTAAACATTTGGCAATTGCTGTAAATGTCTCCAAATTTAACGCCGTGACCTTTTCTCAGGTAAATGTTTTGGGATAAAATGTAAATAGTGATTTGCTGTATGTCAAATATCATGCAACAGCAAGTTTACTGTCTTATTATTCTTGAGAGGTTTGCAACTCGATTTTGACCTGTTGGTTCATCTTTTAAACTTTTGTAGAAAATACATACATGTGTTTATTTCACTCTGTTTTTATGATATGAAGACTAAAAAGTTCATTGAACATTTTGAGGGGCTAGTTTTACAGTTCTATTGACAAGAACCTAGTAAAATTACTCTTAAAATAATGAGACACATAAATTTTATCAAGGTGACTTTAGTATTGTCAGATATGTCACAGTATTTTAGTTTTTTTCTTTTTTATTTTTCTTTGTTTGTCCTGTCATGTACTTTGAAGACAGTGCTCCAGAAACAAACAAAACAAATGAACAAAATTCACACTAGGAAAAGCAGCTGAAGAAAAAATTTGTACAAAAGCTCCAATAAATGTTGGCTTCATTAAGGTCAAAAAGACATTATTACGTCTTGACTGAACTTGGTTCAGAATGATGAGCACAGCAGGGGTCTGCCTGCATGTGAGGTCAGCAGATAATTATTTATATTTAACCACTTTGGAGTACAGTTAATTTGGAAAGAAAAGCTGGAATATTTTCTTGTATTTTCCTGTGGTCCAGAAATGGAGGTGTTTGGCTACTAACACATTTTCTACCCACAGAAACATGTACAACCAAAAAAACATGTTTCTGGAGTGAGAGGAATGGGGAATTGCTGAAAGGTTTGCTATGCTCATTGGGGAACTAAGGCAGGATGCCATGAGAGCTGAAACAAGAAACATGCATGTCTGAGTCCCATGACATGTCTGAGTCCCATGACTTGTCTTCCTATTATCTTATTCCATTGCCATTTGGCTTAACTCCACACACTCCTACTTGATCACTTTGAGGATCACTTTGAGGCACAGGGAGGTGGGAGTAGCAATTCCTGTGTTAGGACATGCTCCAGGTTTTTCTGAAGGCAAACCCAAACCCTTCTGCTGTTGCTGTTAACTGTCACTTTAACCATGAATTTGGGAAGAGTTTCTGATACAGAGGTCTCCTAAGGATAGTTTTAGAGCAGTGCACATACATATTTGCTATGACCCAGCTGTCATTGCCTTATTACTATCACCGGTCCATTGTCATCACCTTTCTCTTCTGTAGAATGGTCCTGCTCCTCTGACTCCTTTCATCTGCTGCCTTCAGAATATCGGTTTACACAGAAAACTCCAGATAAGGCACATAAAGTCTAACCAAGGATTGCTCTTGTGAAACTTTCTCAGCCTTGTTTAGATCCATTTTAGTTCCTTCTTCCCATACCTTCATAAAGAGTTGTAGGAAGAATGAGGATCTTGGGTTGTCATTGAACAGTAAATGTTTCTCCAGAAAATTTCAGGCAAGACTAGTACAGATATTTTCTGCTCAGTTCAGCTATTAAGTGTGGCTCTCTTATATTCACTGTCAAAAAGCAAACTACAATCTCTATCCTTTACTCTACTCAACAACATATGTGCCTGGAACAGGCTGTTCCCCAAACAACATGTTTCCCTACCAGTGGTCACTAAAGCTTCTGCTCTCTCTACAGCCCAGGAAAATCCTTTGCATGGGCAGCCAGATGTGTTGGTTGTGATAATTAAGCTTTCAGACATCTATTCACCTGTGTGTGCCAACATTGTATTTAATGCACCCTCTTACAGACAAATACATGCTATAAAATACAAATAGTAACAACAACAGTAATAATAAAACAGCTGAAATGAATTGCTGAAATAAAATGGACTACCTAGATTGACTTACCTGAGCATATATTTAGATTTGTGCTGATGAAAAGGGTGTGAAATAAATCTTCTGAAGGTGGGAGGTGCGCACAGCAGCACCCATTCAAACTAAATATCACTATTTATAAATAAATAGTGAAAAACATTTTGATGTGTGATAGAAATTAGAGGAAGTCATTAGTCCGGTCATTAACCAGAGCATAAGCTGAGAAAGAACAATATCAGGTGTCCTGAAAAAGGCAAGCATACCTACAGAGTAACAAGGAGCAAAATCCCCATCCTAGGACAATCAAAACTGAAAAGGCAGAGCACAGGATGCTGTATTATTGCCTGGGTTACACAACAAATGACAGAGCAATAAGGATGAAACATATTCTACCAGTTTTTCAGTGTCTGCAGACTAACAAACAGTAAGTGTGGATATGTTTTCTAAGCAGTAAAAAATTAGCTTTATTTTCACAGTGGCATATTCAGTGACTGAAGATGTCTGTCCCTTAACTACCTATCTGCAGAACAGGGAGAATAAAACTCATTAACTCTTGTTTCAAACAACCATAAAATACACTGATGAGGAAAAGAGCTAAATCCATCAAGTCATCAGCAGCTGTAATCAATAACCAAAGCCATAGGTTTGATCATCAAACCCTAAGTGGCAATGGAAGATAAAGGAGCCATTTGTTATGGTAATAACGAACCTATAGTCAATAATAATGCTGCAAACATATAAAAGTCTAGCTGGATTTCACCAGTCTCCAACTTCCTCAGATACTTTGCTTCAGGATCACATTGAGAAATTTTGACCTTCCCTATTGATTAAATGGCAATTTCATATAGCCAATGATTAGATAATCCAATCATATCTGCCAAAAGTGATCAACCATATATGAAACAAAGGGCAGAAGTTGTGTAATTTACAGTACAAATGAGCTGGTTCCTGTGCTCTGATTAAATAAAACAAAAAAATCAAATTAAATAGTGATCAAATTATAGGGGTGGCACTCTAACAATTTAAATTTTTCATGATTCATTTAATTTGAGACAGCACTTAGCTAAAAACTAAATAAAGAAGAAAACCCTTTTTACTCCTTCTTTCTTTGAAGTTAATTAGTCTTACTTAAAATTATTTCTTGAAACAGCATGGAGCTATTTTCAAAGTCATTCAAGTATTATATCTACACCACACATAAAAGTGCTGACAACATCCTCAGTGATAAATTTAATTTGGGAATAATGCTTCCATTTTTTAAAAATATTTTTCCCAAGCTGTTTCAGTCCAGAGAGGTTACTTCTCTTACACTGCTGAAATGACATATTCAAAGCATCAGTTTGGTTTATTGTGTCCTAAACTTCATCAGACAGTTCAGCCCAGAGAATGTAAGAAACTTTTCCTGTGGGAGAAACAGAGAAGGCAGGTGGCTCCCTCAGGACACTCCTCCTGGAGGGAGAAGAAAGAAAGGTGTCTGTGGTCACTGATCTGAGTCTGGCAACAGATACAGGTACAGGTGGGTATGTCAAGCATCAGGAAAGTGATGCGTGCACTGGCAGAGCTGTTTCTGGAGATGGACAGACTACAGCTGTGCCTGTCAAAGCAGGGCAGGGAAATACTGTGAAGTTACCTCAGAGTAGCATGCATCATTAGACAGCTTTGTGTGACTTAGCTTTTTCCACTAATATGGGAGTGAAGTTCTTTGAGTGGAGAATTTGTATTAAGTTCCTGCCCAAAATGACATCTGGATTACCCTGTCCATTTTTAATCAAAAACTCAATGCCAAAAAAGTAATTAGATTGTCACTGTACCTCCTATATCCGAATCAATAGGTCAAACATACACAAGAATGCACGGGTGGACATTTTTTGACAACAGAGACTCAGTAACAAAAAAATTATTGTAAGTGTAGTATCAAAGCTATGCTGTGGATAAACTGGAAGACAGATTCTTTCTGGGAAATATGCAAGGGGAAAAATCTGAAAGTGGAAGATGGAACGAAATAAAACAAGAGTGATTTGGTACATTGTTTACTGATGCAATTTTAGAGTTGAAAACAACCTCAAGCTAGAGAGTGGTTTAAAAGCAGGTCATTTGAAAAGAAAAGGTGTTGAAAGTATGACACTTTGTTTAAATAACCAGTTCCTATTTAGAGTAAAAATGCTGATTAGACATAAGGAATGCAAGCTTTTGAGTGGTCCTTTTATAGCTTTGTTGTTTTACTAACACCGTTCTGTGTACCTTCATGTCCAACACTTCAAGTCTTTGGGGTCTGAATAATTCACCATTTTACATTCTGACTTCCTTTCTGATCCCTGGAATCAGGATTTTCTCCCCACTTAATGATTAAATTGTCTTTCATTTGACTAGGAAAACTGATTCTTGAAGATTTGTGACTGGAGCAAAGAAAAGAAGAGACCTCATTTGCCACTTGCTCTGCACATTTTGGCCATGAAAGAAATAATTATTTATATGAGAACAACAAAGAATCACTTCTACCTTTCAAGAAATTTTTCTATTTTCTTTATTGCCCTCCACCCCCTTTTTTCTTTTTTTTTTTTTCCTTTAAGGTAGTATTTATAAAGTAAATTGTGTTGCAAATCAATCTGTATGCATGATGGTCAAGATTCAACACAAGATTAGTGAACCTAACTTTAATCTGAAGATTAGGGTAGCATGTATCTGCCCTGGGCATCTGTAGGTGCGCCTTTTCAGCATCAAACCAGTTCCCTGTCTGTCTACACACTATCTTCAATGCAATCTTTGGAGGAGGACCTCCCAGTAGTAAAGTATGCTCTACCAGTCCCAAAATCTGTAATTCCAGTAGAGGTTTTTTCCCTTAGGAATTGACTCCATTCACTCAAACATTATGGGCAATTCACTATGATATTGGACCATTGTTGTTCTTGAAGTAATTATACTTTTAAATGGCTGACACAAAGCTATTAAAAATGTACTGTGGGTAAACCTAGACTAATGATCACCCATAGAAAAAATTCAGGGGTGATACTTGTAAGAAACTATGTAATCAGTTTACAAACCTATGAAGTTCCAAGCATTATGAAGAGCCATGAAAGTAGATGGCCTGAGTAAATCAGGTAGTGATCCATATAATTTCAATGTAGTTGCATATAACAGAATTTGGGTTTATATTTACATAACATACAAAAAAGAAGAAAATTACAGTTGCAAATTCAAGCACATCAAAGATGACACAGTCTTAAATCAGCTGCCATTTATTATATATCATGATACGGTCTTTAATGACATGATAACATACCCCTACCTCATTAAGTGTGCAGAATGTACTGTGATTAAAGGAAGAGTGTTTTACAGTAAGAAAAAAGCACCTTCTGTTACGGCACAGGATGAAAGCCCAGGAAAGCTGGGTGTAATTGTGGTTCTATCACAGACTCCGTATGTGAAGGCTATCAGAAGAGAGATAAAAAAGGATTTGGAAAATACGACTGCACGGCAAAACTTGTACTTGCTAATTTCTGAATACCTTATCTTTTCAGAAGTATCTTTCCCTTAACATCATGCTCTGTATGAAATATGAGTTCCATGCAAGGAAACTACAACAAAGTTATGAAATGCTCAAGTAGTCTTCTACTGGTGATAAATGATATTTTTTTCAATTACATTAAAACACATAACAGTTCTTAGGAACAGTAAACCAGGAAAAGTCATTTTCACAACAATGCAAATTAAATTCTAATAAAGGAATGCAAAACCATGAGGAAATTAAAATTTCTTGGCTTTTTAGCTCATCTGATACCGATTTACACATTGAGTCATAAAATAATGGAAGTTTTCAATATTCAAACTACGAATACACTTAAACTTTTGATGTCTTCTGTTAATGCTTTTCTGTACAAAACATTTTGTTGGCAGAGAGTGCTAGTCTACACAAGCTCTAATTCTAGACCTAAAAACATCATGGTACAAAGTAAATGGTGGCTGCCATAGCTAAGCCATTGTACATATCCTCCAACCATGTTTTCATTAAAACACTTCCTTTTATGCTTGTTTTCAAAGTATTGCAGATCCTCTTTCTGAAAGCCAAGCAGGAGAAGGCACTGTTTCAATTGTACAAGATGCTTCTTAGACATAAGAAGCAAGATAAATAACATGCTAAAAGAGTAATTAGTATACTGAATAATTCACGGTCGTATGTTAAAATGTATAGAAACTTACAGATTTATATTCTCTGACTCACTGCTATCTCATTTTATGCAGGAACATGTTGTACATTTTTCAAAATGTTAGCTGAATTGTAATTGGCACTTGAAACAAAAGCTTAGTGAGAGTAAGAACTTTCATCAACTGCTAGTGTAGCTTAAATGAGAGTTTTAATACAGTAAATATTTTAAAACAATACAAAGATACAAATTGAAAAATTGTAAACCAAAGAAATTGTCTTGATTGGAATTAAGGTTCTGCATTTTTGGGTGCTGAAACTCAATACTTGTTTTTGAAGTCAGTCCTATTTTTTCTGCATGCCAAAATGGACATAAGTACCCACAAGCACTGCTTGTAAATCAGAAAAGTACGTGTTTTTGAAACTGCAATGCTAAGGCTTTTAAATGTTGAAGAAATCTCTTTAGTAATACTGCAAAAAGCAAAAAATCATCACAGAAGAAAATGAGAAAAACACGTATGAACTCGTTTCTGGCTTGTCAAAAACTTTGGAGTAATATGATACAAAACCTGTGATCTGTAATTACCAATACCCAGATAAACTGATCTACCAGTTTTTGCTCCACTCAAAATATCCTGGCTTCTATTGAGTTCAATACCACCATTTAAAACTAATTTTAGGTCACTGCTGTATATTCAGTCTCTTTTAGCCTTATATCCCCAAACACCTCTGATTTTCCTATTACTGCAATTCTATATATATTAATAATTTCAGACAACAGAAGGTACTGACTTTGCTCTGAAATGTGAAAAACAATGTAAAGGTAGTACTTAGCAAATACATTAACCATACACAGTCAATCTTTAATCTTACTCAATTTGGCTTAACATGGTTATCAGTTGTAACTTGAATGTGGAATTTTTTGTGTTGCTGCAAAATGTGATACTTAGCACACCTTGGAATATGGGCTGTAATATAAGCAGTGTAGTGAGATATTCAGTAACTATTTATGAAAGAGTCTGGTGTAAAAAAATAGAATTTATAATTTTGAAAAAACAAATTGGTAGGTAACCTGCTATAAAATATTACGTAGAACATCCTAGTTTCTCTGTTGCTGCACTAACAGTACACTGATTTAACCCTTCATGCTCCTTCTTTATAGCAAGTTCAAATTAGGTTTTGTACTAAGATGAATCAAGGCCCTTAATTTCATATTTCCCATGAAATCGGTATTCAGGACAAGTTGAAGGCTGCCTACCTGAATTTCTGGGGATAGCTGAAACTGGACAAGGTTCTTCGGACAATTTGCGGTTTATACCTGAGGGGACCAGTTAATATTAAGTGTTCACAGTGAATGGTTCCAGGAGTGGACTCCTTTGCTGGCCCCTGCCCGCCCTGCCCGTGCGGGGAGCGGAGCGCAGCCGGCTGCAGCTGGGCTCTGAGGCTCCTCCTGCCGCCTCCCGCAGCGGACTCTTCCAGAAGAAAGCTCCGCAGCTGGATGGAGCAATGCAGTGACGGCTTGTCTCAGGGCCGTGGGCACAGCAGGAGAGGGAGGTTTGCGTCCTCCACCCTCCTCTGTGCATTGAATGCAGCTGAGCCAAGTCAGAGGATATAAATCTGTGCTGCGCCTGCACACGTCGTGTGCATTGTCACTACCGTAACAGGAGGCGCAAAATAGCACGGATAAATATTGCAAGCTTAAATGTAATAAAATGAGACTTTGGGAACTCTGTTGCCATTAAAAGCCCTTTCAATAAGGGGTTATTAGCAGCGTGTATTTTTCGCTTAGACAATGTAATTGCTTCTTAAACAATAGGTGGGCCATCATTCCTGTCCTTACCTCTGGGGAACTTCTTTGCCTCAAAGTGCTTATAGCAAGTTATACAGCAAAAACTACACATTATTAGGCAGGTGGGTGGCATCTTGATGTTCTTTCCTCCTCAGGATTCCTCTGGTACTGAACTGAATGTCTGCCAACATTTGGATGAGCACCTGCATGACAGAATGTTTCTATCTGAGTGCTGTAACTATTCTTAGGCAACGTTTATTTTAATATTCCCTTTTTAGTAGGCTTGCTTGTTGCTCTAGATTGCTAAATATGTCTATACATTGAATCACCACTCAGCTTATATCCAAAAAACTTTTACTCACAATAATTGATCTGCATCTGTTTTGGGGATCATGATTTGTTTGCTAAATTTGTTTAATTTAAATACCAGAAAAAAGAAATCAAAAAGCTTGAAAGATTTTCTTCTAAGTTCATGCATGTGTTCAACTTAAAAGGAAGTGCTACAGGAGTCCTGATATCCAGACATTATCTCATTATATTTCCTGGAGATATGTCAAAACACACAGCAATGCCCTTCACTAAATAAGGGGCAGTCAGGAAATTTTCATACCATTTTTCCTTTAAAGTCACATAATTTTTGCCCGTATTATCTACAGTCTCTGTAAATGCTGAAGTACATATAGAAATTTGTAGTCAAAGGCCATTCACTTACAAACTAATCCCCAGACCTTCAAATATCTTCACATATCAAGCTCCTGAGCTTCCATTGACTCCCAAAGACTTTAATGATCTAAAGAGCTTTGAAGAGACTTCTGGGTTGGTTTTTTTTTCCTTCACACACACAGACCTCACGAAATAATGATTATTCAAATATACTTGTCCACCATTGGGTATTACAGCTCATTGAAAAGAAAGAAGACCCTTGAGTATAAAATTTCATCTCTTAGGAGAAGAATGGAAAGGAACCCTGCAGAATGGGTATCCCAAGCTGAAATTTGCCACTATCTCACAGTCAGCAGGAAAGAGTGGCTGCAGGAGAGCCAGTGCTACCTCTTTTCTGCACAAATGGCTCTCAGGATTTTTGCCTCTCTTTTGTGCTGCTGTGCAGGTGACACATGGAGGACTCCAGTGTATGCAGATTTGAAGTTATTGAAGACTCAGTGTTTTCTAATGAAAGTAAAAATTTCCAAAATAACAAAAGTCTGTGCTTCCTTGACAGACAGCTATATGTAAGCAAAAACCACTTGTAACCTGTGTTTCTGTTCTAACAGAAATTCTTTGTGTAATGGAAAAAAAAATGGGCAATCAATCTATTTTTATAAAAAGGGTAGAAATAATTTTCAGATCTATCTGGCATATTCCATGGAAAGATGTCATGACAAATTCTTAAAATAAAATAAAGACGAAAAGTGACCAATAGACTTATGCATCCATTTTAGATAGACAGAGTCAAAAACCTCTACTTTCCATCAGCTCACTAGCAAAGGGGAAAGGTTACTTCTATATTTGTTTTTACTTACATATGTAGGTGTACCTCACTGAGATACTAGGGACTTCTTTGGACTGATTAGCACCAGAATACATGGAGTGTCCCTGTTTGAAGACTCAGACAAAATACCACACTTCAGAAGCTACTAGGAAAAATATTCAGTGAATAAATAAAAAAGTTATGAAGCTGCAGCTATAAATAGAACCTAGAACATCTTACTTTTAGATCCCTTTCAGCGATCAAGCAAAGCAGTTATTAAGTGCGAAGAAATTACCAGTTTTCAAATGTGGTTATTTTGAGTACATTTACCCAGTAATAGCTGTACTATTTAAGATAAAATGCATGCTAGTAAAATGACTCTGAATTGCTAATAATTAACAGGAAAAACATAAAAGTAATCTTTTACCTTTGTTAGCGAGCTGATGATAACTAGTTTTTATGGCATTCCAAATACATGTATTTAGAAACAATTGTGAACCAAATGTTAGATAAATAGGATTATAGAAAAATCTCAAAAATCAAAAATAGGCAGCAGCTCAATCCTTCCCTTTTTCATTGGATGAACACAGGAATTTTCTTTAACGTTAAACATTTTACAGTGTACTGCACACAAGAATATATAAAATCAAGTGCTGAAAAATGATGACTAATGATTTAGCTTCTAGGATGTGATCTCCATTTGATAAAATTCACAGCATAACTAGGGGCTTCAGAAGAAGGAAGATCAGACTGCAAGCTAACTGAATCAGATTTCTTCCAGCTGCCAGGAAAATGAAGGTCATAGAACCTGCAAGTTGGCTGACATTTGCATAGCACAAGTCCTGACCACGTAGAGTCTCTACAGACTGGTGCATAAAACTTGGTTGCAAGCATAAAATCATCTCCCAGGTCTCAAAGATTAATTGTTTTTGTTGCTGCAGAATTAGGACTAGGAAAATGTGTGAGCTCTGAAAATGTAAATCAATAAGGCTATTTTAGGGCAGAAGAGTTTACTACCATTTCCTACACAACACAAAGAAAAGGGAATCAAAGGGAAAGATGCATTCCCTCTTACCCAAAAGTGACCTTCAAGGCTTTTAGCCACAAGTTTCAATGAAATCTGAACATCTCTCCACTGTAAGAAGTTGTTTTTTTTTTATTTCCAAGACTTCTTAAGAATGCTGCTCTTCTTAAAGACTGCAGTAGCTTCTCTGCCAATGGCAAGTTTGTCCTATCTTTACTAATCCTGCAGGAGAGTGGTGTAGTAGAGCCAAAATATTTCACCCTTCTTTGTATGCTTATGTACCTCATTACTATATTGTTTAAGTACTTGAATTATTTTCCCAGATGGAGCAACAAAATGGAGTTAAATTACTACTGCTCAATTACTTCAGTGGTCTGTTTCCTGGGGCTGATCCCAACATCCCTCTTCTCTGTGCAGTCCTTATTTAGAAGCACCAAGATTTTTGTCAGATTTTTTTTTTATTTTGCATTTTTCCACACAGAATACTTACAGAATTGTAGGATTCCGACTTGCAATTCTTGCACCTGTATATTTTGCTATGAATGTATGGTCAGTAGATGAATTTGTCCTGTGACTAAAAGCATCTGAAGTGATGGCGTGACAATGTTGTAATGGAAATGCCTAACATAAAAAGCCATATGACACAGTAATTTTACACATACCTTGTCTGAGAACTAAAGATGAATTCTCAGTTGCATCACCAACAGACATATGGTCTAAAATCTGTTCTGTGAATGTGAATTTTTGCCAATGTAATTTACAATTATTTTACAGATTGGCTGAGTTGGTATGGTATTATATGTGATTTGTTCATATTGACTTTAAATCCTAGCAAAGAAAACAGCACCATTTACACTATAAAGAAATGGTGACATTTTCACAAATCAGCCAAAGTGTTTTAGACGTACTTTGTGGCCTCAGTTTAAAGAAATAATTTGTTATTAACAAGAGAGGCTGTGAATGCAGTTGTTGGTATCCACAAATTTTATGGTTTACAGAATGGTCATTACTGAAGTAGGAGTCACCATGTGGAAGATGAGTTATTTGAGTAATGAAATATATGTGGGTCATCAATGAGAAAAATATGTTTTCAGTTTCCCTCCTTTTTTTTTAAGCGGAGAGAAGAATGGCTGAGCAGGAGGAACCAGTGTCAGCTCTGTCTTTTCTTTTTTTCTGTTAGTAGAAATAACAAATCTCTACCTACACAGGAGAGGTTCATATGTGTGTTCTGCAATGGCAATGAAGATAGAAGGGGGAAAGGCAGAGGCTTTGACTCAATTTACAAGTATTATGTATTATTTTTAATGCCCACTCATCTACTGTAATTCCTGTCCAGAAGTTCTTAAAAAGAAGTAAGAGGGAAAATATAATAAAGCTCTCCATAAATCTCTGCAAATTTCTCAGTCATAACCTGGTGTCTGAGAGGATCTACTTTTGAAGTGGGAAGAGCAGACAAAATAATTTTTTCTCTTCTGAAACCCCCTGTGTAGAGCTTCAGTTCTTGATCTTTTGTTCTCAAGACACTTGAGAAGTAAAATGTTTATTTCTAAATGACTGCATGTATAAAGATGGAGCCCTGAAGACAAACTATTTTTTTCAGGCAGCAAGAAGTCTCAAGTTATTCACAAGAATTCTCTTTGCCACTGAAATGAAACTGCATATACTAGAGTCTCTCTCTTTTTTAATTTTTTTTTCCTAGTGATCAGTGATACAGAAATTCAAAATCACTTCCAAACAATATTTGGCACTGCTCTTAATCTTAATTTGAAGCATGTGGTACAAGCCAGAAATGTGATTCTGTAACCAGTTGCCCTTTAAACAAATAGACTTAAAGTTTATAGCAGACACATTATCAGTAAAATTAACCATTTAATTCCACTTAACAGAGACTTATTCATGAGGGCAGCTTATTATAGCAAATATTAACTTTTCCAGTTGGTGGAAGTGTGAATCTTCCAACAAGAGTGATACACCCTCTGGATTCTTTCTCCTTTGGATACAATGTACCACAGCCTGCTGCCACCATCACAGGCTGTACATTACAACCCAGAGGAAGCACAAGTCTGGAAGCGTGGTGCTGGATAGAACTTCATTCCCCTGATCTGCAGCTTTTGAGCAACCTTTGTAATTTCTGAGAAACTCTTGAGTGGTTCTACCAGTCAATGCACCTGCCTGCCGTGCTGTCTGGGTGTGCTCCTTTTCTTACCTTATTCTGATGTTGTTAATAACTTCTCAAAAGTGCTGATTTCACTTAGGGGGAACAGCTGGAGGCAGTGAGGTTGACGAAAAGCAAAGCACATGTCTCCAGCAATTCGTACCTTTCCCACTGTAAATTTGCTATACAACTTCCTTCTCAAAGTGGTGAACACTGTTCTGCCAGCAACAGTCCTAACTTACTCTCCTTCCTCCTCCTTTCCCTCCACAAATGAGAAGCACATCTGAACCTCACTTTAGCTTCCCCAAACCTTCCCAGACAACACCATCAGCTCCTGGAGCATCTCTCAAGAACCACACATCCTACCTATTTCCCAGAAAGAGCAGTGTCGGTGGAAATTCCCAAAGTAATTCTGCTATTGGAAAGCACTTGCATCATATTCTTATATATTGGGAGGGGGAAAAGGAGCCCTCCTAGATAAATTCTATCAAGTTCTCAGTGCTCAGTTCAGGTGAGCTGACATCAGGATAACCAGTACGCCCATTCAGACAAATAGCCATCACAGAATTAATTTAAACATTTGAATATTATCCTAACTGATGTAGATACAGTTAGATGTTTATACAGATTAATATGTTGAAAATATTTAACAAAAAACCCACAACAAAATATAAAAGTAGTCAGGAATAAGCTCAGTATTGTTACAATCAATGTTTCCGTACTGCATTAAAGGCAGAATTATAGCTAGAAAAGTATCTTTTATTGTTTTGGGTTTCTTAAATAATATTTATTTTATTTATCTCAGGAGGACATAATTTAATCTAATGATACACTAGCCTTTGGAATACCAGAAATGCCAGAGTATAACATGACACACAGTATGAAGCAGAAAAAACACAGGCAGAGCCTTATCTACCAGATTTATTCTGTGAAACAGAATGCAATTGAATTACTTGACTATCAGATTTCAGGAGATGGGCTTAAGTACCTTTTAATCTTACTGAGGTTACCTATTTTCTTGAAAGAATTTACAATTCAGAAATTATGAGGCTTAAAAAATGTTGCTTCTTAAATTCTTCCTTTCCTTTATTGCCATTTTTTATAATGGGTAGTGAAATAGTTGCTGTTTTGTATGCAATTTCCCACTAGTTTTTATGTAATTTGGTTTTCTCTTAAAGCCCTGATACCTTCACAGCAAGTTGAAACCCACTGTGTGGTAACTTTGCTCTGCTTGAATCAATGATAAAGGTAACAGAATTTCAATCCCTGTGTGTAAGGGCATGCTTTTAAATTCAATGTTTATACTTAGTAGCTCTCAGAACTACTAGCTAGGTATATAAATCAGGGTGATAGAAATTTAATATTGCACATGTCAACGCAGAGTGTGTCTTGAAGGCCCAATTACACATCTAAATTGCTGAAAGGTTGTGAGACAAATTTATGATCTTTTATACTGATAGAAATAACTTCCTAACTCCAGCTTTGAGTAGATACGTTCTCTTTTCCTATGTGAAAGCTGATTAACTAGAATAGTTTTAAACTAATAATTTGAATCATCTATTTGGACCATTTTTAACTACAAATCTTTCCCTTACTACTTCATAACAAAGCTAAATTGTGAAATAAAGGGACTTTTTTGTTTTTTATTTCAAAAGTCACTGAGTTTGAAGCTATCATAGTGAAGTAGGGTTTGAGTAATTCAGCACCCAAACCACATGAAGTACTGACTGGAAAATGGGGTGCTAAACTGTGCAAATGGTACCAGAAATCAGCCAAGTGCAGTTTACTGTGCATGTATACTGTCAGTTCATTAGGGAATTTACTATGAGCTTTTTGCCACAATGTACAAAGACTGAGACATCCTTTAATAATTACAAAATCAGATATTACTGGACAAGCCCCTCTAAGTTACATATACAGTGTGTGTTTTTTCTTATCTGATTTTATATGTCAAAGAATTACATATTGGTATCATAGAGAGAGAAATACCTTTGTATTTCTCAACTTCTGAACTTATATTAGACACTTACAGAGATTAAAGATCACTTTGGGTGATTTAACTCAGACAATGTTGGTGCTGCGCCTATTGTACGACTTGACTTCAGAGATAATAGCAGATGAAAAAAAAAAACAACTCTGTGGGGAGAAACCTCTTGTGGACATTTTACTTCCACAGATCTAATGTACTGTTGTGTGGAGTACCAAGACATTCCATAAGGTGTCTTGCAGAATTTTAATATTCCAGGCTTTATTTTGTTTTAGCTGCCATAGAAGACAAAAACTGCCTCAATAATACCAGATACCACATCAAGGGCTAGATTTTCTACTTCGACTTTGTAGCATCTTGGAAAATTGGATGAAATTATTTCATTTACTAATTCACCAAATATATCCTGTTGAGGTTCTGTTCTGATAAAAACAATATATGAGGTCATATACTACCTATACATACTTTAAACTGGTCTTAAGCTGAAGAAGGAGTTACAAAGATGCCCATTATTCCTTACTTGAATATAAAAAGATTACATATTGTCCTTTTAGAAAAAAATCACAAAATTAAGGTCTTTTTATCGCTAACCTAATTGCAAAATGTACTTACACTTTGTTTTAGATATAATTAATAATAATATAAAAACCTTTATTTAATTCAATAGTAAGTGGAACTAAGAGAATAAATGTTCTCTTTAGAATTCATTAAAAATAAGAGTTCCTGTACTTTTCTCAAGTGCTGAGAGTTCTGTAATATTTTTCTCTAATACAGAAAAGTTCATTTAATAGTCTTAATACATCTTTTTTAAAGTTACACCAGCACACTGGGGAAGAGCTCAGATACCTTTCCACCTTTCAGCCTACAAGTGATTCCTTGCAAGGAACTCATTTCAGCCCCAGTTGCTGTTATCAACTAGGGTGCACACTGAGAGGTATCCATGGGCTGTCATCTCCCTCAGAAACATTAGGAGGAGAAATGAGTGACACAGCAGACATTTTCAGCAGTCCAAGGTGCTGGTGTAGTTCAGTTTCCTCAGTTACAGTACAGCTGGAATCATCACACCCCTTTGTCTGTGCATTTGGATGAAGCTCAGATGAATTTTCTTCTCACTTTCTTTACTCTTTTTCCCTGTACATCAAAAGAGTTGGAAGTAGGGTAAAGTTGTAATCACTTGTTCCAAAAAAGGGATGAGCTAAAAATGAGTAGCGTTGTTCTAGAGCAAACACAAGAAAGGTTTCTGGTTCAGGTTCTGTTGGTAGAGATGCACTCCAAGGTGACTGTTCATTGCTAGGACTGCATGGCTGGTTTCCCCTCTTTTCTGGAGATCACTTTCAAAGGCAGTCAGAGGATAAGCCCCCACTGTGTACTTCTGCCTTAAGCTTATTGAATCTACGGTGTCATGCATCTTCAGTCATTGAATTAAACTTCTTGATTAGCCTGTTAGCATCTGAATCTAAGAAGTGAATTTCATACTCTAAAATAAATAAAGAATAATTTACTCTTTTAAACTTAACATAATAGTTAACATAAATCAGTAAATAAAAAAATCAATTTTTTTTTAAACTAAAAGTTTTAAACAGAAAAATGCTGACATTCCCTATCTGTATCACTCTGGTAAGCTTTCCGGGGTGCCACTTGATATTATGCAACCAAATGATTTCCAGTTGCTCTCACTTCAGAGTTCTGGAGCCTGGAAATAAACTTGAAGAGGGCTTTCTTGTCATTAGCATTCTTGAGGTATTTTTTCCTGTAAAAATATCTTCCTTAGGATATCCTATTTATTTGTGGTGTGCTCTAGTCTTCCGACTTTCCCAAAGACACATGAAATTTCTGCTATGATCAAAACTTCACCATGTCTGTGATAGTTAGGGAGTGTTATATTGATTCAGCTTTCATTTCTAATCAATGGAAGTTCTCCGGAGAAGTTGTGCCAAACCAGTGTTAATTCCCCCATCATGCACACTGTCAGAAGGTGAGTTTTACACTTTGTCCTCTAATTGTGCCTTCAGGCTTCCCTTGGAGCAGCCCTGAGGGCGGGCTGGCAGAGAAATCACACAGGAGCTTGGGTGGAGAGGAGAAGGAACAGTCCTTTAAAATGTCATTGCTGGATGTATCAGAGAGCAGAATCCTTGCCAATGCAAAGTCAGGAAGGTTACCTGAAGCTAGAAGAAGTATTTGGTCTAGCCCTCTTTCTAAAGCCTTAGAAATCTTCACAGTGAAATGTTTTCTGAATTCTTTTTTTCCTTGAATGGCTCAGGCTATGAACAAGGATCTTGCTGTTTAGGATAACAATTTAAAAAAAGCCCAAAACCAAACCAACCCTTTTAACAGGGGAAAAGGGAAAAAGATTTGAAAATAACTTAGCTAGTTAGGAGTCTCCATTTTGCTAGTTATTATTAAAGAAAGAGATGTAAAATAACCAGAAAGGCCTGGGTCCACTCAGACAAGACAATTAGTATATATGGACTTAATTAATTGCCTTTACAGATCACATGAGAATACAAAAAAATGTATCACAGGAAAATAGACAGAAAACATAGCCTTTTTTTTTTTCCACCCAGCATGGGTGGTTTTGCAAAATTTCTTTTTTGACCAGCTTTAGATGAAAGACAAAATTTAATTGCAAGAGCATCCTGGCAAGTAGAGCAAGATTTTCTGAACAGACCACAACAATACTAATGTGGGACAAGCTATCAGTTTTTCTGCATTATATTATGCTGGTTGCAACTAAATTAGGAGAGAGCTTTAAAAGCATTGTTATTGTATTAAGAGCTTTGTGGAAGCCATTAGTAAAAACTATTTTCCAAAAGTAGCAAGTAATATTTTCAGGGTATTTTTTTCTCTGCTTGTTTTTATTTAAAATGAAACACTCCAATGAAAATTTCTGTTGCTTAGGAGTACATTTGTTCCACAGGGATTTTTATTTCAAGTCAGAAAAAAAGCAGCAGCAGATGATAAATTCCTATGTGCATATTTTTATGCAAATATATCTGGTAATCAATAGGGAAATGCGATAAAAAAACATATATGCTCTAGAAACAGAATCATTTCTATAGAAAATGTTTTCAGAATTTCCCATGAGAAGACAGTAGCTTTAAAAAGTAAGTTGCAAATGCCATTTTTAATCTGAAAAAAAAAAACCTCTGGCAAGTATTTCACAATATATTTATGAAAGGCATAGAAGTAAAGATTAAAGGGTGCATCCACTGTCAACCTTGGAAACAGTACCCATTAATTAAATATATGCACGATTCTAGCTATTACATTGAAAACATCCCTTTGTAGGAGAATCCGGCTGTCAACCAGTCACCAGGGTGCCATCAGCAGCTACTCCATCACCCAAATATTTCAAGCCTCAAGAACTTCAGCAGAGGCCAGATGCTGTCCATGTTTTACTGCCTCTGCTCATTCTGGGGCTGTTGCTGAGCTGGTTAGGGGCCTCTGTCAAGCTTCTTCTCAAGGGACACTTTGTCCTCTTCTTTTGTCCCTATCACCTAGTTGTTTTTATCACTCTCCACCATAATACAAATCTGTCCTTTCCCATTATTCCTGTCCAACCTGGAAGCTGACTGATTTCCACTTCAAATCTCTACTTCAAATCTCTAGAAAGCACAATATAAACACACAGAAAATATGGAAATGAAGCTACAGGTAGATAGAGATGCACCATAGATTGCCATAATGGATTACATTTGCTTGCATCATTACTTTTGACTCAGGAAGATAAAGCTGACAAGCCATTCAAAAACAAACCACCAGAAAACAGCTTAACTTTAGCCATCTTAGCCTTCTCAATTTATCCATTCATGTTTAAAAATACATGCAAGAAATTCAAGGCTTTTCTGCCCTGTCTTTGAAGAGAGATGCATCTTAATACAAACAAAACAAAGGTCAAACTCTTTCTGCATGGCCTGTTCTTCAACTTACTCCTCTGTCACCTCGAGACTATTTTTCAAAGTATTGCATTTAGCTCAACCCAGTCCCTTTGAGGCACATTTTTTGGCCAGATACGAACAGACTTCCTTCCATTGCAGGGAGTCAATGAGATGTGTCCAGTTTTCTCTAAGGCTGGATGGAGCACTCAGCTCATGGTGGATATTCAGATAGGTGTGTTCATTTGCACAACAAATTTCGGCCTAAAACAGCTGTGTGCTGTTTTGCTCAAGTACAAGGCAATCTTGAAACTAAGGCAACCCTCTCTGGCCAAAGAAGAGTAGAAATCAAAATACACATCAAAATGAAAGTGGAAGTGTCCCTCCTCTACACAAGCACCTTTCCTATGCCACTGCAAAGCTCATTTCACCTGGAGTCTGATTCCATCCCCCATTGTCCTACAGCAGCTAGGTGCTGGGTAAGAAGGACGTTAATGAAAACTCATAAAACTTGAGCTCCTCCTCTCACAATGACATTTTGGCTCACAGAGGACCTGTGCAGACAAACAGGTCTTAGCCTAGGTAGAGGGTGGCTGTATCTGTCTGGTCTTAATTCTTCAGGACAGAAAACTAGCTTTATGTTCAAGTTAGTATGTTAAAAAATTCTTAGCATCAGCTTTAACTTCTAAACTGTGGTTGCAGTTTATCCCAGCAGGCAGCTAAACACCACACAGCCATATGATCACTCTCTCTCTCAGTAGGACAGGGGAGAGAATTGAAGAAAAGGTAAAACCAGTAGGTAGAGATAAAGACAGCTTAATAGGACAGAAACAGAAAGGGAAAATAATAGTAATGATAATAACAAAAAAATATGCAAAACAAGTAATGCAATTGCTCACCACCTGCTGACTGATGCTCAGCTAGTCCATGAGCAGTAGGTTTCCGTCCCCACAGCCAGCTCCCTCCCAGTTTTATTGATCAGCATGACACCACATGCTGTGGAATATTCATCCCAATGGTCAGCTGGGGTCAGATGTCCTGGCTGGGTCCCCTCCCAGCTTCTTGTGCACCCCCAGCCTAATTGCTGGCAAGGCAGCTATGAGAAGCTGAAAAGTCCTAGACTTAGTGTGAGCGCTGCTCAGCACTAACTAAAACATCAGTGTGTTATTCTCATCCTAAATCCAAAACACAGAACTGTACCAGCTACTAGGAAACAAATCAACTCCATCCCAGCCAAACCCATGACATTGTATAGCCAGATTCCTTAAACCATTGTCCCACAAGGAGGACATTGATCAGGTCAGGGTGAGGTCAGATTAGCATCCTTCACTGCCAGCTGGGCAAAGAGTACATAAAGTACATACCAGCTCACCCTCAACTCATTCTTTTAAAAGAAAGAAAATTTTAGGCAGAAAATCTAAGATCAGTTCAATATCAACAAGGAAATAATCAACACAAATAACCTCCTATCTTGACTTTTTGTATGTAATTTTCACATTAAAATAAAATCATCAAAGTATTTGTAAAATTCATGGATAAAAGCCAGAACTAATAAACAAAAACAGAGTCACAATTATGAAATCTTTATCAGGCAGATGACTATAAGTGCCACACAGTTTTAGTGAGAGGCATCACATTTATCAAACGTATCAAATGATCAGTTTTCTTTGTACATAAACAGCATCACACAAAAAAAAAAAATCAGATTGTGAAACATTTTATATTCAAAATGGTGTGAGGAACAATTTTCATGAAACTAATCTCCAAAGCTTCTTAAGACAGTTAAACTACTTTAATTATACAAAATATAAGCATCTGTGTTTGACTACTTTAATGTAATTCCTGATAGTTTTTCTTTTCAAAGAGAAAAATAAAAATGGAAAATTAAAAAAATATAAAATGTTATTTTGTTTTGAATATAAAAGATCTGTGTGAACAAATATTGCCAAATGTAATGTCATAATTTTGACCAATACAGACCAGACCAAATATTATTCTGTGGTGGAAAACTGAAAAGCAGTACATTTTCTAATGGCTTTGAGAACCAGATTTTGGATGGAAGAGAACGAAGTAGAAAAAAAAAATGTACAATTTAGCATTCAGTGGACACTCAGATAGTGTAAATTATATGTATAGGAGGCAGAGGGAAGTCATTAAAGGAAAAACAAATTACGGGATGGTGTAAGTCAAAATCTGTTCCTTTATAACTTTAATTATCTACCCTCATCACTGCTTTTCTCTTGTATGTTCTTCTGCCCCATCTCATTCAATTTACACCAGTCTAGTTTAGCACCTACCTTCAGGGATAAGTTACATGTTTTAATAAATACTCCCTTTCTCTGTCAGGCTCAGTTTACTCCTGCCACTCTTTGTGATGTCACTAAACTTAGGCCAGCTTTAATGGAAGATTCGCCCACTTTACCACAGCCTTGATTAATCTGTCTTGGAAACAGAATCTGAGGAAAGCTACTTATGATTTTAGAAATACAGTAAGAATTTTATGTCAAACATTTATTTTTAAGGATTATTTTGATTAAATATAGCAGTACACACTGTTGTGCACAGCATGATTTATATGGTGTGTCTGAAGTTACATTTATTGCGTACTGTTCATGCAGTTTCAGTTTTCAATGTACTATAGGCTGTCATTTGTAGGTTTAATAGTTCATTCACATGTGTAGGACACTTCATGTTCCTCAGCAATCATCCCGTGATGTCTTTAAGGTCTGGAAAACATCACTAGATCAGTTTACTCTCAATTTATATTCTCAAGGCTGTCACCACAACAAGGTCTAGGATGTGGTTCATTTATTTGTCAACTAACTGAAAGCTGACATTCTTCAACACAATTCCTGGGGAAAGGGTGAAAAATATTTAGAACTGAGTGTGTGCAGAAGTTTTTCAAAGGATGGCATTAGCTTCAGCCCTGATCTTTGTGGCCATCTTCTCTACTGTTACCAATTTTTCTACATAATTTTTGACTGCTGGTTCTGGTGCATTTTCCTCTACTGATTTTACCAATTCTATAAAGGATGTCATATTCCTACTCCTACTCAGGACTCCCACAACCATTTAGTCCACTCTAATAGGAATTCAGAATGAGTCAGTTTTCTGCTCAATACCACGAGCTTCTCTGAAGTCGCTGCATGCCAGGAAACAAAGCTTCACACTGTGCACGCAATTTTATTCTTACATCTATAAACAGACATTCAGAGTGCATTTTGTTTGAAATGGCCCAGGCTGCAGGATGAAACAGCGTGTGTGAATGTGTCTGGTGTTTCCCCCTCAGGCTGTGCAGGGGATGGACATGCTCCCTACACAGCAGATCCTGTCCCAGGGAAAGTTCCCATTCTCCAAAGCCATAATGTCAGGACAGGGATGCTGGAGCAAGTCTCACAAGCTATGGTAGCAATTTCCATTTAAAAAGTATTAATAATACATAGGCTGAAAAATCTTCAGAAGACAAATAATAAGTTAAGCAATAAATCTCTTGTCATCTTCATTTTGTTTCTTGCTGCCATTCTCTCAAGTGATCTATCTAATCACATAAAAACATTTGGGTCTAGTAGTTACATATTACCATTTTTTTACTATAATAATAATTGAGAGTGGAGTTTTAATGTCTTATTTTCAAAACAACATACAAATAGCAGAAGACTTATGAACTGCTTATGAGCCACAACCTGTTCATAGTTGCTGTGACTCTTTGACAAATCACTTTATCTCCCCTTCTGATTTTTCTTTCAACAATAACTCATTTTTGTCAAAAAGAGTTTGTTATTAAGACTAAATAGAAATATTTGAACAGTACTTTTAGCATGGCAAGAGCCACCAAAAATGAGTGTATGTTTTGAATGAAAAATACATTATTATAGATTAAATTATAGAATTTAAAAGTTATATAATAAAGTAAATACCATTCAAATACAATGAAGTGAATATTGAAGTAAATGAAACAGAACATTTGAATGGAACTGCTGTTAAAACAATTTAAAAATTAGCATGATTTGTAAATAGGCTTCCCCCAAGGTTATATTTCTATAAAATACATTATAAAAATGTTGCTCCACTTTTAAATTAATAGCAGTTTACTTATAGTCCTTTAAGTGTCTTTTAATTTCTTTATTCTCAAACCATAGGCAGTTGTTAGAACCTTTACAAGATCTGAAATGAGCAATATCTGAATATAAACCAACTTTAATCTCTTTTGGTTTAAAGCACAATGTTGGGAAAGCCTTTAAAGAAATTGAATTCATTAGTTTAAGTTGTAACCACAATATAAACAGGCACACATTAAATACTATAATCACCACGTCCTTGCCATTACCTTTATGTTCATACTTACAATAAGGCAAATTTACAGTTCCACAGAAATTGCAGGCATCTCCTGCAAAGCCTTGAAGAACTTGCAATGTTAATCTAAATTTGGAGCAAAATTATGTAAGGGCTGACTTCTCGGAATCCTGGAGAGGGTGATGGCTGTGGGGAGCAGGTGTGGGTGGGGTGAGGTCACGGGGCCAGGGCAGTGAGGTGGTGCCTGTGGAAGGGCTGCATCAGCAGGGACACACACTGACTGTCTGGAGGAGATGGGAGCTGATTTTGCTGCTTGTGCTGCTTTCTTAATAAAGCATGGCATGGCCTGTGTATGTTGTGAATAGGAGAAGAAGTCCCCACACCACACCCAAAGAGGAAGGGAGGTGAAAAAAGAGCCTGGGTTGGTCTGCTGGTTCCTTTTTCATGCTTAGCCTTATGCCCCCACTGATGAGGAATTACTCCATTATAGGTGCAAATGAATGAAATCAGGGTCTTATTAGAAAGAGCCATCCACAATTTAAATGCAAGGACCAAATAATGAGATGATTTAAACATGTGCAGCCACTAAGGTTTTTTATCCTAAGACTTCATTACTTTCTTTGTCCACATCAAGTGAAATCAAATGTGCCACAAATTGCAAGGTTTCTTGCCTATTTGGCCCATTGGCATGAGACATTGGAGAAGTCTGACACAGGACTAATTATTCTTAGTTGCAAAAACACTGCTTTTAGAATAGGTTTAGGATAGGGGAGAAATATGTGGGGAGAAAATGTTGAAAGGAGAAAGGCATTGATTGGAAACCTTCACTTACGAGCCCTGTTGCCTAAACTACAAAAATACTTTTTAAATATGCCATCCTCCCATTTTGTCTTTATTCATTATTTCTTCACCTCTTCTTCATGTAGTCAATCCTCATTACTCACCCCTGCCTATGCCTCTTCATGGCTTCTTCTCACAACAGAGAGATACTTTATAGACAGTGCCACTGACTTATTTGAATTTCAGGTAATAGAAGCAAATTACATTTTAGTGTCAGAGAAATAAGTCCAGAACACTTACAGCTTATGCTTTTATATATTGCTATACTGCAGTGTTAAAAATGATGGGCTGTAATTACTTTAAAATACAATTTCCACTTTGAACATCCTAGAAAAATGCTTTCAACTAGGTGAACTCTTAGCTCTTGACCTCAGTTCTGTGCACACTTGTGAACAGCCATCTGGAAAGGTTGTACATATTATTACTCTTCCTGCATGTGCATATGATTACTGACACCAAGGACTACATAGGAGTGACCTTTTAATGCTCCTATGCTGGCAAACTGTATTTCATTTTTAATTTAATATGAAATAGGGTTTAATAATAATCTCAGAATGAATTTAGGAAAGAATATAAAGTCTAAATGAGGAGAAATCATTCACTGAAAACCATTCAGATAACATACCATTTTATCAACTCTGGTAATTTTACTACTATGCAAATAAGGAATTTGAATCGTGATGTATTTTTTGAAAAATGATTTGTAGCACACAGTCATTATATTTATTCAATTGAAGTCTTTATTTGTATCATTCCTATTCATTTTAAGGGTATATGAAGTCTCTTAAATACCTAGATGGCCTTCTTACTAGTTTTGGTGTGTCCAGTGAAAAATTTAACACTGCATCAACCAAAAATGCGATAAAATATTCCACTGAAAATACTCAATCTAGCACTCCAAAACATATCCTTCTCGTAAGAATGGACTGCTAATGAGATCACAAAGTTCTGAATTAGAGCCAGAAATAAAATCAGACTAATCTAATAACTTCTTCATGAAAATTTTAACAAAAGACAAATTAATTTAGTTAAATTAAATATGCATATAGTCTAGGGTAAGAAACTTCAGAATGCTCCCTTCACTTTGTTCTGGTAAACTAAACGGAAAATTCAGACCTCCAGAATGTCTGACATTGGAAGGGACCACTGAAAATCTCCCTGTTCAACTTCCCTTCTCAGAGTTCAGAGCTGGGTCCTCTACACCAGGTTGCTTGGAGCTTTGTTCAGATGGTTTTTGAGTATCTTTTTTTGAGTATCTCCAAGGAGGGGAACTCCATAAACTCTTTGGACAACCTGTGCCAGTTACCATCACAGAAAGTGTTGTATTCCTCTGGGGAATGGTTTTTCCCCAGACCCCTGTAACATGTTACCAGATAGTTTGACCTTTCCTTCCCCCTTTGACCTAATTGCCTGAGTTCCAGTTATCTTTCCCTGGTAGGGGCTAAAAAGCCCCTGCCCTTCCTGGTTCACTCTCTTGCTCCCTGGGTTCCCCGGGAGAATAAACATCTTGAACATTGCAGGGTAAGAGCCTCTTTTGATCCTTTATTCCGTTCCTAATACATTACCCTTAAAGCCTCACAAGCAATTGAGCTAGCAAAGGAACCCTCCTGGGAGGCTGGAAAGGGTTGTGTTAATAAGCAAGAGTATCCTGATGTTCAGACAAAACCTCCCATGTTCCAATTTGCACCCATTGCCTCCGATCCTGAGTATCACTGAGAATAGTCTGCTTCCATTTTGATTGGACCCTCCCATCAGGTATTTATATATATTAACAAGATACCCCTGAGTCTGCTGCTCTTTCTCCAGGCTGAACAGTCTCTCAGCTTCTCCCTTCATGCAGGATGCTCCAGGTCTTTAATAATCTTTGTGGCCCTGAGTGGACTCATTCCAGTAAGTACACATCTTTCATGCACTGGGCAGCCCAGCTTGATGTAAAGTCGTGCTGACTGTTTCCATCTGGTCTCAAAGTGGTTTCCACGTAGTTCTGGTCTATCATCTTCCTCGGGACTGAGCTGAGACTGACCACTTCAGGTCCCCCTGATGCTCCTTCTTGCCCTTCTTGAAGACAGAAGTGACACTTGGTCTCTTCCAGCCCTCAGGAGCTCACCCAGTGGCTTTGACCTTTCAATGGTGATGGAGAGTTTTCTCACAGTGACACCAGCCAGATTAGCACTCCTGAGCGTGTTCCATTAGGTTCTAAAGATTTGCATATTCCCAGCTGGCTCAAATATTCCCTAACCTGTTTCTCCTTTACCGAAAGTACACCTTTGATACTCTGAAATTTCCAGCTTGCCTCAGGGGCCTTGAATAACTTAAAGTCACTTTTACCAGTAAAAACTAAGGTGAAAAAGAGTCTGAGCTCCTCAGCTTTTCCATGTCCTTTGTCACCAGGTATCATCCGTAATCTGACCAGAGGATTAGATATGTGCAGTACTATTAAGGAATTGGTTTTGTGCTGATGTGGAACCTGAACAACCCTTTTATACCCATATGGAGTTTCTCTCAATAATTTCTCCATTGTGTTGGTGATGCCCTGGCTCTGGGGGAGGTGAATCATGGATGCTGCTCATCCCTTTTTCCTCCTCCTCCTTGTTCTTCCCTTTTCTCAACTCATCTTTAAAATGTTTGCTGCCTACAAAATAGCTAAGAGGAAAATTCTTCTGAGTAAACTGTGGAATCATCTGTTTGTACAAGATTTCAGCTGCTTTGAAGGATTTTCTCCTTTTATTAAGGTGTTAAACAGCTCTTGTGGGAAAACTAGAATTTTGCACATATAATTAGGAAGGTATGATACTTTATTTCTGGAGATGCATAGTCAAGAGCTGGGAGATTTTGGCACTTACTGAAACAAATAGCTTTTGAACATCTGAAATTGCTCCTGAATGTATTTTGATTACAGTGTGAGCATGGCAATAAAAGAATCCCTTGAGAGAGAAAATATCTGGGTTCAAATATTAATATTTTTTGGCTGGAAACTGATTATCTCCCAAGACACAGCTGTTAGGTTTCTCATTGATAAACCTTTCTATTGGCTTGAGAAAAGAGCTAGAATCTGCAAACAGGGGGCTGAGCCCTGTTTTAGGCAGAAACAATAGTTCTTCCCACACTGGTCAGCGAAAAACTCCCTTTTAGCCTCCAACATGATTTTGGATTTTGATCCCAGAGCATTTGCATTTTTCCATGCTATTGAATCCTGCTCTTGACTCTGCAGGCATCTCCTGTGCACACTGTGATTCCAGATCCTAGCACTGCCTGTCCGTTGAGATATCCCTTAAACCAGTATCAGGTCTGCTAACAGAGGGACAGGAACTGTTTTTATTGCACTGACTTAGGGAGTTCAAGAGGAGCTGAATCTACAACCAGAACTCTTTTCTTCTTTTTAACGGGGTTATGAAACTTTGTTCTGCTTTTCTGAATAGAAACAGAAGTTTTTCTCTCAATTTTTTGCCTTATGACAAATGACTGAGTTTGTGGATATTGTCAATACTTGATATACCCTTACTAATTCTGCCAGCTGCCTCCCAAGTGTTTTGGTAACTGCATTTTTTGTTGTTGTTGCTCAAGCCCACATTTAGGGCCAAGATTGTTAATATTTCATTAAAAAGTAAACACGCTGTTACTGACAAAAAGCTGTAAATGGGAAGCCAGATGCCCTTGAAGTCTCAGTACTGTCCCCCAAACTGCACACTCTCTATTTTTTACTTTCATAAATTTTAGAACAATCTGATGATTTTTGAATCTTTGGCACTGACAAGGCTGGAATTACATTAGTCTTTTAGAGCTTTGGGGATTTTATGAATGTTCTCAAACTGCAAAACAGTTCCCCCATCCATAATGTGAGTGCAGTTCATAAAAGGAAAAAAATCCATTAACATTAATGAGGCAGTTAAATATAAAAAATAAAGCCCCACTATGAGAAAATCTCTAAAAATTATATAGCTGTTTTTTAATGCTACTAGTCACTCAGACACTGTTTATGGAAATTCAGTGTTCTTTTGTATAGCCAGAATCAGGGCACTACAGAATAACCAAAGATGAACCTTGGCCTCTATTCCCTCAAAGTTGTCTTCATACGGAAAAACAAACAAAACCCCCCAAAAACCACCCTACACACAAACCACACACAAAACAAAACAAAGCAAAACAAAAACAAAAACCAAAACCAAGCAAACAAAACAACAAAAAAAGGGAAAGGGTTTGATCTCTAATTAACTTCAGCAGTTTTTCTTTTCCCAAAAGTGAACGGTTTATCCAATATATTGCTTATCTTCTTCACCCATCAAAGACAAACTTGCCTTCCGCTCCTTGAACATTTTAGGGAAATATTAAGCCAAGATAATGTAAAAATTAGAGAACACAGCAGTGCCACCACTTTGTGCCGTCCAATACAAAGCATATCCTCTGATATATTCAGCAATTAAATGGCTTCAGCTGGTCTGCAAACTTAGAGCACTCTGGCTCTCAGGATCACTTGTTTACCTACATCCATCTCTGTAAGTAGCATAGTGAAGCTTATAAAGTTAATCCAGGTTACTAACAGACATAAAGTCAAGCACACAGTAAAACTATGAAAGGCCTAGGGCAGAGTTCAGAGCCAACTGAAATGATTTTGCCTTTGAGAAACAAGGCAGGCATATCTAATAGTTAAAATAGAATAGTCTAGCAAAATGAAATATGTATAGGTATGCGTATGCAGTCTCATGATAGTAATTAGTCTTGCAAAGGGTAAGCACTGTTCAAAGTACTTAGAAAAAATTACTAACAACCTCAGATAGAGGTTGCTGTCAAATAGAATAGAACTAACTGTGATTGAGGTCTGTAGCAGTAATTGATACAAACATTGACATTAATGCTGAGATACTTACATGGAAGAATTCAGCACCTCATAAACCTCTTTCCATGCAAAAACTGACCTTTAAAGCTAATGACAGAGTTGCTTGTCTCTTGCATGGGAATTCAGCATGACCAGCGCTGCTTTCTACCCAACTGCTGGAATGAACCCCTTTTAATCCTTTTTCTATGTCTTTTTTAGGACAGTTGTAGCTCATAATAATGATAAAACAATAACAAAATGGAATACCATTACATCTTTAATCAATAAAATGTCCTTTCCTGAGTCTTGTCTGAATAGTTTGTGCTAGAAATTGGCTGAGATCACTGCAAATCAGTATAGTAAAATGATGTTGACCAGTTCCTTTGTACAAAATGAAGCAATAAAGAGCTTTTCTGTTAACTTTATGTTTTTATTGATAGATGCCATACTCGAGACCACACACATTGCCATTATATATGAGAAAAAGCATAGCTGTTTGAACAGACAAAAGTTAAAGTGCAGTTGATTCATTGGCTCCTTTAAGAGGACTGGCATCTGGACCACATGCACTTCAAAGTCAAATGCTGTACTGAGATGTGCTGCTTTGAAGTACAGCTGCTGATCCAGACAAATTTTGGAGCCTACACCAGCATATGAATCTGCTGTACTCTGAAAAAAAAATCTATTTCAGATGCCAGTTTTTACTCAGTTTAGAAAATTGCTGTCTGGATCGGCTGAACTTCAAAGCTGAACATCGCAGTGCTGCGTTTCCCTTTGAAGTACAGCTAATCCAGATAGTGGATTTTCTCTCCCTCCTTTTTTTTTTAAAGTAGTTAAAATTGGCATCTGACCTTACTAGTATTTCTCCCTACCATCTGCACATTCTTTTCCCTTCTTCCTTATTTCCTCATCTTTTGACCTCTGGAAAATACAGCAGGATTCACAATCTTGTTAGCCCCTGCACTACCAAAGCTACTATAAAGGGGGTGGTTGTGGGGACAGCCAATATCAAGTTACATAATGGACAGTGGCCAATTACTGCACATGGTTTGTCAAATAAAGTTTTTAAAGTTTGTTAAATAATACTTAATTTTACCATCCAAGAAAAATAAAGCTCAAAGCACATCTCTTGTAAATGTTCGCATTCAAAGCATTTGTAAAGACATTCTCATGGTTCCGCTAACTCATATTAACAGACATTAGCACTGGTTTAAAAAGTAGCTGAGCTTGATAGCATTTCAACCTTCAGAAATTTTCAGTTACTTTGTCACAGAAAGGTCTCCTTCACAGGCAAGTCAGGAAAGCCTTAAAGGAAATGGTTTTACTAGAGAAAGAACAAGATTACTACAGGCAGAATTAGCACAGCTTCTGGCAAGGGGGACCAAGGGTAAATGCAGTGCCCTCACCAGAACACTCTCCCATACAATACAGACATCAGGGATCCTGCCGTTTGCTACTGTATTAAAGGACAAGTCATAAAAAAATGTTGCACCCTGTTCAAAAGACAAAAACAAAGCAAAAACCCCCCACCCAAATACATGCTATTACAAGAGGATAAATTAATGACAGCATCTCTCATTTACTGAGAAATAACTCTGGAGAGAAAAATGACTGGACAATCACCAGCATTTTATTTACACAGATCATGAGACATGTCACTCAGGTGGTCTGTTCTTGTCAGGCAGTCTTTAATTAGAAAATTCCTAGAGAGAACTCATGCTCCCACTAGTTGCTTATTAAAAACTAAAGACAAAAGGAATTGGTAGAAAAGCCCAAGGAATGGACAGAGAACTCAGATTACACTGAAAGGCAAGAGTCAGCTGCTGCTAGCATAGGGAGAGACACTCAGGATGGGATGCTGGATTTTGACTGAAAAACTCTCGGTGCTGTTACTAGTGAGTATTTTTAGCATTAAAAAATCTAATTGGATAGATATAAATATTTTAAGCTTGTTTAAAAGATATTTTATGGTTTGCTTACAGTAATACTCCCAAGCTTAATGTAAAACTTGCTATAAAATATTCAGCAGCCTTTTTATAACTAGCCTTAAAAACAATTTAAAGTCTTAGTGTTTTATTTTTAATTATTTTTAAGTCAATGTACTTTAGTCCTCAGATAAAGGGAGCAGGGGTTTGAAATTCTAATTAAAATTATATTCCGATTTATTTTCAGACAGTTTGGTGAATTGTGTACAGGGAGCAGAGAAAGGAATTTCCTTCGCTCTTAATTCCCTCAAATTCTGCGATTCTTTAATTTTAGCATTTATTTTCTTTGTAGAGACCAGGTTAAGGCCTGTGCTTAGAAGCAAGTTTACCATGACACAGTAAACATCATTTATATCCTTTACTGGTGATCTGGGGGTAGGACTGTAACCCTGGCTTTGTTAAAACATAGCCTCATTCCAGCAGGCATTTTTGATTTCTATCATCTGTCATCAGGAACTGCATTGCACACTGATTTTGTAACATCTCTCAGATTCTCTTAAAACCATAACCATAACCACTTTTATATGCATTAAAAAATACTATAAATGTCACTAATCTGTAGCCTCTCTGCTTTGTAGCTGGTGTGGCTGGGACTCAACTTCTATTTGTTTATTGATACCTTCCACTGGTACGAAGATGACAATGCTTACATTTATACACGGATTATGCTGGGAGTAAGTATGAGTTTGATAGTTAAAGGGCTTCACAAGAAGAATGCATCGTAGTTTGATTTTATTTACATCCTTCATAAGACTTTTGCCACTTCAACAGTAATTTTCCAGTATAAGAGTATTATATTAATATAGCGTTTTCTTTCTTTTGCTCTTCCTATAACAAGCTTGTAATTTAATTTTTTTATGCTGTTATATGTACAGTCAACCCTGGCTTGGGCAAGAGCTTCTGCAACGTGCCTTAATTTTAACTGCATGCTAATCCTGTTACCAGTCTGTAGAAACCTTATTTCATTCTTAAGAGGAGCAAGCATTGTAAGTACCATTTCTCAAATAGCCATATTATCCTCTCTTTTTTATTTCTGTAGTTCAGCAGTATTATCCATATCAAACATTTTCCAAGGAATTTTAATTTTTGATAGAGAAGCCTGTACACTATTGCCTAGTTATTACGGTTTAAATTGTCAGTATTCATGACTGAAGAGAAACAAATGACTTGTTTAACACAGTGCTCTAAATGCAACACTGATTTTGGCAGCTGCTGCATAGCATGGTGTCATGAAGAGAAAAGTGAGAAGCTACAAAAAAGGGACATAATAATGCCACTTGGCCAAATGGAGAAAATTCATATCCATCATGTGTATTCTCTGTAGCTGAAAAGTGAAAATTGGAGAAATAAAATGTTCAGATAGATAAAATGATTCTAAGGATAATAATGAACATTTTTAAACACTTCTTTCTGAGTGGCCACCACTCAGGTCTTCATTTGTGGTAAATGCATTTTTGTAACAGAGGCATTCACATTAACCTTGGAATCACACATAGGAAGTATTTAAGGCTTTAGCTCCATTAGCTATAACTTCAGCTTACATTGAATTATTATAGTCAGAGCAGTCCCAATGCCACATGTTTGGGTAAAAAATCACTGATCACTTCATGACTCCAGGAACAACAGGAATTCAGAAATTGCAAGATACAGTTATTTTATAGTTAAGCTGGTTCTTATTTCAGTTCTGCAATTTTTTTGTTTCTGTGATTGTTAGGCTTAGATGTTGAGCAGTCTTTAGGCTGGTAATCAACACGTACGTAATTGTTTGAGTTCAGGAGTTAAACATTTACAAAAACAAAGGGAAAAGGTGTCCTGGCCTTCTGAATCAGTTTGTGAATTAGCACGGAATATATGCATACCCACTTAGATGCTGAGTAAGAACTCAGAGAACTGGAACTCTTCTCATAGATAATATTTTGCTCTTCTGGACAATATTCTGCTCTTGAGGAGCATGGTACAGAGCAACTTGACTGCTCCAGCATGGCCAGCACCAGGCTGGATCCAGTGCCTGTCCAAGGAGATGCTGTGTATTGACATCACACCCTGTGGTGCTCCAGATTTTTGGAAGACTTATTAGCTGGCAAACAATGTGGATACATGCCAGGACCTTTGGCATGGTGCCATGCCAGGTCATGTGAGCAATCCAGACACCCACACCACCACTCAGAGACTGAATTCTGTCCGTGAGTGCTGTCTGGGTTCCAGCAGAGTGTGTTATTTTTGGCTCAGTGCAGCCAGCCCCTGGCCCCAGGCTGGCTCTGCACTGGGGTGCCCAGCTGGCCGTGAGCACGGCACTGTCAAGCCCTTCCAACAACGGGAACGTGGCTCAGGAATACACATCAGTAGGCAGCCACCCAAGGTCTAGACAGCCTCACCCTCTCGGGGTGTGCATTTCCTGAAAGCAGAGAAAATGTTTTCATTGCAAGCTGGCTTTGCCAGCACTGCAGCTCTGTTGTGCTAAGCTCACAAAGCAGTGGTGGCCAAGCCTGGTGTCCTTATAGCAGCAAATGAGTTAATGTCAGCTCGGATAAACCACTCACAAATCACAGCTATGTGTAGCAGAGCTTTATCAAACCCTTTTTTGAGGCCCTATGTAGGATGAATGGCTTCAGAAACCCTGGAGTTGCCACTCAGGAAAGTTACTTGAGTCCTAAAACTAACCCAAAATTTCTACTGAATTCCTTCAGCATTCCATTTTCAAATGTACTGAACTATTCTCCTCTCCAAAATGTGAGTTGTAAGCACCAATAGGAATGATATAAAACAAGTTCTGCTTTTTCACCAAGTACTGTGGAGGAGCACTGAGGAGACAGCTTGACAAAAACATCACATTTCACAAGATGGTTGCCTATGGAATAGCGTTAAATGCAAGTAAGCTTTTTTGGTTTTATTTTTCTCTTCTTTGCCTTTGAACTGTTTTGAACTTCACAGTGATTCTGCCTAATGCTGTAATCCCCATCAGCTCTGAGATGTGATATTTTAGTGCAATCATTTGTTGACTGCAGCTTTAAATGTGTGTAGGAGTCCCATCTGATTAACTATTTGTAATCTTCTTTGCTTGAGAAGAGTTTGACTGTTAAGGAAATAAACTTAGTAAACACTAGTTGCCACTTAGTTAATCTGACCAACTTGTGTGCTCTTAAAACTTAGGGTAAATAACTGCCATTGAATCCCCGAGCGTAGATGTTTGGGAAGATTCTGTAAGGAAATAATGCTTGAGTCCCACCACACATCTGCCCACCAATACATCTTCACTAATTTTTCAACCAGCCAATAAATTTATTCTGAATTTCAGAGAGGCAGGTGTCTCAAAAACAATGGATTTCTAGATAGTTCTTTTTAGTAGGTCCAGGAAACTAATGGCCCCTTGATGGAGAAACAGCAACTTGGGGTCAAAATTTATCTATTCTGTTGGTCCTAGTGACTTACTGAGGTGTTTGTTTACCTGGCTGGGGAAAAGACATGGCACCTTTCCTGTTTTCTGTAAGTAGTAAAAGGGCCTGGAGAAGACTGAAGTTTGTAGGAATTCAGAGGACATGAGAGGAACAGGAGATAGCATGAGGAAAAAGGATGTACAGAGAGGAATGAACAAGAGCCCATGTGAAGAAGGACATGAGCACACAGAGATGGACAGGTATCTGAGATAGATAGATAGATAGATAGATAGATAGATAGATAGATAGATAGATAGATAGATAGATAGATANATTCTCTTAGAAAATGGGAAGAAGACAGAGGAATTAATCAGGGCTATTTGCAAGCATGAGATGTTGCAGGGTAACTGTTCTACCCCCAGGCTGTCAGGGTGGATTCTGGTCCCAATATCTTTTCCAGCCTGCATGAGGGAGCTGCTTTTGCGTGTATATGCTGCTAATGTCCTCATGCAGTGAGACAAGAACATAAAGTCAGGACTGCCAACAGGAACCAATAGCTAAGGTTTGTCTTCTGCATGTCACGCCAAAGAATTCCCAGGGGAAAGCTACAGGATGCAAACATTCATCTTACAGTGTATTATGATTAATTACTTATCTGTGATGTCCACTCATTCATCAGAGATCAGTTTCACCACAGAACAGATTCTTACAGAGTGCAACATTGCTTCTTTAATTAATAAATCAACCTAGGAATATAAATTAAGCAACTTTACTTGGTGTATAAAAGGTTATGTTCCAAAAAGAAAGCAAAACTGCACAGTCAACCCTTTTATGTTTTGGGTTTTTACATTAATATTAAAATATTTGCTAGTGCATTAATGTGGACAGTTGGGGAAGTGCAAGTCTATCAGAAAAGTGATTACTTTAATGGTTTCACTAATTTCAAGGAAAAAGACACAGAAGCCAATATGAAATGACAGAAGGCATGATCATATAATTCTCATTTAAATCAGACTCTAGGGAGAAATCAAGGGTTCATTTTTGGGTTGTTGTTTAGACAGGTTGACTTTTTTTTCTAAAATATAAAACAGAAAAATAGTTGAGAAAAAAGATACAACACAGGGAAGTCTAATAAACAAAGCATGACAACCTATGAATTCCTGCTTCCTTAACAGTCAAGTGAGAAACATTTATCATATTTGGAAAAACACTACATCACTGTATAGTCAGACTTGTGTAAAGAATGGCCAGAAACTGAATTGCCTGAAATTCAATTTTAAGTTCATGGAAAAATAAAATCTACAGAACCCATTGTGACAGAAAAGCAACATTTCGGAGTGGTACCCACAAGTACGCTGAATCGTTTTCAATAAAATCTAAGAGTGTTAAATAGATGCCATTTTCTTCTCAGCTGACACATTATTTATCCTAGTGCTACCTATATTGCCTTTTATTACACAAAAACATAGTCAACTCCTATTAGTCTGTTGCAATTTAGTAATTCTTAGTTAAATGAATGTTCACCCGTGTATGATCAATAGACTAAATGTGGCAGCAAGAAGTTAAACCAATTTGAGGATCAGATCAGTAACTTAGTCTCACAATATAAAATTATAAACTCCTTTATTATTAAAGTAACATGTATTCATCTTGGCTTGCCAGGTGGTGTTATTCCAGCACGTTTATTTAATAGCGTGCTAAAAATAGTCAGTGCAACATTAGTATTGTCTGGCTTCTAAGAGGCATCTAGCTCAGCTGAGGTGTGCCTGGCCTTGGAAAAAGTACATCTGTACCTTTAATTTTTCATCAGCTCTAATACAAATTCAAGAGCAGGCTTTAATTGGCCGGGTCATAAAGGGATATAATTAGCGACTAGTGGAAGAGGGAAGTTGGAGGAAAGAGAGAGAGTAAACAATGCTATCTATAATCAAGGGCATCATTGAAAATTCAGTAAAGGGAATTCTGCTTAGTTTGGCTTCCTGCGTTCTGCATGCCTGTCTCTGATAAGAGCTGTCTGGGAGTTATTCAGCCACTAATAAATCTTCCTTATAGACCCGTAACTCTGCTAGAATAAAATCAGAGTTTCATGCACTCTCCGTTTGATCAGTGCAAATAATTCTTGGCTATGTAATGGAAAAGTGAATTTTCAGTTGAGACACAGTGGACTGAAACTTAAAAGACACTACAAGAGATAGTAATAATGTTTTCTACAACACCTACCTCTTACTGTACTGTTTTTACCCTGTCAAAAAAGCATATTCATAAATTTTATGAAGTGGGGAGTGTTGGGGGGATTTTTCTTTTTTTACTTTGATATGTTGGGCTTATCTTAAAAAAGAATCTACTTGCATTGTTTTGGTGTTTGCAGAAAGGTCATATAGATATTTTGCTCCATCAATCTTTGACTTGTGATATTAATAAAGTGTAAGCAATTTGGGGAAAATAGGGGAAGGACAGCAAGGTTGTTTGGAGTTAGGGTGTTTGAAATGGTGGTTCCTGCTCCTTAAAAATTCCAGCAATATGTTCATCTTTAAAAAAATGAAAAGTGCAGAAAGAAGTATGGTGATGGCCGGTGTGTTTGGCTTCTGACAAGCACTGAAAAATCTATAGCTAAAAATACTAGGAAACCTTTCCATTTTCAACCACTTTTTGGTAAACTATGTGAATGGTTTTGGTGACCTGAGTCACATTTTTGTATAAGTGTTTAAGTTTTCAGGGAAGAAGATACTTATCTTCAAAAGAGGTTTAGCTGATACTTCAGTGTTATATTTCCAGAAAATACAAAAAATCAAACTTCCATTAAATGTCTTTTTTTTTCCAGTCTTCAAAAAAAAAAAAGACAAAAAACGTTTGAAAACATCTTTTTTGAGGGGAAGGAAACAATATTAAATTGAAGATTATAGGCTTCCATAGGCTTCCAGCTAGGATAAAACAAGTCCAAGTCTTGTTTGTCTTTGATGTTTATAACCATTCTTAAAATACAATGCAAGCACATGTGTGGTCACTATTTTAATTTTTATACAACCTGCACCTTTTTAGTCTACAAAGACATAATGAAGTTGAATTAGGGGTTCTGAATAACTAAGAATGGCACAAGACAGTGGGTGGCAAAAAAAACCCCAGCCTTGGTCAGGGGCAGAATTCTCCATTCCTGGGTTATCTGCCTGCAAAGTTGCTCTCTTTGTTGTGGGCAGAAAGGCCAGGATTTGACCCTTTGACTTTATCATTATAGGCTGGTTAATCAAAATGTTTAACTGCTAGCAGCAAGCTCCAATTTGATTATTATCCTGTACAGGCATGCAGAAAAAGAGAGTGAAATCTTGTCCACAGATAAACACATGAAATTTCTGTTTAGTTCAATGAGAGTTGTGCATGCTTCACTGAAGGCACAATTGGCTGAATAAGAGTAGCTAAATTGACCATACTTTCAAGATAATTTAATTACATCTCTTTGTATTTAAGGATATGTACAGTAAACACCATGATCTAATAGCAACCCTTTTCCTCCCTCTCTCCTTCCAATAAAGTCTTTTATTTGATCTCAGAGGTGGACTAGATAGAACATCTCAGGGTCAAATACAAATTAATGTATGTTAAGTGCTTCAGAGGTTCCAGATGTCATTAAAAACAACAAAAATCCTTCAGTCTTCTAGAACTGTTGTAAAAAAGAACTTTGTTTAAAAGATTGGGTGATTTATTCCATATGTTATATTTGGACATGCAGAATGAGGAAAAAATTGAACCGAAAATTCTGAGACCTAGTCCCTTAAACTTTGCCCTCGTAGTTAACTTAGATAAGTGGTGCAGAGGAAAGAACGACAAACTATGGTATGCTCAGATTTCAGAAATCTGCATATTAATTTTGGAATTGCTTAGTAAATTCTATACACTGCAGATGCAAAGACCTTCAGAAAATGCAGTTTAGGGATGTAAAATATTGTAGTTAATGGCAATGTGTTCAGTGCCAGACTTTTATTCTGCTACAACTATTATATATTAAATGAACCACACTGAAAATGGAATTAGATTTTTGCATTACACTTACCATCCAGCTGTAATTCATTTTTAGATTACATCATTTTTTGCTAGCAGCCCAAAAAATCCCTCAGAAGTATTAATCTAATATGACTCCAGGCAATATATAATATCATGGGAGCCTCAGGTAAACCAACATATTCTGTACATCATTAGTTTGAATGTAATATTTTTCAACGTATCATTATGCTCTGTACATTAACATCCACCACAGAATAGCTTGCAGAAAATAAAAACAACAACAACAACTGTCTTGTTCATTCTGGAAGTCTTCTACACTTGTAATATCCTCTACCTGTCAGATGAAAGCTGGAGAGAATGTCACCCAGAAGGGAAGGTGTAGTAGATCCCCAAGAAGAAGGTATGATGATGTTTCCATTGACAGAAACACAGGGAAACAGAACAATGTGCAGATGGAAAAACAGTATCCTCTGCAGAAAAATCCTGCTAGGCTAGGTTGCTGGAAGTGAACCTCTTCTTCCAGGGGAAAGTTGCAACATGAGTACTCCTCATCAGCTATAGTCTCAAGACCTTGAGAAACTATACCCATTCAATCCATTTTTTTTCTGTCCAAGACTAGAAATACTCTGTTAGGAAATGTGGGCCTCTGTCTGTCTGGAGAAAACTAGTGCCTCCTTTCATTCTCAACACTCAGCATTTACCAGATAGCATTAGATATCTTGTCACTGCTGATATGACTAGAACTTGTGCAAATCATGTAGAATCCTTCACTTTGGGGAAAGTGCAAGATTTTGTAGCTTTCTAAAGAACAGAAATGTCATCATTTCATGTGAATATTTTGTAGTCTGCAGTATCACTTTAAAAAAATCTACTGTTCTGAAAGTGAAAGGGAGAAAGTGTCTTTTGTTATGAACACAGATTCAAACCTCCGTAATTAGTCAATGTCACAATTCCAAATGAGCATAGATAATCTGCAGCTGACTGCAGGCAAGCTCTGGTAAAACAGCACTATGGATCCTAACTGTATGAAACTCTCTTGGTCCCTAGGCTATGGGGACTGTTACGTCGTACCAGAGTTATAAAGAGCATCCTGTAGGTATAGAGGGCAAGAGGCCCAAGTAACAGTAACCATCAGTAGATACCAAAATAAAACTGCTTAGTAGGAGTCCACTTAGAGACTCATTGTCAGGGTTTTCCATCCTTTGAAAGTTTTCTTTACTCTTTCCCTTAGCCCATACTAGACAATGTGCAGTGTGTGACTCCACAACTTAGCAAAGACAGCAATCTGTTACCCCACACTCCTGTCCTACGAGCAAGCTCTTTCAGATGTCAAAGAAATCAGGTCTTCATCAAGCAGTGACTTGGTTCCCTTCCAGCTGGATCAGATAACATCCTTACCAGGCCAACACATCTGTTCTGAAAGAAGCCCCTTGTAGGAAGACTTCCTCCCTTCCCACTCAGCACTTACATGTGCTGTTACACTTAAACACATAAACAGTGTTTATACACTGCTTGCACACCAGTTGTACACTGGGGAACAGATTGCCACAGCCCCCACACATCTGCCACCTAAACCATGCAGCTCAGAGCTTCTTGGGCTCTTGGGTTTTGACAGTCTAAATCCACACATCTCATTTTCTGCTTGTGGTCCAGTGCCACCTTCCTTCCAGTGTCCCAGCACTGCTGCGGTGCTGGGAGCACACTCTCATGCACAGGCTCAAGAAAGTATCTCTCGCCTGGTGCTGGCAAGATTGTTTCACATGCAGGACCTGATCCATAACAACACGTGCAGGCTGTGCCAGGCCACTGAGTCCAGCACCCTGTGATGCCCACAGACTCGTTACACACACAGTTTCATAAAATGACCAACCTTCGGCTGAAAGCTGCTTAGATTGCTTGAGCCCATTATCCCCTTTATTGAAAGGTTATTTTAGAGTCCTATTCCTTTGATGTCTTCAATCTGTCTTCTAATTTCCAGGCTCATTTTATCTCTCTGCAGTTCATACCCATTTGGATTCAGTCTCCATCCTGCTGAAGCTATTCCAGCTTGTATAAATAATTTATTATTCATTGGGCCAAAGATTCGGGAGAAATGGGAGGTTGATTTTGCAGTTTGGGTGTTCAGGATATTCACTTGGGATGTCTGTGTCAATAAATATCGGATTATTTTTATTAAGGGCTTCATCAGGAGACAGCTCAAAAGTGAATAACCAGTCAACCCAGTGACTAGGACATGTGATTTGGTTTAAAGCCTTACTTTAAATTTAATGTAACAAGGATTTTAAAATAGGTCTTTCATCGCCCAGTGAATATCTAAGCATGAGGCAATGAGGTGAAGCAGGTGTCAGGGAGTGGTGGGGGGAGTCCCTAAGTTAACATTACATTTTGAATGAAGTGCATCCTGACAATCAACCAACCACAGAACAGATTCTTCTACTGCTCTAGAAGAATCACCTCAGAAGCACAGAGTGAAAATAGCCTCTCTTCAGCTTGGACACATGGGATAACCTACTGTTGGGGGAAATGTTTTACCTTTTTGCACTGGCTGCTTTAACCATTTCCATGGCCAGCATCCTGCTTTAACTCTTGTTCCCATGGACACAGCTGTGCCCAGGTGCTGAAGAGGAGCTGGACTGCAGCATGTGGAGCGAGGAAGCCCACTAAGTGGATAGGCACATAGACAAGATCCTTATGCATTTAATCCTGTGTTTACATCTATGATTAAACAGTGACTAGTATAATAAGACATTACTTTCATCCACATAGTCACAATTTTTAAAAAAGGGGAGAAAAAGGCAAGAAGAAGAAAGAAGGAAAAAAAGAGAAGAGAAGAGAAGAGAAGAGAAGAGAAGAGAAGAGAAGAGAAGAGAAGAGAAGAGAAGAGAAGAGAGAAATAAAAGAAATTTTTTTAGAATATTTTTCAGGGAAGAAGATCATATTTGGTTTACTACAAATACTGCCTTTTAGAAAGGTTTTTTAAATGGTCAGGGACAGAAACAGATAACCACTGAAGGAGGGATGATAACAGGAAGCTAATTATAAAAACTAGAAATAGCTGTACTGTAAACATATAATTATCTTTCATTGTCATTTTTTCATCCTTTGGCATTTAATATCTTGCATTAATTACAACTTTCATGTAATGGATTTGAGAATCTCTCATACTGAAAAATGAAACTCTGCACCTAGCTTGATTACAACTTTATCTATATTAGCCAATAATAAAACAAAGTCCTTCCTTTTCCATTCTTGAAATTAGGCTCTTTCCACCCAAGAAAATAATTACAGGGGAGTTCTTACTTCAATCTATGGCATTTTTCTAAACTGGCCATTTCATATACATTTTGGGAGCAGGCCAGAAGCAGAGGCAATATGTGGTACTCAGGACAAATCAGGTCTAACGCAGCAATTTTCTCTTCTCCCTTTAAATCATAGTTCCTGTGGCTTCCCTAGGCTCCACTTGCATAAAGTAATGCTACAGCTACTTGTTAATAGGGGACAGATTTTGAAAGAATCTCAAGTGCAAGTTGCAAACTGGTCCCTGCCTAAGCCAGTCAACTCAGTGTCCTGTGTAGCAAGGATAAACCATGGCGTATCCTAGTATATTTATTAAAAATAGGTATTTTAGCCATTGTACTTTATTTCGAACAATTTAAAGTCAGAGGCATACACTTTTTTATCAACTCGCAAGAGATCCTCCTTTGATGGCACTGGTGACTGCAGGGCACTTGACTGTAAACCTGGGAGGTGACCCTGGAGCTGTTCTATCCTCTCCACTGTGAAGCAGTCTCTTCATATTAGACATGCAGTTGATAAAATTCTCTTTTTATTGTCAGCTTAATCCATGCAAAACTCTCAATTTATGCCTGAGCTTTTCAAATAGTTCACAGCGTGCATAATGAAGTTCCTTCTGGCACTGTGGGCACATACAAGGGTGCCTGTAATTTCACACCCCTCTCTCTCTCCTGCAGCCATTCATATTGTTGCCCACTCCATCAACATTGAGCGGTATCATTCCAGCCAGTCAAAAGAAGCTGGAGAGTTACGGAATAAACTTTCTGGTCTTGGCAAGAGCCCAAATGAAAGCTACTTGAACCCAATCAGGACCTATGAAACAGTAAGATGTCACTTTTTAGGTTTCCTCATCCAAAAAGCTTTCCTCTGTGAATTCTATTGTCAGTAAAACTGTATTTCAAAGCCTTTTAACCAGAGCGAGAAGGTGCTGCCAAAGGTTAACCTCAATTTCAGCTGAAAACACTTACTCAGAGCTGCAATTTTCAGGTTACTAAGCTCAAAGAAATGTCTATAGTATTTTAATTAGTTTGTCAGGAGACAGCTGGTGGGGGGAGGATAAGGAGTGTTGTGAAGAGTAGACAATTAAATAAACCTGCAAAGAATTTTAAAAAACCCCGAAACTAAACTATCAATACATGGAACAAACACAACTTCTTTTCAGAAAGAAAAATAACCAAACAGCAATAGCACTTCACAATATTTCTTCCGCATTTGCTGTTTGTCTCTCCCCATGGTGGTGCAGCACCTTCCCAATCTGGGGGCTGATTCTGCCTCGTTAGGTGTCGAGTGTGGCTGCTCAGGGAAGAGCACCTTCAAAACCATCCAGAGGGTTGCTGCACTTAGGAAGTAGTGTAGGGGGAAGCTAGAGCTGCTGTGTGCTCTTCAGAGCTGAGCAGAGCTACAGGATCCTCAGCCCATAAATGGTTCTGCTTGTTTTGGGGACAAAAGTGACTGTGCCTCCTGTCCACTTTCTTGGATAACCCACAACAGCATTATAAGCGGAGCATTCAGAGAATGCATGTAAACCATGCAAAAGTTAATCACCTTTTTTTTCTGTATCCCATAATAGCAGACATCACATTTATGCTATATGTTTCCTTGTGTAGCCTGTTTCACAGTTACATATTCCAGGGTTAAAACGTCCCCAGTGAGACTCCCATGGCATATTGTTCTGCTCTTTAGAAAATGCCCACAGTCAGCATGAAACAAGGGCTGCCTGAGCACCCTGGACTGGTGCTCTTTCAAAGAGGGGTGTGCTCCACTGAAACAAGAAGCCAAGTGAGAAGATGGCTGGACAGCCATTGATAGGATTCAACAGGGCTTTTAAGCTGCAAAGCTTGTTCTGCTTTTCCTTGGTTCCTTTCCAGTTTAGATACCACGGGGTTTTCATCCTTCAAAATAAACAAATAAACAATTTCAAATTTGAAGAAAATCAAGCAAACTGATGTAGTCAGTGGTATGAATGCAAAATTCTTCCTGTTAGTGTTGACAAAACAGTCAGGTTTATCAGACCAGGACAGCGAGCCAAGGGCTCAGCTTCCTAGTCTTTCAGTACACCCAGTGACCACTTTCATTACATGCCCATGAGGTGCTCCCCAGGAGCAGAACAAAGCTCCCAGCTCTGAGCAGGAGCTTATCATCTTTCAGTAAGCAGGTTTTTTTCTCTCCACTAAGCGTTCCTATAGTGATATAATTGTGAGGTAGGCCTCTAATTAGTGTTAAGATCCTAAATACCCTTGAGGAGGAAGGCTAGAATATTTTGAGATTCTTTCTCAGATTCCTCACAGCAATACACTTCACAATTACCTTTCAATTTACAGCCTAGATTTTACTCTAACTTCTAATATTTATATTTCTTTTATCATTCACTTGTGTCTCAGTAGCTAAACTCACAATTAATAAATTATGAAGGGAAGCAAACAAAAGATTGTTTCTAAGTTCAGAGAAGAAAGTTCTGAGATCAACAATTCAGGCTTTCTTTTCAGTTTCATCCTATTGCCATTGAAGCAATGTATTAAGTGTCTTTGACATTTTGTCTTTTTTTATCTCAACATCCAAACTAGCCACTGTAGTGGAAATGTTCAAAATATCACCTAGATCAATCCTGTTAATATGTAATAGGATCTGAACACACTCTTCACAGGTGCCAATTTGAAAATGTGCTGTGTGCTGTCAAGTGTGAGCATTTGAAAGAATGATTTTACTGCAAAAAGTGACTGCAAAAATGGCATTGTGGAATTTTATCACCTTAGGATTTCCATATCAAATGAGTGCACTTTAAAAATACAATAGAGGGTTGGTTTTTTTCTCCTAGTGTATTAAGCTCTAAAACTGAAACAGGATCCAGAAGACGTGCTGGGCTCCTTCATTCCTGTGCATCAGCACTGGGAAAAGAGATATACATGCTTTGTAGGCCAAATGGGGACTTCATTTACACTCTGATGGCATATTTAGCTTGATTCTCAACTTGTATGTGAGATTTTTACTGTTGTTCTTCACGATTTGCACTTTATAGCTGCAATCAACATCTGACAGTTGTGTTCAAAATATATCTTCACTCTCACTTCAGTTTATTTTGGTGAGTTTAGACAGATACACCAGACCTGTGCTGACATCTGTGAGTCATGAACAAGAAGGAACATATTCCAGCCTAGCATACTGATGTTTCATCACTGACAAGTATAAAAATGTTAATATAAATACGTATTTGAAAAAATAAACCCAAGTATTATTCAGCGTATCTCCAGATAAATGTAAGAAACAGGTAACCAAGATAGGTTTTGTAGGTAAATGGGATTATGCCATCTTTGTGTACCATTTCAGGGCTGCCACAGGCCCACAAACTTTGAAGTAAACTAAGCACAAAAGAGTTCCACACCTTTATGGTTGCAGATGTCTTAGCATGTCACTTTATCACCCTCACATAAATTAAGGTGGTTTCTAAGGCTGTTTTCTTTATTAGACTTCTAGGTTTAATCTTCTCATTTCTCTAATAATTTTTCTTTATTTGTGACATACTTCCATTGAGGATGTAAGTAACCAAAATTGATAAAAGTATGAATGAGACTGTTTCATTTCCTCCTTTCAATTCCTGAAACAAGTGGCAGCAAATATTTAAACTTCTGTTTGGAATAAGCCTGGGTAGAAAGGGAACAGAGGGATGTCTTTCAATGCTGTTCTGTGGTAAAATGAAGGATGGTCTTGCCTCCATATCTTGTTCTGTTTTCTTCCTATGCTGAAGATTTTGGCTTCACGTGTAATAGTAGCAACAGTAGCAACAATAAAAGCAACAGAAATAGTAATAAAAATACAGTTGTAACAACAATAACTACTACTTCTAATCTAATAATGTGTTCTTATTCTAGAACACAACAGGACAAATACTAACCACAATAGCTGGAATAACTGGAGTTGTGATAACTGTGGCTTTAATTCTGATCATGACTTCATCCACTGAGCTCATCAGAAGGTCCTGCTATGAGGTTTTCTGGTACACCCATCACCTCTTTGTGGTTTTCTTCACTGGTTTAATAATCCATGGTATGGGGTAAGTGTTTGTGTAAACTACACGGGATATATCTACACAGTTTGAGATGAACACCATCCAAATCTACAGTCCTGTGCTTATACACTAACAAACTGCTGGGCTCTTTGGTGAGATTACAAAATGTGAAAACATTTTGAAATTAAAATACATCACTTTTCTGAGGAATGAAAGCATCCTTCAGTTTATTCAACCACTCTTCTACCATCTTAAAACCTATACCTTATCAATGAATGAACTTTCATGCTTGGGAGCTGAGGACGTTACAGACCAGGAATCAAACCTTTGTGGCTTCAAATTAGCAAGGGATAGACCTTACACTCATAGGTCTTGTAAGGCATTTTGCAAGAGATCTTCTCGAAGCTTGAGAAGCTTTCAGCATGTCATCTACCCTATTGCAGGTGTCTCTATGACCATTCTCCTCTGCCTCCATAAAAGGGAAGTGATTTTGACCTTTCTCTGCAAGGACCAGAACCCCAAATTTCCTCACCATGCAGACCTACTGTGTAGTAGTGCTAGGCACTATACTACAAAACAGGCTTAAATGAATACAGTAACAAACAACTAAGGCTTATGACTAGCCTAGTCAGATGGCTTTTATGGACAGAGATGATTTCCTGGTTGCTGTTTGTCTCCCTGTTCCTCATCACAATAGAAATGTCTGTCCTTTTAGTAGAGGACCCTGGTTCTTACAGTGAGGGACAGCAGATGCATGGGATCTTCCCTGAGAAGCTCAGGGACTGATAAATCCTCTGTCAATGTAGAGTGAGAGCGGGAAGGGACTTAGATCTGAAAACATATCCATCTTCTGTTCCCAGCTCCACTGCATCGTCTGCTTCTTCCTTGTGTGCTATCCTCCACTTCTTTTTCTCATTTCTGTGTGATAGCATTCATGTTAATCTACATTCACATTTTAATTCAGAGAGTGCAGTTTTGAGGCAAATCTCATGGTCTTCCTCACCCCCTGGACTTGGCTCATACCACAGTACAATCCCTGGACTGCATAGCCCAGGGTTTGAGGTGGAAATACACTGACAGGAACACATTGCTGTTGTTCCAAGAGCTGACAAGTGATCCATTCACAGGACCAAGCCAGAGCTAGTCCTAAGCCCTAGGCAGCCCTCAGTCATGTCCAGTGAGGGGCCCTCAACAAAGATTGCTTTGCTCCATAGACCTTTTCCTGCTGGCTAGCTTGTGTGCACATGGCTGCAAGCTGTAGTTAAGATTTCAGATCTGAGGACAGTCATTTGGTGTTCACAGAATCACAGAATGGTTTGTGTTGGAAGGAACATTAATGACCATCTAGCTCCAACTCTCCTACCACAGGAAGGGACATCTCCCACTAGGCCAGGTTGCTAAAAACATGATCAGCCTGTCCTTGTGACCATAATACACTTTTTATGTCTATTTCATAAAATATTCAGAGGCTATTGCCCACCACTGAAGTATGAACAGACCACAGTTCTTTGACAGAGTGGAACTTCCCAGCCCACAGCAGTGTGTGCATGTGCCCATTCTCTGGAGGTACATGGACGGCGTCACCATGAGGCAGGGAACAGGCCAATACAATGGTTTGTGGTGTGTTACTTTTCCCACCTCTTTCCTTGTGGTTTGAGGGTTGCCACATCCAGTTCGGCTTTGAGTGTTCCTGAAGTTGGCCCAGTTAATTAGTCCCATTTTACAGAGGCAGAGCAGCAGGCAAATGCTCTAATCTTTATCCTGGACTGATTAAAATGCACCCCTACCATCCCTCTCTGGCAAAACTTTTAGAATCTAACTTAAAACAACTATAATGTACCCTTTAAAACCTTCAGCTTTGTAAACTCCCTCTGTCTAGTCAGCTGTCCAGCACTACTCAGCCAGAGACTGCCCCAAAACCAGGGCACTGGCTGAAGAGCCCTTTCCACACCATTCCATGAGCACCCTCTTGCTCCTGGCTGGGAGTGCACTGCCACAGAGCTACCTCCTGCCCCAGAACATCCCTGTCACTACCCTGCTAATGAAAAGAGTCAAACCCCAAGGTTTCATCAACCTCCCACTTCTTCCTCTCTCCCTCAAAACTTCCTCTTTCTCTCAAACCTCATTCAAAACTAACTCCATTTCTTTCTGTCTGAGCAGGTGGCAGAGCCAAACTAAGTATGGAAGGAAAAATTCAAAGAAACAATATGAAACTAACAGGATTTCCCCTTAAAAATCTTCTTTCTCTGCCCATAATCAACACCAGGTGAAACCCATTCAAACTGAGCAGTCAGGATTGATATATTTTTAAAAATTCACATCATTAACATTCTCAGAAGTAAGCTAGAATTTAGTATGTTTAGAGAGTATACACCTAATTACACTCCTCCAACTTTATTCCTAGCTTTTAAAAATGCATTTAGAAAGCAGGAAAGAGAAAGTCTGTCACTATTAAATTTTATCACTTCACTAAACACTACCAGATGCTCAAATACAGCTGAGATCAAAGAGCTTACTCCAAAGAACTTGGAAATCAAATTTTGCCACATACAGTAAAAAGTACATATTCTATGTAAAGGCTCTCTCCACTTCAGCTGCACTGATGGGTACCAATACTATAGCACACTTCTCACCTTTTGTCAAAAATTCACTGCAAAACTAAAGGAAAGGTAATTTGATCAGGAGGGCAGAACAGGTTTGAAATCGCTAGTTCTCAAACTTTCATTTATCACAGAACTGGCATTTGATTACTACTGCAAGACCTAGAGAGACACAGAAACCTTGGAAAGAAGCATATCATTGATGAACATTTTTGTTTTAAGTCAGCTTGTCCGAGGTCAAACACCCAAGAGCCTGCTGCTTCACAATGTCACTTACTGTAAAGATCACTACTGGGAATGGGAGAACGCCACTCAGTGCCCTTTGCCACAGTTTTCTGGCAACAAACCTGTGGTAAGAGTGATGTTTGTCTTCTGTTGTTAACTTACTGTCCTATGCTTGGGAGGCCAAATGTTTTAGGGAGCAGGGGGCTGGAGCATATGCCAGTGACTGGCACTTAGTGTCATGTTTAGAGAGTAGTTTCACATCCCTGTTCCATGACCTCTCCCTGTGTGTTATGATAGTGATCCCAGCCTCCTCTGTAATCAGTACAGACACGTGCAGGTGAAGAATATTGTATATAATTTTGGTGTCATTAACAGCATTTTTTATTTCTGGAAGCTCCTTTAGTCAGAGAACCTTAACTAACACTCTCTTTGAAGGGTATGAATATCAAAATTCTACTCTCTCTGATCTGTTGTATACATTTATTTTGAATAACTCAGTATCACCAATATCCTTGCACAAAGATAGCCTCCAAGAGAAAACCCTATGAGGGTAGAGATACAGAAAATACAACAGAACTCTAAAGCTAAGGATGCAAATTAATATTGTTATTTTAACTAACAGTACTTTAGTATGGATAGTTTAAATACCAAGGGAGAATAAGGTGGAGAGAAAATCATGTCCTTGCTTTGGGGCACACGCTTCATACTGTCCAGTCTTGATGTCTTAAGTTAGGTAAAAAGGAGAGAATTTGAAACAGTGAATTATGAAAGGGAAAGGCAAAAGGGAGGAAAAATGTCCCATGGAAGGGTGATTTTGCTAGAACAAGATTGCAAATCCACAGGGGGTAATTAAGTAGCAGACTTGTACAGTATGTCAGATGTCTTGCATACAAACAAAATCATTTAACATTTTCAGCTCAAGATTTAGGTTGCTCATATGCAAGTTTCTGTTGTTTCTTCCAAAAAGAAAAAACATACCAAAGGAAATCCTAAAGTAAAGGAGAAAAATTAGCATTCAGTGTCTGGTAGCTCTTTTAATGGCTGACATAGATTTTTCTTAAACTAAACTATTGTTAGCCACTATCCAACCTGCATATTAATGAGAAAATGAATGCCTCTCTAAAAATTTCAGCTACAATGTCACCATAAAAATCAATACATGGCTACGCACCATGAATACAGACACAAGCTTGCTTCCAACAGCATGTCTTGACATTCATTATCATAAAACTAACTGGAAAGAACTTCCACTTCTCTGTGTTAAACCTATTTTGTCACACTTTCCTGCCTACCCAGGGCCATACTTGCAAAGTCACATTACTTTAAATGAATTGTGATAATACCATATGGCATATAGATCATCTATACGAACAGAGCCTTGCTGGATGTGTAATGTGCTGTGGTGTGATACCTGCTAGACATCGCAGACAAACAGCACAGATTCAGTCAGGTTAAAAAGTCATGGGGAGGTTTGTGCAGCACTGGCAGGGTCTGGTGCAGGTGAGACAGCCTTGGAGCAGGGAGGGGACAGCCTTGTGCGTGGCTGGGACACTGTGAAGTGACCAGAGGGCACACCATGCTGGCCATGGCTCCTGGGGAAGGCCACCACAACAGAGCCCCTCTCTCAGTCACACCACACCGGCTCCCCTGCTCCATATTTCAGCAGGTAGGAAGCTGCCCAGTCTGGCTCCTGCTGAGGAGGATGGAGCATTTCTCTTGCACCCGAACTTTTGTCCTCACAACCTTGCCTGAGCCATCACTGCCCCATCCCAGTTCATTCTCATTACGGGAGGAAACACTACTTGGGCAAGGATACTGATGCCCTGATTAGCCAGCCAGGAGCTGTGTAGCTTAGGAGCCCATCTCTCCTGGTGGATGCCCCGTTGTCCCAACCCAGCCAAGAGATATTTTGGATTGAATGCTCCATTGCACTGGAGTGATGGCACATTTAAAATCCCAGCTGAGCTCTCGCACAGGGTAGCCTGCAACCTTATCATTCCTGTCACATGCTTTTATTTACAGGTAGCCCAAATGGAAGAGAGGAAAAAACAGATCTCATCATTATTGTGCCTTGATATATGCAAATGTATTCAAGACATGAGATTACCCACTGTGCAGAGACACCTTTAGTATTTAGGGACAACGGATGTATTGAGTTTCTGCTTTAGCTGAGGATCTTCTGGCTGAAGCTGGTTTCTTCCCATTATAAAATTATGCTTTTTTTAAAAATTTAATTTTCAAGACTTAACCTTGGGAAATTGCCACTCCATCCTCTTAGCACTTTCTAAGGAAGCCACATAATTTTATGGCTCGCTTCTCATAAAAGATACTTTATAATTCCTGTTAGCCAGCTTGTGGAGCAGTCAATGTTTCAGCAAGTAAAGTTACTCTCTGGCAATTTTAAAAGCCACATGATTGTGGAATATTCAGTTTGCTAGAATGAGCGGTGTAATTAAGAAAAGTGGAAACAAAACAGTATCTCTTCCTGGGGGGAAAAAAAAATATTCCTTTTAAATCATGAAGATTCAATTATATCTATTTATCTTAGCTGTCAGTGCAACTCAGTGAAATGATCAGCATGTATACTTGAATAGCCAAGTATCTCTGATTGTTACAGTGATCAGTGCATACGATTAGTAAGTACAAGCACAGCAGTCATCTGCTATACTTGAAGTATGACCAACTCAGTATCCCAGATCAAAAAAAAGAAAACCCAACATTTATTGATAAAAAGTTGACTAATGGATTAAATGGAAATGTATCCCATTTCTCCAACTGAATATTTGGGACTTAATGTTTTCTCATGCACCATCAGAAAACTCACAGCTGACAATAACAGCTACTCCTATCTGACTGCTTTGAAACACTTTAGAATTTGAGGGAAAAAAAAAGATAAGGCTATGGGAAATACTGTATAACTGTATACATCTATACAGCTTCAGGTCCAATGACATCTATATGTAGCAACACCTAAATAGATTAATCTTTACCTTTTAATAGGAAAGGATTTTAAAGGACTCTTCTTGGCCAGAGTACAGAGAGATATTAGCAGTGCTTTTGGAGTCTGTTTGTGAGGGAGTCCCATATGTCTATTCCACAAGAAAGCCAGAACAGCTACAGCAGCAACACAAATACTCTCTCTTGAGAAAGACAAACCAAAAATCACAGAGGATCAAGTAATTTAATTTTAGGCTATCTGCTGATTTAAAACAGAAAAGCAAAGTATTTTTGTAGACATTCAAATAAACATTGCTTTTTAATATGGAATTTTCTACAGGCTTGGAAGTGGGTTTTAAGTCCTATGGTGTTGTACATCTCTGAAAGAATTGTTAGGTTTTGGAGATTTCAACAGGAAGTCATCATTACTAAGGTATGTAATGTAGCTTGCATATCTGCAAAAAAATCCCCATTATGTCAATGACTTTTTTATAATTTTTAGGTAACTTCTCTATATTAGGAACCTCATTTTTCACTCCTAGCTTCAGCAACTTTTCAATCATTACCATGTTTTGAGCCAGGTATTGATTTTACATTTTGCATTTATTCCAATAGCAAATCCATAAGAGTATTCCATATGGGACTAAACTTGATTAATGAAGTACCAGACTTTATACCACCATAACACAAACATCTGTTTGTGGTCTCTCTTTTTAATGAACTAAAACCATGTCCCACTGCAGTCAGTGCCAGAGACTACCTGGGCTTCAGTAGCAGCACACAGTTTTTACTTTGAAATCTGTAGGCTTCCGAGGAGATTAAGGGTTATATGATCAGCATATATAGTTGAAGCCTCACTAATTCCACTGTAACAATTTCTCCCAGCTGTGTGCCAAGGGACTATTTAAGTCACATCAGAATAGATCGAGGATGTCACTATTGAAGCAGCTGACTCCACGTGTATCAAGCCAGGGATCAGGAAGATGTGTATCTTGTGTGAGGGGAACAGGATGTTGGATAAGTCTTGCTGCTGGTCTCACAGAGTGGTTGTCATCTGACAATCTCAGTGTATTATGTGTGGCATACAAAACTGCTGCTTAACTGAGATTACCTCTTTCTAAAAGTATTAGAATTGAGCTCAGTGTACTTTTTTCTTTGTAATCCCACAGAGTTATCAGTGTTACATGAGAGTAAAACTAGGAATTAAGGAATTATTCTAATTAGTTAAGAAATACTTTTGCCCAGGTTATACCAAGAAAATTGACAAACTGTTGAATTGCTACAGCCTTTCCTCTGTTTCCTGCACACAGAGGTCAAGCTCTCCCACAATACATACTGTACATGCTCTCAAACCATTGGGCAACAACACTGCAACATGCAGGTTAGGATATCTGTGACCCAATGAAAACAAAAATTTATCCTTCTGAATAAAAATAAAATTTGTCCCTTTATCATTCTCCAGGTGGTGACACATTCCTCTGGAGTCCTTGAGCTCCACATGAAGAAACTTGGCTTTAAAATGGGAGCTGGCCAATATGTATTTCTGCAGTGCCCATCTGTCTCACAGCTGGAGTGGCACCCTTTCACCCTCACCTCAGCTCCCGAGGAGGACTACTTCAGCGTCCACATACGGGTCGTCGGGGATTGGACTGCAGCCCTTTTCAAGGCCTTTGGAGCAGAGGAAAAAGCTTTCAAGGAATTGTGGATGTTACCAAGGTTTGAATAAGAGACTATGCATTTTTAAATGCTATTTCTACCTTTTAAAATAGATGCTAACATTTTAACTCTAATTAATTTTGCACGTGTTTTTTCTGATACATTATTACATTGTAGTTCTGGATTCATAAATATATTATGAACACCATAACACCACAAGCAAATAGCCATGAACTCGACCCAGAAGCTACCAAGAGGATGTGATGATCCAAGATTTAAAGTCCATATCAGTATCCTTATCTCTGTTGATACCATTTGGATCTTTAACACCTATATCTGCACCTAAATATATCTATTTTGGAAGATGGTTGTTTAATCAATGATATTGGAGAATATGTGCTAGATTTGTGCCTCTATGCTTATGCTCTGATAGTACACATCACTTACCATCCAAAATTGCAGTTTTTCCCTTTCAGTTACTTAGATATTTTGTGGTCCTTGAAACATCTGCATAAGCCTTCTTTCTGACAGCTTCCTTTGACCTCATCTCTATTTCCCAAATTCTGCTCCACTTTATAAAGGTCATTTGTGTTCAAATTATGTATTTTTGGCATCTTAATACAAGCAAAAAGTTGATTCTCTGTTGTTCCAAGTTAGCAGCGATCCTTTGAAGTCAAAGGAGCCATCCTGACTTACTCCAGCCAAGGACCTGGCTCTGTACAGAATGGATTCAAACCACGTAGCTCTACTCCTGCACTGCTTGCAGGAATGGGGGATATTTTCAGCAAAGAGCCCAGCACAGGATCATTTAAATTCTGGTGGAGTGTGTAGGGCCTGATACTGGAGGGAGTGATCTCCCTCTGGAAAGCTTATAGACACCACTGAGCTGCCGAGGTTTATTAGAGGGTGGGTGCCGACAGGAAAGTCTGGTCCAGTCCTTGCATTGCATCAGTTCATAAGAATTAGAAATTAAATCAGTGCCTTTGTTAAAGGCAACTGGAATGAGAAGTATGCCATTTCAGCAAAACTGGAGCAAAAATTTTTCAGTGATTGACAGCAAGTGTGAAAAATGAGGAAGAGAAAAAAGTTATCACATGTTGCTTGCCACAATGCAGGGTTGAAATTAACAGTACTGTCATATATAAACACTCGTCTTTTTAATCTTGTTAGGGCTCCTAATGACATCCTTCAGTTTCTTTCTTGCAATATACTAAAAAGAATATTTCAATAGTTAAACTAGCAATAAAGCAAAAACCAGGTCTTTTTCACAGTTTCAATATCTAAAGTTATACACCAAATTGGTGCCCATATTAAAAAATAACATATAGCAGAAACTGTGCAGAAGACAGAAGATACAGCAACTGAATAATAAGGGTTAATAAAATATGGGGTTTTTAATTACTTAAATACTTAAATAGGATTAAAGTAAAATGTCCATACATATATATAGGTAGCAAAGACAGTTGTGATTTCTGACAAATTTGGGAGCTAAAACCACAGAATAGACTATCCATGTGAAAATAATCAAGTTTCATGTTATGCCTCTTCAGGATTTTGGCTGACTTAATTGCTGGTTTAATACATTGCCCCAAAATCTAACTGCTCTTACAGTCAAGAGTACTACACAATCATCATGATGATCAGAAAATGTTTAAATTCTTAAAATAATCATAGAATCTGTTAATGATACTTTTTGAAAACTAAGTATTTCTCCTGCCTTCCCTATAAATCTAATTTCTTTTCTAATGAAATGGATAGGAAGAATATGGATAATCCAAAGCACAGTGAGAAAGTCCATACCCCTGTTTTCTACTTCTCTTCAGCAAATGCAAATGTAGTATTTTTTCTGTCACTTTGTTTACTATCTTCCTACCTTTGTCCACTCTATCTAGATCAAATGAATGAGTTGCATAGCTCAGTTTCTCCTTCTCTTTCTCCTCCCTGCTTCTCTGAGGCTTTGTATTTGGCTAAGCTGTATAGCTATGGCTGAGTAAGGCATTCAAACCAATGATGGGATCTTTGTCACCTGAGGATTTAGGAGCAGACTGACAAGACAAATCTCTTCAAGGGATGACTCAGAAATAATTGAACCTGTCTTATAGCACAGCAACAGACTAGAGAATCCTTGAAATTTCTTCCAGATCAATTTTTTTCTCAATCTACTGACAACACTGAGAATTGCTTCCAGCCTCACATTGAACTACAGAGAAAGCTTATCACAAAGCTGTTCTTAGGCACTATACGTATATACCATAAATTAACCATATTGTACAGGAAGTTTTGACTGCTCAAAAAATACTGGTCTGGGCAATAATCTAAATAACTGTACATATTTTAAAAAAATCTTTATGTCTAGGGTCAGATTTCCAGAAGTTATGCTGGAGTAGCTGTTTTGTTTGTTACTGCACTTGCAGGGCATTTTGAAAATTGAATTAAAAGGGAAAATGTTTGCTAGGACTTTTTAAAAAGTAGCGATCAGATTTTGTGTCCCTATGTTTGTGTGAAGTAATTTTTGCTTGGGATCCCCCTTTCTTTTTCCTGTTAGAACACTTAATTTTAATTATGTGTGCCTATTTGTTTGTACTATTTAAGGATAAATTTTAGGGTTAATTCATGCAATAAAAAGCACAAAACAACAGAAAATCTAAAAGGAAGAAAAAACCTTTTTTTTTTCCCAAGGATTGGGTGTTGGTGAAACCATCTTCCAAGCATGTATGTTGTATAAACACAGGGCTGGAAAGAGCACTGCAAAGTACTGTGTGTATTTACATTTCATGTTGCTAAAGGAATGAATCTGATTATTCAATAATCTTTTTCATCTCTAATTTTGACCAAAATTAATTTCTTGGCATCAGCATCATAGATTACAAGAGGTAGTAATACAAACAAGCATTTCTCCTTACACATTTTTGCTTTACCTCAGATACTATGTACAGTATTATGCCAAAAATGTATTCCTGAAATACTGCTTTTTCAGAAAGAGATGAGAAAATGGTAGTTCCCTTACATATGATGACCTTTTTCTTGCCTTCTCTTTTATTACTTTAACTCAAATACAGAACTTCTAAAAATTATTAATATAATCTGTTTCTCTTTGCTTTGATATGTACAATATAACAAATAAAGCTCTAAAACAGGATGCTTTTCAGTAATTCATAATTAAATATGCAAATTCCACAGCTAAATTTGGACATGCAATTATATGACTAATCACATTTCAGAAAGCCAGAAAATTACAATTGCATGCTTAAATAGATGGCCAGGCCCCAAATCCACATGGGTGCTCTTGTTCTTTCATTTCAGAAAAGACAGTTGCTTTGCTATTAAATGACACCCACTGAAAATTAAATGCATTTGTACAGGCAATTTACGTGCCATCTTAGACATGTCTTTTCTCTTTTATTTTAACAGAAATTCAGCTTTGACAATGTGTAGCCCAACAAATGTTAACCTTTCTGTCACTTTATGCGTTGCTGACTCTTGACTAAATGTCTTGTTGCTGTAGACTGGCTGTGGACGGACCATATGGATCTGCAACCACAGACATCTTCCACTACCCAGTCAGTGTGTGCATTGCAGCAGGAATTGGAGTCACACCATTTGCCTCTATTTTAAAATCCATTTGGTACAAGTGCGGCAACCCTAACACAGTACTGGCACTGCAGAAGGTAGGTGGGAAAGTTTACTGCTTCATTAAAAAGTTCCACAAGTGAGCCTACTTAGCCAAGGGAGAGAGGCAATTCAAAGCTAGAGGCTCACTTGAGTGTTTTAACTCGCCCTGAGAAGCAGTCACTCCCTTTCTAGTTGCCTTAGGAACTCTTGCGGGGTGAAGCCTCCTGAACTCACTGTCATTCCCTGAGAAAGAAGACAGCCCTAGCTGCAGTGTTTTTAGTGAAAGTTGAAGGATAAGATTTTCAGTAGCAACTGGAGATAACTGTGGAATGTCTTTCATAGCTAGACAGATTATTAAAGAGCTACAAGAGAAACTTACCCTCTTTCTTACAAAAATTAAATCCTGCAACATCATCTCAATCAGAAGTGAAGGGCAGCACTTGCTCTTTGTCCAGAGAACTTGCTGCAAGTTTCATGAGGGTCCTTTGGCAGCATGTCTTGGACTAGAAGGCTGCATTCAGCAACCGTTTGCTGCTTTTCTCACATTGCAAAGTCAGGATATTAACCAGCACAGAAGGAATATAAAAGGCATTTAAGCTCCGGATGAGATGCATATATCAAGATGCATATTACTCCCTCAAACCACTTTATTTTGTTGAAAAAATATGTTCGGATCTATAAGGTAAAGATGCCACCAATTAAATTAACATGCTCTTAATTTTTTAACCTGTTATGCACTATCTGCTAATGGCATGTGAGGCAGCAGGATAGGCAGTAGGATAGGGAAGGATAGGTGAAGAAGAGGTAATAGGTGAAGGGGGGTGAGGGCAAGAATGCAGCATAGAAAAAAAATCAGCATTAAGCATTCTCTTCCATATCCATCATGGCAAGTGGTAGCTTGTGGACCTTACAGCTTCTTTTAGGCCATTTTCCAGTGTAAAAGCTGAATCAGGAGCTGTTCAACATTTCGCATTTAAGGACAAGCATTGAAATTGCATTGGAGGGGACAGATCTCTGAAAGGGTCAATACATATGCAGGACCAAGGGCTGATCCTTTTAAATGAAAGTGTGTTAAAACTGGCATCTTAATGACGAGCTGCCACTGAACAAACATCTGGGATTTTAGTAACTGAGGAGTTGAGGACAGGTTCAAATTGCCATGGGGGATCTTTGAGGCAGAAGAAGCACAGAGAAGGGAGGGAAATAAAAATGGAAATACATGCTTTTTGAGAAAAAGAGTGTATTTGCAAACACTACGATTATACCAGGATTATCTTTTTCACTGGAAGGACAGCTATGCATATGCATAGAAACTTCATATATGTAGATTATGTATATTCTACATGTATACAAGTAAAACTGTTGTTATTAGTGTCATTGCTGCTATCTTAAGGGGAAAAGAACAGGATTTAACTATGCATCAATAGTGTATTTGGGGATGTTCACTCATAGGGACAATTAGGGAGAATTTGGGGTAAGTGTGCCTGCAAAGATAAATGCATCATGCATTCTGCCATGGTTTTCTGCTATAGAGTTCAGTTTTTCTGAATTCCTGTGAAATACAAAATTATCAGGATTTCTACTTGTCTTTTTTTATATCTTGGCTTCCTTATTGGTGCAGTGGGAATAGTGATATTTATTTTTCACAGTTGTTATGAGGCTAAATTTCATCAGTGCTTGTAAAATATTTTGAAAGTGTGGATGAAAGGTCATTGGGAAGTTCACAGCATTACTTAAAAAAATTTAGCAGTCATCTCAGTGAAAGCGATTAATCTCAGGGTAGCTCCACTTTTTTTTTTTTTTTTTCCCATTGGTTAAAAGCTTCCACTTGTGGTATAATTACAAATAATTTAATCTCCCTCAAAGTATTCAGCCCTCTCTTTTTGCCATGATGAGTACCATAGAAATGTCTATTAAGGAAATAAATAAGAGGTTTTTCTTTTTTTTAACAACTTCATTTTGATTTGAGTACAGCTATCATTACGGTTATTGAACTAATATTTCTTGGTGTTGCCCACATATGGTTGAGATATAAATACTCAGAGTTTCCATAATGTCTGCAGCTGTATAATTTAAAAAACCCAACAAATCAAAAGGAGTACACATTTATCTAATTGATTCTTCACAATTAAATAGCCTTAGAGCCCTCATTTCCCCATCATTTTTTGCATGTACTACTAGTCATGGCTGGAAAGTTTCTACTGGCTTTAGTTATGCATAAGATGATTTCTTTTTTCCACATTAGTAGTCTCATTTTGCAGATCAATTTCTACTGAAATTGATAAAATTGTACTGATCCATCAGATTCTAGTCTTTGCAAACATTCACTTTCTCTTTCCTACAAAAGACATAAGAAAGGTCCTACTGGGTACCACCAAATATCCATCTGCCTTATATCCTGTCTCCAACGGTGGCTTTTATTAACACCTAGAGAAAAGTATACAGACCAGAAAAAACAGATGGTGATTGGTTTTTACAGGACACTTTCTCACCATTGAGTGACTTGTAGCTCAGTAACGCCTTGATGCAAGAGCTGTACTTCTGTCTTTAATATCCCTTTGTGTCTTTTTCTTCCATGAAGTAGTATAATTGTTTTTTGAATCCATGTAGACCTTAGACAACCACAGCATGTTGTGGCAGTAAATTCAGCTACATACTGAGAGGAAAACACAATCAGCCTCTTCTGTTCGCTTTGAGACTGACTTCCGGCCTGAGGTAAATCTCTGCCCCAGTCCCCAGTCCTTCTGCACAAAAATCTTATCTTGAAGATCTCAAAACCTGGGCTTCTTGTTCTGTCAAATGTAACCATCTTTCTGATCTTTTCTGATAACAGTTTAAGGTTTTTGCTTCAAATTGAGGAATATGATTTTGAACCTTGCTATGCTTTTATAGGAAAAGCTGTTTGCTACCACCCTAACTCTAGGTCAGTGCCTCCTGTAGGTTGCCAAATTCCCACCCCCTGTATGCCCCAGGCTGCAGGCACTACTGTGCCTTACCTGGAGTGGCTCCCTGGAGTGGCTCCCTGAATTAATTACACAGAGAAAGACCTCTAGTTTTTTGTTTGTTTGTTTGTTTGTTTTGTACACTACAGCCCACAGGTAATGTAGTATACTTAAGAGCAGGAAGGCCTGGATGCTTGCAGGGAGGTGTCCACCTGTAGGTGCAAGAGGTTTTTGCAGGGATATTCATGCCTAAGAGGGAGCAGGAAGAGTCAGAGATGAGAGGTGTCCTCCTTGGACATCCCTTTAGTGAAAAGCTGGCTTTGCTCAGAGCCACAGCTCTAACTCTGCCTTCAGGGAGCAGGGAGAAACAGACAGATGCTGATCAACAGATAATTATTAATGACTTTCCTCATGATAGAAGGTGATTTACAAAGAATTTTCTTTCACCTTACAGGAAAGAGGTAACACAGCTCTTGCTGTTGTCCATTGTACAAAATTCAGGATGTGGGAAACTGAAGGATAAATATCCATGAATTGCAAGGGAGCAGAACATTACAGAAATAAGCAACTATTCAAACCCCTGCTTTGATTTGATTAATAGCAATACTGCATCTAACTCAATTTGCAGAAAGAGCACTTGGAAAATTTAAGACAGTTTACTTGGGCAAGCCATCAAGCTGATGAATGCAATTGATGGCAGTAGGGTGGGTGGAGACTAATGAAACATAAATCTAAACCAGATTTTTAAGGGTCCTAAATAATTGCAGTCGGTTAATAGTATGAGGCTTACAAGAAAAAACAGGATTCAGAATAATGTTTAATTATAGAAATGTACTGGAACTACTTTATTCTACTGTTTTAATAAGGATTAATTTTTTGGTGCATTTATTGTATTTTAATTATATATGTAATGTGTTGTGCTATGCTATGGGCAGCCAGTGTAAAGAAAGGAAGAGTTCTTTGTAAACACCATTTATTTTAACATATTAGACTAGAAGTCCTCTTTGATCTGAGGGAAACTAATTCCTTTTACCCATAGGCCATCGTTCTTCACTATCTCTTTTCTTTCTAAGATTATAATCACAGCCAAAAATGCTTCTAATAATGACAGGCTTTCTTCATCACCAAATGCTTGCCACCTCTAATGTGAAAATCAGAAGCAATGCAATGGGTGCCGTGGGATGAGCTTAAGGAATTTTTGCAGCTTCAGAAAGCTGCATTCTTTCCTTAGAGGACTGTGCCAGAGGTGGCTTGATCCAACCAGCTGGACTGGGTGTTACTGTGACAGCCAGCCCTGCAAACAGCTCAAAGCATTCCCTCAAGATCCACAGTCTGATGTTCTGGAAACCAGTTCCCCAATTAGAAGACTGCATTGTCTCAACTCATTGGCCAGCTTTTCTTCCTCCTTCCCTGAATGTGCTTATCTCCCATCCTGCCCACATGCTCCCAATTGCTACCCCATGAACAATCCTTTATTGGTTTAGAAATTCATATCTCCTCTCCACACACACGTACTAAATATACATTTCCATAAAATGAACTGCTGAAAAAACTTGAGAAATAAGATGATCAAGTAGAGTCTGGGGGAAGAAATTTCTCACTACAAATCAACAGCTATGGTGTGATACCCACTGACAGCACTCAGTGGGCTGATTTTCAAGGTGCTGGGTATATAGAACGAGTGGGGACTTTGGGACTCAGACACAAAAAAGCTACATAAAGGTTAAAGCTATAAATCTTACCTAGTTTTGGTAATTTAAAATAATGCTGTAGTTGGCCACAAATACAAAATTCTGTAAAGTCAGTGGGCTTGCTTTTTTCCTCATAACCTACGCCAATGTAAATCAGCAGCAACTCCCCTCCATAAAGCAATGAGGTCATATTTAAGACAAAATATTGAAACAGAAGGGGGAAAAAGCAAACAGCCAAGATGGTTAGTACTAAAGTTCCACAGACAGTCTTATTCCTGGGCTGTAAAAACACCCTACTTAACCCTGAATGCCTTATCTCTGCTCCTGGGATCATACATCATTTATATTTCTTACATAAACCACAGATGGTCCCTTGCAGTACACTCAGATCTAGGAAACATCTCAAATTACTGTTACTGTCTTTCACCAAATCTCCACTGAAGCATGGTATTACCACATTTTTCACCCACCACCTTACCAGAAGTCTGACAACCTAGTATATTAAGTCTTCGGGAAACCTCTTTATAGCTTTCTGGTTTCTTTCTATGGTTTTTCATTTCAGAAGTGTCCAATACACATTTTTACCTCATTGATCCTGTGGAAAAGAGCTACAATTTCCAAAACATTGGATTCACCACAATGATTGTCTTGGGGACATATCTTCCAGACCACCTTTGATATTGCAGTACAATAAAAGACAGAGGGGCTAGTGATACAGAAAAGGAGATGGGTAGGAGGCAGCTAAGGGATTTGGCAACAAAATAAAAATCACAGTCACAATAAAATAAGTTCCAATCATCCGGTTTTTATAAGCTTATACATTGTCCTTCCTGCCATTCCTTTCACATCTGAAACTGTCTATTTCAGACTTCCTCCATGTTTGTAAATTTCTTCTTGGGATAAATTACGAAAATACACAGCCTGCAGAGGCCCATTCGAGGTTTGGCACCATCTGGTCAAAATAATGGGAGAGTGTGTGGCAAGAGCTACAGAATTCCAGTAATAAGAATTGCAATCACATTTATCTTGTAGCTGTGCTTCAGATTGCCATCAGGATAGTGCCTAGGCAGACAGCCTGAGAATTTCAGACATTCATCCTCTGGGTAGAACAGGAACTCACAGTTGAGTTGTCTCCACATCTCTATGGCTTCATACAAGGCACTGAGCTGAAACCAGGGGATGGAATGGTCTCAGTCCTCTACACAGCACAGCATTGCTAGAGAAGATTGCCAAATGGGAAATCATAGTGGTGCTAAAGACTCCCTGAGGTAATTCCTGATGGGCCTAGGAGTGACTGAGTTTCAGTGCATTGATAAGACCCTGACAAGGGAATTTCATCAGTCCTGAGTCAGTTCCTGTTGCAAACTTTATTAACTTGTACACAGACAAGGCATTTGCAAACAGTCATCAGAAACCATTCCTGCAGAAGTGGTAATATAGGACAGCCTTCTAGAAATAGCTGATTAGTTAGAAGATGCTTTATATGCAGTTAACAGATCATGCACATGCAGGAGTGGTCACAATGATCCCTGGGCCAGCTGGCTATAAAAACTGCACAGAAAAAGGTTCTTGTGGACTCCCACTGTTCCAGCTGAAGATGCCAGAGGAATGACTCTAGAAGTAGAAACTCATCATTGTATGGACAATGACTAACAGTCTTGTTTGAAAGATTTTTTTCCTATGCAAGCATTACCTTATGCCAAGATACTAATAAATTAGCTTCTTTCTTTAAAAAAAAAACCAACAAAAAAACCCCAAAAAACTCTGCTATATTTTTGATTTATTGCAGTAGAGTAGGAAAAAATAAGCTATAGAAATGATTAAAGAATGTCTCTCAGTGACAGATCCAGGAATGTTTGGTTTGCCATAGACACAATTATAGGATGACTTGATCCCATCCTCTGATTTCGATCTGCAGAACAAAAATTTGATAACAGGCTCTCCAACCCAATAGACAAGAAACAAAAAAGATGAAAAGTGAAACTAGTGAAATCTGGATGAGAGAAATTGTGTCAAGTTTCGATAGAGAGGAGGGTTTCAAGCAATAGAAAACCGATTGTGGGATTGCAGTTCATTTTACCCCTTCAGCAATTGTAAATTTAGGTTTCTCTAGGAACTAGATGCTTCAATTTAAACACGAAATACATTTTTTAAAAAGGAATAGGGACTATTTCTCACCTGTTTTATACAGGGCATATGACTTGAAGAACATAAGTACCTTTTCGCAACATCAAGAATTAGCCTATGGCATAATGTCTTGAGAAACAGTGAATTCCATCCTTTGATGCTAAATACAACTGAAATTAAATGAATCCAAAATTTCAAATAATAATCATATTATTTGCAAAAAATGAAGGGTCAGGTATTACAAGTCAAAGCAGAGATGCACTGGCAGGGATATACAGGAAGCTTGACCATTCCCTACTTTCACTAGCATATTAATATATCCAGTCATTGTTTAAGATGAAAATCAAAATTTTAAATTGTCAAAATGATGTTTATATATGTTTAGTATAAATTTAGAGTGGCGAAGAATAACACACCATATGGTTAATGAGTTGAGCCAGTAATTAGGAAGTTTTATTGAAAGTTTGCTTTTTGTTAAATCTCTTTACTTTATTTGACAGGTTTATTTTTACTGGATTTGTCGAGACCCATCAGCATTTGAGTGGTTTGCTGATCTTCTGTTCCATTTGGAAACAAAAATGGCTGAAAAATGGAAAAATGATTTTCTAAGTTATCATATATTTCTTACTGGCTGGGATGAAAGTCAGGTAATAATGAAACTGTTACAAGTCAGAGTTAATGTACCTTGCTTTTCCAGTATGGTACCATATGGAAGAGGAACAGCTGAATAAATGATGGATGAAGCAAAGACAGAGAACTGTAAATATGAAGACACTAAGATGTCTGTTTACATCACACATTTAGGAAAACAGGAATGGAGAAACCAAGCCAACCTCCAGTCCTGCATCTTGTCTTGGGCAAAGATGGTTACCAGATGTATCACATAAAAGTGCATACAGCTTTCAGGAGATCATGAAGGGACATTTTGTCTATGTCTTAGGAGCAGTCTTTCATTAGATTCTGTCATTTTTGTGCTGAAATGTGGAGGGCTCTCTAAAAAGTGTAGGTTTCATTTACTCTTATTATTTATTATAGCTTCTGTTCTTCACATTCATTATATATATATATATTCAGTGCATTTTTGAAAAGTACTGCAATTGGAACATTTTGGCAATCAACTGCATGGTCTAGTCCATGTTGTTTGAAAAGACATTTTCTTTGATTGACTTCAAATTTTCCATCTCATGATTTCATTGGATCGTACCACCTCAGGTGCTTAATTCTTATACTGGGTCAATATTATTCAACTTCTTTAGTCTTTACCTGAACACAAATGTGTTGATTTTCTCTCTCTCTTCCATTTTTAATGGGTCACTCAGATCATGCAGCAATAAGTTAGGCATCTGCCAGAAAAACTCTAACAGGGAAGTCTTTGCGCTACTGTTTTATTTCCTGCTGTCTCTGTTGAATAAAGAACTGCCTAGTAGAGTGAAAAAAATACAGATTTAATAGACCTTTTCCTTTTCTGCCTCTGCTGATACCCTTGTTTGAACCCCCATTGTTTCTTTCTGTTTTCCTTGGAGTTTCTGTCAAGTAATGAGGTATGTACATAAAGCTGTATTCAGAAAAATCTGTTGCCATTGTGAAGTATATGGCAGTTATAGAAACTACTGCTCTGCATTAGCAATATCACAGGGTATTTATTACCTAAAGCCTGCTGTTAAAGAAGCTATTGGGGAGCCTAAAAACCACAAAGTTGCCCTCATCCTCAACTATCACCTCACTTCCCTCTTGGGCAAACATCAGGCCAGAAGTCAGGTAAGGTGACAACTGTTCTTGCTAGGGTATCTGTCTCTCTTCACTCATGTGCCCTGCACTTTTCTGAAAAGATTTCTTCCTCTCTTCAACCCCATAATCTCTCTTAATTCCTGTCAGAGGAATGCTCTTCAGTGGCTGTTTCTCCCACTCTGACCTGGGCACTGTGCTTAGTAACATCATTTCTTCAGATACACACAAAGCTCCCTAATCTACAGGACTCAGTTATTTTTAGAAAATTCATGCTCATCACTCATCAAAATTTGACCTTCAGCACCAGTAACGTTTGAATGATATTTTACTTCTCCCCTAGCAAAAAAACAAAACAACATTCTCTGCATCCTCTCTCTGTCTCACCATATAGATGACCAGTAGTCAAGTAAAGTTGAACCCAAGGAGGATGGGCATTTTAAACCTTCTAGTACACCCTCCTTTAGTGACACATGTCTACTTCTCAGACATGTTTGTTCAATGCTTTGAGCTCTCTGCAGGTTCCATGTTGGCCACAGATGGTCAAGCAGATAAGGCACATGGTCTGCCTCTGCTTGGACAAGCTCCCTGCAATACCCCTGAGACTCCTAGGCACTGTGAGCAATTGCAAAGGCTAATATCAAAAATCCTGGGAAACTTCCTCTTAATGAGAACAGCCCATATTCTCAGTGGGACAATTTTGCTGGAAACAATTCAAAAATTCTTCAGTTTTCTACTTCCCACTCTTACCAAACACTTTAAGTTCTTTCTTAGACTATTCCAAATCCTTCATGACAGTGGCTCAAACTAAGAAGAAGCTTTTACAAACACAACCTCTTCTGACAACTTTTCTTGACAAGAATAATTGTGTTGGTAAGGAACATGGAAGACTCATTAGAAGAAGAAACATATAGTATTCCTAGGAAATGGATCTAATTTTCAGCAACCACTTCTGCAAAAGATAATAATGATACTTAGTTCATTCTAGGGCCTGGACTAAATGCAAAGTCCATTTTTAAACTTACTTTCCTCTGTTAATTTCTTGATAGTGACAGCAATGATGATAGTCCGTAGTGGAAATAAGTATATTACTCCTACACAAGACCAGTGCAATTAGGAGTGACAGTGGCTTTTGTTTTTAAATGCCTCTGGGAAGTACTCAGATAGGGTGGTAATGGGTGTAGTATAGGAGCTGAAGGACAGTAAGTGTCCATGAAAATCAGATTTTTTTTCCTGGCACTTGGGAGCTGAGGAGCTCACTTGGTTCAGTGCTTCACCTGAGGTGATCCACTTTCTGCACCTGCCTCTACCTGTGGAGAAAAGTCAAAACAATGAGGGTTTTACACAGAGTCACGGAATAGTTAGGGATGGAAGAGACCTCTGGAGATCCTTCATTCCAACCTTCCCTGCCAAGGCAGGGTCACCTAGAGCAGATTACACAGAGTATTGCCCAGGTGGGTTTTGAATATCTCCAGAAAGAGACTCCTCAACATCCCTGGGCAGCCTCTTCCAGTGCTCTGCTGCCCTCAGTGTAAAGAAATTCTTCCTCATATTGAGGTGGAACTTCTTGTGCTTTAATTTATGGCCACTGCTCCTCATCCTGCCACTGGATACCACTGAAAAGAGTCTGGCACCATCTTCCTGACACCTGCCTTTGAGCTATTTACATGCATTAATGAGACCCCTCTCAGTTTCTCCTCTCAAGACTAAACAGGCCCAGCTCCCACAGTATCTTCTCATAAGAGAGATATTCCAGACCCCTCATCATCTTTGTGGTCCTCTCCTGGACCCCTGTTTTTACCCCTGCTGAGCTGGGATATCCACTGTTTTCCATCAGCACCAGAATGCTCTGGACTTAGATTTTAGGTACTTTTGGAAATGCTTTTTACAATTCTAGAAATATTGTGAACTCTCAAATACTCATCTTCTTCCCTCTCCCATCCCCCTCTTCCTCTCTCCCTCTCCCCCTCTCCCTNTCCTCTCCTCTCCTCTCCTCCCATTTGATAATTACAGTTTTCTTTCCCTCATTCCATCTTTCCCAGCAAAGAAGCAGTTTTGCTTTTGCCTCTTTCTTGGAATATATGTTTTTGACTCTAAAATTCTTATCTTGTAAATTTGCCTTTAGGCTACTCACATAGCCCTACACTGTGATGACAAGATGGACGTGATTACTGGTTTGAGACAGAAAACTTGTTATGGAAGGCCAAACTGGGACAATGAGTTCAAGCAACTAGCTGAAAACCATCCTAGGTAAGGCAGGCTGGTTTCTAACCTTGTTAGGTAACTCTTTTCTCAGCATAAACAGTGGGAGGAGGGGAGAGCAAACCTTTCTAAATGACCCTTTTAAAATAATTTCTTCTTTTTTTGCTGTATGGAAAGAAGATTTATGCTTAATGAAGATTTTAATGAAGAAATCTCGGAAAGAGAATGCCAATAAAATCTAATTTTTGGACAAGAAAATCTAATATTTAGAAGTATTTCAATATCCTGGCCTTTGTCCAGATATAATTGAAACACACAATCCAATTACTGTTCTGCACAAAGGACAAAGTAGCATTAATTTCCCTTGAAGATGGTTATTAAAGAGATAAACTGTGATTTTTTTCTTATGATGTCAAGGATATGTTTGTTCCCCTAACATATCTGGCCGCTCTTGCAAGACTATGCTGTTCTGTTATTAGTTCATCTCTGCTGGCAAAGACAGTTCATTTGAACTTGGTGGATTTGCTAGTGGTCTGAGAAAAGCTTCTTTGTTCCTGAAAGCCTTTGAAGCAAGAATTTGAAATATTTTGTGTTCAGCAGTAGAAAATTCCAGAATCTTTGTGACTTTGTGATTTCCAAACACTTACCTGCTAATGCAAAATAAAGGCTTGCACTTGGGAGACAGAGATACGAAAAGAAAAAGGAGAAAACTTTTTTTAGAAGATGAAAAAGACCCAAGAAAAAGCTGAAAGGGAGGAGATCAAAGAGAATACAGTAAGCTACAAGACTACCATAAAATTGCAAAAATAACAGTAATAGAGAATTCACTTGATGGAGGTCAAAATAAATACTATCAGGAAATATGAAAGATTAAAAGCATAAAAAGGCCAAGAATAGATAATATGACTTTTGAAAGACCTTTCATAGGGATTCTACTACATAAACAGAGCTTTTAAAGTTATAGTTGAAGCATTACTTTTTGTTAGTTACTTTTGCAACTGTAAGTACAGATGAGATAAAAATGTTCTTCTGCTGCTCAAGGGGGATATGGGCATTAGCTTTCTATGCTGGATCTTGAGGTAGTTCCATAGGAAGCCAGTCCTAAACTGACAGGAATTTTATTTTATTTTTTTTAATGAGACTAGATGCCCATGCTTATGGTCAATGTTAAACCTTAAAAAAAAAAAACAAAAAAAAAACCTGTCATGAAATAAGGATTGCTTATGAGAAAAGAATACCCTGTTTTTTCTTGCTCTGACTTACAGAAGATTAAAGAGCCAAACAGACTCTTGTTTGAGTTTCTACTGTGTGATGAAACACCAAACTTCTAGGATCTGACTAGATTTCGGGTCCCTGTACCTACATTGACGGAGTTCCCCCTGGCTGCTACAGTGTCTTTTAGCAGATTGGCAGGAATACAGCACTGCAGGTTAAACCTGGTGCAACTGAGCACCAGAGCAATATGAGCACGACTTCTGGGGCTATGGCTTGGGAACCAAAATCATATCCACAGCCCCTCCTTTACAGGAGCAAATCTTTTTAAACTCATGCTGTCACTTGTCACTTCCTCTGCATTTCTGCAGATTGAGCTTTCCCCAGCAGCACAGCACTTCTGTGTATCTGTGTCTGCTTATATGCTTTAAAACAGTATGTGTAGTGTACATGGAGGCAAACCCTTTAGGCAGTTTCTAGCAGGCAACCAGGTTACCAGCTCCCTACGTGCTCGTGCATGTATGAACACAATTCTTTGTTACATTTGTCATGTTCTTATTTTATAAGAAGTACTTATTTACAACTGTTGTTATTAAATGAGCCATTTTAGAATTGTCCGTAGGCAGAAAAGTGTTAGACTAGGCAGGGGGAAGGGAGGGGGAGAGGAGAAGAAAACTCAGAAGTAACTGAATATTTTATATACTTTTTTAGGAAAAAATTAACTCAGCTGGAGAAAAAGCACTTAAAAATTTCAGCGCAAGAAGTATGTTTGCCTCTCTGATTGAAAAAGCTATGAAGATCAAAACCAAAGTTACCATTTTGTGACCTCTGATATAGCAATCTAATAAATAATGTAATAATACATAAACATGAAAGTATTAAAATTATTATACTCTAATATAGCAATACCAATCATACAGCACATAACAAAGTATACAGTAACAGTAATACAGTATACATTGTGTATACAGTAACACAGGATTTTTCAAATATGTATCTCAAAAAGCCATTTGAAAAGATGCAAAGCTGGAGGAAGACAAAAAGTACTGTGTATCTATTTCCCCTGCTACTCTCATGGTTTTTGTTGTTATTGTGATTACAGCAATAGTATTGGTGTATTCTTCTGTGGACCCAAGGCTCTCTCCAAGATCCTGCAGAAGACATGCAACTCCTATTCGTCAGTTGATCCAAGAGGAGTTCAGTTTCACTATCACAAAGAAAGTTTCTAGGCTCTACTTCCTAACTGTATAATAGATATTACCAGATTGTGTATTTTTTCCCATCCTCTCTGCTCATTCTGCAGCATTCAGGCCAGATATTAAGAGCTGCAAATTGGAATAGGTGTATTGACTTCAGCAGAAAAATTATATCCTATGCCAGCTAAAGATTTGGAGCCCTTCCTTGGCCTTTTCATTGCTTCCTTAATGATGCTGTGAATCCCTCTACACATGTAAAACCAAACACAAACCATAACCTTTGAAGAAAAAGGCATGAGTAAAATGGACATTTAGAGCTGCACTTTGCTGTTGTGTATGATTGCAGGCAATTCATTCCTGCTGTTTAAATCATGCCCATTGAAAGCCTTCCTTCCTAGTTTTCGGATTTTACACCCCTACTGCACACACATCCATATCCACATTACCTTTTGTGCCTCAGCCATAGTATTTCTATACATTCTGTCAAATTCCAAAGAAGAAAATTTGTTTTGCCCTACCAAGCTATGCACCATTTAAACCTGACATTTCCATGGGAATGGTGTCTGTGTGTCCTGTGGTCTAATATGTACTTAGGTTTAATAGGCTAAGGGAACTCCAGAAACTTTTGTACTCAACAAGTGGATCTCATGAGACATGCAACAGAAACCAAGGAAAAAAGTTGCATGACAGAGTGATTGAGGTGGGAGGGCATCCCTGGCTTCTATGCCAAACTTCTTGCTCAGAGCTGATTCTGTGAGTGACATTAGCATTCTTCCATACCTCAGGAACCTTCTGCCATCACCATAACTACTCAAAAATAAAGAATGGCAAGTTGTCTCAGCACTTGTGGATGCATCCCATCAGTTTCCATGGACTTGTTTAAAATATCCCTAACCTGATCTTCCTTCACTGAGCGTAAACATGAATTTTTTCAGATCTTCCCGCTTGCCTGAGAAGCCAGGGATCTCTGAATGTCAGCCTTAGCTGTAAAGACTAAAGCAAAACAGGAACTGAGTACCTCTACCTTTCTCCATGACCTTGGGTGCCCAGTTCCCCACCCCATTCAGCAAAGCAACATTTTCCTACCCTTCCTTTTGATACTAAGGCATGCACAGCAGCTCTTCTTCTTCTTAACCCTTTTCTTCCCTCACCAGATTTAACTCCCAGTGGGCTTTGGCTTTCCTGACCCCATCCCTGGACACTCATTGTCTCTATATTCCCTGCATCATCTGTCCTTGCTTCCACCTTTTGTATGCCTCCTTTTGTGCTTCAGTTCTGTCAGGAGGGGTTTATTCAACCATATGGATCTCCTACCACCTCTGACTCGCTTAGTCCACAGCAAGATGGATCATATTTGAACCTGGAGAAGGTGATTCTCGAAAATCCTCCAGTTCCCCTAAACCCCTCTTCTCTCTAGGACCACACTGCATGGGAAACTTCTAGGCGTTGAATCTTCCTGTGTCCTCTCCGTGCCATGTGTGCATGCACTTCAGAAAGGCATCCACTTGTGAGTTTTCCAGAAAAGGTGTTAGAGATTTCCCCACCTTGCTTTTAGGTAGGCACTTTCTAGTTTGTGTGGATGCCTTGGAGTGGGCCCCCTTCTGCCCTGTTTTTTTCGGTTGTGACATCTCTCCTGTTCACATCCTCCTGTGCATGTTATTTGTTGCTCCAGTTCACCACCTCCTCATTTGTGGGTCATCCACTCCCTCCCGCATCAAGTAACATTCCCATAAGCTAAAAAAGGGAGAAAAAATATTTCCCTCTATCCCAGCACAGAGAGTAAAAACACCCCACATTTGAGTTGGACTGAGGTGTAACAGTTCACTAGGATCACATAATGCATTTATCCAGCCACACGATAAAAATGGGAGATAGGAAACATCCTGTGTATGTCAGCATTTGAATGACAGAGGACAACATTATATGTGTATCCTTACCCACAGACAAAAAATGCCCACTAGAGGGGACATAACTGTATAGACAAAAGAAACGGAACAATAAAAATTATGACAAAGAATACTCCAATATTATTTTATACATCTTCTACTAGGGGTATGGTATGTGTGAGCTGAAATTGCTTCACAATATGCTATTGTATTATTGTTAAGTTTAGGGCAACGCATCTTTGTTTTAAAATAGTTGAAGTTTTTGGTTTTTTTAATGCCTGCCTATGTGAAATGATTAATGCAGAGCATACTGTGTTAGCAGTAGAGTGAGGAGAGAATTAGAGCCTCTGCCAGTTCACCTAGAGGCATTTATCTTTTATTTTTTCCCCTGGTGCCCATGCTGAGCCTCAGGGTAAGCTGACACATTTTCTAATATAAATTAAGCTTCTTTTTTTTATGTGTGTTGAAAATCTTGAAGGAAATGAGAAATGTGTGTAGGCACCAATACCAGCTGCCATTGCATGAAAGAGAGAGGTGACAATTTCCTGCAGATTCTGAATGATTGTCTTAATGGGGTTGGATCGGAGGTAACAAGCACAAAGATATTGTGCTGCCAGAAAAACAGGATCTGTTCTCCCCCCAGCCTCATGCAACAAGATGTAACATTTAGCTTCTGGCTCAACATGGCATCTCTTCACTGCTTTGATTTATTCCCACTTTTGCAAATCACTGTGGTATGCTACAGGAGATGCATTTAGAGCCCTTTTTATAGTTCATTGAGTAGCACTGCTGTTATCACCACCAGAGGAGAATTTCTCTTGCATCAAGACTGAGTGACCTAGAATAAAGGAAAAATAATAATAATAAAAAAAAAGTGGGGAGGTTTGTTGGATGAGGATGAAACTGCATTTATGTTGAATGAAAATCCCTTTATTACAAATACAATTTGAATCAAAATGGGAACTAGAAAATTTGGCTTCCTGCCTTGTTTTGAATAACACTGAGCACACAGCAGCTATGGTAATGTGAGTGCATATGTAACGACTCTATTATTATGTTTATATATGGAAACATCATTCACTGTCAGGGAAAATGAAAGATATCTTCATGGATTTGTCCATTCAGCTGCTTCAGCAGGAAGTGTTCAGCACTGTGTGGGAAAATATTATTAAATAAAATATAGTCATAACAGCACAGACTCACCACATCCTGTGACAGAAAACTAATCATAGACAAGGATCATAAATATACAGATTAATTACTCTGGCTCTTACAATAAAAAGAGTGCTATTATAATGATTGAAGTTTTGTTATGATAATTTAAGTTTATTCACTAGGAATTGTAAATTGAAATACATAGGCTTATACGTTCTGACTTTCCCCCCTCTCCCCCTTCTCCTAAGTTGTATGGAGTAGAAATTATTTTACTAAATTTGTTCCTTAGTTTACACTAAAATATTGAAGAGAAGCTGCCACTCTTAACAGAAAATCCATCACAGGATGTCTGTGCCATATCAACACTATTACAAGGACTCTTCTGCTTCTTTCCTGCTTTTAGGTGTAATCGAATGGCTTAGCGGAAAGCTGTTAACTGCAAAAAAGTGACAAACTTTTCAAAGGTTTGAGTACTCCTGATTAGCAGGAGATTTTATAAGAACTGCCTTAAAGGCAGCTTAGTTGCTTCCAGAAAAGTAATAAACTAAATGATATGGTAGATTTATAATCTCAACTGCTCAACAATTTCAGTGATTTTTTTTTCTTGATGGAAAATTACCTGAATTTCTTCAGGAACAGAGAAAAGAAAAAGAAAAAAAGTGACAATGCTTCCACCCAGCTCGCTCTATAAATACAAAAAGCTTAAATGAAACATGCATAAACCAAATAATGAGGAATGCAAACCTGTGAAGGTCAAAGCAGCATAGCAGGTGATGGGCTGGAAGGTGCACTACTTCATTGCATCTCCTGACACTTCTCAGGCAATCACGTACCAGCGTGAAGTCACCTTGGTGACCACTTACAAGGTGGAGAACACCCTATTAAGGGCTGGCTGGCCTAACCTTTCCTAGTGCTGGAACCTGGCTGAGTTGAGGCTTTCCCACCTCAGTCAGATCCTATATTCTGCAGCAGCAACTCTGACTCCTCCTGTGTGATCACTTTATTGTCTGAGAAATTCTGCATTTCTGCAGAATAAAACAGGGTGTACATTTCATTAAAGCTGCAGCCACATTTTCCAGGAATGTCTACTTATACGTTATTGAATATGTTCAAATGAGAGTGGGCTGATGATCTGCATTTTAAAACTCTAACCAGTTAGGTCTATTTAACAGGAGTCTACTTGTCCTTCAACAAGACATATCTAGCAGTGAAAAAAATCTCAATTACACAATGGGTCTTAATATATGGGAACAAATGTGCTAGTTGACATGGAAACACACTTTTTCTCCAAAGCAAGAAAGGACAAAAAAAGCTTAAACTCTTCAAAAGATATATTAGTATCCTTCCAGAATACACTGAAGGAAACAAAAGTTGTATAGTATAGCGAACCACTCAAACCAGCATATTTTTTCAAAGGCTATCTGCTTCAAATATTTGCATCTATTATTTCTAAACAATAATGACTCCTAACATGGTAAGACATTTGTATTCATTGAGGATAAAAGCCCCGAGCCTGCCAATACTTACACGTGTGCTTTACTAACTTCAAACGATCTTTTTACTGTCGTAGAGGACTAAATATGGTTTCCTTTGAAGCTCATGCACAGAGGACTGATGTCAGGCTCAAGGCTGAGTCCTGAAGGCTGATCTCTATTATTCAACTATTACACTACCAGACTGTCTTGATACTTGTCTAGAGACCATTTCTCTGGTACAGTAATTCTGAATATGAAAGATAACTTACAATCACGCTCGCCTTAAGGTACACAGATAAGATTGCACTTATACACTCTAATAAAATGCCTAGTTTTTAATGGTCTTACAGCTTTTATTAAGAAAAAAAAAAGAAAAAAATGGGCTTGGGGAGAGCTTTTATCTTCTTTCATTTTGGCCAAACTATGAATATGCAGATCTGAACATTTTATTCTGTGGATATATACAAATAAGGAGGAGAGGGGACAGACAAGAGCCTGTCTTCCGAGACAGAATTCCTGGTCTCCAGCATACTGCTGACCATTCCCCAGTATCACTGCCTTAAATACTGAACCTCCTGTGCCCTTGCTGGAGACAGGTTCTTTGCTCAAAAGCAACATTTTTTCTCCTGCTGCTGTCTAAGGCTGCAAAAATCTTCACAGAAATCATTACTGTCAAAAAACTGAACTAAATGGGACTTTGTGAGCAAAGATACGGATGTGTGCCCAAGCCTAAGTTAACACACAGTAGTTGCAGCGTGGATGCACACAGGAAATTTGCAGATACCTATCTGCTTTGATATCACACACACAATTCCCTTCTACTGTAACAAGCACAATGTACTTGTTCTCATGTTTCTAGGAATTCATCAAGGTTAAAAAAATGAAAGACAAACTTAAATTCAAGAGGTCTCAGGCACATAATCAACCTGCAACGTATCACACTCGTTAATTATACATTACCATACAATTACATTACATTTAGATAAAAATGTTTAGATTGAAGAATGCCCACTATTTGCTCATTAATATTAGCAAAATATCCATGTAATTTTCTGAGTTTGTGTGCTGCTAAGAAAATTCAGAGGCCTATGCAGAACGCATACCAATGCAGAGTTAGCCATTTAAGATCACTCTTTTTTAGATTCCTTACCAGGCTGGCAAGAGGAAGATAGTTAAGAGGCACAGTTGGACAACTTTGAATTTAATATCAAAGGTTTGAGGATGAAACAAACAAATGTATGCTGTGATACTGGTCAACACTGAAGTTACTTCAAATACAAATCATGGGGAGAACAGATAGATTTCACTGAACTGGACTTTGTGTAATACAAACATGCCCAAGTACAATTTCTGTGACAGGAATGTACATCAACTATTTTATTATGTGTTTGGCATTACAAAGATGTATCTATAGTAAGAAACATCAAGCATAATAAATGCTGGCCACCCTACATCTATCTGAGCAAGTCCATCATCCTTCTATAACATTGTGCTTTCATAAAGGAGCCTGAAAATGTTTTTAAAACGGTCTGCTGCTGGGAGGTGCTGAACTGAAAGAGCTTTTAACAAAACTAAAAGAAACCGTATCTGCTCAGCATTCTGCAGAATCAAAATTCTGGAGTCCAGACAACAAGATTAACCAGAGTTTTTGCCAAAATGAGGAGAGTAGAATTTGGATTTTAGTCAATACCAGTGCCGAATGATACATTGCAAATACTGAACACCGACCTTCAAAGAAAAAAAAATCTAAACTGACTTGTTTATAATTAAATACCCATTGCTTTGATACATGCTGATTGTCCAATTGCTATACATATAGATAGCCATGAGTAAAGCCTAAGTGGAGTTCAAAATGCTTTGAATGTATGTTTTCTCATAATGTCATTGTCAGGCGGACAATTTATTACTTCCAGTTTTAGATGAGGAACTGAGTCACAGAAATACTAAGTGGTTGCTTCAAGCTCTCAAAAGAATGTCAGGACAAGGATTAAACAGGTTTTCAGGACAAGGACTGTAGCTTGAACTGTTATAGCAATCTCCCTCTCCCATAGACTTTATTACATATATTTGACATGACCCTTAAAAGTATGTGAGCTTTCTGAGTTTCTGGACACAGAACTGATTTGAATTATTTTAAGTTCTATTGTTATTGAGCAGCATGGTTTGAAAGGCGAGTGTTCTGGTTCTTAGGACCAGTATGATTCATACTTGCTTACTCCTAGAATTCTATCTATGATATATAGCATGCACATGAAATGTAGATCCTCTGGCAGACAATGAATGATTTCTGTGTTAAAATAGGAGTTTCAAACAAACAATAATATTTATCAGAAAAGAAACAAGGTTTGGGGGTTATTACTAAGAAAAAATGTTAAATATCTGAACATGGATTTTGATGTAGGACTCAAGCCTGATCCTACTCTGAGCAAAGAACACAGGAAAATGCTTGTTGACTCCCATAACAGGATCCAGCTAAATACCAGACAGCACAGCATTGCACTGTCAGGAAAGCCAAGATTTCATTTTCGGGCAGGGCAGATCAGAAAATTTTCAAGTATTAAAGCTCCTCTTTAAACAATTCTTGTCAAGAATATACAATAAAAATAATAAAGCTAGGTAAATAAGCGATGTTCTGCTTCAGCTTCCTGGGATGCACTCATAATCTTTATGAGCATTTGAGTCAACACCATATTTGTTTGCTTTCTGATTTCTGTCACCTTGCCTGTACTTTGAGAATTTTCTAAGATTGCAAAGGGGTACCTAAGTATTTCTTACATCTATCCTCCATTAACAGCTTAAAATAAATTCTAACATAACCAGATATGAAGTCTTCATTGTGACTCTTTAACACTTCACTTACTGGCTCCATAGTCACCCAGACTAATGTATTTGGTTATTGCCTAACTTAAAGGTATATTGAAGCTGTGTCTGCAATAATACTATTTACAAGAGTAAATTCATTCCTTCTATTCTCTAGTATTTTCTATTATATTAATGCTAGGGAAGGAAGGATTTGGAACAATTCACCCTCTGCAGAAGAAATCAGAAAACCTTTATGAACATTTGCAGTTGTGATGAGAAGAACAGAATAGAAGACATTTTATTATGCTGATTTTATTCTATTTCTTTTGATGGGCGTTAACTCGTGTACAAAGATCCAAGGCTTACCAGAGGAAAGGGATCTATGTATTTTCAAAATTCCCTTTTAATAAAATAAATTTGCGGGGGGGAATGTAATTCATATCTTACTCATATCTTACTATGTAAGTTCAACTCCACTAGCTGCCAGCACCACAAAGCACTGGAGCATACTGTTAAGATGAGGAATGAAAACTATTCTGAAAGACAATATCAATCTAGAAATTCAGTCATTGAAAGCCTGCTTCATGAACTGAAGCTAATTAATGCTTGCATGTAGGGTTGAACCCAAACCATCAGAATTATAGCAGCTCCACAGCTGAATTACTTTTTTAGTATGCTGCCACTTAAAATTCCACCCAGTCACTTTAAAAGGATGGGGCACATGATTAAACTGTGATATGGGAAGGGAAAAAATGAACAATTAAAATAAAAATCTCCCTAAACCCAGAGATTACCTAAGATATTTAAATACAGAATGACTTTATATTGCAAAAGTGCTTTCTGCAAAAAACATCCTTTCATTATCTTCACATTATCTTGTACATCCCTGTTTAGAAGGTCTAAAAAAGGTACTTTTGTCATCTCAGTCTTACATAGCTACTTCAGTGAAGGACTTGAATATCCCAGTATCAAAGCCCAACCACAGTACTGACAGTGTGAACTATGCCATTTTTAAGCAGAATAATTTTTGTGTGCAGATGTCTGCAAGAATATAAATATGAAAATATTAAAATAAAAATCAAGGCTAGACTGAGCAGACCCCTTCGCCTTAGGAGTAGGAAAAAGCATAGACCATTCTTAAAATGAGTATGAATCTATAGTATTTGGAAGTTATTTTCACATTTAGCAAAATGACTTTAACTTGGGACATTGTCCATGACAGTGCTTTCACTGTCAAGCCTTTACGTTTCATTTGCATTTGTCCATGCTCTTTTTTGGATACTTTGCTTTCTGAAATAGACAAGAGTAAGATTTCAGTGTGTGTTTAGGCTGGGAGAGCATGATTAGATGAATATGGCTATAAAACCCGCATGTGCTAATGCCTCTAAATGATGCTACTGCTGCTGAAAATCATAACATTTAGTTCTCTAGGTTATCAACTAAATCAAAATTATATTTAGATCTGGATTTTTCATCAAATACACGAGATTATCAAAGGTAACATTTCAAAAGGAATTGAGTTAAGAGACTAAATCACATTGACTTTCAATGTGATGCAGGCATCCATGTGACATATATAGAATTGTACTTTCAATACTAAGCCATGTCAAAGACATGAGGGCTTTCACTGTGTTGGAAACCAGCACACTGTAACTGGGAAGATGTCAAAGGAAAGGGAGGGGCAGAGGAAGTGCAAGAAGAGGCACAGCATTTCTAGAGACCATTGTTCATTGAAGAATAGTTCTACCTTCTACCAGGAGTAGCTGGAAGGCTTGCTCAGGCTGCCTTGAGGTGGGATTATTGTCTTTTTCCTGGTGTTTGCATTTGTTGTGGCATGCAAACTGAGCCAGCTTAAGAGATTCAAACCAGCATGGCTTTGGCAATCCTGTCATAGTCAGAAGAGATGAAGATCAGTCCCTAAGTGGAGCAAACATGGACAACAAGGCCTAGCTCAATTGCAGAAATGAGTGGTAGGGCAACATGAGCTGCAGGAGGCTGTAAAGTAGGTGGAAGCTCTAGCAATAATTATTTTTCAGATATGTCACACAGAAAGAGGGAATATTAACGTGCCAGCAGCTCCTTTACAGATTTTTCGGAGTGATCACTGAGGCCCTTAAATGTCCCAGATGTGAATGGGTTGTTTTTGTGTGTGGCACAGGGCACAGAGGTGCCATGCCTGGCTGTAGGAACATGATTGCAGATATCTACTGGTAATTTAAGCAGGGAATGTTCTTTTCAAACTCATATTCAGGACAACATCATCGCTGAAGCTCAAGTGTTTGCACAGCTCACTCAGGAACATGTTCCCCTGATGAATCGTTGATTTTGAAACAGCTTTCTATCTGGTGTCACACAAAGAAAAGTTTTGCTTCTGGCAATGTCTTTAGCTCTGGAAAAATTATATAATATGTAGAAAATTGTTAGGAATTTTGAATTGGGCTTCAAGACAACCAAAGGAGTCAAAAAACCTATGGTCTTGAGCTCTTAAGTTTGTCAGCCCCTCCTGAACTTCTAGGCTGCCCCTCTTTCTGTGCTGGATCTTATTTTCTCTGTCTGTACACACTGGGAATCATGGTAGACAACAAAAGTGATTTAGGAGAAGTGACCACCTTGGCAGAGGGGAGAGGTCATTAATTGCTTTTGTGGTGAGCAGTCAAAAACTAATGTCTATGGAACCTCATGTCGATTACCAGTAGCTGTATCTCAAAGGTTGCTGGAGAGTTTCTAGAACTACAGTGGAAGTACACAAGTAGCAGACGAGTCAGAACTCCCAAAGGTGAGTAACAGACCCAAGGCAGGTTTATTGGATGCAGCTGTGGATCCTACCATGTGGCCAAAGAGACACTGATACTGATGGCAGATAAGGTGATGGTGGCAAACAGCTGAGACCCTACTGCATGTAGGTTTAGACTTGAGAAAGTCTACCTAGAGCCTGTCTGGGATCTATGGATCAATAATCAAGCTATGTGCAGTTGTGTAGCTGCCTAGAAGAAAATGTACTTTCCTTCCACCAGTTCAAAACAACGAAAATCACGTCCAGAATGGAAGACATTCCATATGCTGCAAGTCTCTTCAGGTTGGCTTGGAAACCACCTGTGTTTCTGGGGCAGACAAAATTCCAAGATCTTAGTTCACGTTGCTTAGTTCACTCTAGAGATGACCAGCAAACAAGATGCCAGTTAATTCCCTTTAGGATCCCCAGTAAAAGGTAGACGTCCTGAGAATAGCACAGAATTAAGTGACCAGAACTTCCAAACACCAGATATTGATTCAACTAAAACATGATCATTCAATTGCAATAGCCTCTGTGGCAGCATTTGGAAGAGCAGGTTGAGGGAGGTGATCCTTCCCCTTTACTCAGTACCAATGAGACACATCTGGAGTGGTGGGTCCAGAGCTGCTCCACCAAGAATGAGAAAGAAATAGACTTATCAGACTGAATGCAGCAAAGGACCACTAAAATAATTACTGATCTGGAGCATGAGAGAGCAGGCCGAAGGACCCTGGAGAAGAAAAGGCTCAGAGGAATCTTATCCGTGTCTTTAGTACCTGATGAGAGAAATGAAGAAAACACGCTCCAAATTCTTCTCAGTGGTTCCTAGTGACAGGACAAGAGGAAATGGGCACAAAATGAAACACAGGTCTAGATGATCTCCACAGCTTCCTTCCAACCTAGATGATTCTGTGATACTATGAAGACATTGCTGTATTTCTTGTTTGCAATTTTAAAAGTCTCAGGGTCATTTATGTAAGTTTCTGTCTTTTCATTATTATACATCAAGTATATGTGTACATATACATAGAGTATATGTAACCAGTGAATATTGTACCGGAAAAGAAAAAAACAGGGACCAAAAGTAAAAATGTAATCTGATTTATACTCAGTCTGACAGAGAGGATGCACAGAGCTGGAATCTTTGCCAATAACCTACATCCTACACAGTATTCTCAATGGTGATGTAATCCAGTGTTGAGCTACTTACCAAAAATAAGATTTTTGCTTTCTGATGAAAAACAACACTCTAGTGTCAGTAACTGTCGTGTCTCATTTGAGATACCAAGGTCACTGTAGAAGCTGGAAATGTCATTTGTTTAGTGGGGAAATGGGGCCACGATAATCTACGGCAATTTTGGAAAACAAGGAAGATGTGTTAAATCCAAGGTTGTGCTGTCCAAACTAACTTTAGCAATTCAAATATGGGTCCTGGCAGGAGACCTACATGACTTCTCAGAGAAAACCTATTACAGACCTCAAAGAGGAAGCTTGTGTACCTTCTCTTAAAGAGGAAATGACTGGTTAAGGATAAGACGTTGTGAGATGGGCTTATAACCACGTCAGCTGTGTTCCTTTCTAACTATATGAAATAACTCATATACTCTCTGCCTAAGAGTAAGAAAACACTTCGTGAGGTAGTTATCAAAGATAACCAAGAAACAGTTGCAGAATATAGTTTATTTAAGATTTTGAAAAATACCAATTATTTTAGCTTGTAGTATCTGCATTTTGTACTGATTACTAAAAGGGTACTAGAAGATGAAGTAGCTAAATTTGACCCACTCTGATGCTTGGACTCATAAAATGGAAGAGACATGGAGAATAGTCATTAAAATTCCAGCCTGGAGTTAATGAATGGATACTGGCAAGCTCTATTATTCCTGAAAAATAGAAGTTACAGTAAATGCCTTTATAGCCCCTATATCAGCTGTATCCATTCCACATCCTGCTGCTACAACTAGATGGAACTTGCAGATGAGCTACTTTGATACTATGGATGTTAAGACCTATATCTTGATACACCACCTTGCAAAGTGAGTCCTTGCACAGAGGACTCAAGTCTCTAAGGACTTCTTTTCCAGCAGTGTCACATAATTGACTGCAGGCTTTAGTAATATCTACAAAGGTATTTAGACCCTGTGCAGCCTAGTTACTGTGGGTTTAATCAAAAGAATTCTCCATTTCTCTCACACCAAATATAAGCCACTTATCTTCACCCCAAAGTCTCCCAACAGCCAATTTCCACTCTTCTTATGATGTCTTGGTTCACTACTGGGATGCTACAAGTCAGTGAGCTACTTACCCAGGTGAAACCATGTCTGGGGCTCCTGCTGATTTTAATTCCTGTTTAAGGTCTTTTATTTGACACAGAACCAAAGTTTCCAAGGTACTTTGAGCAATAAACCTTCAGTCTTGGCTGGATCTTCTCCAATACTCAGCTGTCCTTTTAAATCGCAGCCAGGTCCAAGCTTTCATATGATCCTTGTTTTACAGCCTCAGTACTAGTAAACTCCTCCTTTCCTTCAAATATTTTCCAAAATCTTTCTGCTATCAAATATATGGAGTCTTTTGCAAGTTCTCTCCAATCTCGATTCACTTTACTATCAGCAGAGTGGGGAGCAAGAGCTAAAGCTTCCAGTGTGTACTTCTGTGCCCAGAATGAGGCCTGGGATGGCATGGCCTGGACAAAAAACTCCTTAAAATGTTCTTTCCTAGCAGTACTTTTTTCTTCTGATCACTGTACTCCCATCTACTCATATAATCAGATTGTCATTATCATCTTGGACATCTAATTGGGCCTCATCCCCAACCTTTGTTTTGCCAATCTGCACCAAATCTTTAAGTTACATTTTCATGAATAGAGCTAAAATTCTCATCCAATTCTCAAGTCTTCATATTTTGCAAAATTAAAAAAACCTTTCCTCTGGCTTTTATAAATGTCCCCTTGCACCACCTGTCATATCCATCCTCCAACATGTATCTCCCTACTTCTTACCTTGGCCTAATTCCTCCTTCCTTTACATCTTCCCCTGCTTCATCTTTTATATTGCAACATATGCCTCAAACTCTCACATTTACTTGCTTCTGGACAAATATTTCTGAGGCTGCTTCCTGGAAACTTAGTGATTATGAGAGGCCATGGTTCATGAGAGCAGCCCATGTTTCAAAGAAGCACCCTGATATTTGTCCCCTCTGCCCTCCCTGCAAAGATCACTGGAGTCCTGTCACTGTTACTTTCTTTTGTGATTCTATAGGAAAAAGCTGCCTTCCTGAGACCACAGCTTGTCATGCTGACCAGTGCTAACTCTGTGCCCTTTTATTCTCTTAATCTGTCAGCATCCACTCCCACCTATTCTTTTGGACTCACGTGTCAAGTTTTCCCTCCCATCTTCAGCTGTGCTAGTACAATTTCTGATGTGCTGGAGTTCTGCTGGGGGCCTTTGGCTGTAACTACAACACAAAAAAATCCATTCTAAGCTTTGAATACAACACTGAATAGTATCTATTAAATACACAGGGCTAAACAGACGCATTCATTAGCAGTCCAAAAGGAGCTGTGGCTCCAAATTAATTTCAAGAAGCCCACATGTGAAGAGCCAGAAAGAAATCCCTCTCAATCCACCTCCATTTTCAGATCACAGTATGACAGAATTCATGTGGAAGCAAGCAGTTCACTGCTGCATTTTCGAAGGCATTAGAATATTTTTGGTTTAAAATCAAATCAAATTAACAAGACATAAAATAATTAAAGAGTATTCCCTTTTAAGAATCACTGCTGTCACCACAACTTTAACAGAACTGTAGCAATTTATGCCAGGTAAAGCCTCAGAAAAATATATTTATTTTAAAAATCTCACACTGTTGATTAGGGGAGCAATGTCCTACTGATGATTTTTTATTTCTGTTTAGCACTTCTCTTAGTCTGGACAGAGAAATCATTGCAGTTAGCTTTATTCTCCCATACCCAGTACTACATCAGTGGTGGTTGTCTGCCCCCTTAGAAATACAGGATCAGAGTGCCGTGATTGTTACAGCACCCTAATGATAGTCATAGGTTATGGTTCAAACAGAGGCTCTGTGTTCTATTTTGCCACCTGCATGAGATGCAAAAAGCTGATTTAAAATCTGTTAATTTTAAAAACAGATTTTTAAATCAGTTTCTTCACCCTCTCCTTAGGAAAATACAAATTCTGACATTGCCTTCTTAGCAGCTCCCAGCTATGATTAACAACCTACCCTTACATGTGGTATATTCAGCAGACCTGAACTTCCAGGTTTTTACTGCTTGAATTTTGCTTGCTGAATCTTCCTTTCTTGCTTACTGTAAGCGTCTATCATTGACCTTCTGCTTTTTATTTCCTCTAGGCAGAATATATGGCATTCGTATTCTGGCAGCCTGACTCAACATAAGGACATTCAGTCGAGTCAGTAAACTTTTTGGTCCTTTTTAAAGACACACCACTTCACTCGTCATGGAACAAGAGTGGCACCCAGTGGTCACAGAGTTTGGCCCGACATTCATGTCCCGAAGTTTCTGCCGTCTGCATTTTACAAATCCCCTTCCCACATACTGAAAACAGAAATCCTTTCATGCTTGAGCGCCCAGACCCAAATCCTACCTCTGGACTCGAAAGACAGAATCTAGAGAACTGAGGCTAAAAGGTTTCCTCTCTGTCATCTTTTTTCATGTCATATTTTTTTGGAGCATAAACAATCCACCACAGCTATGAGGCACTTACAAAGGGTATTGCTTATTTCTGAGGGATCAGGCAGCAGTTGACTTGCCTGACACAAGCAAGGAAGATGAGGAGTTCAAGGACCTCATCTAATTCTAAAATATTGTTCAGTGGTCCAGATGAGGTAAACATATGTTTTTAAACTGTCCTGCAAAACATGTGGCAGCAGGAAAGGAAAACCCAGGGACATAGCCTGCTTTGTGATCTCCACTTGTGTGGGACATACAAGGCTCTGTGCCACTCCTAGTCCATGGGTGGGTTTCACAAGACCATAAATTAACTACTGCAAAGGAGGCACAGATGGCACAGACGGTGTGGCGATGAACACTTACCTGTGTGCTTCTCAAAGGTTCAGTTAATTTTGTATTTATTTTCTATGATCAGAGTACAAAAATCTGGGTTCCAATTGATGTGGTGTATTGTATTTTTACTGTATATATTTGTGGAACATGTTGCAAGTGACAAAGCTTTCCGTATTTTTAACTTGAGGATACTTAATGCTTAAAACTGGAACATCAGAGCGCCAAATTAGGATTCAAACAACTATTATCCTCAAGGGAACATTCTCCAACACAGACACTTGGGTGCTGGGTGAACAGGACCAAGCTCATTAAAACACCAATGTTTCACAATGCTTTAAAATTTCCAATGATAAATGGGTGAAAAGTGCAGCTCCTGGCAGTACTGAGTCTGTGGTTTTAAGTCCTACTTGCAAGTGTGAAAATCCCCATTTCCACAGAAGACAGCAGATAATGTACATGAGAGTAGTCTTGATTCTCATCATTCCTGGCATTCCTAAAATTTTAACCCAAAATCTGCATTAGCTGGTATTTCTTATAAATGCCCTAGCACCTAAAAAGGCATGATCAAGTGAAAGTCAAAATTGTCAAGTAAAAATAAACTTTCTAGTGGGGATGGCTACAGCTAGAGCTTTACAATGAGACCTGAGTTAAGTGGCTCACAAATAACAAGGCACATCAGAAGAGAGCATTAAAAGAAATTCTAATACTTTAAAATAAATATAATGGGTTTTAGCCATCTGCTATGACAATACTGAAAGCCATGGATCTTTGTACTTCCTGAGTTATGTTAGGAAAGAACTCAGCAGTCTGGACAGAAATTTCTGCCAGATTTTTTGTTAATGTGTAGTCTTTATTCTTTGAGTGTTTTGTTTTTGCTACACAGCATTATCGAAATGGTAACAAGAAAAACACTGCTCCTGGTCAAAATGTGGCCTGACAAAGCCACAGTGATAGACTGACATAAGTAGGAAAATTTCTCCCACATTTGAATTACTTGGCTGTACCAGAAGAAATAGCTGAAGTAATATTCATGTTTATTTCACATTGAGTGTAAATATTGAAATGAGCAAACCATTTAGCTCAAAACAGGGACTCTGAAAATGTATTGCCTCCACTATCAAAGAGCAAGAAACCATATTACAGAGCCTGTACAGAGTTAATACTGAAGAGGGTTCATAACAGTTTTGTACGTTTTTGCAGCTCATGGCTTCTAAAATTACTGTGACTGCACAAATGTACATCTCTCTGCTGCTATATTCCCTAAACTTCTTCCCATTTGCTAATTTATTTTCTTCAATATTTTATTTGTCCACAAAAATCTTCCTGAGAGAAGGCAGTCACTGTGTTTGTTTGTACAGTGCCTGGTGCAATGGGTTCCTATCATCTATTTAGGATCCTTATGAGGAAAAAATAAACATTTTATTTTAACAAACAATAGAAAACAGCGTCTTTGAGAACAAGCTGAATAATAGAGGCCTTGTGGTATGAAAATACTTCCAGGAAGAGTGGAAAAGACAAGATTTTCAGTCTCTAACCCCTTTTGGGTGTTACATTTCCTTATCATTTTATAATGTAATCTGGCATTTAGATCTTGTCATCTTATTTACCTTAATTTCATGTAAAATAACTGTCAAATAGATTTTTCTGTCTCAGATTGAGTGGAGTGTGGCATTGCAAGAGCATGGTGTTTTTCACAACACGATGCCATAATGTAAAACTAGTAACAACATTCCCAAGCAACAAAATACTTAGCTCAGTAAGACTGTACTTCCTTTTAGAGGGAGTTATTTTTGAATTGTAAAAACCTGAACATAGAGCCAGTAAATAATTAGTACCTATGAATGAGCTCAGCAAGTCTGTAAATTTAACTTCCCACTGGTCAACATGTTTTTTCATCATTACAGACACAACTTTGGTTTCAACCCTTGCAGTGCTGGAAGGTGAACCTGAACTGAAGCCATAGTCAAGAGAACTCCAACTGATCCCATGATGGTGTCTCTGCAAAACTGATCTCAGAACCTGACCCTGAGCTCCTTCAGATGCTCAGTTTATCTTTCTCTGGCATCCACCTAACCTGTGGAATATGTGCTGAGTGTTCAATTGGCTTCAAAATTAGCAGGCTCTGCAGGTAAGGTTAAGACACAACTGAATGATGAAAGAAGCAGATAGTGGATTGCTGTCATTCTCGAGGCATTTCTCCAGCAAAAATTTCTCCAAAATTCTGCATTATTTTGTTCATGATTTTTTTCAACTGCTCTCACCCTGAAGGAATGAAAGAAAATAGATTAAGAACTTCTCTAGTAGATTCTTGGGCCAGGTTCCAATATAAAAATGGAGTTGCCCAAAGTCTAAGAAGTCATTAAAGTTTTATTATTGCTATTTATACAAGGGCTCTCCAGATTCCATCCTCTTTCTGCATTTAGGGACTGCCTTGATTGTGGTGCTCATAATCCGTTGTAGTCTACGCGAGTGCCTTTGTGGTAAGTAATCAGAGATATCTTCCTGGGACAAATTCAGCACATCAAAAGACAAAGACACTGGAGAGTCCCAGAGTGGGAGTCAGGCATTCACAGGAATGGAAAAATTCCTTCTAGCTTCCTTTTCTCACATCTCTTTTGTGAACTTTGTTAGGACCATAAGAAGGAAGTCCTCTTCCTGCAGGCCTTACCTAACTTGCAAAGGCATGAAAGGGCTGGAATAAGCCGAGTGAATAGATGAAAGCTTGGAAAGCTCACTTTTCCTCTTGCAGAAGATGCAAGACTTAGCTAGGAGACACCTTCTAGAAATGACCAGTTATTATGGTTTCAAACCAGCTGGAAATTAAGCTCCAATTAGCCATTTCCATTGCCCCCATCTTCCTCCAACAACAAAGGGACAAAAGGCAGAGATTATGTTTTGAGATAATAATTTACTGGAAAAACAGCAATTAAATATGGAGAACAAACCATAACAGCAAAAATATTAATAACAACGGTGAATAAAATAGGATGATTGCACACAAAAATTTCCTTGCAGAAGTCTGACTGATCCAATGTTACCATGGTCAGTGATGTGGTCTGAAAACATTTCAGCTGTAAACTGCAATTGTTATTTTAGGAAGCAATTTTTCTACCAGAAAGCTTCTACAGGTGAAAGTATTAGCAAAGATTACTGGATTTTATTCACCTATTTAATTATACATCTATTACAGTTTGTTATTACAGCAAGAGTTATGACCACATGAAATAACCTAGAAACTTTTATGCATGAGCATCTAATCAAGAAAAAGTGTGTACTTTTAACTATGTCAGAACAATACTTGTATACAAAGACTGAGGAGATTTGAGGTTGTGAGATGAAAAAGTTCAGCCTTGGTGACAATCAAGTACAAAATGCATTTTTAAGAAAATGTTCTGAAATGACATTTTTTATGTAGAGAAAAACTTAAATTGGCATCTTTTTTTGCTTGAGAGCTAAAAGAGCCTGGATGCCTCAGCCGGTCATAAAGCTGATTGATCCCATGCCATTTTCATACTTGCTTCTCCTGAGACTCAACCCATATTCCTTCAAATTTCTTCAGATTTTAAGCAGAAAAATCACCATTATGTCAATTTCTTGTAAAGCCCTTTTGAAATTGAGCTACTATCGTAGGGCTAGTAGCAAGTATCATTTGAAACCTCAGATTTTCACCAACAGGTGGAGCTTACATTTTATATATGACTTTAAATTCAAATAATATGTGTTAAAATTATACTTTATACATCACAGACTGAAAACTTCCATGTTTCAGATAAGACTAGGACCATGAGAGCTTATTCCAGTATTCCACTGTATGCAAATAAACCCTAGGTCAGGTCCTTTTCTTACTGACACCACTTGCAAAGCTCGGTATATTTTCAATGACTGAGTAATTAGATGCATTTTCACTTTTCTGTAAAAGTGGTTTTTTCTATTATATTCTCTCTCCTATTGACACCACCATTTCCCAGGTCTACATACATGTATTACTTATCTCACATACATTTCAACTGTAATAAACTTGATTGATCTCAAAACACAACTAAACCCACAGCTGTAAAGAGATATTGATGCAAATACTGTGTATCAGTATTCTTCCATTTACTTCTTCACAGGACAACAGTAATATGCATTACAGCATCTGCTGTAATGTTAAGTTATTACTTAACTGGAGTAGGCTATTGGTGATAGAAGCTATGTCTAATGCAGAAAACCCTTTAGAAATACTCCCATTATTTCAGCCGAGTGAGAAATTATGTTTTGCAAATCCTTTAATGTGCTTATTTCTTTGCATCTACCTAATAATATCCTTTAGTACCTCTGGCTTTTTAGTAAGTCTAGCTTCCAGGAAATATCTTCTTAATAGTCAGTTACAATCCTAAGAACATGGAACATTACAGGCAAAATTGAAAAAGAACTTTAAAATCAAATACTTGTTTAAAAGTGGTGTGCAGAAGTGGAGAAGGGAACTTCCTTAATCCACTGTGACAGAAGATATTGCAGAAATACTCTGCCAAAATGGCTTTTGGTATCACCAGTGTATCTCAGAACGAACAAAACAAGAAAACGCCTGAAGAACATATCCCAAGATATAAATACACCTGCAAATGTATGTAAGCACATGCACTTACATAATGTAATTACTCATACGAACATTTATTACTAAATTCACTTCTTCGCGGCTAATTTCCTAGTCTGCGTCCAGCCCCGCCCCCGGCTCCCCCCGCGCATGCGCCCACCGGGAAGCGCGCGCATACTGCCGCGGCCGCGCACAGCCAGGTAAGGCGCGGGGACAGCCGCATGCGCAGCGCGCCGCCCATTTCTCTTCCGGGTTGGCGCCCGCTGCGCCCCGTAAGGAGCTGCGGTGCTGCCGGGGCACCGCTCCGAGCCTCCCTTTCCGCGGGGAGAGAGAAAGCGCGTACAGCGGCAGCGGGGCACTCCTGGTCTGGCCCGGCCCGGTGCGTGCGGCGGCACCACGCGCTGCCCCGCCCCTACGCTGGGTCTTCCCCAGCCGCGCTGACGGCGTGTGCGCCTGCGCAGTCGGGCGGCGCCGGCGGGAGCACGCGCGGGCAGCGGGCGGAGCTATTCCAGCTTTTCTTAGAGACACGTGTAATAAACGCGTTCTGTCTTTATATGGTGCCGTGAAGTGCTAATGCTTACTGATTCTTCGCTAAAGTAATGAAAGGTTGACACTGAGTAATTGTGAGAAGGCTTTGTTTTACCCGAGGCTTTGGCACACCTGCAAAATGGGACTTGCCCAAGTACCCCGAATTCCTGCCTGGCATAAACACTGCATCCAGAAGTCAAAGTAGTGATGTTTGGACTTAAGTCCTCCTGTAATGATTTGTAAATCACGCCTTGGTTCGTAAGCTTAGTTGCGGTTTTAATATTAATTATAATTCGTTGCGTGTAACAGAATAATCATTTCGATGTCTCTCTAGCAGGAAGGAGTGAGAGTTGTTTCCTATGGCTGCTCCAGGAAAGGTGGCAGCTTTCCGTCTGCCTCCCCTGCCAACTATTGGAGAGATTATTAGACTCTTTCGCCTTAAAGCACTGAAACAGCTTTCCCAGAATTTTCTACTGGATTTGCGACTGACAGGTTAAATATTTTATTCTAATGTTTTTGGCCAACATAGAACATGTATCCCAGTTTTTGTCACATTCCAGAGTGTAGCTAAGGAGGTGATGTTTGCACAATAGCGTTTGTCAGACTACTGGCAGCTCAATGGTAAACCGTTATAATAAAGACTTCTTTTAAAAGTAGTTTTAGGTTAGGTTAATTGCTTTTACTTACGCCTCGAAAATAGATTTCTTTATAAATTGAAGTGCAGTTTTTTAGAAAGAAACTATATTCCTCTATAAAATATGGGTTATTGAGTGAAATGCAGAAGTCTAAACCAAAGCAGTACTGGTATCATTTGGGTACTATTTTGGTTTATAAGTTTGACTTAAAAATTAGCTTTTTTTCAGATGATTCTGTATCGTAGAAAGTATGTTATTATGCACTTTAGAGTTTGCTATGTGCTGTAGATAGGAGAGTCATTTCTCTCATTTAGCAGAAGTGTAGCTGTTTTGAACCAGTTGCACTGTTCTGAACGATTCATTTTTTTCCAGCTTGTGTCAGCAGTGGGTGACAAAGCTGGCACTGTTCTGTCAGTCAGGGGTGGGTGTCGTCTCTGCCATAGTGGTGGCTGGATTTTGCATTAACAAATGCAGTACAGCTTCACGTAGCTAATGATTTGATTTTGTTTGTAGATTCAGATTGATAAAAATTCAGAACAAGAAACTCAGTTCCACTTCCTGAACAGCTGGAGTCTTACCCCGGAATAAAAATGTCTGTGTACCTTTAGTAAAACTTTACACGTAGACAGGTCTTTGGGGTTTTTTTATTGCATACATAAGAGATCATGGAGTGAGCAGCATAATTTCTGTCGCTATCTTCTCTCCATGCTTCCCAAGGATCCCTTGGTTTCATTATCTGCATTTTCAAATCTCCCTTCTTTAGTGTCTATAATGCTTTCTAATGTTGTATCATTTCAGTTATGTATGGGTATTCCTTCTCACCTTTCAAGTGCCCTGTTTTCTATGGCTACCAGTTGCTTGTGTTCCAGCTCTTTGTTTAGTCCAGTTTCTCCCTCATAAAATTGCTCTGTACATAATATAATCTTCATAGAGCTTTACTGTGTCTTTCTTACTTCTTAAATTGCCTCGAAATAGAGGTGCTGCAGTGAAATACCTTTAGAAGGACGAGTAGCGAGACTTCAGGATGTCAAACACAAGTGCTTGCTTGCGGCACAGTAGTACTGCTAGTGTACAGATGAGTGATATTCTCTTTTTATTTGAATCTGTAATGAGCACAATAAATACTAAAGGCATAAAACTAAAAATAGCATTTTTAAAATAGCTGAGTATATCTTGTGGTATGGAACAAATCTGAATTCTGTGCAGTCTGGCGGGTGCGTGATGATTTAACTGGGATGTGTCACTGTTTATGTCTGTTCTGAGATAAGCATGTTTGTGCTTGTGTAACAGTAAACAATGAGGTTATCTTGGTGAGCTGGATCTCCTGGAAAATAAAGACTTAGTGTGTTCTTTGTGTCTTGCAGACAAGATAGTGAAACAGGCTGGAGAGCTGAAAAATGCCCATGTTTGCGAAGTGGGCCCTGGGCCAGGAGGAATTACCAGATCCATTCTCAGTGCTGGTGTTGAACAACTCCTTTTAATTGAAAAAGATGCTCGATTTATTCCAGGATTGCAGGTACCAACTGGAGAATAATTTGTGTGCACATAACGATAGCATTGAACAAGAACATTCTGAGAACTTAGAGAGATTCCAGGGGTCTTGTTGGGACCTCAACACTGAAAAATAGGTTTGGTTCTGTGGCAGAAACCAGAGCTATAATTTGCTTGAAGACAAACATACGTAATATTGCAATTCATTGTTCCTGCTTTCTCATAGACCCTTTAGGACCTTATCCTACAACTGAATTACTGCCACAGCTTCTTGGTTTTATTTTTTTTCAGGCTGAGACATTTGAGGTGCATTTCATCATGATGGTGAAATCATAATTTGAAGGCTGAATGTAATGTCCCTATGTACAGTCTTATATTTCATTTTAATCCTAATAATTATGCTTTATAAAATTGGGAAGGCATATCTCCAGTTAATACAGTCAATGTGGGTTAACATCCAGGTAGGGAAGAATAAAGCTAGCATCTATTTTACTTTTTTAAAAAAACACTCTTAAGCTTTTCTTCCTTTCTTTTAAAGATGGCATAAGTTCACGAGTCATTGTGTCATTTTCAAATGCTGTCTACTTGTGTTGCTGGATGTTTGTGGAATTTGGCTGCATAAATCCAGCAAGAAAAACTGAGTCCAAAAATCTAAAAATTTGACTGTTTTTTTATGTCTCTACAATCTCAGATTAGAGCAATTCAAGGACCTTTCCTTAAATTGCACTGGGTCTTTTTCAGTAAATCAGCAGCGAAAATAAATAGGTAGTTCACTTGAGAACTGCTGCTATCTCTTTATATGACAAAAATAATGTAAGGTATGAATGAAACTGCTCATATCCTGAAACCTGAATGTGCATGTAATTATGTCTTTATGAGGTTAGCCATTAATAATGTATAATATGCCATCTTAATCTGAAACCTTCATGTTATCACTTGAGTGGGGGCAATCAGCATTTTTGTTTTAGGTTTTGAGACCTGGTTTGGGACTGGAGAGAATGTGAGGTTAAATGACACTTGTTTTAGTTAAGGGAGCTTTTTAAGTACTTGGATGTTTTTTTTGATCTTCCAAAATGTGTCCACTGCAGCAGATTCATCTGCATGAAAGTACACTTCTCAGCATCTAAAATGAGCTTTTGCTATGTAATTATCTTTACTGTTCAAGTGACATAATGTTAGTCATTATTTTTAATTGCCAATCTCCTCACAGTAGAAGTGAATGTCTGAATGAGGTTATTGAGCACAGAGGTGGTATAACTCAGTACCAGTGGATGTGAATGACCAAGAAATGCATTGTGTCCCTTAGTGTTCGGTTTGGTATTGCTTTTTTCACAAACAAATAAGAAGATACATAACAGTGAATCTTTCATTTCTAATAATGTGGGTTGTAATAATTTTTCTGGTTTCCCAAGCAAACTATCAAAACTCATGCTTGTAAAAGGGTTGAGATTTGAATAAGGGGAAATGCCAGAGATTAAAATAACAATTGTGGGCTATTACTTAAAAATGTCTCTTAGGTACTTTTAAAGTCGATGATGTAAAGCATACAGCATTTTTCATTAACTGTTTTTCAAGCTGTGGTCTCTCACAAAACAGAAGTGTTTTGTTTTTTTTACTGCAGAACTGAAATGCAGTGAAGAACATATGTGTACAGAGTTAAAGTTTATGCAAGCTGAGAGTCTGCAAGTTCCGTCTCAGTCTTAAAGAATCCCAACCTCTTTATGCCATATGCCCTAATATCTTTTAGGCTGGAAAGATTGGTAAGGAGAGAAAGGGAGCAAGAGATGTGTTGAATACGAAATTATTCCAGGAACACCGTTTCATGTTTTCAACTATGCCCCTTATGCTTCTTTTGTGCCCTTTTAATTGTGTGGGAAGAATGAGAATATCTGTGTGATGGAACACTTGGCTGATGTCCTTGATGCACAGCAGCTTCTGGAGCTGTGTTAGCTGCACACATTTTCCCTTCAAATGAAAAAGGCTTCACTGTGTGTCCAAGTCTGTATTTCAAATTAGAAATATAAGACAATGATTTTCTGGTCACAAATGAAATGCAGCTCTGAGTTACTTGAAGCGTGTTACTCAGCAACCCCTAGATTCATCTTGTAAAGGAAACTGCTATTAGCAAATGACACTATTTTCTAACTTTATTAATCTTACATTATCTTTCATCCTGTTAGAGCATTTATAACAGCTTCAAAGAAAGATTTGACAAACCACAGCAGATTAGTGAATTTGTATGTCATATAATTGCTAGTGTAATGCTGAAAAGTCCATTAAGTGGTTTGGAGTTGAGGTTGGTTTTATTTTTTCTGCATGGAAGTAATTGCACTTAAAACATGTAGGAACACTTAGTTTATTGTTAAGCTTTTATTGCTCTACATAAAACTTAGATTTTTTGATAATTAAAACCCCAAATGCTTAATCAAAAAAATTTCATGACAATATTTTGTGAACAGTAGGAGAACACAGTATTGTCCTTTGGCTCAGAGAATCATGAAAGCTTTTTTTGCCCCTGAGCATATAAGCATCATTCAGATTGAAAATGGGACTAACAATGATGAGCAGTTTATTTTGGCAGTTAAGCCACTGGCACTTAACTGTTTATAGATTTGGATTTCTGTGCAAAAGCAAAATTGTTCTTTAAGCCTTTTCTCATTATTCTCTTATAGGATCAATTAATAATCCCAAATGTTATCTTCGAAAAAGTCACCACTGCTTTTGAATTGTGCTTTTTGTGCTTAGTTTCATAGCGTAAGAGAAAAGATTAGTACAAACTAAAAAAGCTTCACTATTTTTGATTATGGGAACTCACACTAGAAATGTGTCTGTTGTCACATTGGTTGTCAAACTGCAGCCAGTGCTGAGTTTGTATATCAGCCTTTATTAAATTCTAGATAAGCTTTGCAAGTAGGCTGCAGAAGCTGAGAATGGAGATGATCTTGTAATGTCTAGAAAAATGGAAATTACATTGAGATCTTCCTTCCTGCTAGGTATTTATTCCCTCTTTTGGTTGGATTCCTTGTTTTTAATGGTACAGGTGTAGACTACTACAGGGAATATTAAAAAAATCTCTTTCACATTTTTCATGTAAAAGGAAAAATTAATATTACTGCAGCCTTGTATCACATATGGCTGAAATTAGATAATAGGCCCTAAATCTGTGGGGGAAACAGTGAACAACATGAGCCCTTGTTTTCATAGGTAATTGATCTAAAAACTTTCAAAACCTCCTGCTTGCATTGTTACTTAAATCAGGTGAGGTCCTGCTAGTGGCCTGGGACTTGTTAATTGTTGTTGTTGAAGAGACTCTTAGCAGTCATTTCAAGTTTGAATTCTCTGTTAAGAATTCTGCATCTGTGAATAGTTAAGTGTTTGCAGAATTAATTAATCTATTTCTAGTGTTTGCTTTTTGAAAGCAAATAGTTACTAATAGTGTTCTCAGTTTTAACTCCTACTGTGCTTGGTTGAATATTGAAGTTAAATATATAGCAATGGTTTAATTCCTGCAGAGGCTGAAACTGGAAATCAGTTTGGTTAACTCTCACTGTGGATTCTGCCTGCTTGTTTACAAACAGATGCTCTCTGAAGCAGCTCCAGGAAAAGTGCACATTGTTCATGGAGATATCCTGACTTATAAGATGGAGAAGGCTTTTCCAAAGCACTTAAAAAAGAACTGGGAGGATGGTTAGTATTTGCATTTCGTTTATTTCATTTTTTAGGGCTTCTGAGTTAGTCTTAAGTAGTGATAAAACTGAAGTTCACTCAGTGCAGGTGTTACTCTCTTCTGGTACATGTTGAAGATAAAGAGACAACTGTTTGTTTGGATTTTTTCCCCTAGAGAAAACAGAGAACTCTCTTCCTTCTCTAATACAAAACTGTGGGATTTGTGTGACATTGACCTTAGTTTAAAGTGAGGAGCTTTCCAGTTATTAATCTTAGAGTGTCTTTTACTGTACCAAAATGACTTCTGGAAAACATAAGAGGGGATCAAATAGTGTACTTCCTGGTTTCTTCCTCTTTTTGAAGTCAGAAATCACCACTGCTGTTGTTCCACTGAAGAAGTTTCTGTAACTTGCTTTGAAACTTTTGGAAAACTTCCAGAATTTAGGTTTCTCATTGCTTTGGTTTCAGCTGGATATCTTTGGCAAAAGTAGAATCTAATCAGGATTGGGTTGGTTTTTTTGTTTTTTTTTTCTTTTTTAACCTGAGGTTGCAATAGAACACTATTTCACTTCCCTTTCAAAACATGTCATATTATTAGATAAATCAGCGATAGCCTCCTAGTCCCCTTTTCCAAATATATTAATGTAAGGTAAAGACACTCTTTGCAATGCCTGAAGAGCAGTGAAGTGCTTTCTGACTTAGGACATAAAAGACCGTGGCACATTATGTTCATCTAGAAAAGTTGCGTGTTGTATTTGCCTCGTTGCAAAAGGTAAGTGCTTCACAGAACAAACTATGATAAAATGTATGTGTGAAAGTTTTAAAAATTTACCCTGCTTGAAGATACAGTCACTGTTAGGTTTTGAGCTGACTAATTAGAGGCAAGATACATTTCTTCTGTGTTATTGCCACAGGAAAAGCTGGTGGGTTTCAAAAACCACCATCTCTGATAAGTGTGTAGTAGTGCAGGTAGACTACAAATATCACTGGCTAAAAAGTGCATAATAAGTATGCCAGAAAAACAGCTTGAATTTGATATTGTCATCTCTTATTCATGTTATTAAATATTGTCATATCTAAGAAACAGCATGCTGGCTTTTGGGTTTTGCCCACTTCTGTTGCACTCCAGCTTAAACTCCCTGCTACTGAAATCCCTGTCTTATCTTGTACAACACACACAGATACTGATGTGATCCATAACTGAAAAGCTGATATCACTTCTTATGGCTAAGTCTTGTACTTCATCACCTTTTGATTTCAGAAGGAGAACTCTGTGCAGTGTTGGGTTAGGTGGTTGTTCTGAGGGTTGTTAGGACTCAGTAAAATGCCTCTGGGAGGATGTGTTGGACAGAAGTATGAGTACGGCTATTTACTCTGTACCTGATAGCCAGTTTGAAATTACAGGAATACTCTTGTGATTTTGCTGTTCCAGAGTAGCTCATCTGGAATTTACTCATCAGCTGAAAATCATCTGAAATCTACTGATTTATTCAGATGTAAATGAGAACCAAACCTAACCACTTTTTTCCAAGTAAATTCTGAGAATAGTACGCAGTTCTGTCAGTGTAAGATGAATATAAATGACAAGCATCATTTTGGTGTGGCATGATAAAAAATTGTTTCCATATTTTAGGTCTAGGTTGATAGGCATGTATTTTTCTTGTGTTCTCTTTCTTGGCAAAATCTTACCCAAAACTTTCTCACAGCTGTTTTTCTTCTGTCAAATATCAACAGAACCACCAAATATTCATATCATTGGGAATCTGCCCTTCAGTGTTTCGACTCCTCTAATCATCAAATGGCTTGAGAATGTTTCAAAAAGGGATGGACCTTTTATTTATGGCAGGACCCAGATGACGCTGACTTTTCAAAAGGAAGTTGGGGAGGTAAAATTTTGGCATTTTTCCAATATTGTACAGATGCTAAATTGAACAAAAAATGGTTTACATGCAATCTTTGGTTTAAAACTACAAACCCAGTCTTAGTTGACTTTGAAAAGAAAGGAGAAGGTTAGTTCAGTTTTTAGTTTATGTGGCTGTAAACTGTGAATTTTGATGAGTTAATTATCTACTCTGATCCTTTCATGAGCATGTAGTTTTTTTTAATGCCTAATGCAGGGTTATATTTTGTTGAGGTACTCTATCTGTTCTTTTCTGAAGTCTGATTTCTTTAACATGAATAGATTGTGCAGTGCTCTTCTGTTTTTAAATATGTTTATTCTCTCACAGTCATTTGTGCAACGTGCCATCAGTCTGTTTTTCTTTAGTTTTCATTCATCTCAAGAAGTACACATATTTATTTTCTTTGTCCTCTTTATTACAAATATTTTTTAAGAAACACCTTCCTTAAAATAAGGAAAAATGGAAGGTTAGCATTATTCCCAGTTGTGATTAAACACTTAAAACGCAGGGGGTGTTTGTCAAGACCTTGGAAATTGGCATTGGCTTTCTTGAATGAGACTTGATATCAGAATTATTAATGTATTCTGCCATTCTTGTGTGTGTAAAAAGGCCTTAATTGACTTCTGTCACCACAAGTTCAAGAGCAAATTGATATTTTACCTTTTTATTAATAGTTAGTTTCTCGAAGAAGGCCAGACTGATCTGCAGTGTAGTAGTGTAAATGCCAGATGGGTAGATATTAGGTTGCCTTACTCCACGGTGCTTTCAGATTTAACAGTTTATTTCTATTGAAATTGCATGAAACATAAAGTACAGAGAATGGACAGCTTTTTTTGCTTTGCAGTTATGGAAGCAGTCTGGCTTTTAACAAGCATTTCACTTGCATTTATAAATAAGAAAAGGAGTTGCACATCAGCCTAAAAACGAAATTTCCATCTTATTACTACAGTGTTTGTAACTGCTGTGTTTTGTCTGTGCAGCCTCAATATGTATGGTGTTTTAATTTTAATCCTTCAAAGTAAAAATTTGAATAGGAAAATTTTACTTTTTTTTTCTCTGTGAAAATTAGTAACAATTATATATGCAAGGGGAATGTTTGCTGTCATTTTTTGGGTCAAAGAAAACCGTAGTGTGCTGTCATGGCTCTAGACTTGCAGTCAGGATTGAAGAAGTATTTCCAGTTGGTGGCTCTAGAGAGCACTGGGGACAAACATTTGGTATAAAATAAACCAGATTGCTTAATTCAGTTCTGGGCTCATTTGGTTTCAGGCATTACAGAATCCAGGTCTGTTTCCCGGAAGGACTTCATGTCATGTGAGATTAGGCCTTTGTTGCAAAATATGGCTAATGGTCTGTGATGTAAAATGCAGTGTGATGATAGTTTGTGACAGCAAAAGTTCACCTAGCACTCTGTGAGAGCACTCTGTACTTTATGTCACTGTACCCAGCTGTATATGTCATTGGTGACGTGCAGATTACAGTTTTTCTGCACCCAGCATAGCTCAGTTAGGTGCAAAATACCCTGCACACTTAAGCTCTTGTACTGAAAACACTGAGGAGTTAGAAACACTGGGAAATGGAATATGTTGTACAAGGTCATGCAATGAATCAGTGTTAATTGTTGTTGAGTTTACATTCTGAGATCTCTTGATTCTTGTTCAACACAATTTAAACATGGGTTTTCCTCCACAGACAAAATTGTTCATGGTTTTTGGTTTTCATTTCCATTGTTGGTTTGATGCCATAAAAAGAAATTATTTTAAAGATACTATTTTATTTTATGATATCAGGAGAAAGAACAATAATTAGGATCTGTGTCTTTTCTCCTAACCCTCTGGAGTTGTTTAAGGTAACCACTGTAAATTGGTATGTACAGGCATATTCAGTATCTAGAAAGAGAGAACAGGGTAATGCAGATATAAGTGAGTTGCTGCTGCTATTTTGTGTGTCTCTGGATTTATAGTCTGATTGGAGAATTTCTTATACTCAAAAATTTGATGTTCTCCCTGGATATTTCTAAGCTAAGAGCCTAAATATCAGAGGAAGACTGTGTATATGTCATAAGCTCAGCAAAAGCATAAGATGCATAATGGAATGGAGCGATGTGCTTTATAATTAGGATTACTTGGTGTTAACAGTAATAAAGTGAAGCAGTGTGCTACTTTATTTATAGTCAAATTTTGTTTTACCAGTATAACAGGGAACTAAATACCTTCGCCTTTCTTGCTGGTTGTATTTTCTCGCCTGTTTTCTTGTAGCACACTGATGTTGGTGTGAGTAATGTCACTACACACCTACTACTGCAGCCCACTCTGTTCTGATATGATATAAATTGGTTAAAGCTGATGAGAACCAGCAGTTATTTTATATGCTGAATCTGAGGCCTGTTAAGAAGGATAAGGCCAAAATCCCCAGTAAAAATAGCAGTAAAAACATCCAGCAGTAAAAATAGCACTTTTGGGTGTCAAGCAGATAACTTTTTTATCTGTAGGTTAGATTTGTAAAATTCTTATTCACTTTGTGGGTAAGAAGTTTTGTTTTGTCCCAAATTCTTCAGTGCTTCATCTCAAATCTGTCACCTAGGCCAGGTTCTTCCAGCCCACTTACTCTAAAATTGATCCTCTAAAAGGGCCTGTTGTGGTATAACAAGGAGTAATGGTTTTAAATCAAAAAAGGGTAGATTTAGATATAAGAAAATAATTTTTTACAGTGAGGGTAGTGAAACACTACAGCAGGTTGCCAAGAGATGGGGTAGATGCCCTATCCCTGGAAACCCTCAAGGTCAGGCAGGGCAGGTCTGTGAGCAAGCTGACCTAGCTGCACGACCCTGCCCATGGCTGGGGGTTTGACTGCCTGATCTGTGTATGGGTGCTGTACACGGGTATGTTCCTGCTGCTGTGGTTGAAGTGGTTTTAAATGTTACTATCCAGATGTTAAGTTATCTCTTCTGTAGTTAAGAAGCCGGAATTTGCTGCCTGGGACTTGCTAGATGGTTTCTGGGAGAAATGAAGATAGGTTTGTTTGAATTGGCGCTGGGAGCATTGCTACAAGTATTGCCATTAGGTCACTTTCATTTCTTCTGCAGAGGTTAAGGAAGTGTGTGTCAGATTGCATTGTTAGGCTTTGCAGTCTGGGTTTTTTTTAGAGAATAAAAATTTCCTCTGACACAACAATGAAGGTAGCTTTAAATGGTGGCATAGGCAAAAAGAATCACTGAACATTCTTTCCAAAAAGTTGTTGAAAAGTGTTTGCTCCATGCCGAACTGCCTTTTGGAAGAGTTGTTTGAAAAAATGTAAAACTTTGGCAACAGGTCTAGCTTTTAGTTTTCAGGGATAAATTTAATAAGCATGGCAGCATTTCATGAGTAGGCTTTTCATATGGAATTACATGTTGCACAAATATTACCAGATATGCAAATTGGGGTTTAGTTTTTTATTTTTTATATAAGGTGGTGGTAAATAAGAACAGGAATTATCCTGATTCTGTTTTTGTGTAAGTTAATGAAATTACTTCTGTAACTTGAGACTTATTTTACAAAATGATTTATATGTTTAAATTTTTGGGGGGCAAGCAAAACACAATAAAATGTGTTTCTTGCCAGGCCACAAAAGTGTAGGAAACTTCTGTCCAGGCTACTGTTTTATAAAAAAAAAATCATGGGAAAATCAGAGAATACTTAAATTGAGTTTTAAGTATTAAATGCTCTCACTGTTAGGCATTCTAAATTTACGTAAAGTAGATGCAGCTTTTTTGCAAATATTTTAAGTGTAGACCAGTTAATTATGAAGAACTTTTGGTTTCTAGCCAATCTTGAGTTTATGGAGCTTTGTTTAATCTTGAAGAAGGAAAAAGGTAGTAATACTTTATACAGAAACAGTGGAAAGAAATGATTGTGAGAGTGCTGCCAAGTTTGTTTTGAATCTTGCAGTCAGAATAGTTTTAGTTTTTGCTTGTATCTATACAAAATTCTTTTGACATTCATTTAGATCTGCAGAATTTCTTGGCATTCTTTTTCATGTGCCTTTGATTGCAGGTTTTAAATCAGTGTAGTATCTTAGTGAAATTCTGTCGTATTGAAGAAGAAAATTTTAGATGAACTGGGCATACAATTTGATACAAGTTTTTAATGATTAACTGCTGTTTTTCCCTTGAATTCGATTATATTGAGAATTAAGCTTTGATCTAACTGATCACTTGGTCAATTCAGTATCACTGATGTACGTGTTTTGATTTTCACCTAGAGACTTACAGCTAATCCGGGAAGTAAACAACGCAGCAGACTGTCCGTCATGGCTCAGCATCTCTGCACTGTGGAAAACTGTTTTGTAATTCCAGGTCAAGCCTTTGTCCCAAAGCCAGAGGTAGGTTTTCCTGTATTGTGGTTTTGTTAACGTGTCAGTACAACAATGTATCTTATTTTCACTAAGGAACATTGGTGGCTGCTCTATTTGAATATCTCCATATTACAAAGTGGAGCGATGTGAAATTCCTGTAAATGGAGCATGCTTACTCTGAGAAAATGCTTTTTCTTTTTTTTTTGTTCCTCAGAACTTGGCTTTGACCTTCAAACCTATCTGCAAGGTCAGTGTACTTCTTAGGGTGTTCTGGAGAGGGAGATTAGGATTTAATGGCAGGATAGTCTGCTAGGATTGGAGAATGGAAATCTGCTATTTTTGGAAAGCCTGCTATTTTACCATTTACGTTTATAAACAGTTTGAGGATTGTGCCTTAAGAATTTGATGGGTCTTTTGAAAGGCTGTGATAAGAAAAGCTTTTCATTTGTCACCTTTGTCAAACATCTCTAATTTTACCATGTTTATAATCTTTGTTTCACCCCAGTCATCTTTAGCATATTTTATTCCCTCCTATTTGCTACAGCACTTTGTCACCTATATCCCACTGACTGTTTAAAAAAGTAACAATCTTTTCCCCCTCTTACATGTTCTTGAGTGAGTAGAGAACAATCTCTTTGTTGTCCTCTTATCTACTGCCACTGGTTTTTATTTATAGCCATTATGGGTACAGGAATCGAAAATTAAGAAATTAATCAGTATTTTGGACAAGAAGCTTGTTTCGGTTTGGTTTGTATTTTTTTGCAAAAATTTGTGCCTGACTTTAAGTGAAGTCTGTGTCCCTGAATGCATGTGGAAATCATAGGCTTATAGAAATATTTGGGTTGGAACGAAGGTCATTTAGTACCATTCCCATGCAATGAGCAGGAGCATCTTCAACTAGATGAGGTTGCTCAGAGCTCTGTCCAAAGTGATCTTGAATGTTTCCAGGGATGGGACATCCACCATCTCTCTGGGCGATATGTCTGTGTTTAACTAGCCTCATTGTGAAAGGCTTCTTCCTTATATCTAATTTAAATCAACCTTCTGGGAGTTTAAAACCATTACTACTTGTCCTGTCAAGCTGCTGTTCTGTTTCAGAGGTGAACTTGCAGCTTCTGGAAGTTCCTCTTAAATTATTTGGTTTAGCTCTTCAATACATCTGCCTTCCCCTTTATCAGTCTCTCTCTCTCAGTCCTTTTTACTTTCCTGGCGTATCTCTTGAGAACGTTTGGAATGTTATTTTCTTGTTTATCACAATGAATTTTAAGGCCTCTATCTGAGTATATTTTGATGATAATTTAAAATTATGTCAGCATTTTTTGAGTAAGTAACTGTTCAAAAATGTTAAATTGCTAGTTGTGACAGCAATCTGTTGTGAAAGAAAATGACCATGCTTAAGAAATCTCATTTTTTGCTTTGAGATTTTGGCTTAGGTTTTTTTTCCCTGTTTCCTAGCTAAAATGAAAATAATTTCAGGATCTTCTCTCACTGTCAAATATGTGAAATAGTTTTAAGTTAGGCTAAAATTCCAGTTTTGTGGTGGGGATTTCTCAGTGGTAGGTACAATTTGAGTACTAATAGAGCTAATGTAATTAAAAGTCTTGTGCAGACTATGTCCCAGAATTGAGAAGCTCTAACTGATATTTCCATTTTCCTGTACTGAAAAGGCCATAGTTGACCAAGAGAGGTAACACATAGAGTTGTGACAAATACCTTAGTATAAGCATGTCCTAGAGTCAGTTGGTGCTCTGTTGAATAGAAAAGTAGTACAACTAAAGGTAGGCATATTTTTATTTAATGTATTTTTTGAGTTAAAAAAAGTATTGCTTCTTGCAAAAGCTGAAAGTTCAATTCTTTCAGACAGGACTGGCACCTGTTTTCACTGTTATTTTGTTTCCTTCAAACTCTGTAGACCTATCTTCTGTTTTGTCCAAGTTTCTTTAGCTGTAGACTGACACGGTTTTGGATGTTACCATTTCTCACAGAATCTGTTTTATTGGAAAATTCTTGCAGCATACTGTGAAGGAAATGGCATCGTCCTTGATTTTTGTTTCATAGCTATGTGAAGTACAGCTACTTTTTTTAATAAAGTTCCAGGAAGAGAAATTTGCAGGATGTGTAACTAATGAACATTTTGTTCTGCTCATGTTATGCCATTACTACCTTTTTCTTATGCCCTCCTGTAAAAATGCCCCTTGATTATAATTATTGCAACCAAATTTAACTCACATACATGGTGGTGATCATGGCTTAGTGTCATGTCACACCACTTTCTGAAGGTGGAGATGCATGTTTGTGAGAAGAAATTATTTTCCTCATTTGCCTGATGCATGAATATTGTTTCACCGCTTCTATGAGTGTTGAGGCATAAAAGATTCTTGGTTAATGGAATGGTGCTGCACAACATTGTGTCTAGGAAAAAAGGAAATTGGCTTTTTTGGTCATAGCGAAGTCTCTTTAATACCTAATACCTCCTGATAGTTGGATTAGGAATAGAACAAGGAGCGTACTAGTTGTACATTTTGTACTAGGAATAGTACAAAACAAGCTCCTTGATTAAAACATAGGAAACTGAAAATAGCTATGTAGCAGTAGGATAAAAACAAGATGTAATGCCGTTCTGTTTGTGAAAAATGAAGACTCTTTGAATAAAGATTACTTACATATTAAGTGCATAAAACAGGTCACTTTCCCAAATGCTCTAACAGAAGATCTTTTTCCAACATAATAAACATGTAATGTTTGGGCTCCTTCAGGGTCTTTTAACAAATTTCAGACTGGTACCATGGGAAATGAAAGTTGTGTATAAATACACAGAATAAATAGCAGTTGATTTATTAAAAGACTCATCCAGCATTATATTCCTGAATTTATAGGGCTGTATCATACCTCTTTTCATTCTTGATTTGGTTCTCACTTCAGGAAGTACTTAGGTAGAATGTACTTTGCCAATGACCAATACAAAACAAAGGAGGAAGGAAAAGGTTGAAGGAAAAGGTTGAAGGATTTAAGGTAATTATTCAAAATAAAGCAGTTATAAAAATAAAGAAGCTGTCTTTTTATCACTATTTCCAGTAATAGAATACCTGGGAGTGGGCCTGGAACAGATCCTACAGGAATAATTAAAAGGACTTAAAAGGTTCTTTCAGAAAGTCAGAAATGTAGAAGACAATAAGTGGTTACTGTGTTATTTGAGCTGTTAATAACTGCCTTTAGCAAGTGTAAGCCAGAATGTTTACAGATGTTTCTTGAACATAGATAATGTGGTTTCTATCCTGTTTGTTACAGTTTTCAGGTGTTATCACAGTTGTGGTTATTTGTCTTGTTGTACTGCTAGTCTTCTCTAACACTGACTGTGTAGTAATAGATTAGTAGCAGTTGGTGAATGTCCAGCACAGTTTCCTTTAACAATAATAAATGAAACCCACAGCAGGTGGCAGTTTGGGGCAGGAGAGCTGGGTTTGACAGGAGCTGAATGGTACTGCTGATCCTTTAGCCTGATATGTGGAGTAGACAGTGCAGCTAAGGTTTGGAGCCTTGAGCTTTTGTTGTGGATTTGTTTTGGTTGGTTGACTTTTTTGTGTATGTATTTATTTTTTTTTTTAACAAAATCTAGTTACCAAGGCAATTTACAATTGAAAATGAAAGGCAGATGTGTCCGCTTTTTAAAACTCTTTGACTTGGGCTTCTTGGACAAAGTTTCTGGGTTTTTTTGCCTTGCATCAAAATCAAGATAAAAATGCAAAATACACTATAAAATATCATATGTTATTGAAAGTCTGATTCACTAAACAGATACCAGTTAGTTTTTAATCATCTTTGCTGTAACAAGACATCAATGCATGAATTGTACAGTCAGTCATATTTTTTAAACAGTTCCTTTTTCTTCTGTAAGTGTTACTTGGGAAGTCAGAAAGAAAGGTTTGAAAAATCAACAAAATAAAGTACTCTTGTAGCAGAAAAGCGTCTTTTCCTACTTGTTCCTTTTTGTGGATGCCCCTATAAATGAAATACCTTGCATAAACATAACTGCAACCCAGATATAGGAAAGGTTAAGTGCTATGTTATACATTCTTTGAAATAATCAAACTACACTTAACACACAAAAAAACCCCCTTGAATGAATAGAAATACTTCAATGGATAGAAATAACTATTTATACATAGTCCTTCAGGCTGTAACCTGCATTGCTCTCCTGCTCTGTGGATGGGAAATGGTGCTGCTTTGGAGGGTAAATCCATGCTCCTTGCTGCCTTTTAAAACAGGAAGAGCAGAAGATCACACCTGCGATAAGCAGAAACCCTGCTGAGATGAATCCAGTATAAACTGCTCCTCCGGGTTCATGTTTACTACTCTCTGGAATGGTCTGGTCCAGGAAGTTTGAAATGATTTCTCTTGTGTACCAGCATGTTGGTACTAATCCAAAGATTCCTGCAAGAATGAAGCAGATTCCTCCAGCAAAACAAGCATTATTTTTGCTGTCGGTGTCCCCTCCCAGCCTGGTGCATTTCATTCCAACTGTGGTGATGCAGATCCCAAAGGCTGATAGGATGCACGACAGCACCATGGTGGTCCGTGCAGCCTGGATGTAGATGGGGAGAGAGAGAATGGAGTATTTCAGGGTGCAGCTGAACATCCCAGTGCTGTACCATGTGCAGTCCATCCAGAGTCCTTGCGTCTGCGTTACGGCTGTGATGATGTTTGAGCCAACGTCTGCGTTTACCTTCCAGTGTGGTAGCAAGGTGGCTGCGATATCTCCAAAAACACCAAACAAAGCCAGAATAAAAGCAAAGAACTGCAGGCTTGCTGATGTCATGATGCTTATCTTCTATCACCTTCTGTCTGTCTTTTCTCCCGTGGAAATGAGTAACTGGGAGCTTCGTAGCCGAGCTGTGGCCGTCTGTGTAACAGGGAGGAAAGGTGGGGGAGGAGAAGTGCGAGGGGGAAAGGAAAAGAAATCAGCAAACAAAAAAGGCTTGCATTTAAAATTAGAGCTATCTGAATGAATATCTGACTATGACCCTGCAGCAGCTGAGCTGCTGTACACAAGGTACTTGAACAGAGACGATGGCAAATGGACAGTGCTTTAGAATTGCTTGTAAAAAGGATCTGCGGCCCTTTCATACATGATTGCAAGCCATCAGGCAAAACTTATTTTACTGCAGTTGGTTTTGGTAATAGCATACAGATTGCAGGCTTACTAGAAAAATACATTCTAAATGGAACACTAGAAATTTGCAGATTAGAAGTCATTGTGGTAGGAAAACACTCAGGTAGAAAATATATTGTATTCTTCAGGTGCCTTGTTTAAGTGTGTTGGTAACTGTAGTCAGCTCCTGTTGACTTTTATAACAATGGGCACTGTTATACTATCTGACTTTTATAACAATGGACGCTGTTATACTATCTCTTATTTAAAGTATGATTAAAGGTAACCCCTTATTTCTATTTTTTTAAATATTACCTGTTCATCTTTTTAATCAGTGTTGCAAAATATCTTGGCTTTGGAGGAGAATAAAATTCAACTTAGTGTTTGCAGTATTTTCACAATTAGCCACGTGACTTTTCTAAATCAATATTTTATTTCATTTTTATTTAAACTTACTAGTTTTTTATTTTCAGTGATTTCTATTCCTTGACTTAGCTCAGCAGTATTTAGCAAACCATAAGAGTGAACATGAGCTTCTTCTAAAATAGTGTTTTTAAGACTGGTATGAAACAGCTCATTTGTGGAAGTGCCTTTTTTGAATCAGGCACCTGTCTGAAGTAATTTGCAAATTTGCCATGAAGTGGCAGTTTAAAAAAAATTCATTAAAAAAGCTCCTTGCTAGTCTTTTATAAAGAGTCCAATTTCATTTGACAGATGAGAACATTTTAGGCAGTATGATAACTGTGCAGCTGGGAAGACAGGACTGTTGCTATCTCATCAGCTGTACTGTTGGGATGGCAGATGCAGAACAGTTGTTTGAAACCTCTGGGAGGAGGATTAGAAAGTGGTACCTTGCTTTGCCTTTTGTGCAGGGCTGTATAATTGGCAGGTTTTGTCTTTTATCAGTGGTAGACAGAGGGCATGCTTCTGTGTTAGAAACCATGGTCCAGACTTTCTATCTAAATATCTACAATGATATTAAAATTGGTCTTCAGCATTTGGCTTTTTTTTCTTGAAAAGCCAAAAAATTAAGGGATAAAATTAAAATAAGGGGAATGCAAAATATCTGTAGCCTTGTACTCTTGTTTCAGTTCATTGTACATAAGACAGGGTTTTGATCAATATGTATTCTATCAGTCTTTAGTGGCATTTCTGTACTAATTAATGTATTTATCCTTTACAAGTATAATACTGTTATGCTCTATTATAATATATAGTATAATTCCCTATATTTTCTCTCTATATATATAATTTATATATTTATACTTTAATTTTTTATATTGTATTTATTTCAGGTAATTGTTCAAGGATGTGCTAACTCTATCCAGCATATATATAATAAAAATGGTTAAAGTTAAGGAGAGAATATTAACAGCTACTTATTGTTAGAATCTTATTTCAAAGACCTGCCTGTTTCCAAATCCCTTCAGTTTGTTCAGGCTGGGAAGAGATGTTCTGGCAAATACATATTATTGGCTATACCGGCCCATGGGAAAGATGGCTTAACTTCCTTTTACAGAAGGAACTGACAGGTCTGGATAGCTCAAAACTCATTCAAAAACTCATTTGTATTCTCATTCATATCCTGAAAGAGCTAATTAGTACTCTGAATCAGCCTTTCTCATTGCTGCTTTTTTAAAATACCAGTATATAAAAACATGCAAGCATAAACACAAAACTGCAAATGGTAGTCATGCATTACATTTAATGGGGTGAACCAAGTTAAAGGCATGATGAATTCAAATATAAGCACTACAGTCGTAATTAAAAATGCAATGAAGTTTCATTACTGTTTGTGTAGGACTTACTGCTGGTTGTGAGGTCTGAGAAGTTTTCTTCAGTGTAGATATCCTGGAAAATGCAGTTTCTCTTGAATGGAACTATCCCTTCTCATATAAAACTGCATTGGCATGTATTAACAAAATTTCTTGGAATGTTGTTTTTTTTCTGTTCTCCACAGCAAGTGCATTACTGCTGTTTGTTCCCTCTCTTAGTTCCATCTACCCGAGAATAAAGGAGTACTTTGTTTAATGAGTTTTGTTTGAAAAACACTCAGTAAGGGAAAGCAAAGAGATTATGGAATAAAACAGACGGCGGCCCTTAGTCCTAAATACATAATGATATCCAGGTTCTATGATGGAGAGTGTGAGCAGTGATTAAATGGAGTAAAATCTTGAGAATCCAGAAACTGTAGACTTACAGACTGGGGGGAAATCATTTAACTTGCACTGAAAGCCAGAGAGTTTTGTTGTTTGTCAGTTGTTGTTTTTTTCATCACAGATAATCTTATTAAGAGTTTAAATTTCCTAGAAAAGAACTGTGCAATTTATTTTAATTTGTAATTGGAACAGCAGGACACTTCTATTCAACTGCAGGCTTTGGTTATCTGTTCCTCGTAGCTTTAGCCTTTCCGTAGGTTATCCTATAACTTGTTACATTTGTATAAAGCTGTATAAAAGAATAAGGGAATAAAGCTACTGGTGGTAAGGCTTCCAGTGTAAATGCAGCACATCAGAGAAGTGGCCTCAACAAGTTGGTGTGAGAAATCAAGAAATTGGGAGAAAGGTCTTGCTCACTGGAGCAGTGACATACCCACAGGTTCTGCACCTGACTTTGGGTCTCTTGTGATCCTGTTTGTGAGCCTGGTGTGAGTGGAGTTACTGCAGAGCTGTTGTTACACAGAAATTATTTTTATTAGTGCAGAGGCATAGTTAGTTTCGGCTGGAAGTGAGCCGAGATTAAACTCTCATCTGAACAAGATTGCTGTGAGTTGCACCTATCTGGTGTTAGACCTGACATTTGTTTGTAGTAGACAGATAAAATGCTACTGAATGCTTGGACTGTGAAAGTGCTGGCTTAGAACTATCTCAGTAGGATCTCAAACAGGCTGTTTTAATGAAATTATAATACATTCTGCTTTGGTTTTAGTTCCCTGTGAGTAAAATTACATCTTGAGGAAAGGTTATGTGGGTTTGCTTTTAATACAGCCCTGTTGCAAGGTACATGTATTGCCCATTATGATACCTTTGTGGTGAACAATTAGTAAAAATTGTCTCATTTAAGCTTATTCTGATTTAGAGTGTTGATTTCATTAGCAGGGCAGCAGACTTGTGTGAATTAAATTTTACTCTGTTATGTGTTCCTCCTACCCTACCAGAAAATAAACCTTCATTGTACAGATATACTAAAACAGTAAGGGGTGAATAGTTGCTGTACTGTTGACAGTTTGGGATGTATCAGTTAAATGATTTTCATATTCATTATTTTGTAAGGCTTGAGTGTTATTTTGTAAATATTTCTAACATACTTGGTGGGGTGAAAAGCATTACTAGTAAAGTTACCATCAAATCAACTTGTGTATATTAAGTGCTCTTGTGTATTCTATTGGATTTCATAATTCTACTCTCCATTTGATGCAAATTAAAAGGCATGGGGAAAATAGCATGTATGATTTTAAAGGAGTGGCCATTTACAAATGAAAAGCTTTCCCCTGTATCTGTTGCTATAGTAACCAAGCAGCTTTCCTGGGGTCCAAAGAAAACAGTGTCTGCAATAGAACTGAGGAGTGCTGTGTTTTGTTTCAGAAGCAGAAATTATTGCCCACTGGCCTTGAGATTGCAAATTGCTCGGCTCTGTAGCTGTACACTGTATCTAGATCATGTGCTTTTTTCCTTTAGAAATTCTTGATAAAGATGTGGCCCTAACTCCCAAAGAGGCCTAATTTCTCACTTATGAGCATTTCTGCAAAATTGAGGTAATTAGGTGATGCCACATGGACTCTGGTTGTTTTTTTTTACCCTTGATTTTGTGGAGGTGATACCTTGTTATATTTCCTGGCCAAAATGTAGATAAACATATGCATGTGCTCTTAGTATTTCTGTTCAAGGAGCTGATGGGACATGTGAAGTATGTATTTGGTCTGTTCAAAAAGATTAACTTTTCTTACACTCAATGTGAACACAAGTTTTTTCTGTGTCCCTGTGGTGTTCCTGATAGGAGCAACCTGTGGCAAAGGCGGACACTCTGAAAGCTTGAAAAATTAAAAATCTGCTTTGGGAAATAATTTATGTGTGTTTCACTGCAGATTCCATATGTCAACTTTTTTTGTCACCTGATTTTTAAATAAGTTCTTGGGCTCCAAATTTCAGTAATTTTAAGGGAATATTTTTTTGCTGTAGTTTTAACTTTAGCTTTCAAAGAGAAGGTGGACAATTAAAGAAAAACACTCCAGTAATATATAATTGGGATCAGCAGTGCTAACACTGGAAACTTGCTGTGGGTTTTTTCTTCATCAGCATCGTTAATTGGTATTTTCTTTCCTTTCTCTTGCCAGTATTTTTTGCTCAGCTTTGTAAGTTCTGTCTACATGAAAAACTTACATCGTTTGGATTTTACAGTTCCTTTGAAATTTGTGTTGTAGAAGCATTTGTACTGGATAGATGTACTTAACAGCTGAGCTGTTCCCACGGAAAGAACAAAATGGGTGGATGATACCTTTGTGTCAGATTATGTCCACATCAGAGGTTGCCATGACCAGTCTTGGTTGAAGGAGTAGGAGAAACACTTTCTTTTTGAAGTACCCTTGTGCTCTGGGGTATCTCAGACAATTGATACACTGTGACTGTGGTTCAAGCAGCAGCTGTTCTTTGGTCTGATTGCGTCTCTTTTTTTCTGTCAGAACTAGCACATGTGATTCATGTTCTGTGAGTGTCAGTATTGACTGTCAGATCTTTTCTAAAAATTCAGTGATTGCCTATCATTATAGCAGACTCTTCTTAGTAAGAGACTAAATATTTTTTAAAATCTGGCACTTACAAATTTGTACAGTACTTATACACATTGTACAAATTTTCAGTGTGCTCCTCTACAGAAATTTTCCTTTTTATTGTTGTTAATATCAGTTTGGAAGATGAGCTGCTTTATTCATTGTTGTACAGAACTGGAGTTTTAGTCCAGCTCCTAATTTTTAATGCAGAGGTCTGAATTCAGAAAGTTTCTATATAATACAGTGTCTCTATAATTGTATGACCTGCATATATATATACACACACATATAAAAAACATGAAGTGTGTACACACTATTTCATTCTGTTTTCAGACACAGGGCAAGTGACTGTTCTGAGAACCAGTGTGATTTGAGAACTATAAAAGAATGTACAAGCTCATCTTTGTGGAATCATTCTAACATAATTTTGGATGAACTGTGATACACATTGTAAATACAGAATTGTGTGGTCACTTAAACGGAGTTCACTTATTCCTACCTACCATTCCTTTAAATAGACTAGAAAGCTTAATATATTGAAAAGCAATTCCTTGGCTTACATTTTAGAAAAGCCCTGGAGCAACAGAAAACATATAGGGAATGGGTTTGATTTCTAATTATAATACCAATTTTCTCCAGCTGCCCTTCAACCTGTATATCAAATATTATCTAATTTGTGTATTATGTCAGAATTATCTTGTGGAAAGATCTGAAGATGGAAGCGCTAATTACTTTACAGATTACATGAAAGTTGCACTAAATGGACAAAGTGCCATGGGGGTAAGAAGTACTGAGTACTAATGGCATGTGAACTAATTGGAAATATGTAGATAACCAAAGCTAAAATTCTGCAGGGTCTTGAAAGCTAAGGCAAATCTTTATATTCCATACCATGACATTAGTCACTGCACAGCTGGCTTACCTGCTGCAAGAATGTCTTCTATATTGTGCCTGTTTGCTGATGTCTAGCCAGCTAACTTAGAATAATGTGTCATAGAGGAAGATGTCTACTCAAATTTATATTTCTTTTCCATATAGGTGGATGTGGCTGTGGTGCATTTCACTCCATTGGTGCAACCAAAGATACAGCAGCCATTTGAGCTGGTAGAAAAAGTGGTTCAAAGTGTTTTTCAGTTTAGAAGAAAATACTGCTTCCGTGGAATTGAGTAAGTATTTTTTATGAAAAATTCCCAGGTAATGCTTTTGTAAATGCATCAGCTGCTAAATCAACTGTGCATTTGATTTTATTCTTCCAGTTTTAAATTGTCGTCATAGTTCATCAGATATTTTCATTTCAGAATGGTTTCTGGACACAGAAGTATGAGATTAATATCTAATGTAATTATGTAATAATTACTTGCACATTTTTGTTCATGCAGTTGAAGTTGTTTAAAATCACTAGGATAAAGTGGTTGTTTTTTCAATAGTTTGTCTGTCTCAGAAATGAAAATCCCCAACCCACCCAACCACAAAACTACAGAATGATTGGGTCTGGATTTTGGTACTTTTGTTTGTCAACTCAAAGATGGCAGTGTGAGGAGAACATCATCTCTAGGCAATTTTACTTATTTGGGGATAATGTCAAAAGGTAAAATTTTTGTTTCTGTGCTTGCCCTTTTACGGAATTCTTACTGGCTCTTTAAAAATCCCAGTATCTTACTGAGTGAATTCAGTAGGTTCTCTGATGTGAGAAGCCTCCAGTCTCTTCGCCAAGGATCCTGTTTAGACTTCAACACTGCCACGTGTCTGACTTACTATGGGCAGCCCCCAGCATTCAGCACAGTAAAATGTGTCACAGAGATGCTGTTAGGACTAGAGGCATTTCCTGCAGCCGGGGCTCCCTGAATGTTGCAGTGCATGTTTTTGGCCCTGATGGAATCTAGAATTAGGGTGGATACCACTGTACTGTACTACAACCCTTCTATGTCACTGCTTTCAAGGTGAAGAAAGAATTCACCATCTAGTTTTGGGATTGTTGGGTTCTTTTTCCTTGAGGCTGTGAATGCAGTTGATGTGTGGGATGCAGACATTGGATCTAAAAAGAGTATAGATTTCTCTGTGTTAAAAGTTTGAGTATGCATTTGGAAATGTTTAGAAAATGGGGCATCCAAACTCCAGACTGGTTTGCCTTTGACTTACAGGGTGGTGGTGGTTTTCTTTCTTTTTTTAATCTACTGTGAAGGAATGATTTCTCTTGACAGTGTAAGCAGAAGGCATGTGCAATCAGCATATCTATGTTATGTACAATACTCTTACCAAAGTTTAAAAAAAACCCTTCCGACTTTTATATAATCTCAAATTGCTAATAACTGCTTTACATTCTTTTGAGGCAAGGAGGGGGAATCTGAACTTTTGGACGTCACATATTCCCCTAGAAGCTTATCATACCTTAGCCCTAGTGTGCAGCTAAGAAACACAATCCTCTTATTCTTTAGCTGACCTGAAAAAAAATAGCAAATTTTGGTATATAAAAAAGCTGTTAAGTTCATTATAAGGTTCTCTCTCACACAGACTGTTTAAAACCAAGGCAGTAGAATCACTTTATATTTGTGTATGAATTCTGGGATTTGAGATGTAAAATACAAGATTGTACTATGAAGTCCATATTATAGTTTGAGTTGTGGTTCACAGACATTTATAAAATGGTTCATAGTCTGTAAAAACAAGACTGGGTAGACTTTGCTCCAGGTATGGTTTTTAACCACGGAATCAAAGGAAAGAGGGATATTGAAATAAAAATTGATCCATTTTAACCTTGCTGACCTAGATGCTGAACTAATTGGGAACATTTTGACAAAGACCTGAAGTAGCACATCAAAACAGGTTTCCCAGAAGTTTCAGTTTTCACTTATAATTTTAAACCCCTTCTTAAATTTGTGTTCTATGCACCTACCAGGACCCAATTATCATTACTGGTACAAAGCCTTTTGACAAGTTTGTCCAGCCAACCTGCCAGACACATCTGGGGGGGGAGGGGGCAGGGGAGGTATGTTACTGTATTAGATGCACAGCATTTTTAGGTATTATGTATGTAACACATATAGAATTTGAAAATTGAGAAATGCCTATGAATCCTGGGTGGATTTTTTGCCATTCTGGCCTATTTTAGACTGAGAACTACTGTTAATAAGAGCTACTCCTTTCAATAGTTCAATAGTATAGTATGTATTTTTGTGTGACATTAAAAATCACTTCCTAGTATGCTTCTTTGAAATTTGAGGAACTTCTGAGGGAGAGGTGTTAACGCATCTGGCCCCAGAGTAAATGTACTGATATGGCTATCTGTGAAAAATGACAAAGCTGAAAATGAAATCTAGGACTCCTGCCACATTCTCCCACATTCTAAATATTAAAAAGGGAATAGCAATTAAATACTCCCTTCTTCTCTCTTGGCTTTTTTTTCTGACAGTCGAATTAGGGTATTAATGACAAGTGATAACTGTCTTTTCCATTGGAATGAAGCAGTCTGAAAGAAAGTCATATTTGTTTGAATCTGATCTGTTTTGTGCAGTTTAATCGGTTGTTGCTTTCTAAATATGAGGCTAATGCTAAGAAGGCTCTGTGCTTGTATTCATACCCAAAGCTCTTTTTAATGTTAGTAAACGTCAACATACATGCACGTGTTTAGTCTGTAATGTATGTATGTGCTTTCCTATGGTGTCATAATTGGCATTTTTTAAAAAAAGGACCCTTATATGTTTCGATTGCTCAGATAATGAGGTATGTTAAGAGTGCCAGACCTAAAACAGTGACATAATTAATTTAGGTTTACTATTAAGTAAATTCCACATTACTCTTAAGGGAAATGTCTGTCTGAATTGCTGACATTTTTCTTCACCCTGTATCTTTTAGGACCTTGTTTCCTGAAAATGGACGCTTGAAAAGAACAGAACAGCTGATGATGACAGCAAATGTTGATCCAACCCTGCGTCCTTTTCAGCTGTCTATGTCACAGTTTAGAAACCTGTGCAATGCATACAGGAAAATGTGTGATGAAGACCCAAGCCTTTTTGTGTTCAACTACAGAGAAGAACTACGGCAAAAGAAGATGACAAGAAGTTTACTTGAAAGTACTGGTCAGCCTGAACAGACTGAAGAGGAAAATCAGCCATAACAGCACAAGTCTGATTTTTTTTTATTAGTTTTAACTCCTTGATCTACAGGTGTTGACTCAGTAAAAGAAGGATTAGATGTTCCTATATCTATGCAGATATGAAAGACCTACTTTTGAGAAAGTGGTAGGAAGAGAGGGCATCTCTCTCTATTCCATTCAGCTGCAGACAAAAGGGAAAAGGCAATCCAGTTCTTTTTACTTCAGGAGAATGGCTAGAACACAGACCAAGAAACAAGGTACGTTGTGAGACAGGTAATTAAGTTGCAGTACTTCTGATATAATTGAATTTTGTATGAATGAAAGTACTTTACTGAAATGGAAGAAAAATACTTTTTCAGACATCAGCATGTAAGATGTTTGGGTTTTTGTGCTTTTTTATCCTGGAACATCCTATTGTGCAGAGTAATTTAAAAAACAGGAGCCAAGACTTTTATAAATACACTCAAGTGACTGGCTTATGCGAGGATAAAGTGCACCAACTGCCTCAAGGTCTGCTAATACTCTTCTCATTTATGCAGAAGCAAAGAATTTGGGATTTAAATCTCCAACTACAGAAAAGCAGCACAATAAAAAGTAGAAAACATGGCTAAGTACAATACTTATTTGTCTTTTACTGTACAGGCTCATAGAGAAAATAAAAAATACAGTCAAATAAAAGATTACAGGCCAAGCTTTGTTTTTGTATTTACACATATGTATAAAGTATAAACAGCATTGAAACATACAAAAATGAAACTTTGCACTGTCGTGCACTAAAACACATTAAAATAACTTAATTGTGCTTTAAATAAAGCAAACATGAAAACCAAAGAAATAAAATGCCCAAGGTATTGGAAAATTCAGTTTGCAATGCTACTTTCCATTGTAAACCCCTCTGCCACTCACTGGAACCTTTTCCACATCACTTAAAATATTAATGAGGCCATCCCCAAGAACACTACGTCATCTTAATAACTTGTTGAAAGGGTTGAACTAATTTACAAACCTGGGCCAACTTAATCAATTTTTGATCCACAATAAATTAAAATAACTTAAGAATCCTTTACAGCTGTTTTTGAGCAAAAATGTATTAGTGCACAAAATCAGATAGTAGTTTTCCTGCGGCTTCCTTGAATTTACTAGTTGTAAAGCAAAATGTTTGTTGAATTTTATGTGGACTTCAAATGGATGTTTTAATATACTGCTTAGAAAGCTAGGATTTTCCATGCCTCTCCACAGCTTCATAAAAACAGTCCTCATTAACTACAGATGTTAAACTCTGGACACTAAATTCTCTCTCTAAAATAGAGTTCAGATCCAGGTTTGCAGCATCGGAGTGACTGTCAAGGGATTGGTGACGTTCTTGCATTGCCATTAGAGTTCCTCTGTTACGCCTTGTGCTGTTCACTTTTCTCTTCACCGGGCAGAAATGGCCCCGCACAAGCTTGGGGTGCTGTGCTATCTGAAAGCCATCTCCTTCCTCATTTTCAGCAGCCTGATCCTGTTCAGAGTCAGCACTGGGTTCCTCTGAAATCTTCAGCCGCTGGAACTGGATTTCAATGTCTTTTGTAGGGCTGCCTTTCTTTAGGCTCTGATAGTCCTCGTCATCGTCCTCATCACTGAGAATATCGGATTCTTTGACAAGATCATGAGAGAAGTCAGAGGCAGTACTCTCTGCATGTTTATCGGGAGATGAATTTTTGGGCTCCTGGATGCTCTCAGAAGTGTGGCAGCTGCTGCTCTGAGTGCTGCTGCTTAGGCTGCACTCATCAGAGTCCTGGAAGGTGCCTTTCCCCTGGTCACCGTTCCACTCGCTACTGGATGACTTCTTCAGTACCTTCAGGGATCTCGTGGAAGCTGTGCAGAGTAAAAATGCAGGTTTATTTTTTTCAGCCAAAATAATTGGTTATACCTTTTATCTTAATATCCCACTTATGATTGTGATGGACATAGTCATTCCAAGTCACATGTGTCAGCACTGTGGTACCAACAGTGTGCTCTCATGTCACTGTTTTCATTACACCTATCCTAGGACTCTGTGCTTGCCTTCATGTGCAATACATATGAAATCCTCCAAAAAAGTGTAGTCACAAATTACACACTTCTGCAGAAAAAAGACTGTCTTGGGCACCTCTAGCACTGAAGGGCTCACATGTAGGCAGGAGCTGAACTCTTTCAGATCCACTGATGTTAAAGGGAGTTTACAGAGGACTGATCCGATAGAGAACTTGAAATACTAGTAACTACTCATTTAACTAAAATGTCTGAAGCCTGTACTTAATTACAGTATCAGCTGGGATGCAGATTTAGTGCATTGAAGGAAGCAAGACCCCTGCCTTTTGCCTGTTGTTCTAGCTATAAATGTTATTAGGGCTGAGTTACTAAAGGGAACCCAGAGGAAAGAACACTAATATTGTATGCCAAAGGGTGTCTGTTCCTTCCCAGCAAAATTAATTTGGGCCTTCTAAGTCTTCTCTGAAGAGAGCTAATGACAGATTGCAGTGAGGGGAGAGGGGATAGCAAGTTGCTTATCTCCTCTAGCCCTTGTCACACACTGAATGGTAGAGAAACTACTGCTCCAGTTCAAAAAAAAAAAAGAAATGGGATTTGTGGGTCTGACGCATGGCACTCTATAGTCATGGTAATAATTGTGAACGCCCTACCAGCACTGGAGTCTGGACACTTTAGTTTTCACATGAGAAGGTGTTTCTTACCCAGTTTGGCTGTTGCAGGTACACGATTCTTAAGTGGGACAAGGCGATCTTTACATTTTTTCTCCAGCGGTAGCTCACATTTTATATGACGTCTGAAATTCTCCCGCAGAATAGAACGGATGACCTTCACAATGTTAGTCTTGTTCTCAGAATCACTGCAAGTTTAAGAAAACACAGAACCTAATTTTCCTCTCCAAAATTAGACACTAGGATAAAATGTTCCCACTTCCTTTCTGCTGATGGTCTTTAGTGCAGTGTTTGTTTTTTTCAAAAGCTTGCTTTAGTCGTGGGTTTACAGCAATCATAAGATCACAGAATGTTCTGGGTTGGAAGGGACATTAAAGATCGTCTAGTTGCAACTGCACTGCCACGGGCAGGGACTTCTTAACAGTGTTAGACAATTTACACACTATATGTTTTGAAATCTTGGTTACTTCCTCTTAGAAAATGACTTGAAAGGTAAATTTTGTATGAGGGAATCACCACCTTAACTGGTCTTTATGAGAAAGTAATCTCTGTTAATCAGCTGAGAGTCTGATAAGATCAGTTACTTTGCCCATACCATACTCCAGCTTGTGTTCCTGTATCTGCAGATTTATGACATTGGATCACTGCACCTAATTCACTAATTCAGCCATTTGAATTTGTTATACTTTATGCAGTTAAAGACAGTTAAAGGTATAGTGCCTGGCTTCAAATAATGAGTGCCACTTTGAAACTGGTGATGCAAAGGTCACGTGGGGGGAAATACTTCCTTTTTTTAAATTCCATTAATGTGATTTGTGAAATACAACCTCCATGTTAAGCTCACCTGCTGCACAACTGAAAAATTGTTTCTGGCCTGCCTTCCAGTTCTGACTTGGTGTGAATCAGTTCCCAGATACAGCTGTTTTCTGTTCCTGTGCATGGAAGGAAACGTTACTTTTGCATACACTCCACAAAAGCTTTGGCATTAGAAAGACCAGGTTAGAGCTCCTCCACTCTCCACAAGGCAATGTTAACTCAGCCACCTGTGCAGCTACAGATCTCGCCCAAGGTGGAACCCAAAAGCAAGTCCCCTGAGCTCTCTTCTTGTGGCAGCCTAGCACTGCCTTTGATAACTTCTCTCTTGGAGCGTTGCTTTCCCCCATCCTTGCTGCTTCTCCATGTCTTCCAGCCTTAACAGGCCTTCACCCAGGTGTGCTCTAAAGACCTTGTGATGCTTCACAGAACATACAGAAGTGGATAGAACTATGAAGATCAGCTTGAAAATAAACCCACAGCTCTTTACTACCACAAATTACAGTCACCTCTCCCATTTGAAAAAACATGAGGGTCAGCACACACACAGCACTAGCATGTCACCAGGATATCAACTATGGTAAACCACCTGCCTTTTATTGGGAATTTCCATTCTGTCATTCCTTCACATCACGTTACAACCCCCCTAATGCACAGAAGAAGTCAACATACCAAATGAAGAGAGTCTGTAAATGTATCAAGTCTCTACCCCCTGAGTGCAGAGATAACAGTGCATAGATGGTATTTTGTCTACACCTGCTTGTTTCCAGAGACTCAGAAAGACATCGGGAAAAAGCAGCATTACAGTATCCCAGAAAAGCATTAAGTCCTAAAGTATTTTCTGCAAGAGAGTTACCTGCTGTGTTCCCCAGTCGAACTTGAAGAGCAGATAAAGGAATCAGCCAGCGAAATTTAAATGGATCCAAGTCACCATAATTATGTGCAGCACGAACATTAGTAGGCTAGAAAAAGAAAACAAAGGATATTTCTAAGAAGTAGAAAAAGTGGTGTTTTGTGCTACTTGTAAAAGACCTGCCTCTGAAGAGAAACTAAATTGATGAAACTTTCCTTCACTACTTTTAAATGAACTTGTAAAAGTAGTTGAAATGGTGATAGACACAACCTTTGGAATTCGCAATTGCTTCAACTTTTAAAAGCCATTTGATTTTAACAAATAAAAATAATACTTTGCCTATAAGTACTACCAGGGAAGAAGTCTTCTGTGAAAGAACTGTCGATAAGCAGAATATATTAATCATGTAGCTGCTGCTGCTACTTTTAGAGCCCCTCCATCTGTTACAATGAGCATGGTGCTGTATATCACCACTGGTACTTGGAACGTACAATTTGCTACCTGACTTCCACATTTCGGGTCTGAAAGTGGGTGCAGAGAATGTTATATCTATAATGCCCCTTTTTCTTTCCTTCCAGGGTAATCAAGGGTCTGTAAAACAAAGGTCTTTCACCTACACCCTGTGGTGAAAGAGGCCATCATAAATGCTATCTGGAAGAATTAGTGATTTCTGCATAGCAATGTTTCATATTCCATTTGATAAAAATTAACGTTGGGTGTCACACAGAAGATGATCCTGCCTACTAAATAACAAAAATTGTTTATTGCTACACAGATACTGAGCACTTGTTTTAGCAGGATAGTCAGAATTCCAGCCTAGCAAGGAAAAGTGGTGTTTCACCTCAGTCCCTCACCCGTTAACACTGATGTGGGTCCATCTTACATTGCAGTAATACCATAAAAACCCACCACCTCCAGTGACGCCAGACTTACCATTTTCTTTTTCAGTTTGTAGTTCTCCTTATACACCAGTATTACAGCCCTCTTAAAAACTGAAAAGAAAAAAAAAAAAGGAAAACTGTTAATTATAGGCATAATATTACAATATTCAGTGAAAACACTATCTTGGAGAAGCTGATTATTATAGTCATGGAAATGTGAAGGGTGAGATAAACATTGAAAAGCATTTGCCCTTTGCTGAGTTGACAACCATGATTTTCATCCTGCACTTTCATGCAATGGCAGTATTTTTCCCTCCGATTTTGTTCTGAACATTTAGGATGAAACCATTTATTCTGAAACTACCGGCAAAGTCTTCACATAAATAGAGAAGATATAGGTTAGATGTAAAAATTTTCTTTCTGTAGACATTGGACATTTTCAAGTGGAGCAAAGGGCCTATAGCAGGAGAGTGCTGTGAAGGACACAGTCTGTTCTTCCTGCAGTTTGTTCTTCTGTTTGAAGCATCCCCTCCCCTAACCATGCTTCTCAGGGAAGGAGTGCCCTGAGAAAGAGAAACCTGTCTGTCATCAACCTGGAGTTCTGAAGGTGTTTATCCACTGAAATACTAAAATATTTTTTTAAGAAATGGACTCTTGTTTGTATGCTCTCATTCCCACATGAAGTTTCAGGTTAAAATAATCTGGATGGGGATTTCAGTGCAGTAGCTGTAAAGCAGAATTTAGCCTGAATTCACATAAAATAAATAATGATTTCCCTCCAAGCCTCCTTTGAAAGCCTCATTTAACAGATTGTTCTAAAGACTCTAATACTGCCTCTTGAAAATCTTCTATAGCTTAAATATAGTCAAGACAGCAGCTGAGGTTGGCTCACAGGGCAAACAGTACCAGCAAGCAAATAAATAGAATTTTTTTCATGTTAGGAAAATACAACTATGTATTTTTTCATATGTAAGTCCACCCTAGATATCACATGACTACAGGGAAGGGAGTTTGGGGCTTTTATCCTGTGAGAAGATCTAATGTAGCAGTCTTCAGATTTGAAAGTGCAGAGTCCTTAAGGAAGACACTTACCAAACACTGTAAGTTCAAGGTCTTTCCTTGCTTTGCCCAGCGACGGGAAAGGGTTCAGCCAGGTAACTGTAGAGTGCATCAGAAGTTCTCCCATTGAAAGCTCTGTCACCTGTATTAAATTATAACAGTAGATGACATAAACAATATAAATACATACATCACTGCTGCGTTTTAGTACACATTGATAACTTTAAGGATCTATGTTTTCCCTATTTACTGTACGTATAGAAAGAGATCTTCACTACAGCAGGAAAATTGTGAGTAATCACTTTTTTTTTAAAAGAGGTTACAAATATACAAAGTAATAGCCCATAAGTTATGGAAGCTGGGTAGAAGTCCTTACTATTAATAACTTAGAAGTATACTAAGCTGATCTGATTATCTTACACTTCCATATAGCCAGTTACGAACCACCTGGTTTAATACCTGTAAATATCTTTAATTTCTATAGAGTAATTAGTATTAATGACACTACCAATGGCAGAATTAATGGAGGTCTTGCACTCTGAGGCTTCTTTCTTCTGTGGGACACAACATAATGCTGAAGGGTATCACAGGCTGTCACATTTTGTTTCCCCGTAAATGATGAGAAATCAGGTAGTCAACAGGGACAGTTTGACTTCTACTTGCAGGAAATGAAACAACTGAGATGACATCTCTCATATCTGATATCCAACTTTACAGATTTGATCGACTTAGTAATTGTTTGATGTAAATGGCTAAGGTGAGGCCTTGCTGCCTCAGTTCTGGGAGATGACTGCACACAGTCTGTATAACTAATGGGTTTTGCTCTGACAAATATCCATGGATGCCTCAGCACTGGAAGTGTAGAGAATGAGAATAACAGACCTTAATGTGAAATCCTTCGAATTGCCATTTTCATTTATACGGACGAAAAAATATTTTAAGAACTTAAGAACTCAAGAGCATAAAATCTGAATGCCTTGGGGCATGGATAATCTCTGCCACATTTTGACAAGAGGGTTTTTTTTTCCTACTGAGAACTCTATCTACTCCTGCTTGCAATTCCTGTCAGTGCAGAATACGGCTCTGGCAGCTGTCTGAAAACTTTATTGTAACCTACTGACAGAAAGAAATTTGACAGGCAGATAAAAAACAGAAGTCAAAATATTAAAGGAGAATGGAACCAGCCCAGCACAAGTAAGTTCATCAGGAAGAGATGAAGCCCCAACAGCAAGCTGGAAAATGCTTCAAGATTCAATGTAACATGTTTCTTCTCTTACCTCTTTCTCTGTTCCACTTTGATCTGCAACCAGTTGGTCAAATACAGTGCCATAATCTTCATATATCTTCTGCATCTCATTTATGTGACTTGCTACTTTTTCCATTGCCTTCAGTGCTTCTGTAAGGTTTAAAAATTTCATACACAGCTATGTAATTAATTTATACTTTCTAAATGTGGTAATTTTAAATTGAATTCCCCTTGAGGCACATAAAATTATACTGCCTTCCCAAGGTCTGGTGAACTGAATTCTATCTCTCTATCAGTACTTTCTCATAGCAACAATAGAAGAAATACTTTCGGGTCAGAGTAAGTGAAAAATGCTCATGTGGTTTCTTAAGTGGCTGAAAAGGCTGCAATAAGCATCCCAGTAACAAGCCCCCAGAGTTATCAATATTTATAGCAGTATCATAGTACCATGGTTAAATTTTGCATCTTGTAGATACAGGGCCACTAGGACCTCTGGAGTAATCTACACTCATCCTAGAATAAGTTATCTAATGATCTTTAGGAGATACAAATTGCATTTGTCTCATCCCAGAACGGACAAAGAAATACATTGTTAGGCTGTACAAGGTCCTCATAGGCTGTACACATGAAATGCTGGTGGCCAGGTTTTGTTTAGATTATGTTTTCCAAACAAGAATGTCTCCAGATTCCATTTGATTTCTGTATTAATTCAGGACAGAATCGGACAGGGATCCTTTCTTTCATCAGTTCTTAATGGCGCAGTGTTGTAGCAGTCTGGCATCTGTCCTGACCTACAAATAAGTTCCCACTCCCAGCTTGTTTGGGGAAGGGAGATATATTGGAAGCCCCTTTTGAAGTCAGTAAGAGTCTCATGAGTTTTTACTGACAGTGTATTTTGTCTGCATCTGTTTTTTGAAAATGACAATTGATCCATAAAATACATCTCTTGATTTTCACCCACCAGGGGCTGACAGGCCTGAAGTGGAATTTGGCAGGGTGAAGTCCCAGGCATGTGAGCTTAGAATCAACTATAATGCGTGTTAGAGAAGTCTCACCACATGAGAGGACTGCAAACATTTGACAAAGATCTCTTCAATACAAGCAAGAATCACATAAAGACCTTGAACAACATTTTCTTCTGTGGTGCTCTTAAACCTTGATATATTTCAAAAATTAAATAATAACCACAAGATGGAGCCTTGGTCAGTGTTTCTCAAGTGGGTTAAAAAAAATAAAAGGCAACACTGTGACCTGACATACTCCTGTGCATGAGAATAAAGATCCCAGTCCTACTTGCCATGGCAAATCCTGGACATACCTACTTCTCAAAGGGACTTGGACATAACAAGTAGGACTTTTAGCTAAAGGAATGAAAAAAAATATTTACTAGGTGTAAAAAATACTCTCTAGGTTCTGACAAGTTCTGTGCTATCTACCAGAATGCCTACCTGTATCTTCATAAAGGGAAAAAAAATAAAACTTAACTCAATAGCCCTCCCTGTAGAAGAAAAGAAGAAGGTACCTGTCAAATGATAATGCTCCTCACTCTCATTGTCTGTCAGAGACACCAGCTCTTTTAAAAGCAGAGGATATTTCAGCACTCTCTGAACAGGCTTTATGAGATATGACTCCAGTGTAGAAGAATGTTGCTTTGTGGGATTTCGAGCATCCAGAAAGGTCTTAAAGGCACTATCTGTTTTGGCTAGATGAAAATAAATAAATAAATAAATGAAAGGAATTGGTCAGTTGAAGGTGAAAGCTATGGAAGCTACAATAATTGAAAAACATGGAATGGCAACTTGAACCCAGCACCAAAACTCTTGCCCTTTTCAATGGATGATTTACAGAATAGTATACACTATTCATTTCATAATAATTTCCTGCATCAAATAACATTCAAAAGGGCTGAGAGAGCAATTTTATGAAGGTGAGATTATTCCTCTAATTTTTCCATTGCATTGCAGTGAATGGCAGAGGAAGTAATTCCTGATTTATTCTATCACTTGTTGCTGCTTTTCTAGAGTCTGGGCCTCCAGAAGCACAACCTTGTGGAGGGTGTTTCTACAGGTCACCAGGCTACTGCCTGGAGGTTACAGAAGGAATCTTATTCTTCAGGTCTATACCATACTTCAGCAGAACCTCTGATCTTAGATCTTCCTGCTGGAAGATACCTGATTAGTCCTTGTTTTATACCAATATTTATTCCTTGATTTTATCCAATAGTCTCTGCAAGTTAACAAGATTTGTTACAGTAGTTCACTGCAGTTTGAATTCATGGAAGTGAATTACAATAATGAAGACAATAAATTACCTCTCTCAAGAACTTTCTGAACTTTGATGTGGTTTGCACAGAAGCCACTGTACAGTTTGAAGTGGTCAGCATAATACAGAAAGGAGCCTCCAAGGGAAAACAGCAATTTCTGAAATCAACACAATCAAAATATTAGTTCACTACTAGAATCCTAAAAAAATATTCAGGTATGAAACAAGCAGACTCAGTGGTGGATTATCTGCTATCTTTATATATATATATATATTTATAACGTGAATATACTACTGGTAGTAACTGATGATTTTTTTGCATTTTGCTGAGTATAAAGGTCAGCCTATTTAGGCATAGCCTGCAATTTTCTCCTTTCTTCCTGAGTAGGTACTCTGTTTTACTTTATATTTCAGGCAGCACAGGAACAAAAATCAGCAGACATATAACTATGTTGTGCTGGGAAAAAAATGTAAGCCATAGGAAGTAAGGCATAAAAGTGCCAAAGCCAGAAGGGATAGAATAAAACAAATACAGGATTGCTTTCCAGCTGTTTTCCTTTTTTCAGGCAGGTGGTAATTACAGGACACCTCTGATGTTCTTGGATGAAGGGGAGGTTGGGAAGATGTGGGAGGGACTGAATCACAAGATGGAGGTTTTTAGAAAAATGCCTCCCAATGCAAATATAAGGAAGAGGAGTAGTGAGAGAGGAGGAAAGCAGCCCTCTCACTTCTTTTAATCAATGTTTGCTCCACAAAATGGAGCAAGTGTTCAGGAGGCCTGCCAGCAGTCACACTCAGTCCTGAGGCTGTGACTCCATCACCAGGGAATCTACTTCCTTCAGTCAGGACAGATACTGGGTGGTGCTACAGCCATTTACACTTCTCAAGCCCACTTCTTGGACTTCATAAGATGGGAAGTTCGTGTGGCATTTAACAAGAAAAGCTCCCAATCTGTTGGGGGTTAGTTGGCACAGCAGGGAGAAGCACAGGCAGGGCAGAATTCAGCATTGTGACAATAAACTCTCTACAAAGGAGTTCTGCCTCACAAACACTGCCAGTTTACTGTGTACTCCAAGTCTACTCTGCCATTTCCCATGTTGCAACTTTTGCCGTGGGGAGGAAGATAAGACTGTAAAAAATAGCACTTATCTTTCTACAGAATAGAACTCTGTAATCCAAAGTAAAGCTTCAAACATAAAAGCAACCCTACGAAACATCTTAGAGCCAGAAACTTCTTAAAGCCAGACTTTCACAAACATTTGCAGGCACACTGCAAAGTACGAAATGATGAAATACTTACCCGGAACTGAGATGGTGTTTCCAGTGTATTAAAATCTGAGGAAGAAGATATTCCATCTTCAAGTGTCTCCAAAAACACCTTCTGGAAATCCAGCATTTCTGGCAGGCTGCCAAACAAGGACTCCATCTAGGGAAAACATCAGGTTATGAAGTACAGCACTCCATGGACCTACAAGTTGCCTTCTGAAAACAGTGGACTAAGGAGATGTAACACACAGAGAGATTGCAAAAGCTAGAAATGTTTTTGTTAATACTTTTCAAACAGGTTTTATAAAAAACCCATGCAAAAAGTGAAGGCTTCTCAGCAGTTAATTCAGAAGAACAATTACCCTTTAAGAAAAGGAAGTGATGCACACACCAGAGAGAAGGGCACTGACTGGTGTCATTCCTGTTGACATCTTTGTTGTTTGCTTTTTTGGTTATGCTCTCAGCAATTAAAAACCCAAGTGCCAAGGGCTTAACCCTTATAAGAATGACAAAGACCTTTTTTCAGATATTCCCTCACCTCATCCTGAGTAAGGAAGGTTTCTTTTTGAAGGGGCTCCAAGTATAGCTCGAAGAGGCAGCTCAAGTCCTGCAAAAAAAGAGTATTTGTTCACTTTTTCTGTACCATTTGGAAACGGTTCTTTATGTGGGAACCCTGAGATAGGAGTAAGTTTGGGGAATGAACTAAAGATAAAATTCCTTTTCAGTAACAAAATAGCCTGCATGTTGTTAGCACTGAAGATACTGCTAATTAGAGGCAAACTGATTTCAGTGCAATGTTTTTGTTTCATCCTTAAAGCTTTAAAACTTGATTATAACAAATTATATTTTAGCCTAGCATGAGGAAGAATTGTTACAGATGATTATTTTCTAATGAGTCCATCCATATGAATGGCATCAAATGTTTTTATTATGTATGTTAAATAAACTGTATAAATAGCCACTTATTTAAATATCATTTGTAGTAATATTCAGAAGGATGCGTAGCATTTTAAAACCCTGTAAGTTATTAAAGTGTTCAGTTGTCAAGTAGGTGTGATCAAGGGCTTTTTCAGTCACTTCTTTAAAAAATCAGTGCCATTTTTGAAGACTTACTACCCCACACCAAAGCATGACATCAGGGCTGGGGCCCACTACAGTGCTCTCCAACCCCAGGAAGAGACACACCAGAAATTCCATGTGGAAGGAATAATGAGCAACTCCCTAAAAATGCCATAACAGGAATTGCAACCTGCCAGGATTTTTCCTGATGAAAATTTCACGGATATCAGTGGCCTCCATGGTCATGCTTTGTTCAAGTGATTCCTCTAAAAAATACATCAAGTGGGCATAAATGAGGGTCCAGCATATGGCTGTGTTAGTGCATTGGTGGATGTAGTGCTTTCTCTTCTTTTCCACAACATTATTGCAGCAAGTACTGACATCTGTAAATACATGTTTTGAGATCCAGAGAAGGAGATGATGCCTTCTTGCTGGAGATCAATGAAATAGATGTTTTCATGCTTCCTTTGGCATCCAGTCACATGATTTTAGAGTTCATAAAATGAAGAGACATACATCAAACAAATTGCAGCCTTATCAATCAGAAGAGAAATAACTTCCATGTCATGCTACAACCCACTGTTGTGCCTTTTAGCTTTCCTGGTTCAAAAACAATCATGCACGCTTTTCCACATACTCATTTTTAGGAGACTATTCTGTTCTTCTATCAGATTTATTTTCATCTTGAAAACTGGGGAGACATCCCCTGGATACTTTGTTTGCAGGTATCTTCTCCCCACACAATGACTGGTCTCCAATACAACTACAAATTGACTACAACTAATGCTACTACATCAAATCCTACAGCCTCAGCTACAGGAGCAAGTCTGCCAGAAACAACAGGAACAATTAGATAAGGAGAGCGTGTAGGTTATGGCCCTTGTGGAAGGCTGGTCATATAAAGGTAAGATCAAAACACGTTAAGACTGTCCACAAGTCACGGTCAGCCTCAAAAACAAGTGAGCCATGCTTATATTTTTACCTTGACATAAGATTTCTCCGTGTCCATAAGTTCTTGGATGACTTTCCTCAGTCTGTCTGCATCAGAAAGGTGGCGAGCCAGTGGTCGTGGAGGTGTATCCTGGTTGTCCTTCTGTCCTTCCATATTGCTTGCTTGGACTTCTTGGAAGTTTCGGCACAACGCACTGATCTGTTCTGCGCTCTGTTAAGTGAGAAGAAACAGACAAGTGATGATGTTTTAGAATACAAGTTGTACTACAATTATTTCTAAATTCCTCCAATGTTGCTCCTGTTCCAAATTCAGGGGCCAGAGCATGCCATTGTTTTCTGTCAGATGTGCATCTTGAAAGCTTTGAACAGCTTTAATTTATAGCAGAACCAGATCAGAGCAGTAAAAAGAATTTAAAATTGCTAGTGATTTTCCAACACAAATTATTTTCAGTCTTCAGATACAAGCTCATGGAGTGCAAAAGATGAGAGACCACTAGGCTATATCACATACTTTGATTCTTATGACACTAGCATCACACTGTTTTCCATCTCTCTTATTTTGCAACACTCACTGCATCAAAACTGAAAGAATTAGCAGATAAATAGCTTATAAGCATCCAGAATAATTCTTTTATATTTCACCTACTACCTATATTGTGTTGTGTGTTTTGTTGTTGCTTTGTAAACAATGAGACATGGAGCTGAGGGTTCAGATTGCAATATCTGAGGGCATCAAAAGATGGTCAAATGTTTTCTCTCTAAAGATACAACTACATATCAGGATTTTTTCTTTCACAAAAGGCAAATGGAAAACTAAATATTTGAGATTCTTTAGAAGAATGATTAAAAACAGAATTAAAAAAACCCCAAAATTTTCAAGAAAGGTAGGAACTGAAGATAAATCAACAGTTAATCTTGTAATGCAAAGATGGAAGATGAGATATTTCTGACACCATGAAATAGTTAATTTAGGTAAAAATAGGTAATTTGCTCTTGGATGACCACAGCTAATATCCAAGAGCAACTTTTGCAGACCATAATCTTCAATGCTTAATTTGAAATTATTCCACTGTTCTCTTTCTTACATGATGTTTCCCTGAAAGCTAAAACATCACTACCATTACCCAATTCTACGTTAACAGTATTTGGCATCCGTATCTTTGTACTACGTGAAACAATTCTTCTTCACTGCTTCTGTCATTCAGAGACTTGCAGAAACTGGACAGTTGCATAAGCTGTGCCATTTATCACCTTGTAGTTAGCAAGTGCATTCAAATGAGGACTACATGAAGGCTGCTTTATTTCTTGCATAATTTCAGTGATATCAGGACATCAGTGCATTTCAGAACTGTCTTAATTTGTACTTTATTTGTTCCACAAGGTGTTTCAAGTCATCATTTTTGGGTGTCCTGATTCACCACCTGTGTAGCTTGGTTCACCAACACACTTGGCCAAATGCAAAAATTAATGAATAAATGCAAAAGTTATTGTGAAAATGAACTGAGCTATGGAAAGTCTTTCAGTAAAGTGGAGGCTAAACAGACTAGCAATATTTAATCTCAACCATTTCTGTGATAAAACTTCTATTTGATGAATATAAATGTTAAAATGTCAGATATTTGCCATATAGTCCATATTACTCTGTAGCTTCCCAGCTCCCAGTTTTGAAAAATGCCACCACTCTAAAAAAAATGAAGTTACTTTCCTCCTGAAGATATGTGCAACCATCTTCATAATCCAGTATAATGACAGCTTGCAGAACTATGAAATTTAGATACATTGAGTATTTTCAAACTTACTAGAACCCAAAAAATGCAATATGAATTGAATAGTGTTTATTAGAATTACAGCTGCATACTGATGGAATAAATTTAAAAATTGTAGTCAGTCTGTGACAGTGACATTAATTAGTGGCTTCCAAACAAATAGTTTATGAAGTGGTGTGTGTGTATGTGGGTTATTTTAAAGTAGCTTCTAAACAACTGAATGCCAAAGCACTTCAGTTTTGTTTTCCTCATTTCTGATGTCAGAAAAGTTTGTATTTATATCAGAATGTTTCAGATTTTACACTCTCTACAGCTCAAGGTGCACATGGGCAGCTTGATTTACACCAGCCTGATGACTGATCAAGGACACTGGGATCAAGGATGCAAGGCAGCCTATTGAAAACAAGTCACAAGCATCATCATCAGGCAGTTTTACAGGGAAGAGTTAGAAGTCCTCTGTTCCTCCTCAACCACCTTTGCATATAGAGCAGGCAAACATTGGGGAATGTGCTATTTCTACATCCCCTTGAGTTTTGGGGTCAGTGCTGCATCTGTCACCGAGAATCACTCTATGGGAAAGCATATGGAAATAGATGATACTCCTCAACATAAATACTTTTTGATCACCTAAGCAATATAATTTTGCTGTCAGAAACTGTTCTGCATAGCTGGCCTAAGCCCAAGGCACAGGATTACCTCTCAGGTACTGCCAACAAGCACTGATTTTTATAAACTTTAATATGTTCCTGGATATGTTTGCAAAAATGTTTTGGTATTAAAAATATTGCACTTGACCTTCCTGCTCACAGAATCTTTTCCTTAAGTCTTGCTGCTCTGCTTCCTTCCCTTTACAAGAGGGAAGAATCTTCCAGACCACGCAATATTCAGACCTCACTCTTTGTACCCACTGTGGTATTTACACTCGGGTCAAAGCCAGCATGAAATGCTACTTGATGACATTCACTCATACACATGGCATAGACCACAGAAGATGAAGGAACCCATTTTGCCCATAGAAGCACTAGTTCTTGACAAGGAGCCTAGTAAATGAGAACGTAGCAACAAGTAAGTAGAGAAGCATAAAACGACTCTTCCCCCATGTTTCTTCCCAAAACTCTCTTACCACCCAGGTCAGGATCTCTATCCTTTTTCCTTAGTGTTCTGGATGCTACTTTCTGCCTCTGACACGAAACCATTTCCTGCTCTTTTAAACTGTTTGAAAGAGATCCTTTCTAGAAAGTCTACAGTGACAACCCCTACGACCACTTCTTTTACATCTGGTGTGTGTGCGCAGGAGAGGCTCAGCCTCTGCCCTCTATTTGGGATTGCCCTGCAGCTTGGATTTCAAAACCAGTTGAGCATTCTGGATGTCAAATTAAAACTTGGTAGTCCAGCACCCTTAAGCCAAGAAGTGTAAAAAGGAACTCACTCTTGATACTACACACATCCACTGCTGTCTTGAATTACGGAGGGAATTAACCCTGAATTTGCTCTGATCTTGACATTGCAATGGTTAATACAGTCAGATATGACTCTCAGATAAAACTGATAAATTCCTCAAGCACACAGCTGATTTTATTTGTGCAAGACCAAGACTGTTTGTACTTAGTAAATGGTAAAAAAAATTGTTTATGCCAACCTTTATAGTGTGCAGCTTATCAGAATAAGAACACTTAAATCAGTAAAAAAGAGAAGTCCAGATAACTGATTACACACAGGGCTGCAAGGTAGCTGGGAACAGATAAAAGCTGAGGAGAAACTACAATGGAAGCAACAAACTTCCTCCAAAATCCATTACTTGAGCTTATGTATGTCACTATCAACAAGATGTACAGGGAACCACAAGCAGCTTCAGCTTGCCTTTGGCACTGAACTGCAGACAGGTAAGGGTAAATATCAAAAAATTTAGACTAACAGTGCTAGAGGTGGGTAAGAAAAATGCAGTTTATGCAGGACTTAAAGAAAAAATCCCCCACACATACCTATATTTCAGGGAGAAGGAAGCTAAGAGCACTGTGCAGGTTTATTAGCCATACTGAAGATTTTCCAACAAAGCTGTATAAATTGTTCTACAGATCTACCAGTCAGGGGAAGCAACCTCCTGCCCAATACTCTCTTGGCCTCTTAGAAAACAGAAGGGTGTGTAGAAGTAGCCTGGAGAAACATTTCTTTCATTGCTGCATGTTTGAGACTTAGATTTAAAGGTTCCACATCCTTCTGCAAGGAATATTCTCTGTGAATGTGGACTGCTGAAAGTAACCTTCGAAGGGAAAGCTCCAGCCCTCAGAGATGTCACCTTGACCCACGGCAGCCAACAACCACAGTGTGCTCAGCTTGTCAGATGGAGATGCAGCACATTCTATTTTCTATAACAGTTCTGATAAGAAATAGTACAGATTATTCCCCTAAAGTGAGCAAAAAGATATTCTTACAAGGATGTCTCACAGATTTTCTTTGCTCCTTGCAGACAAGCATATCATCATTTGAGGCTGTGCTATTCCCACCAGAGTAACAAAACCCCATAAAATTAATCAGTGAGGGAGCAGAAGACATTAATCAGCAGTGGTTAAGAACTAGCACAATGATTTCATGGCTATCCTGTGACTTCCTACTGAATTATACTGATTGAGCATAAATGCTGCACAAGGTCAATTAGTGTTGCAGGGTCTCTGCATGCTGCTGTTTACTTTACCCTCATTTATACGTATCATGTACTCCGCCAGTCTGTCGGGGTTTGTTTGAAACAGTGATGGAAAATAATATTTTAGTAGACTTAGAAAACTGTACACAACTTAAGAAAGACTCCATGGTGAAGTGAAAGCCATGCATGTCCTTTGAAGAGTGTTCAAGATTCAGTATCCTTGTGCAGGACACAGACCACATGGCTGGACCACCAATCCTTTGAACTCCCTACCCTAAGAGGAAACATGCTCAGAAACATCCTGCAGAAATAGATTAGACTTTTGCCCTCCAAAAATGAACAGTTAACAGGTCAGCTCTGTTTGATGTATGTATTTCCAGGAAGAATGAATGCACCAGTCAGCAGAAGAAACACAATTACATGGAACTTTGAGCGATGAACAGCTAGCCCGAGACACTTCTACATCCCTTGCTCTGTGAAAAAGGAAACCTTTGACATGTCCATCCCTTTAACTTTGTGTTAGAAAGTGTTTCTTTCCAGGACAAAGGTAGCCCTGACAGTCACCATTTTTTTGTGGCTGCATCAGTCCATGGGCATCTCTGGCATCTCCTCAGACTGGGAAGTACTTTGTAACCAAGCAACATAAAAGGCTAGAAAGTTGCAGGCTTTAGCTTCCTTAAAGACCCCTGAAAAAAGTTGCTTTGTGCTGGACACCAATATAGTACCTCATTCCTCTAATTTGTTCATTAAAACTGAAAAACGCCAGCAGAGCTTTACTGAAAAATACTTTGTGGCCTTTTCACCATAGATGTCTGGGCAAAAGTGCTGCTCATCTGGCTGAAGAAGCTAAACCCAAAGCAGTAGCCTCAGTCATTATTTATCTTCTGCTCCTTCTCTTCCCAGCTTCAAGGCCACTCAATATGAACTTGTTCCTGACTGACAATAAAATTCTAGGGGTTTGCTTTGTTTCACTCTGCCTCTTCTGTGTCTTTTAATGAAAAAACTTAAAACTTTGCTAAAAGAAGGGCATTTTTTGATGTCCACTCAGATCCTTCATAGCAATAAGCAAAGCATAGTTAGAGTTATGTTTTAAGGAGGGAGAAGCAAATCCTCTGCACCACAGGATGAGAAGGTGGTCTGCTAGACACTACCAGATTATACAAAAGGCAAGAAATTAACAAGGAGCTTTTGTCTTTGAATTAGATTTTCCCAATTTCAGAGAGATTTACATTAGCAAATCAGCCTGTTAAGAGAATTAGAGGTCAGCAACCACATTTAGAATTATCACAAGTACTGTAAGAAGAGGGAGGGGCTGCTGATCCAGTAATTTTTTCCAGAGAGCACAGCATGAGGCTTGAAAGAAGGCTGAACATACACTGTATAGAACAGCTGAGATGCAACCCACCTGAGGTGGGGCCTGGGCTACTGATACTTGCATGGTGGTAAATCTTTCCTTCCACCTGCCACACAGAGAGATGCCCATCTTTCTCTTTGAGTACAGAAGAACCATCAGTGGTGACTGAGGTACTTGACTGAGACTCTTGTTATAAACCAAGTCATGCAGCAGGGAGCTGGGCCCTGAGCCTGCATTGACCAGGTCCCCAGGATAAGCAACAACCACTAAGCTCAGTTTCTCTAGAATCAGTTTCCAAAGTCATCTGACCCAACTCATACCAAAGTCAAAAGCAAAACACAAGTGATTTCCATTGCAGGACATTAAATCCTGACTATACAAAATGTAAAGATGAGAGCATCAGGAAAAGAAAAAGAGTAATCCTGACAGCCCAGGTCACAAAAAGGAGAGTCTTATGAGGCAACAGCAAAGCACATGATAAAAATTTTCCCAAACCCTGATTTTGTGAAACACTGTCAGTCCCTCCTACCCCAGGTCCTGATCAATTTTAATGCAGGAAGCTCATGTTATTTTCTGTCACCTGTGTAATATATATATATACAGCCTTCTTACATTCTGCCAGCTTTACCTTGATTACAGATCATATTTTTCCCTCCCTATTTTCCACAATACTAACTTGATTGTGAAAAAAACAGAGAAACAGTTAAAATATTCATGCTGCAGTTATTTCCAAATTTCCACGAGGAATCTTTTTAAAACCTTCCCACTTCTTGTCAAAATATGGATCTTACTTAGTTCTCTCTCTGAGAGATGCAAGAAATAACAATTTGCTTGAGCCCAGCAGCAAACACTACAGGCAACCAACCCACCCTTCCCTCCCCCAAATTTCAGAAACCCCAAACCTTTTTCCATGCAGAGTGCTGGCACAAACCCAGCCACCAACTACACATTGCCAGAATCCATTATTTCATTACCGATGCTGGGACAGTCGTTATTTATCAGGTACAGGCAGCTCGGGTGCTGCGGCAGCCCCATCACCCCAGCCTGGCTAAGCAGCACCCCCAGCTGAAGCCACGCCGCTGCAGAACTCACCACGGAGAGCATCCTGTGCAGGGAGCCGCGGGCTGCCGCTGCCTGCTGCTGGGTTTTGCGAGCCAGCGCTAAACTCTTAGCTCTGGCTTTACTCCTCCTGAAGGCGGGCATTGTGGCTTGTGAGCACAAACTTCGCCAAAGGAAAAGGGCCCTCGGAAGGAAGCCACGGGTGTCGTGATCCCCCACTAACACACCTTCCCTCTGAGCTCAGCTGCACAAGTTTCTCTTTTGTGCCGATTACCCAAAATCGGAGACGCTGACAACATCCCAGTGCAAGGAGGCTAAGCAGCGTATGAGAGTACAGAGAGATCTGCCGTGCCTCCCTTTATTGCTACAAATGAAGGGAAAAGATCCTAAATGAGAAGATTTTTTTTTTATAAATAGCTTGATGTGGCGAGTGCAGGACAAAGTTCAGTTTTGACAAGGGAAGATGGGCTTGATCTCCCCAGAAATATACCTGCCTCCCTGCCTGTGAAATTTACTGCATAAACAAAACATCAGGTGCTTTGAGAAAGTTAGCCAAATACCTAAAAATATCTAAAGGGTGCTGACTGCCCTGAAGGTCAGCGTGATTTATCAATAGCACTGATGCTCTGTCAAGGGTATATGCTGCTAAATGTTGTGGCATACAAATGCTCTTACAATGACAAAATGAAAAACAAATAGGCAGCTCTCTGGATGATTTCTTTATATAATTGTGCTTGTCCTTTGTTTGAACTTTTTAGCCATAATTACATCAATAAAAAGAAATTTCAAATGAGCTCAGCAATAAATTCAGGCTTGAAAGTAAGAGTTCTGATGTTGACATATTTACACAAAACCATTTGGGTCTACAGATAGATTACCCTAAGAACAATGCAGCTTTAAATAAAACATTATAGGACATGACAACACTGAACTGAAGAGATAAAAGACTGACAAGCAATTCATTAACAGAAGGAGAACTACACCAGTGGCATAATAAAGCACAGCAACTCCCATGTTGCCCCTCTCACAGCACTCCTACAGTGCAATGAAGTAGAGCTGTAGGGCTCCATTCAACACTGCCCTTGGCAGCACCTATTGCTCCCTGGCAAACCCTTCTCTTGAACCCAAATGATGCACCAAGCCTGGTATCAATATCCTTGGTTATGAGTGCACTGTTTCTAAGGTTTCAAGGATGTTCACCTTCAGACAAGCAAGGGAATAACACAGCTTTCTCATTTAATTACTGCAATTAAACTTACATCCATCTCTTTCCAAATCATTAGCACAACTTGACAGCTCAGCATTTGCCAAACTGTACAGCTCAGTGACTGAGAGGCTGCCTATCAGAGGAAAAATGATGCTGGAGCCCTGAAACAACATGCTGCTGATAAGATATGCAGAACACATCACGGCAGCAGGAACTTAGCGGATGGACTGTGCCCTTTCTTTCTCTTGGAGACAAATCAGGCTCACTGGGGGAGAAGACTGTAAACAGAAAATTGAGGAAATGGTCTTGAAGGAGCAAGAGAAGTTTTGCGTGTTCCCTAACATTTCATTTTTCAGTGGATGTACAATCTGGTTTAAAAATTCAAATTTGTAGGTTACTGTGCAGCATGTACAAGGCTATTGTTCTTATCCACCATTAGTGGTTGCCTCTGCAGTAGTCCACAGATCCTAGAGATCCACAGAGCAAGTCTGAAGATAAGGAACAAAATTAAATAAGTAGTTTGTGGAAATTAAAAGTTTACAGTGCTGCATATGGCATTTTAAAAATAACACAGGCCAGGTCACCAGATCCACATTTATTAAGAGTATAACTATACTTTCTGGAGAGCTACTGTTTCTTTGTTTCCTATCTGCATTAGTCAGGGAACTTTCAAGCTCTGTTTTTCTAATAGATACATGTAAAAACACAGCTCATCCACTGGGACTGAGAAAAAAAAAAAGGTTGCTAAATTTCAGGTCCAAGCAATATCGTCAATCTTGATGAAAAACAATGACAAGCCTTTTTAATTCCATATTAGGAAGTTATTCTTCCCCAGATTTGCTAATTAAGTCTGCATTATTAGCTAGCCATATGCCAGCTAAAATATGTTACCAATTAACAGCTTTTATTGAATGTGTATTCATTAGAAAAAAGACAATTATGTCTCAGTAATCTTTCCATCTTCTATTGAGGGACTTGGACAAATCAAAAAGGGGAACAACATAAACTAAAGGAAAGCAAATGAATGAATGCTTTTCATTTAGCCTTTTCTCTAGAAGCACACAAGCAACACTCAAGCACTTTTCAAAAACAAGTGAAATAATCCATCACTGTGAAATATTTTTAAGATCACTGGAAAAATGACATAGCCCTGTTGTTTGTTCCTGTGTACTTTGAATAACGCACATTCCCTTTACTGACATCTGTTTTTCATCTTTCCATTTCAGTGGCACCAGCCTTGATAGTTACCATAACAGTGACATCCTTCATAATACAGGCTTCCCTCTATTGTCCTGATATGTGTAGGTGTGCTTATCTGCATCCAGTTCATTTCCCATCCTGCTTTTGCCCTTAATGCACGAAGGTAAAAGGCTAATTTTGCTCCGTCAGTGTACACTTTGAATGAAAGGAAACCCTGGCTTGCCTGCAGGACAATCCTGAGCACTTGTGGGTAAGTTTGTAACATCAGTCTGGATCACTGGTGACACAGAAGCATAATTCATATACACAACATACATATGTAGACACACACACACACATATATATAAAATATACGTGTACTTACATACCCTGCACTAACAGGAGCTCTGCAATGTTAGTGGTCTCTAAGCATTATAAGCCCAGGATTAATACAGCTTGTCTCCAGACAAGCTCTCTCACTGATCTAGAGGGAGTCTGGTTTTTACTTTTTATAACTGTGGGTGGATAATTTTTCTGCATATTTTCCTGTCATGCTTATTATACTAATAACATGGTTTTTAAATGCCGTCAAAATGTATTTTCAAAGCATAATTGACCACAGTGAAGACACTTGCTTTAATTCCAGTGATAAAAAAAATCAGTTAGCATCCCAAATGTGTAAAATGGGTCCTTGTTTTTATGTCTAATTTCAAGCATCTTAAATATTGTTTGTAACATTCTCATTCAAAGCATTTTGTGCTGAATGCAGAAAGTTTTCTCAAGTACTGAATTAGAAACTATAGCAACCACTGAGACATTATCTTTGCAGTTGCATTCATGTTTCACAATACAGTTTTGCAGTGTGCCACCTTTGGAGGCAGAGGAGGCAACTCATATCTGTTCTTGTTAGTAGCCAGCATTTTGCATTCCAAATGTTAAAAGACGCAGTAACTCCCCTGTAAAGACTAATATAGATTCGCTGAACTCTACACCAACCTCTCCCCTGGTTTTGGCAAGGCTTTGTTTAAGCACTACAGCAGAATTCCGCTGTCTCAGAAGGAAATAATCACCATGTGAGAGGATGTCTATGTCTGCTCACAATATGTTAACAAGAAACAACAGGTAACAAAACATGAAAATCTGATGGAACCTCCCTGGCATCTGATCCAACTGATACTTGGTTTTTTTTAATTTCTTCTGCCTCTTCCATTCTTTCATGTACCTTTTTGTTATCTTTTGTTTTGCAGAAATTGCTGCACATAGCAGATGTTTTTCAGTTTTGGAATTTCAGGTCTACCTTTGTCATTACACGTCCCTGACAGAGGAAAATAGGAATCAAATCCTCATAGAAGTTATGATGGTATCCAGGATGGGGTATTTATCTGAAATCCTATACTGAAACTTTGTGCAACTTTAAAGTGACTTTGTGTGCTAAGGGTGACTGCTGGCCACATCACATACCTTGGCATGCACTAAAATTGGGTTTAGATGCTTTTGCATCGCAAGGAAAAAACATATATGTTACTGTCAGTGCTGTAACTGAACAGTATCTCAAAATTGAACAGATTTTTTAAAAAAAACCAAATAAACCACCAAATATTCTGTAGCTGGCAGAGAGGTTACCCAGTTCCCTGGGTCTGTCAGAAGTGTGATTAGATATCTCTGCCTTTCATTGCAAAGCGAATCGCTGCCGTCACATCCTGCACTGCAGGTGACCGGGGTTGCTTTTGGAGGCGCAGGGTGATGGGCTCCCAGGCAGTTTCCTGCCCTCCATCAATGAAGTCACAGGCATCTCCAGAGACACCGCTAACCATATCCTGTTGCAACAATTCAGGGCTGCTGTCATATGCTTCCCTTTTCATCTGCAGGTAAGCCTTATGGATTTTTCCCACATGACTACAAAGAAAAGCTGTGTTGTAAGTCATCTCCCACTGGCTTCCTTCATTTGCAAGCATCAACACAACACAATTTCTTTTCCTGATCAAAACCATCTGCATATTTTACACCAAAAGCTGTCTCAGTACTTTTGAGAGGACGTTTCCTTCAGTTGGAGGAAAGACAACAAACACCCCCTCCCCTAAGCCCCAGGCCTCAATGTAATAGCAAAAAACAAACACCACAAGGTCACACCTCTGCATGCAAGAACTGTACATACTGTGCAGACCCTTCTGTCTTCTTTCCTACCATTCTTGTGCCTCCCTACCAGTAACTATGCAAGCAGGTCTCCAGCTACAACCTGACCTGGTTACAGGTTCACATTAGATACAGCACTTTCCATGCTTTTAAGCCTTGTGGTTCTGCAGCTCCTTTGCTGTGCTAGCCCAGACTCACAACTCTTACATTTGAATTTTGGGCCATCCATAGGGGAGGCAGAACTGCAGGATCATTTTACACAACAAAGTAAAATCCAGGACTGGGCAGTAGCACTCACTGGTAGGTTTACAGTAAGCCTTCTGTAACCCATAGTCTGCCAGTTCTGGTGCCTTCTCTGAGCACTAGATTAATACACTGAAACCTACATTAAGTAGCAAAATTCTTATGAACTTCTAAAAGGCTACAGTTTCACTGATACCCTTCTCAAAAGGCACAGGAATACAGCAGCGGCTCTACACTGCTGGAGCCACCAGCTCTGGTAGGGTCACCATAGGCTGGGCTATCTGCAAGGGAAGCACAATAATTAGCAGAACTCCCCACAGCCTTGTCATGCTTTCAGTGCAGAATGGTCCCCTCCAGGCACAAATGAATCAAGGAAACCACTGCTGAGAAACATGCTATTTCCCCATGTTAGCTCTGAGATTCCCTAAATGCATGTCACATCTGGAAGAAAATGACACTTGGATTGCAGAGGCTATACATGATTTTGAGAGTACCATGTTGTTAATCCCCCTCCTACAAAGTAAAAAAAAAAAAAAAAAAAAA